>CM056056.1:102892133-103520402 GCA_029574335.1 Rana kukunoris
TGATGTGAAGTTCGTTGGAGGGCACTGCTATTGGGGTGGCCCTGCTCATAGCAGAGTCATCTGCCCCCTTCAGGTGTACTACCCCCCCACACCCCACAGTAGTATCCTTTGCCCCACATTTTTCTCATAGCCGTAAACTCTGCTGCCTTTCACATCACCCCCCATAGCAGTGTCCTTTTGCTTCCTTAACATCACCCCCACACATGAGCAGTGTCCTACCAGTGTACGCAGAGGAGAGAGAGGAAGACAGCACAGTTCTGGAGGGAGGGTGTGTAGCGAGACCTGCCAGTGTGCTTTTTCATATTAATAAGCTGGTGATTGGTTGCTTAGGATCTGCCCTGTATAACCTGTGGGTTATATGGAAAAGTTAATTTGCCAGCTCCTCCTTCTGCTCTCTATCCTGAACTGTGTGGTCTCCCACTCACAGCTGTCATCAGTGCACATCAGAGGAGGAGACTGGGGGAGAAGAACCAGCACTTAGAAGGCAGGGGTAGGTGGTGCAGGGACCTGTTCACGGTCTACCTGTCACCTGCCAGCAGTCGACAGGTAGACCATGATCGATGGGTTGCCGGCCCCCGTCTTGGTTCCTATGTCTGTGCTCATATATTTTTGTTTTTTTCCTGGGTGGGAGGTAAGGGTCCATGCACACTGTACAATTTTTTTTTTTCTGCCTCTAAACGCTAAGCTTAAAACATGCCTCTAAATGTCCTAATGTGCATGGATGCATAGGATAACATTGAGCTTCTTCTAAAAATAGAACCCTCCCCCGCAAAACTCCTGTAGTAGTGGTTTTTAAGCCTAGTGTGCACAGTTTGCAACCCTGTGATCAGTGGTGGCTGGTGCTCAAAGTTTTTTGGGGGGCGCAAACAAACGAAAAAAAAAAAATTGCAGCCACTGTGCCATGCCACCAAATGCAGCCACTGTGCCATGCCACCAAATGCAGCCACTGTGCCATGCCACCAAATGCAGCCACTGTGCCCAGCAATTGTCGCCACTGTGCCCTTACTAAATGCCCCCCCCTCCCCGCCTGGCACTTACCTTTCTGAGGTCAGCCGTGCTTATACACGTCCCTCGATGTCTTCTCCTGCCCTCGATGACCCTTCAGCCAATCAGGTTACCAATAAACTAGAAAACCGGTGAACCTGATTTGGCTGAGACGCCCCGTGCTTCCTGAGGAATAAGCATCTGGAAGCCGTTTACAGCCTGAGGGCTGTAGTTGGAAAGCCCTGTCGGAGCCGGTGGCTGATAGGCCACTTCCACAGCCGCCATTATTCAGATGGCTGGCGCTCGCCAGGGGGCCGGCCATCTGAATATTCGGCGGCAATACATAGGTTCATGCAATGCAATGCATGAATCTATGTTTATTGTGTCCAGTGGCGGCGTGTGCGGGAGCCAGAGAGGGGGCGGCGCTCCGGCGCCCCTATACACACAGGCTACTGCCTGTGATACAGAACAATGTTTACTTGTGTGCTGCTATGTTTAAAAAAATTGTGATGTATAAAAAAACAGCGTTTCCAAATATTATTTGGATGGCTCACACCATACATCCTCTCATACATGTACTGCATAACCAAAACTAAAATTGGTGCGCGCCCCTGTTTGTAACAATACAATAGTGATATTATCACTTTACATAATAAACATTAACCAAAAACTGTGATAAAATGCTGTGACCATAATATAATGTATATACATTAACAAAATTCAAGTCCTTCTACTATGTTTAAAAATCATCAGCTATTTAGATCATCAACAATGAATGCAGTCCTTGTTATATAGCAATCTTTGGAGTATAGAGATTGTATAAATGTGATGAACTTCAAATTGCCACGTTTGTGCACCTTATCAACAGCGTGCAATTGTGACTTTCCTCCACCAGGTGTGCCCTCACCTATGGAATATGATCAATGAATGGTCATTAAATGTCCTTTTCCCACTACTGAGGATATTATTGATCCAATGCTGTAGACCAGTGTTTTTCAACTCCAGTGCTCAAGGCACACCAACAGGTCATGTTTTCAGGCTTTCCATTATTTTGCACAGGTGATTTGATCAGTTTCACTGCCTTAGTAATCACCACAGCCATTTCATCTGAGGGAAATCCTGAAAACTTGACCTGTTGGTGTGCCTTGAGGACTGGAGTTGAAAAACACTGCTGTAGACACCTCCAGCTTCACCTCCTCTCAGTCAATCCACCATAAAAGGAGACTATACGTAGTGCTCAATCTTTTAAAACTTTAAATCTTTTATTAAAACTAATGTCGATACACTCGCATTTGCAGGATGCTGTTTGTGTACCAGACTGTTAAAAGCATTCATCCAAATCCTGTAAACAGTATTGTTTTCCCGGGTTTGTTTTACCGCATATCCTCGTGTTCCCAAGACGCTGTGACCTCAGCTGGTTCCTCCCCTATGCGTCGCATGCTTAAATAAAAAAACCCTTCTGTTTTTTGTTTTTAATTGTAGTATTCTGGCAGGAAAAAAAATGCTAAACACTCCTATACATAGGAGTGTGTTTGTTTTTGTTTTTTGTTTTCCTGTCAAGTGAACTTACATATTTGTGTGTGGTGTGTCGTTTTTTTTTTTTTTTTTTTTTTTTTAAGCCCACTGTGCATAGTACCTAAAAATCCAAGATGATACTTGAATAAAGCTAAGCAGGGATAGTTTAAGGGTCTTGCACACTGGCTTACAAAATGCAGCTGCTACAGGAGTTTAGTCTAAGATATTCTATTGGTCCATGCACTTTAAGACCTTTTAGAGGCATATTTTAAGGTCGGCGTTTAGAGGCAGGAAAAAAATCCCTTCTGGTTTGCGTTTTTTTTAAATATTTTTTTTATTAGAGCTTTCTGGCAAACGGCTAAACACGTCTTAACGCGCCTAAAATGCATGTACAAAAAACTTTTTTATTTTTTTATTTTTTATGTCCAGTGTGTATCTTTCTTTAAGTGTCTCCTTATTGCACATCCTGAAACAGCCACACCACATGTTTTCAGAGAGTCCTGTATTTCACATGAAGTTATTTGTGGGTTTTTCTTTGCTCCCAAACAATTTTCCTGGCAGTTGTGGCTAAAATTTTAGTTGGTCTACCTGACTGTGGTTTGGTTTCAACAGAACCTCTAATTTTCCACTTTTTGATTAGAGTTTGAACACTGCTGATTGGCATTTTCAATTCCTTAGATATCTTTTTATATCCCTTGCCTGTTTTATACAGTTCAGCTCCCTTTTTCCAGCAGTTCCTTTTGACAGTTCAGAAACGTCAGTGCTGCAATGGATGAAAGATGCAAGGGTCTGTTGGGAGTCCATAAACTCACTGAATGTGTGTGTGTGTGTGTGATATATATACACACCTTCTCATTCCAAGAGTTTTTTTTTTATTTTCATGACTATGAAAAATTGTAGATTCACACTGAAGGCATCAAAACAATGAATTAACACATGTGGAATTATGTACATAACAAAAAAGTGTGAAACAACTGAAAATGTCATATTCTAGGTTCTTCAAAGTAGCCACCTTTTGCTTTGATTACTGCTTTGCACACTCTTGGCATTCTCTTAGTCACCTGAAATGGTCTTCTAACAGTCTTGAAGGAGTTCCCAGAGATGCTTAGCACTTGTTGGCCCTTTTGCCTTCACTCTGCGGTCCAGCTCACCCCAAACCATCTCGATTGGGTTCAGGTCCGGTGACTGTGGAGGCCCGGTCATCTGGCGCAGCACCCCATCACTCTCCTCCTTGGTCAAATAGCCCTTACACAGCCTGGAGGTGTGTTTGGGGTCATTGTCCTGTTGAAAAAAAAATGATGGTCCAACTAAATGCAAACCGGATGGAATAGCATGCTGCTGCAAGATGCTATGGTAGACATCCTGATTCAGTATGCCTTCAATTTTGAATAAATCGCCAACAGTGTCACCAGCAAAACACCCCCACACCATCACACCTTCTCCTCCATGCTTCACGGTGGGAACCAGGCATGTAGAGTCCATCCGTTCACCTTTTCTGCGTCGCACAAAGACACGGTGGTTGGAACCAAAGATCTCAAATTTGGACTCATCAGACCAAAGCACAGATTTCCACTGGTCTAATGTCCATTCCTTGTGTTCTTTAGCCCAAACAAGTCTATTCTGCTTGTTGCCTTTCTTTTAGCAGTGGTTTCCTAGCAGATATTCTACCATGAAGGCCTGATTCACACAGTCTCCTCTTAACCTCCCTGGCGGTATCCCCGAGCGTGACTCGGGGTGTTTTTTTTTGCAGAGATCGGTATCCCCGAGTCACGCTCGGGGTAGCCATGCAGAGCCTGCAGCGCGCGCTGTCTTACCTTCTTCCTGGATCCAGCGATGCATCCCCGCTGTGTGAGCGAGCGGGTGCTCGCTCGATTCACACAGCGTCCCCGTGTGCCGCCGATCTCCGTTCCCTGCGACGTTACGACGCACGGGAGCGGAGAACGGCGCCAAATTTAAAAAAGGTAAACAAACACTTTACATACAGTACAATGTAATCTTATAGATTACAGTACTGTATGTAAAAAATACACACCCCCCATGTCCCTAGTGGTCTGTCCAGTGCCCTACATGTCCTTTTATATAATAAAAACTGTTCTTTCTGCCTGGAACTGTAGATTGCCCATAACAACCAAAAGTGTCCCTTTATGTCAAAAATGGTTTTAGATCAGCTAGAAACAGCGATAATAAATTATAATTACTTTCAGAATTGAGCGATAGCGATTTGTGGGGAAATTTGTCATAAAAAAAATAAATAATGACAGCGACAATTCTGCAACTGAGCAAATTTCAGTGTTTTTGAGTTGATTACATTATTGAATATTTTTTATTATAATTTGTTATAATTATTTATAGTTTTTTATTATATAAAAAATTATGATTTTGTTTTTCAAACTTTATCATACCCGGGATGTCTTGTTTGGACAGATTTAAGCAAGTTATTCCTAAGAATTGCAGGCCTACAGTATAAAACGCCAAACTTCCATGCAAATAATTGTACCGCTTTTGGTACGTAATTCCAGACAGAATCATACCGCCAGGGAGGTTAACAGTTGTTCTAGAGATGTGTTTGCTGCAAAAGGTGGCTACTTTGAAGAACCTAGAATATGACATATATTTTCAGTTGTTTCACACTTGTTTGTTATGTATATAATTCCACATGTGTTAATTCATAGTTTTGATGCCTCCAGTGTGACTCTACAATTTTCATAGTCAAGAAAATAAGAAAACTCTTGGAATGAGAAACTTTTTTGGTCTGTACTGTGTGTGTGCTCTCTCACACTCTCTCATACTCTCCCTCTCACACTCACAATGCTCTAGAAGCAAACAGATCACCAGTGAGGATGGGTACATTTAATAGCCATTTAAACTTTGTGTACTGTTGTGTGCATGTTATTAAGCCAAAATCACCAGGGCATGTAAATGTTGATCGCGGTCATTTGGGTACTTTCTGTTTTCATTAGGATTTAAAAAGAGTAAACCCGATTAATTAATTAATGGCTTCAGCCAAACGCTAACCATGAGCGAAAGTAACGTTTTTGTGTAATCATTCATATTCCGAGAAATCATAAATTCTGCCAGGGTATGTTAACTTATGATCACAACTGTAACTGAATGTAAGTCGATAATTTGTCCATCACCATGAAACGGACTATGTAGGAAGTTTCTTCATTTTTTATGCCTTTTTTATGTAGAATTTTTATTATCTAAAATACTCATGTTAATTTTTTTCAGCATGTTCCGTCTCCGCTTCTTGCCAGCAGTTGCAGGCTTGGCAGCTGTAACCCGCAGGTATCATGGAGTGGCTAATCCTGTCCGCCACAGGAGAAAGCTAATGATGGCAGCTTTTGTGGGAGCGACTGCAGTTTCCGCAAGTGCTGGATTACTATGGAAGAGGTAACTGCATGCATTAGTAATATGTGCAAAGTACATGATCTTCACTAGCAATGACCATGGAATGTGTAGTGAAAGGTGGTGAGCAAGTGTAGGTGGTGAGCAATTATAGTTCCCTGACTTCTGCCAGGAATTGCAAGGAATCCTAAGTGGATGAGGGTTTTATTTCAAAATGTTACCATGTTATAAACATTCCAGGGATATCGATAGACATTTTAGTTTCTAATGAGGTACAAATTTAAAGAAATATTCATAAGAACAGCACATTTAAAATATAAAATTGGAAAAGCAACTTTTGCTGTAATGTTCAGCATTAGTCCAGAGATTTTCCCCACAGTACATTTTTTCCCTGCCACAAGATGCCGATGCCTGATGGCCAGCATCATTTAATCCACTTCCTCGGAGTCCAGGCCAGGGTATCCTGGATTCGCAACAGCCTGTTACTGGAGAATCAAAAGAAGTGGCACAGTGATGAGCTCATCTCTCTTCTGCTCTATTTTCCTATCGGTATGCTTGTCAGCACATTAACTTATTGGCTCCTTCTGCTGCTTGTTAGTCTCAAACCCTAGATCTGCTGTATAGGGACTACAAGAGGCTGATACCTGGTAAAATGTAGGTAACTGGTGTGTGTATGTGTGTGTGATATATATATATATATATATATAATATTCTTGTGATAAAGTCGCAAAATTAGCGATAAATGTAGAGTTGCACAGTCACTGGTCTTCAAGCAGAATTAGCAAAAAAACACGGTTTTATTGCATCCAACAGAAAAATATACAGGGGTTTGCACAGTCCATACAAAATGGTACCTTCAGCCTCCTGGCTTACACGTATAACGGAAAATACAGAGCCACCTGGCTATCTTTAGCAGTAGCACCGCACTGCTCAGGCTCCCTCGTGAAGCCTTCCTGACTCCTGTCAGCCACCCCAGACTCACGCCTCTGGGTATTATAGTGCAGCCTGCACTCTTCAGCTTCTCTAGCTTCTCCAGCTAATTTAGTGCACACCTGCACTCTCAGGGTTCTCCCTTCCAGACCTGGACTCCTCGGGAGGGTGGAGCCCTGAATGCTGTTCAAGTCAGACTTAAAAAGCTGACCACACAGCTGTGCAATCAATGTGTCTGTCTCTCCAACATTTGGCGATAACCAGCCATCCATCAGGCAAGACAGATCCAAACCATCACATACCCTCCCCCTTTGTTTCGAACCGTAGGGAAGAACACATAGACCCATCATCACAAATGGGTCACCTCTGTGCCAACCATTGGCTGCACAGGCCCATTTTTTCCGGGTATGTTTCGACCAACACTTCACCGTGGCGCCTTGGTGCCAACTATGAGCAGCAGGAGTCCTAATCTGCCCAACCTTTCCTCTAAAGGGGCACTCTACCCACATCTTCTTCCGGGTGTGCTTCCACCAGCACTTCTTCCTAAACCATGGGCTCTCACTAATACATCTATCCCTTCTACCTTCTGGCCTCAGGATCCCTCTTTTCCCTCCCACGGACCTACACTCCTGGGACTGTTGGGGACCTACTTCCACGGGGTCTGTCAGGGACTGACCACTCTCACTACCTGACGCAACATTAACCAACAACATTTGTTTCTCAGGTTCACTAACCCCTCTGTTGCTACCCGTGGCAACCAAACCATCTGAGGTCAACACCACATCCTTCTGTTTTACCTCACCAGCAATGTTCCACAAGGGGTTATTTAACCCAACATTGTCATTGGGACCTCTTGTCCCCGTGTTTTAGGACAGTGTCTATGGAGGGACCACCTACAGGCAAGCAGTTACTCCCTATAGGACAGTCCCGCAGTGTTGTCCAACACTTCAATAGCAATTGTCCTACCAATGCACATTTTTCCACACCAATGTCTTTAACCATTTCTGTATCCATTGGTACCTCAACCAATAGCTCAGAGTTGTCTGACAGTACTCTACTGTGCTTCTCATACACTTTTTCATTACAGTTACCATTACTGTTATTTCCTATCAAAGTGTCTCCGGGTACCTTAAACTGCACCTCTCTGTGAGTGATGGACTGAATTCCCACTACTGTCACGTCCATTTCGAGCCCTTCCTTTTCATGAGGTCTAGAGGGTGAGACAGTGCGCGCGCCATGTACCAACCACTGTTCAGCCGTACCTTGGACCGCACCAGTAGGAATGCATTCCATCACATCAGCAGACGGAGAGACTTCCACTTTGTCTATTATTTCTGATTTCTCTAACAATTCTCCTGAGCGCCTTCTGCACACAACCGCCGCTGGAAGCACTCTCAAGGAGAACTGTGAGACAACTTTCCACAAAATGAACCAACAGTAGAGCAACCAATTTTCATCAATATTGCTTAACGCCAGCACCACCTGTGTCCACCGATTGGTACTACGCAGTACCATGTCGCTCCTCTGCTGTGGATACACGCAGGTGTACATTGGAAATATTTTTACCAATTCCAACAACATCTCAGTTATTTCTAGACACGCCACATCTAAGCACAGAACTTTAGGAACTTTTCCTTTACCAACGATGTGGAGGGGCTTATTTGCTAAGGCATGAGAGGCTAAGTCACTTAAAGAGACCTCTACCTCAGAGGCAACTGACAAAACTTGTGGCTTTCCTTGAGCACTGCAAATCGCATGTGCGACACTCATCCTCTCACATTCAGCAACATTGAGCGATTCCAAATCGCTATCCATTACCATATCATTCTGAAGCTCAACATTCCCCATCTCTTTTGCTGAGGACAAAACCTCTGCCATGTATGCGCCCTTTTCAGATCCTTCCAACTGGAGAGGGTTAACTTCTGCAAAAGCCAATGCACCGTGTCTACCGGCTCTGCAGTCTCTCCATTTTGCATAGCAGAATTTGTGTCCACCGCAAACACATTTTTAAACACAACAGGCTGCAATAACATAACTTGACCACTGTGTGGCGCTTCATTAAACTCATGAGGACTTTTTCTGTCAGCAGTGACAGACTGTAGTAACACATTATCATTACAAGCAAATTCAGACATTTTAGTTTTACCATTTTTCTCATCAGCAAGGTCAAGTACCCTTTATCTATCAGAGCGGCACTACAGTTGTCCCCGGCAACCTCTGGCTCCAACACCAGAGCTCCCTGGAGGTTTCTAAGGACACCTCTGCAACCTTACCTACTGTTGCTAAGGGAAATCGCATAACCTGCTTAGCGATCAGCCCTAGCTCATTAAGCATCACATCACCATAAATACATGTATCATCAACATCATCAGTATTCATAAACATAGCAGCTTTATAATCTCTATCAGATTGACTTTTGTCAGAACGCATGGCACCCTGCATGCGACTCAGCACATTAACCTTCCTCTCTAAAGGAATTATTTTGCCCACTAGGGCGGCTTCACAGTTGTCCAGGGAAACCACTTGCCTTACCAATACAGGCTCCTTGGCGGTTTCCCTTTGCAACTCTGCAGCACCGTCTCTATCGCTAGGGAACATGACACATCTTTAACTGTATTCATAGCAACATTTATATCTCTAGTGAGCTGCACTAGCCCATTAGCAGCTGGGCCATCAACTTTAGTCAACACAATATTATCAGTTTTACCCATCACATTGTCATATTCCAGTTTACCACTTGCCTCCCCACTGAACAGGGCACTGCAGCGAGGCAAGTCCTTTTCCACACAGACAGTGGGTCTCCCATTTGGGGTCACTGCAACTCCCGTGTGCACATTCACATAGTCAATCTTTTCCATGCATTTACCAGCAACAGTCTTACCGATCACTGAAATAGGCAACTCTTTCTTCATTTGAGGGCGCTGTCTTTCAGTTGCATTTTTACCGGCCAACTCCCCCTGTTGGCCACAGGATGAAATCACAGTAGGCAACTCCCACTGTTTACCACCCTCTCCAGCTGCACCCCAAAATCTAGGGCAAGAAAATATGCCGTGCCCCAGCTGACCACATTCCAGGCACGGTGCTCGGCGATTCTCCCAAACACAGCGACTTTGCGATCCTTGAAGCTTTGTTGATTTCAAGCTTTGCTGAAGCTTGCGACAAAGGGCATTTGAAAACTTCATGCCCCCACTCACTGCACCGCAAACAACGCACGTGTTTCTTCACACTTTGCACCTTGATAGCTGGCTTCTCCACACTTGCAATCACCTGTGCATTCATTTCAGCTGTGTTGCTAGGGACAACACCAACGCTCATTTCAGCAAACATTGCTTCCTTTTTGCGTTTTGACCGCGCCATCTCTGCAATCAGGCCAACAACGTTTTTTGACACAGTTCCTTCTTAACACAGGAAAACTTTGGCGTACTGTCTCCAGGACTTGCAAACAGCACACTTTCACATGCCGACTTCACTCTTTGCGATTCCACTTGAATCAGCGATTTCCCAAGTGGATACTTCTTCTCAGGCCACGCTGAGCTCCCTTCCACAGGTACAGCACCTGTATGCAACACAGTCCATCAATTGACCTCTTGTGCAATGCAGTTCGCCTGGCTGCGACACAGCATTGCTGCAAAAACGCCCAGTTTCTTTTTACTCACTGTTTTTGGTATGCATTAGTCTGGAACTCTTTTTAAACTTAGGACTTTTGCATATAAACAGCTAGCCTGCCTGCACCAGCGTTGCCAGGGGCAACCACATGCACTTCCCCTTTAACAGGAGTTGGTTTAGCAAAAAAACAGTCTGCGATACTCTCCAGCAGGCTCAAATCCTTGCATCATCTTCAGTCACTCCACCAAACTTTTGCACCGTCCAGCAAAAATGAAGCACTGTCACTTTAAAGCAAGTTGCTTTTCACTTCATGCAAGCTCTCAGCTGCACACACAGATTGTGCTGTCTCAAGCACACAAACAGTTGATATATCAGATGAACTTACTTTTTTCCGTTTTCCGGGTCCTGTACCTTTAAGGCCACTGTAACTGTAAATTGGCCGGTACAACAACGAACATCCCACTGCTGCCACCACTTGTGATAAAATCGCAAAATTAGCGATAAATGTAGAGTTGCACAGTCACTGGTCTTCAAGCAGAATTAGCAAAAAAACACGGTTTTATTGCATCCAACAGAAAAATATACAGGGGTTTTCACAGTCCATACAAAATGGTACCTTCAGCCTCCTGGCTTACACGTATAACGGAAAATACCGAGCCACCTGGCTATCTTTTAGCAGTAGCACCGCACTGCTCAGGCTCCCTCGTGAAGCCTTCCTGACTCCTGTCAGCCACCCCAGACTCACTCCTGTCAGCCACCTCAGACTCAGGCCTCTGGGTATAATAGTGCAGCCTGCACTCTTCAGCTTCTCTAGCTTCTCCAGCTAATTTAGTGCACACCTGCTCTCTCAGGGTTCTCCCTTCCAGACCTGGACTCCTCAGGAGGGTGGAGCCCTGAATGCTGTTCAGGTCAGACTTAAAAAGCTGACCACACAGCTGTGCAATCAATGTGTCTGTCTCTCCAACATATGGCGAAAACCAGCCATCCATCAGGCAAGACAGATCCAAACCATCACTATATATATATATATATATATATTATATATATATATATATATATATATATTATATATATATATATATATATATATATTCTTTGTGTGTGTGTGTCTCTCTCTCTCTCTCTGTCTTTCTTTTGGTTGATAAAAACAAACATTACATGAAATTAAAATACTGATTGCTTTCCATATAACCTTGAATATCAATTGAAACACCTGCTAAATGGGAGAGTAGTACCTTTGACATGACACAGCAATGATAAACTTCACTATAGAATCAATAACCTTGTAAGATGACAATCAGACAGTCTGTATTTCACAAATGCGAGAATAATTATCAATTGTATAATACTCGCTGAATCAATATTTTAAGAGAACACAAATGAATGTGCAGTAAAATACAACAAAATTACCCGTACCAAAATGGCTACTGGTTTAAATTGCTGGTTACCAGAGTTTTTAGAATCGCTGCTGTGGCTTTCAAGATGGCTACTCTAAGCCCCTTTCACACTGGGGCCGGAGGCGCAGTGGCGGTATAGCGCCGCTATATACCGCCGGAATTGCCGCGGGAATCGGCTGCTAGCGGTGCGGTATTAACCCCCCGCTAGCGGCCGATAAAGGGCGAGGCGCATTGCGTGCGGTATTACCGCAGTTTCCCTTTGTTTTAAATGGGAAGGAGCGGTATACAAGCAGCAGCATCTTTGGAGCGGGGAGAGGAGCTGACAGGAGATTATACATTGAGCCTTCACATTGAGTAGGCAGTGAAGGAGTTTTTCAGGCGATATAGCAGAGCTATTTTTAGCGATGTACCGCCTGAAAGGAGTCTTAGAGGAATTATTTCTCGCAACCTCCAAGTTCAAAGCATGAGTTGTTAAGGAATCTTCATGAATGTAGAAGTGTGAACTGATGAATGGAGTGTGTGTGTGATTGCTTGGGATTGAGTGTTCCTTCTCCATCGCACCTCTCATACTTAATAAGCTCATAAAATTATAATAAGCTCAGCCCAGAAGATATGGCCTATTTTCCGTTGGTTGAAAAAATCCTAATGATTTAGGTAATGTCACTTTCAACCACTAGACATGTCTGCGGACAGTTCAGACCACGTTTTTCTATCTGTTCTATTTCCATAATGTGTATCGGTTTTTATATTAGTACTAAAGTGTGTGATATGTGTATGTACTCTGGTAACGGGTCCAATATAAAATACGCTTCGTATAATTTTGATTAGGCAATATCGCATAAAATGGTGTGTGTGTGTGTGTGTGTGTGTGTGTGTTTATGTGTGTGTGTGTGTTTGTATATATGTATAATTTTTGTATATCCTATGAATACTTGTTTAGCTAGGAAAAACACATGCTATATGTAAATATTTTATACAGTTATAGTCACGATTCATATGTCTTTCATAACACTGATTGGCATCTTAAAACTAATTTTACTTCTAATTTTGTTCTACATCAAAATCTTTTATATTTTTACCTTTTACGACAGAATTATTGTTTGGTCAGTAGACACTAAAATCATAATTGTGTATATATGACCTGGAATATTATATGTAATTTGACTCCAAATATAGATATTTGAAATTTGTGCATTCAGTATTATTTTAAAATATCTTCCTAAAATGTGGACAGACTCGATGAATATTTAGAGAGAGTTTAGCGGTATACGCAATTCCTAGAGTCTAAACAATGGGTTCCGTTTGATAAGGCTAATTTGCTCTGTGAAAAAGTTGGGTATCTGTGTAACTTTTAGGCCCCTTTTACACGGATGGATAGAATGGAGCTTTTAGCTGCGGATTCTATCGGTCAGTCAGGAAAAAGGGGTGGGGACGAGCGAGCCAAATCGCTGTGTCCCCATGTTGATGGGGACAAGGGCCTCTTCCCGACAACCCTGCGCATTGGTTGTCGGGGGTCTGCGGGTGGGGAGCTTATCGGAATCCGGAAGCCCCCGTTAATGAGGCCCCCAGATCCCGCCCCCCCCCCACCCTAGGTGAATGAGTATAAGGTACATCGTACCCCTACCCATTCACCTGGAGGAAAAAAATGTCAAAACACACTAAACCGGTTTTAAATCGTCATTTTATTAGGCAGCTCCGGGGGGGTCTTCTTCCGACTTTGGGGGTCTCTTCTTCTGCTCCCAGGTGCCTTCTTCTTTCTGCTGGGCTTCTCCGCTGTCTTCTTGCAGCTCTTTTACTAGCGGGGCCTGGTCTTCTGTCTTCTTCCCTCTTCTTCTCTTTTTCGATTTTTGACACGTCACTTCCTCCCACTGTAATGCTGGGTGTGTGGCGCGTACCGATTTTATATAGGCCTCTTATGACGTTACAGTCCCATCATGCTCCAGGTGGTGACGACATAAGGGGGCGGATATCAGCCAGGTGACCCCTCCCACTTATGTCACCACCCGGAGCATGATGGGACTGTGATGTCATAAGAGACCTATATAAATCGGTGCACACCCAGCATTACAGCGGGAGAAAGTGACGTGTCAACATGGAAGAAGAGAAGAGGGAAGAAGACCACAGAAGACCGGTTCCCCCCCCCCCACTGGTAAAAAAGCTGCAAGAAGACAGCAGAGAAGCCTGGCAGAAGGACTCCGGAGAAGAGGGAAGAAGACGACAGAAGGCCGGTGCCCCCCCACTGGTAAAAAAGCTGCAAGAAGACGGTAGAGAAGCCGGCAGAAGGAATAAGGCCCCCCCCGGAGCTGCCTAATAAAATTACTTTTAAAATGTGTGTGTGTGTGTGTGTTTGTTTTTTGTTTTTTTACAAAAAAAAAAAATTTCCTCCAGGTGAATGGGTAGGGGTACAAAATACCCCATACTCATTCACCTAGGGTGGGGAGCCGGGATCTGGGGGGCCCCTTTTTTAAAGGGTGCTCCCGGATTTCGATAAGCTCTCCGCCCACAGACCCCAAAAACCAACGACCAGGGTTGTCTGAAGGAGGCCCTTGTCCCCAACAACATGGGGACACAGTGCTTTGGGGTGGGGGGGGCCGCAGGGTGCTCCCTGCCCTAAACCACCTACCCACCCCATGTTGAGGGCATGTGGCCTGATACACTTAAGGAGGGGGGGTGCGCTCGTAATCTTTAAGGTGGAAAGATGGTAAGTTTCACTCCTTCAGGTGGGACCACTGTCCTTTATTTTATTTGCTTTCTCTTTGTTCCACAAATTGTATTGTGGACTAGTTGGAGTTGGTCGCTTTGTTGAGCCGTGACTGCTTGGAGAAGTATCCATGTCTGCTTCCTGGGATATCAGATTTAATTGAAGGAATAGCCTTTCGCCATCTTGGAAATTGGAAAATTAGTAAGATCTCCCATTTTCTGAGAACTTGACTGCAAATGGAAAGGACCATCTGTACTTTCAGAGCCCTCCTGCGCTGAATAGTAGATGGAGATATGTCCGCAAATAATTGTATTGGATGGCCTTGGGATGTCATTTATGGGGATGCTCTAGCCTGCCTCATAGCCTCTTCCTTCACTAAATAAAAATGGGGCTTAATGATGATATCCCTGTGTTTTCCATCCTTCCTAGGGCTCTGTGGGCCCTATCTAGTTTCAGGCAGCTGAGGGGGGTGCTAGGAAGAATGGTTTTGAGTAGATCCAGGGCTGCATTGGGGACATCTAGTACCGTTTCAGGGAGTCCTCTGATCCTGGTATTATATCTGCGGGACCTATTCTCAAGTTCATCAATTCTAGCTATAGCTACATCCAGTTCTTCCACTGTGTGGATGTGGTCCAAATTTTCATTGGAAGCGGCAATAGTTTCCTCCATTTTATATTCTATAGAGTAAATTCTGGACCCTAAATTTTGAAATTCCGCTTTTAATTCTTGGTTAGCTGTATTATTCAGAAAAAGCTAATATTTATGTGGCCAAACAAGTGCTCAATGGCTACATACAGTTCATAGTGCTGACAGCCACTGCATGTATTCATGAAAGAAATGGTTTGTATAATTAGTTTATAAATGTTCATTCTACATTGACATGTATTTATGATGTGATATGCTGAACATGTTGTATTGAACAGGAGAATAAAGGAAAAGTTTACTTCAGTTTTGATAGCTGTTGTTTGCCAGGGGCCTCTTAAGGACAATAGGAAAGAATTATGCCGACAAAAAAATATCTTAATGTATTATTTAGGCAGTGTGTAGCTGAAAGGTAATGATTCTCTCCTTTTTTTTTGTTTCTTGCCAATGATGCTTGGAACATAGTTGAGAATCCACATCTTATACCATGCTGTATTTTGCTGCAGTTATTGTATATTTTAGCTTAAACTCTGGACATCTGTCAAACACATTTTCTTAAGGCTACTTTCACACTAGGGCGGGCGTTGGTGGTAAAGCGGCTTTAGTTTTGGGGCGCTTTACCGCTGTCATAGCGGCACTTTTCAGATGCTAGCGGCACTTCTAACCCCTGCTTGTGGCCAAGGAAAGGGTTAAAAGTGTTCGGAAGTGCAGCTGCCGAAGAGCTTTTCGCACTGCCCCAAAAATGCTGCTTGCAGGACTTTTTTGCCTGTCTTGCAAGCACACCACACCAGTTTGAAAGCACTAAGGCTTTCACACTGGGGCTGCAGAAGAGCCAATTTTCAGGCACAAATGCCTGTAAAATGCCTCGTGTGAAAATGGCCTTATAGTTAACTAAATGACACAATTTTTAGTTCTGTTTAAAGCGAAGGTTCACCCTAAAAATCAAGTTTGCATGATAAATAGCAGCCAGTGTTAATGTACAATCCGTTGTGTGTTTTTTTTTTTTTTTTTTAATCTCATTCTTTACCTTGTTTATTCAGTATTTTATGCGGCTTCCTGGTTTCTTTCCCTGCGGGAGTGGGCGTGCCGATTGCTTTCTTCGGCTGAGCGCTAGGTCTCCTGGGAGTGATGTGTCGAGACTCCCAGGAGACGCGTTGTACTGTGATCTCGCGTTATTTCGCGGGTCACGTGACTCGGCAAGCGGGTCATGTGACGAGGGCAGATACGAATTTGCCATTTTAAGTAAGGGAACACAGGTGTAAATCGCCATTACACACCTGTGTTTCCTACAGGACGCACTATATAAAGGTGGATGTCTTCACAACGGGGCGCGACCTTATTATGCCGGACGTTGTTATGGCAACTGTAGTGTTGACGGCGACGCTCGCCGTCAACCCTACACATACATGGGATAGAGCGGTGAATGCTGGGACGTCAGCATTTACCGTATCCCGGAAGGACATCCTGGTGGGCTTCAAAGTGCCCACAATCAAGAGGTAAACGCCTATCGATGCATTTTATAAACTATCGTTTTCGAGACAAAAACAATGCTGGCGGCTAGACGATTGGACACACGAGTTGCCGATTACCAAAGGTAAGAGCGCTAGAAGAACGAAAACCTGCGGAATCCCCGCTTTAAAATTGAGTGAGTCAGCATATCCAGGAGAATTTAGACACTGGCAATTAAAAAAAAATCTGTTGGCCAAACAGGTATGACCCCTTTAACTATTTTGACTCTAAATGAGTATGCTATTTGGGTTGAACAGCAGGAACTATTACGCTGATAATAATGTTAATAATGTTAAACACTGCTATTTCTTTATCGTACATCACGGGACACAGAGCGCATTGCCATTACACTTGGGTTATATGGGTACCTTCAGGTGTGGACACTGGTGTAATCAATTTCACAGGAAGTTTCCTCCCTATATAACCCCCTCCCACTGGGAGTGCTTCAGTTTTTTCGCCAGTGTCTTAGGTGTTGGTCACGTCTAGCTGTCCCTCGGAGGTCTCGGGACCCAGGATAGCTAGCCGGATCCGTCCAAAGTGCTTCAAAGCCAAGGTGTACGGTACCCGGGCCCTGCTGGAGTGGGGTTTTGCCTATAATGCCTCTCCTTGGAGGGCTGGATTCTGGGCTCCAGTGCCTTAGTCTCTTCCAAGAACTAAACGCTACTGATGCCAGGATGCTATATAGGTCCAGGTGTGTGGGTTCCTTAACACAGGACCCCGGTCCCTGAAGGTCCAAGACAATACCCACGGAGATGGGGGAAGGTTGGGCCTCTTGCATTTTGCAATACCCTGCAGCGTGGAGCAGGTAAGAGGGAACCTGCGGGACTTGGTTCGACAGTAGGTATCCCCCTGGGGGTTCTGGGTCGGCTAATGGTATGCTTGTGCATCAGCCACTATCTCCACTATGTCTTTTGAGGCAGGATGGGATGTACTAATGTTTACCCAGATAACATGTAGGTATATGTATGCTTTTAAAGATATGTATTTTGCTACTCCCCCCAGATTTGCCTGTTAGCATGATACTGCAGCCCCACGTGCTATAGGGAGGAAATGCTGACAAAACTCCTGTTTCTTAGGAAGCCTATGGGGACAGCTTCCTCTGTGTGCACTACAATAATGATTAGTGTCTTGCCTGGTGTCTGTTGGGTTGCTAGCGCTGGTCCAGGCTTCTCCTCTGCTTTCTGCTTCCTCCATGTTGGTGTCAGCGTGGGGGGGGACGCGTGCGCGCCGCCTTTTACAGCGTCAGCGTGCGTGGGGGGGGGCGGGCCAGCAGTGTCAGGTCTCAATTAAAGCAGAAAGCATTTCCTGGCTGGTCATTCCCTCCTGAAAGCAGAGGAGGCTGAGGACACAGAGCGCGCAGCTGAGCTATTTCTGGCTAACAGTGACACCCAGTGGTGGTTTGTGGATCTTCAGGTCTGGACTTGGCTCCATACTGACCAGAAAAAAAAAAAAAAAAAGGGTTTTTTCTTAAAGGGACTCAGCCTTAGATCTGGCAGTATCTGAGTCGGTGCAACCTTGGGCTCCAGCTAACGGGCATTGGTGTGGCAATACTCACAGGACTTTCCTCGGTATTGCCGCCTTCTCGGGCGTATGAAAATTTGGAAATTTTTTACCATAGCCTGTTCTTATTAATGGTTCACTTCTAGCTACAACAGTTGGGTGTTGGCTTTAGGGGTGTCTCAAGGTTGTGCAATGGCTCCCAAGGGATCAGGACCAGCTAAGGCTGCAAAAGGTACCAAAAAACTAAAGGGGTCTCCATCGGGTCAGAGGATTTGGGCCAGGCTCTAGCGGTCCCACCCTCACCAGATAGACCACCGAACAGCATGTTGCAGGAGCCATTGAGGGTGCTAGGGGCAGAGGCGGCCCCCAATCAACCCATTCCCGTTTACGTTACGGAAGAAATGCTAGCGACCACCCTGGGTGGGCTAGAGGAAAGGTTAACTGCTTTAATTGCCCGCTCTTTGCCAGGTGGCAAACGGGCTAGATCCCCGTCACCTAGATTGGTGTTTTCAGATGCAGAGGTCCTCTCTTCGGAGGAATTGGACCCACAGGGGGTTCAAGCGGACCCGAGTCCCGACGGTTCAGACATTGAAGGTTCCACTATAGATGAAATTTTTTCGGCTTCTCAAGCAGAGAGCCTGTGGATCCAGTCTCTGACAGATATGGTTCGCACTGCTTTTAAACTTCCAGTGTCAGAACAATTAGCCCCCGCGGTATCCTCTTTAGGTTCCTTGAAGGCACCGTTGAGTGGTGCGTCTTTTCCGGTTCACCCCCTTCTGGAGAGCGTGATTTTTCAGGATTGGGCTCGACCTGATAGGATTTTTATCCCTCCTAAAAGGTTCACTATTCTCTATCCTATGGAAGAAGAATTTGCAAAGAAATGGGCACTCCCTACTGTGGACGCAGCCATTTCCTGCGTAAATAAATCCCTGACCTGTCCGGTTGAAAATGTCCAGATGTTTAAAGATCCAGTCGACAAAAAGTTGGAGACCCTACTGAAGGCTTCTTTTACCACAGTAGGTGCCGTGGTTCAGCCAGCGGTGGCAGCCATTGGCGTTTGTCAGGCTTTAAAGGATCAGACTAAACAGATATTAAGGGACATACCGGCTCAGCAAGCTCGTGAATTGGCTGACCTCCCAAGGGCTCTCTGCTTTGCAGTAGATGCTATTAAGGACTCCGTTCAACAGGCGTCCCGTTTATCTCTGCTGTTGGTTCATATGCGTCGCCTTTTGTGGCTGAAAAACTGGTCAGCAGAGGCACCCTGCAAAAGGCTTTTAGCAGGATTTCCCTTTCATGGTGGGAGACTATTCGGTGAAGACCTAGATAAATATATCCAGACCATATCAAGTGGTAAAAGTTCTTTCTTGCCTGTCAAGAAAAGATCGCGTGGGCCCGCGTTTAAGCGACAGGCCTTCGCAGGCTCGGCCCCTTCAACTTCCCGTCAGTATCGATGGCCTCCCGGGCGTTCAGCATTTAATAGCTGCCCACAAGGACAAGCCTCGGCAGGCAAGAGGCCATGGTCTCGCAAGCCGGTTAAACCAGTCATCAAGTCAGATTCATGAAGGGGCGCCCCCACTCTCTTGGGTGGGGGGAAGGCTTCGGTTTTTCTCCGAAGTGTGGAAGGCCAGAATTCCCGACTCTTGGGTACTGTCCGTGGTAGCCACGGGCTACAAGCTAGAGTTTCGGGAAGTCCCCCCTCCTCATTTTCAGGGGTCAAGTCTTCCAAACGACCCATTAAAGAGGGCCTCTCTTGTAAAAGCATTGGATCGTCTCTTGCTCCAAGGAGTAATTGTAGAAGTACCAACCCAGGAATGGGGTCTGGGATTCTACTCCAACCTTTTCATAATACCAAAACCCAATGGCGACGTCAGGCCTATCTTAGACCTCAAACGCCTAAATCGCTTTCTAAAGATTCAGACCTTTCGTATGGAGTCCATACGTTCGGTGGCAGCCAGCCTACATCAAGACGACTTTCTAGCATCTATAGACATAAAGGATGCGTATCTGCACGTGCCGATCTACCCGGCACATCACAAGTTTCTTCGTTTTATGATAGATCACCGTCATTACCAGTTCGTAGCCCTCCCTTTCGGGTTGGCAAGAGCTCCGCGGGTATTCACAAAGGTGTTAGCCCCGGTGCTAGCCGTCCTAAGGCATTTTGGTCCTGGCATACCTGGACGATCTTCTGGTTATCGACCGCTCAGCTTCCAGCCTCAATCATGCAGTAGTTCGCACAGTTCAGCATCTAGAGGAATTCGGGTGGATTGTGAACCAAGAAAAATCGATATTGAAACCCACAAAGCAGTTGGAATATCTAGGCCTTCGGCTAGATAGACTGCCAGAGGATATTTTTACCTCAAGCAAAGGTCAGATCAAGAACTCAAGCAGTTCAAGTGATCTTAGGCAAGAAGAGGCCGACTATTCGCCTATGTATGCGACTGCTGGGGAAGATGGTGGCCGCCTTGGAGGCAGTGCCCTACGCCCAGATCCATACCAGATATCTTCAGGCAGCCATTCTCTCTGCTTGGAACAAGTCCATTCAGACGTTAGATCGTCCGTTAGTGCTCTCCCCAGGAGTCCGGCGCAGCCTGTTTTGGTGGCTGGTCCCTCAAAATTTGTCAAAGGGGAAATCCTTTTGCCCCATCACGTGGAAGATAGTAACCACGGATGCCAGCCTATCAGGTTGGGGGGGCAGTTCTAGAAGGACAGACCCAGCAAGGGCAGTGGTCGGAGGCAGAAAAACTGCTTCCCATCAATATCCTAGAGATCAGAGCTGCTCGACTGGCCCTGATCGCCTGGACTCTCCCCCTTCAGGGTCTGCCAGTAAGGATACAGTCCGACAATGCCACTGCGGTGGCATACATAAACCACCAGGGGGGCACGAGGAGCCTAGCAGCCCAAAGGGAAGTAAACCTGATTTTCTCATGGGCCGAAGCCCATGTACCCTGCATCTCGGCAGTGTTCATCCCAGGGATAGACAATTCTCAAGCAGATTTTTTGAGTCGTCAACAGTTGCTCCCGGGGAGTGGTCTCTTCACCCCCAGGTATTCCAAGAGATTTGCCAAAGATTCGGAGTCCCAGATGTGGACATTATGGCAACGAGATCCAACAAAAAGTTGGACAAATTCATATCCCGAGCCAGGGATCCCTCGGCCTACGGGACCGATGCGTTGGTTTGCCCTTGGCACCAGTTTTCTCTCCTGTATGCGTTCCCTCCACTGCAGATGATTCCCCGCCTTCTATGGAGGATCAGGGTGGAGCGCAGGCCTGTGATCCTGGTGGCCCCAGCCTGGCCCAGGAGGGCTTGGTACGCACTCATCGTGAAGATGTCAGTCGGGGCGCCGTGGCCGCTCCCCCTGCGCCCAGATCTGCTGTCTCAGGGCCCAATCTGCCACCCTGCTTCACAGCAGCTAAATTTGACGGCTTGGCGGCTGAATCCTTAATTCTTAAGGGCAGAGGCCTCTCAGATCAGGTCATATCTACGTTGATTCAGGCTAGGAAACCGGTCTCCAGAAATATTTATTACAGAGTCTGGAGGACCTATGTGGAGTGGTGCGAGCCTCAAAAATGGCATCCTCGAAAGTTTTTTATTGACAGGATCTTGCGATTCCTCCAGGTTGGCGTTGACAAAGGGTTGGCTCTTAGTACTCTAAAGGGGCAGGTGTCGGCTTTATCGATATGGTTTCAAAGACCCTTGGCCACCCATTCGCTTATGAAAACCTTCTTGCAGGGGGTCTTGCATGTGAATCCCCCTATTAGAGCTCCCCTCTGCCCCTGGAATTTAAATCTGGTCTTGTCAGCTTTACAAAGGCAGCCGTTTGAACCTCTGACAGAAATCCCTCTTGTGCTACTAACCCGAAAGTTGGTTTTCTTGGTGGCTATGGCTTCGGCCAGAAGGGTTTCCGAGCTGGCAGCCTTTTCATGCAGGGAGCCATACCTTATTCTGCATAAGGACAGAGTGGTTCTGCGGCCTCAACCTTCTTTCCTTCCTAAGGTCATATCCAGTTTTCACTTGAATCAGGACCTAGTCCTACCATCCTTCTTTCCTACTCCCCAGTCCAGAGAGGAAAGACTGCTTCATACTTTGGACGTGGTTCGAGCCATGAGGGTCTATCTCAAGGCTACAGAGAAGATTCGGAAAACAGATGTGCTTTTTGTTCTTCCGGATGGCCCCAAGAAGGGTCAGCCGGCTGCCAAGTCTTCCTTGGCTAGGTGGATTAAGCAGCTGATTTTTCAGGCCTATGGTCTGAAGCGCGTTCCACCTCCCTTATCAGTTAAAGCCCATTCTACGAGGGCCATGAGTGCCTCCTGGGCGGCACACCATCAGATCTCTATGGCACAGGTTTGCAAGGCGGCAACCTGGTCTTCCGTACATACGTTTACTAAATTTTATAAGTTGGACGTTGCAAAGGGTACGGACGCAGCATTTGGGCAGGCGGTCCTACGGGCAGCAGCATAGAATCCTCTGTTCCGGGTCACGCCCTCTTTTTTTCTGTTGGTGGAGTTACTTTACTTCCTGATAATTTTTTGTTTGGCTATTCTTGGCCTTACGGTCTCCCTCCCTTCATAGAGCATTGCTTTAGGACATCCCAAGTGTAATGGCTATGCGCTCTGTGTCCCGTGATGTACGATAAAGAAAAGAGGATTTTTAATAAACAGCTTACCTGTAAAATCCTTTTCTTGAAGTACATCACGGGACACAGAGCTCCCACCCCTCTTTTGGGGAACATTGTGTAACCTCGGAGGAATTGCTTGCTACAAAACTGAAGCACTCCCAGTGGGAGGGGGTTATATAGGGAGGAAACTTCCTGTGAAGTTGATTACACCAGTGTCCACACCTGAAGGTACCCATATAACCCAAGTGTAATGGCTATGCGATCTGTGTCCCGTGATGTACTTCAAGAAAAGGATTTTACAGGTAAGCTGTTTATTAAAAATCCTCTTTTTCCCCCCATCTTTTACGTTTTTTACAGACAGGGTTAACATGCTTAGAAATTAAATAAGAACAAAAGATGACAGCCGAACTCCAATCCAACGTAACTTTAATGTAAAAAAATGGAAACGGGCACAAGTCACAGCAGCAGAACCTAGGACAGCTGGCGCGTTTCACACTAACTTCAGTGTTTACTCATAGCTGATTTTTCATAAAATGAACCCCTAATACATGGGTCTTCAAACTACGGCCCTCCAGTTGTTCAGGAACTACAATTCCCATCATGCCTAGTCATGTCTGTGAATGTCAGAGTTTTGCAATGCCTCATGGGATATGTAGTTCCACAACAGCTGGAGGGCCGTAGTTTGAGGATCCCTGCCCTAATACATATATCAATCCTATCCAGACATGATCTTAGAAATTAAATGCTATGGATCTGGTTATCCCAATTTCCATTCCTGTGCTATGTCTAATTGACAGCTTCCATCTGTACAGATTAATGATTAGTGAAGTTTATACCCAGTTAAGCGAAATCTATTTAGCTACGGAGCGGTAAGCTGCAGCCACAAAATGCAGTTTACTGCTTGTCTGATGAGCCCTTAGGAAGACAAACTCTCATAATGTACATCTAAGGCTCCTGTATGACAGTCTAATCAAGTCCCTAATTCAGTTACTGTGTGATGCACAAACCTCGTAAAGTAAACTAAAAAATCCTTCATTAATACAGTACATGAGACAGGATCTTATTTTGAACCTTGGCTTATATGCAGCTACCTTCAGGTGATTGAAAAACTGGCAAAAAAAAGCTGAAGGGACATCTTGTATAAAACCCCTCCCACTCCTAGCAAGCCTCATATTTTTTATTTTTTGCTAGTGTTTTCAGGTGAGGAGAAGCTTTTTGTTGAGGTTTTTTTTTTAAGATAATTTTTTTCACCTTCCAAGCTGCACTATAACCGATGTGGTTCTCCTTCAGCAGCTTCCTAAATTGGTTGACTTCTCAGCTGAACCTTTGGGGACTGTACATAAACCCTTTAGAGTCGTAGATCACATGAGTCACAAACTAGCTCCTTTTTTCTGTGATGGTTTCTGTCTTTTGCATGTGATGCGCTGTCTGAGAAGTAGGTAGATGAGGAAGATACCGCCTTTATTTCTGAGGTATTGGATCAAGATGAGATTGCTTGTGCTGAGATCTCAAACTTAAAGTGATTGTCAAGGCAGAAGATTTTAATGCATTCTATGTATGAAGATAAAAAGCCTTCTGTGTGCAGCAGCCCCCCTCCGCTCCTCTAATACTTACCTGAGGTCCCTCTAGATCCAGCGAAGTTGCAGGAATGTCTCGGCTGCCCGGGACTCCCCTCCTTATTGGCTGAGACAGCAGCGTGGCGCCATTGGCTCACACTACTGTCAGTCAGCCAATGAGGTGAGAAAGGGTGAGGGGCGGGCCACGACTCTGTGTCTGAATCATACAATCGTCAGCAATCAACACAGTATAGTTACATCAGCTAGTACTGTGTCTCTACAGGACACAGTAGGGGCCCATGCCCACGATACTCAACTAAAGTATGTTGGATATAAAGAGTCTGACGGAGGTCTGCCAATAGTAAATTATAGACTCTTACAATTGTGTAAACTCTTTTTTTACAAGAAAAAAAATTAAGCTTTTTTTAAGAGAAGAGAAATTTAGCATTGAACATTCAGAAAGAAATATGCAACATGAAAAATTATTTACTGGAATGTGTGTGCGTGTTTTTTTTATTTTTTATTATGCACCGTTTTTTTTGTTTGTTTTTTCAGATGGAGTTTATATTGCCATAATTTTACAAGTCCCTTCACCTTTCATGGCTGCTCATACAATTGGCTCCAGTGTATAATTCCTTTAGATTTGACTGTAACTGTTTTGCAGCATTGGTTGGAATCCCAATAAGAAGGCAAATTTTACAAGAATAAAAGTATGCCATAGCAAACTGTTTCTAGCAACCTATTAACTGTTTACTCCGTTCAGCTGTTTGTTTATGTAAAGGAAAGATATTTGATCAAAAATGATAATTGTCAAAAGCTAATAAACACACCTACTATTATGGCAGATGATGATCACTGCCCTGTTAATGGCCAGCATTCTTTTCAGAATATATTTTGGTCTCCAAGTTTGATATACCACCCTCCAGCCTGTGCATCTTCATGCAGGTGTTCTGACACTCGGCGCAGTGAGTTTTTATGCTTTAATTTCTTCAGCCCCGGAAGGATGGTAAGACATCATTTCTGACTCTTACCAACTCTTAAAACCTGAAGTTGGATTATAATAAGAGTAGAATAATAAAAATGGCTAAAGCCCTCTGGTGATATGACTAGATGGTTATCTAAATTAAATACAGATGCACCGGTGTAGCTGTCTGCATTTTGTATTTCTGCTTCCTTCAGACATGTCATTTTGTTGTTGTGAAGCCTCATGTACCAATTTGTGCTTCCGGCATCCTTGTTTTCTTTCTCCTAACGATAAAAATCTATATTTTGTTTTAAGGAAAATATAGATTTTGTTTTATTCATTAAAGTGCCATTTGATTAATGAATAGATTTTGCTGATTTATTATTACTTTTCTTCTAAATTTTTTTACCACCGAGTAAAGTCCCAATATTTCAGTAGAACGAAGCTAGACTTTAATAAAGTTGGCACAATATATTGTTTTTTTATTTGCATATTTTACCACTTTACACCAATCTACATAAATAATGCAAATTTCCTCCTTTTATAAATAGTCAAGAAACCAGCAAAAAAATAAGGGGGATTTCTGCAATGCAAAGTTGCTGTTATTGTACCATTCTTTATAAAGAGGTTCCTTTCAGTTGTTCTTTCCTTCATACAGTGATCAAATATCGGTGTCCTTACAGTTCATTGGATGCCAGATAGAAAGGTCCACCTTATTTAATTATGAAACTAGCATAGCATTGCAGTTAGTGAGCGACCTATGAATAACAGTTGTGTCAGGAAATTGTACAGTAGAATGTCAAGACGTATGTTTGTAATATAAAACTCAGCGTCTTGGGTCATGTAGCAAAACGCAGGCATAAATCAACATTAGACTGTCTTTTATAGAAGCAATGTATTGGACTGTAAATAAATTGTGCTGTGCTTGTATTGTAAAATGTGTAATAAATAATCAACTGTGTCTGTCTATATTTCCCACAATTTGTGTAGAATTTTAAATAGTGTGTGTATGTATGTATGTATATGTGTGTGTGTGTGTGTGTGTGTATATATGTATGTGTGTATATATATATATATATATATATATATATATATATATATATATATATATATATATATATATATATATATATAATATATTATAAACGTTACAGCCACAAAAACTAGTTGTGGACCGAAACTGAAAACGGGATGCACTTGGTCGGGAACCGAAATGTACAGATTATAAAGTGTATGTGTGTATATATATATATATATATATATATATATATATATATATATATATATATATATATTGTATTATAATTGACTCTTTAGCACAGGGGTGTCAAACTCAATTTCATTGTGGGCTGCATCAGCATTATGATTCTCCTTTAAAAGGGCCGGTTGTATCTGTAAGATTGTCCAGCACATCTCCTCCTCTTTTATTGGATGTCAAGAGCCACCCCACCATCAAAAGTTGAGTCCCCTACATCACAGTGCACCCCCCTTTCTTTATGCTGCTGCTGGGAAGAAGCTGGATGTGTTGCTTAAAAGCAGGGGTCTGGAGGAGGACCAGAGGGAGGGCTGGAGCGCTCCTGCAGGAGAGGTGCGAGGGCCACATGAAATGGCCTGCAGGGCCGGATTCGGCACGCGGGCCTTGTGTTTGACACCTGTGCTTTTTACCATCATGAATTTCAATGAATATGAATTTATTTTCAACCGTTATCAACACATTTATTTATTTTTTATTTTGGCAAAAAGCAGATAACCCTATTTTTAGATGATAATTTCCAGCGGCCGATTATATCATGTTACACAAATAAACAAATCGTGAAAAGTGTCCATCTGTTGATGTTTTTCTGTTCATTTTGTGATAATACACACACAAATTTTTTTTTTTTTTGGTTGTGTATACACACTATTTTAAAATCATATACTGATTGTGGGAAATATAGGCAAACATTATTTTACACATATTTTATATACATTGTAATATCAAGCGCAGCATAGTTTATTTACAATTCCTTTAAAGTGTTTATAACTTTGGTGCTTGCAGCTATAAAAAGTGTTAATTTAGTCGTCAAACATTATCGTCGACTGCCTTTTTTTTCAGTGACAAAAACTATATGATGAAAACCTATTTCTTTCTCGTACATCACGGGACACAGAGCGGCATATTCATTACTATATGGGTTATATGGAGTACCTTCAGGTGTGGACACTGGCAATCTCAAACAAACAGGAAGTCCCTCCCTATATAACCCCCTCCCCTAGAGGGAGTCCCTCAGTTTTTTCGCCAGTGTCTTAGGTGTTGGTCACGGAATAGCTTTGCTCCACATCCTTGGGATTAAGGGCGGGCTAACCGGATCTGTCCAAGGAGCCTCAGTGCCAAAGTGGACAGTACCCGGGCCCCAAACCGTGGGGTTTTGCCTATAATGCTCCTCTTTGGAGGGCTGGACCCTGGGCCCAGGACTTGGAGTTTGTAAAGACCATAAGTTCCTGTTTGCCAGGGTGCTATATAGGTCCAGGACAGTGGGTACCTTCATAGGACCCCAGGGCCTAAAGGTCTACTACGCTACCCACGGAGATGGGAGAAGATTGGACCGTTTTGCAAAACGTCCTGCGGCATGGAGCAGGTAAGAGGGGAGCCTGCGGGACTTGGTTCGACAGCAGGCTCTCCAGGGGAGATCTTAAGGGGGGTAGCCTGAGTATGCTCTGCATTGGCACCATGGTCACTATGTCTGATAGACAGGATGCCCTGAAATGTTTCCCCCCATAACTTGATCCCCCTACCTATCTATGTATGTTTGCTAGCTACCTGCTGCTCGCTGGTTGAAGATCTTTTAAAAAAAAAAAAAAAAGATCTGTCTCTAGGCTAAAGGGACTCCTTAGGGGCCTGTGTTAGCCTTACCTTGCCGGGATTCAAATCTGCCGCCTGATGCGTCCTCCAACCTGCATTCCTGGGCTCCAGAGTGCGTCTCCTCCTGGGCTCTCCTCCCCCGACAGTCGCGCGTGTGCACGCGCGCATGCATATAGAAGATTTTCGCGCCGTTCGGGAGGGGGGGGGGGGGCGGGGAGTGTGACTGCAGTGTAGAGTGGGCGTGCCTTTAATTGCTGTTATACACAGCAGGCGCGTTCTTAGCTCAGTTCAGAGCTGAGCTGGAGAGAGAGAGGACGTAGAGCTGGCAGCACAGTGACTCCCGGTGGCGAGAAGGGGTACTACATACTGGAGTCAGCTCCAATACTTTTTGTTAAGCCAAAATCCCCTTGGCAACAGGTTGAATGCTGGCAAACATGTTGGGGGTGGCTGTATGTGGTGAATAATATATAAAAGAAAACATACTGAGCCCCACCGGTTTTGGGGCATTAGTGATCCTATTGTCCCCTAAACCTTATTTTTTTGTACTCCTGGCTATAACAGTCTGTTGTTGTAAGCGGAGTCCTTCGGTTTTGTATTATGGCTTCCAAGGGTTCAGGATCAAAACAAAAAAAATAAATAAAAAAAATAAAGAGAAAAGGCAAAGACAAAGGGGTTCCTCCTCTGGTTCTGATAATATGCCAATACTTTCCCCACAGGTTATTCCTATAGGGGTCACCCTGGATAAGCCATTAAGGGGGTCTGGTGCTGAGGCTGGCCCAGGTCGGCCCAACCCTGTGTTATCACAGAGGAGATGCTAGCCGTCACCCTAGGGGGGGCTAGAGAAAAAAGGTTAACAGCTATGATCGCTGGCTCTTTTTCTGGCAAGAAGCGGACTAGATCCCCATCGCCAAAAGGGACAGAACCTAGAGGATCTACCACTGTAGAATCGTTTTCAGCCTCCCAGGCGGAGAGTCTGTGGGTCCAGTCTTTGACAGACATGGCCCGCTTGGCATTCAATTTGCCATTTCCAGAGCCTCAGGTTCCTGCGGTATCCTCTTTGGGTTCTTTTAAAAGCGCCTTTAAGCAACGCAGCTTTTCTGGCCCATCCTCTGTTAGAGGAATTGGTTTTTCCAGGATTGGGACGACCGGACAGAATTTTTTCTGCCGCCTAAAAGCTGACGAGAGGGTAGTCTTTATGCACGTCTGCCAGGAAATATTTGTGCTTGCAGGCACTCTTTCCCCTGACCAAGTGCTCTTTAAAAGGGGCCCGGATGGTTCAGTTGGTAGAGCATCGGACTTTTGATCTGAGGGTCCAGGGTTCAGGTCCCGGTTCGGGCACTGCTTTTCAACTACCCGTGAGGTCCTTGAGGCCGCATCTCCCGGAAAGCGCCCGATCTCGTCTGATCTCGGAGGCTAAGCAGGGTAGGGCCTGGTTAGTGCCTGGATGGGAGACCACCTGGAAGGGTTTCTGTTATTTACCCTATGGAAAAGACATTTTTCTAAAGAAAGGGGGCGCTCCCAACGGTGGACGCAGCCATCTCATGGGTGAATAAATCATTAACTGGCCTAAGGGGAAACATACAAATGTTTAAGGTCCCGGTCGATAAACGTTTAGAGACACTTTTTCCAGCATCCCTGGCTACAGCCAGCAGTGGCTACAATTGGAGTTTTTTTCAGGCATTAAGGAACCAGACAAAACAGATGCTTAGACATCCCTGCCCGATAGGCAGAGGAGTTATTGGATATTCCCAGAGCTCTGTGCATTGCGGTAGAGGCTATAAAAAGACTCCATCCAGCAGGCGTCTCGTTGTCACTATTTTTAGTGCATATGAGAAGGCTCTTTTGGTTAAAGAACTGGGCGGCCGAGCCCCATGTAAAAGACTGCTGGCAGGTTTGCCCTTCCATGGAAAGATCTGGATAAATACATTCAGACTGTTTCAAGTGGCAAAAGTACCCTTTTACCAGTCAAAGGAAGTTCCGGGGTCCTGCGTTTAATTGGACAGCTCCCCCCGGTTCCAGGGCCCTCAAATTTCAGGCAGTACGGTCCTCCTGCGCGATCAAACTTTTAACAATGGATCGCAAGGACAGGCCTCTGGGGATCGGTCCCCGACAGAAGGGGTCCAATCATCTGTGGCCGCAGGCTGAGTCCTAAACCGGGGAAAGATCAGCATTTCAACCTACAAAGCAGTTGGAATATCTCGGCACGAGATTAGACACAGAACAGAAGATGGATGTTCCTGCCCCTGGTAAAGGTCGAGGCTATCAAGAGATTGATTCAGTTGGTTCTAAGCAAAAAAGAGCCAACTATTCGCCTATGTATGCGATGGCCATGTTCGAGGCAATACCACACGCTTCCACGCTCGTGTCCTACAGGCAGCAATTCTAGCAGCTTGGTTCTGCCCAGTGGTCTGGAAGGCTGGAGAGCGGTCTTGAACAAGTTCACTCGCCAAGGAACTTGGGCAGAGGCAGAGAGGCAGCTGCCCATCAATGTCTGGGAGTTCTGAGCTGCTCAGCTAGCCCTCCTGGCATAGACATCCAGATTACAGGGGTCCTCGGTGAGAAGTCATTCAGACAAGGCCACAGCGGTGGCATATAGGTGAACCACCAAGGGGGAACCAAGAGTCAAGCCACTCAGAGTGAGAGGAGCTTGGTTTTTCGGTGGGCAGAGGTTTATGTACCCTGCATATCGGCGACATTCATTCCCGAGGTGGACAACCTGCAGGCGTACTTCCTAAGTCGCCAAACCCTGTCGCCGGGGGAGTGGTCTCTGCATCCACAAGTTTTTTTCAGACAATCTCCCAGAAGTGGGGAGTGCCAGACGTGGAGGTCATGGCATCAGGATTCAACAAGAAGCTAGACCGGTTCATGTCTCGAACGAGGGACCCTATGGCCTGCGGAACCGATGTGTTGGTTTGCCCTTGGCATCAATCATAACTTCTATATGCATTTCCCCCACTGCAGTTACTACCCCGCCTGCGGCGCAGGATCATACCACAGGCTGGTTATCCTGGTAGCCCCAGCTTGGTACCGGAGGGCATGGTACTCACTAGTCCTGAAATTGGCAGCGGGAGGCCCTTGGACTCTTCCTCTAGGGCCAGACCTACTCTCACAAGGCCCGATCCTCCACCCTGCATTACGGCGTCTAAATTTGACGGCCTGGCGGCTGAATCCCTAATTCTCAGGGGTAGAGGTCTGTCTAGGCAGGTAATCCCTACCCTCATTAAGGCTAGAAAGCCGGCCTCCAGGGTAATTTGTTACAGGGTTTGGAGGGCCTACGTAGGCTGGTGTGAGTCTAAGAGATGGTTTTTCCGCAAGTATACCATTGATAGAGTATCAAGTTTTCTCCAGCTAGGAGTGGATAAAGGCCTGGCATTAAGCACGATCTAAGGACAGATTTCAGCCTTATCAGTGTGGTTTCAGAGGCCGCTGGCCGCCCACTTGCTGGTTAAGATCTTCGTACAGGGAGTCTTACGTGTTAATCCTCCGGTCAAATCACCACTTTGTCCATGGGACTTAAATATTGTTCTGTCAACTCTACAGAAACAACCCCTTGAGCCGTTGGCTGAGGTACCTTTGGTTTTACTGACTAGAAAGTCGGTATTTCTGATCGCCATAGTTTCGGCCAGGAGAGTATCGGAATTGGCAGCCTTATCTTGTAAGGAACCATATCTCATTTTACATAAGGATAGGGCGGGTTTCCGTCCTCATCCTTCCTTTCTACCAAAGGTTATATCCAGTTTCCACCTGAACCAGGATGTGGTACTTCCATCCTTCTTCCAAAACCCACCTCTAGAAAGGAGGGGTTGCTGCATACGTTGGATATTGTCAGGGCCATAAAGGCCTATCTTAAAGCTACAGAGAAGGTTCGGAAAACAGATGTGGTGTTCGTTTTACCGGAAGGGCCCAAGATGGGTCAGGCAGCTGCTTGATCCACCATCGCAAGATGGATTAAACAATTGATCATTCAGGCCTGCGGTTTGAAGAGGTTGCCTCCTCCTTTGTCGGCAAAGGCCCATTCTACCAGGGCCATGGGCACCTCCTGGGCAGCACATCATCAGATCTCTATGGCTCGAATATGCAAGGCAGCAACATGGTCGTCAGTCCACATGTTTACAAAATTTTATCAAATGGACGTAAGAAGGAATGCGGATACAGCCTTTGGGCAGTCAGTACTACAGGCTGCGATTCAAGCTCCTCAGGATCTGAGGGGGCTCCCTTGATTTGATTTGAGATTTACATTTCTCGTTTAAGTTGGATTTACTAGTATTTGAGTATACCTCTAAATTAAATCCTTCTTTGGAAGATGTCTCCCTCCCCTCATTAAAGCATTGCTTTCGGACATCCCATATAGTAATGAATATGCCGCTCTGTGTCCCGTGATGTACGAGAAAGAAAAAGGGATTTTTAAATACAGCTTACCTGTAAAATCCTTTTCTTGGAGTACATCACGGGACACAGAGCTCCCACCCCTCTTTTTGGAACATTTTGGGAGGCATACTGCTTGCTACAAAACTGAGGGACTCCCTCTAGGGGAGGGGGTTATATAGGGAGGGACTTCCTGTTTGTTTGAGATTGCCAGTGTCCACACCTGAAGGTACTCCATATAACCCATATAGTAATGAATATGCCGCTCTGTGTCCCGTGATGTACTCCAAGAAAAGGATTTTACAGGTAAGCTGTATTTAAAAATCCCTTTTTTGTTTACCCTCATGAACCTTTTTTCCACGGAGCTCTGCCTATGTAAAGCCTGTGAGTGCTTCCGCTCCCAGCAAGCAAGCGACCTGAGTCCATAGTGTGCTTCACTTGGCAGCCAGCATTGCATGCCTCCCAAGTTATCAGACGTCCAGAGCAGGACTGTGCATTACAGGCCTCCCAAATTGAGTCCAACTCCCGATGACGGTCCAGAGCAGAGAGCACTGTGAGGGTGTACATTACAATTACAGGCCTCCCCTCAGACCACAGTCCATCCAGAGCCCTGTATGCATTATAGGCCTACTCCTTACCAGTGTGCAAGTGACTGGTTCTGTAGAAATCATCAGGGAAGCGATACAGCGTGGAGCACAAGCTGTCTTGTGCAATGGTTTCTGGGACCTTTCGGTAGTCTTCAAGAGTTGTAGTTGTAGTGATGTCAATATGTAGGAGTGTGGCTAACTCGTTTTGGGATATGAAGCACCACCCTGAAGAAAAAAATACAAATTTTGTTAAGGTATGGATGAATAAACAAAAATCTTTTATTCAATTGAGTGCTCTCTCTCCTCATTTTGGATCTACTGGCGGCTACCAATTTAAAGTCCACGTTTATGCTTGGTTTTACTTTTTCAAATAAACAGAAATTCTCATTCTCCATGGCAGTTGACACTTCTTTGTAAGCACCACAAGCGAGTAGATAAAAGCAAATTTTCCCTTTCCGTCTTTCAGGACAGCCACAATTGAGAGATAGGCTCCTCCTCTTCCTTTAGGAAACCCTGCGCCAGCCCATAAATTCTCACTTCCCCCTGCCAGACCTCAGTTATTAGTGTTTCCTCCGGTGGGGAGACACTGTGCAAGGAACCTGGCCGAAATAGTCAGGGGTCTAAGGCCATTTCACATTTAGGAAGCAGGGGCTTTCAGGTTATCCTCGGTGCGGTACAGACCCACCGCTCTGCCAGCTTACCCTGTTCGATACATGCTGCAATTTTTTGAACCGGTGATGACATCATCTCCAGCGCAAGGCGGATGCTTCCCCTTTGACCCGCGACTTCCGGTTCCAGGTCGCGCTGGTGATAGAGGGTCCGGGCACACGCTGGAGGAAGAGTCGGATTTTGCACAGACGATGTGAGACTCTACAGCAAGCAACCACCTGCAGTCATGTCGGCAGCATCTCCAGAGCAGGCCTTGACAACGGACGCTACCTCCAGCCAGCTTAAGGTAAGAGTACCCTGGGGAGGGGACTCTCTAGCTTAGGTTTGTCCCTCCATGTAGGGTTCACTGCATGGGGAGGCAAGTCCCCCTGGGTGGTCAGGGGGGGGGAGAGGCCCTAGTTCCAGTTGCTCTTAGGGGACTAGTGCACTCCCAGGGTTGTAACCAATTTTTTATGCTGTCTTTTTCTGCCTTTCTTACTGTATTTCAGAAAGCCGTTGAGAATCCAGGTGGTGGAAGGACACATACAGTGGTTGCCCGCGATATTGTGTCAATCTCGCTCCCTTTCTCGGCGAGATTGAGCACTTGCGAGCCCCATCGCGGGAGCCAGCGCCGAGCTGGCTTGCCGCGATGGAGACAAAGCCGTCATAGAAGCGACGGGGATCCGACGCGGATTCCCGCCAATTCTACACGTGGGCGGAGTTTGTTATGAATCCTGAGAAGGAAGTCCCCGCCGGATTTTAAATAAAAATCCGGCATGGGTTCCCCCCTCAGGAGCATAACGGGCCCTTAGGTCTGGTATGGGTTGTAAGGAGACCCCCCCCCTACGCCGAAAAAACGGCGTGGGGGTCCCCCCACAATCCATACCAGACCCGTATCCAAAGCACGCCGGCCGGCCGGTCAGGAGGGGAGTGGGGGGCGAGCGAGCGCCCCCCCCCTCCTGAGCCGTACCGGGCAGCATGCCCTCAACATGGGGGGGGTCAGGTGCTCTGGGGCAGGGGGCGCACTGCGGCCCCCCACCCCAGAGCACCCTGTCCCCATGTTGATGAGGACAGGGCCCCTTCCCGACAACCCTGGTCATTGGTTGTCGGGGTATGCGGGCGGGAGGCTTATCGGAATCTGGAAGTCCCCTTTAATAAGGGGGCCCCCAGATACCGGCCCCCCACCCTAAGTGAATGAGTATGGGGTACATTGTACCCCTACCCATTCACCTGCAAGAAAAGTGTAAACACAAATAAACCACACAGTGTATTGAAATATTTTATTAGTTGCCCGCCGGGGGGGGGGTGTGTATGATCGCTTTTATAAAAGCGCCCCCCTCCGGCGGGCTTCTGCGGGGGGGTGGGTGCCGCTGTTCTTCACCGCCGTCTGGTTCTCTTCCGCCGCCGGGGGGCGCTTTGATAAAAGCGCCCACCACCCGGCGGGCTTCCTTCGACATCTTCGGCGGCGGGGGGGTCTTCTCCCACTCTCCGGGGTCTTCTCCGCTCTCCGGGGGTCTTCTTCTTCAGGACTCGCCGCCGCTATCTTCGTGTTAGCTCAATTACTGGCGGCGGCGAGTCCCCTCTTCTGTGACGTCTTCTTCTTCTCTTCTCCAGATGTTGACGCGACGCTTCCTTCCGCTGTTATGGCTGGCGCGCGGCTCGCAGCGAGTTATATAGGCCTGTCTTGTGACGTCGCAGTCCCATCATGCTCCGGTAGGTACCACGTGCTACCTACCGGAGCATGATGGGACTGCGACGTCATAAGACAGGCCTATATAACTCGATGCGAGCCGCGTGCCAGCCATAACAGCGGAAGGAAGCGTCGCGTCAACATCTGGAGAAGAGAAGAAGACCCCCGGAGAGTGGGAGAAGACCCCGGAGAGCGGGAGAAGACCCCCCCCGCCACCGAAGATGTCGAAGGAAGCCCGCCGGGTGGTGGCCGCTTTTATCAAAGCGCCCCCCCGGCGGTGGAAGAGAACCAGACGGCGGTGAAGAACAGCGGCACCCACCCCCCCGCAGAAGCCCGCCGGAGGGGGGCGCTTTTATAAAAGCGATCATACACACCCCCCACCCGGCGGCCAACTAATAAAATATTTCAATACACTGTGTGGTTTATTTGTGTTTACACTTTTCTTGCAGGTGAATGGGTAAGGGTACAATGTACCCCATACTCATTCACTTAGGGTAAGGGGCCAGTATCTGGGGGCCCCCTTATTAAAGAGGGCTTCCAGATTCCGATAAGCCTCCCGCCCGCATACCCCGACAACCAACGGCCAGGGTTGTCGGGAAGGGGCCCTGTCCTCATCAACATGGGGACAGGGTGCTCTGGGGTGGGGGGCCGCAGTGCGCCCCCTGCCCCAGAGCACCTGACCCCCCCATGTTGAGGGCATGCTGCCCGGTACGGCTCAGGAGGGGAGGGGCGCTCGCTCCCCACTCCCCTCCTGACCGGCTGGCCGGCGTGCTTTGGATACGGGTCTGGTATGGATTGTGGGGGGACCCCCACGCCGTTTTTTCGGCATAGGGGGGTCTCCTTACAACCCATACCAGACCTAAGGGCCGTTATGCTCCTGAGGGGGGAACCCATGCCGGATTTTTATTTAAAATCCGGCGGGGACTTCCTTCTCAGGATTCATAACAAACTCCGCCCACGTGTAGAATTGGCGGGAATCCGCGTCGGATCCCCGTCGCTTCTATGACGCACTCGCTGGAATGTGCTTTTACTATTCCAGCGAGTGCGAGATGTCGGCAGCCTGTCGCCGAGAATCAGCGCGATGCTGTCGTGCTATAAACACATTCTCGGCGGCAGGCACTGTAGCTCTAAAAAGAAATGTGCCTCCTGTAGAGATACCCTCAGAGTCATGGACTAAGGCAGTGTTTGCCAACTCCAGTCCTCAAGGCACACCAACAGGTCATGTTTTCAGGATTTCCCTCAATTGAAACAGCTGTGGTAATTACTAAGGCAGTGAAACTGATCGAATCACCTGTGCAAAATAATGGAAATCCTGAAAACATGACCTGTTGGTGTGCCTTGAGGACTGGAGTTGGGAAACACTGGACTAAGGTTCTGTGCAAAGATTGTATACACTCCTTAGTCAGGGAAAGGGAGTTGGAACAGGAATCTGAATTAGCAGCCTCAGTTAAAGGGAGTTGGAACAGGAATCTGAATTAGCAGCCCCAGTTAAATAGCTCTCATCCACCTTTTCTTCCTTCAAATCCCTCTTTGAAAAATTACAGATTCCTGCTGTTCCCACCCAGGTTACAACCCAGCCACAGGCTCAGGGCTCTGCACCTGTCATACCTACTGTTTCAGCTACGACAAATGTTCCTGCAGGCCGTTCCCAGGTGAAACATACGCTACCGGATAGTGCCACCTCAGATTCCCAAGAGGGATCAGATGGAGAGGACCGGGATGGGGAGTCCCAGAAACCCTCCAAGTATAAATTGTCACTGGACGAGGTAAAGGACCCCTTAGGGGCAGTTTACACAACCCTTGGCATTCAGGCCGACAAAAAATCTCTTGCCCTCCACGATCAGATGTACAGAGGTCTGGGGGAGCAGGAGAAGGTCTTCCCAGTACACAAAATACTGGTTGAGACTATTATGAAGGAGTGGCATGATCCTGAAAGGAAACCCTTTTTTTCTAGATCCCCAAAGAGGAGATTCCCCTTCTCAGACGATCCTACATCTATTTGGAACAAATACCCCAAACTAGACGTGGCCTTCTCCCAGGTGTCCAGAAACACCGACTTGGCGTTTGAGGACATGGGAGTCCTGGGCGACGTCATGGACAAGAGAATTGATTCGCTATTGAAAAAGACGTGGGACTCTACAATCGGGAATCTAAAGCCAGAACTAGCTGTTACGGTTGTGGCAGGCAACCTGGAAGATTGGCTTTCTAAGATACAAGAGCACATTGAAGCAGGAACAGCAAAGGAGACCATTTTATCCTCCTTCCCTACTATCCTGTGAGGAGTCGCCTACATAGCGGATGCCTCAGCTGAATCGGTCCGCATGTCAGCCAGATCGGCAGCCCTGGCTAACTCGGCCAGAAGAGCCCCCTGGCTCCAGACTTGGCCTGGCGACAGCGCCTCTAAATCCAAGTTGTGTGGTATACCCTTTACGGGTGACCTGCTTTTTGGCCCATGCCTTGAAACAATGTTAAACCGCACGGCGGACAAAAATAAGTCCTTTCCTCCCAAGCGGAAAACCTTGGTACAGTCAGGGAAGGCTGTTTCGTCCGAAAAGACGGAAGGGGGCTCCCAAACTTGCAGGCCAGAAGAGGGTTTGGACCCCCAAGGGCAGAAGAGGGGTTATTTTTTTTATTTTTACCCTCCTGACCAGCCCCCTAAAAACCCATGACACCCTAGTCAGGGTGGGAGGAAGCCTGGGGGCCTTTCTCCCACAGTGGGAAGCAATATCCCCCAACCGGTTCGTCCTGGCTGTCATAAGAAGGGGGTACCGTCTGGAATCTTTAACACCTCACCCTCGGAGATACCTAGTCACACAGCTACACAGAGGCAAGGAAAAATCAGAGGCCTTGCTGGGGGCCCTAAGGGAGCTGGAGGATCTAAACGTAGTCCTCAGGGTTCCAGAGGCGGAGAAAGGAAACTGATTTTATTCACACATTTTTGTGGTAAAAAAGCCCTCAGGGAAATTCAGAATAATTCTGAATTTAAAACCTCCGAACAGATCCATTGCCTACAAGAGGTTTCGCATGGAATCGATATACACAGTCAGAGCCCTTCTCCCCCACAACTGTTTCTTGGTATCTCTGGACCTCAGAGACGCATACTTGTCTCGATAGCAGAGAGCTCTCAAAGGTTCCTGCGACTAGCAGTGGACCTAGATGGAACAGTAGTACATCTGCAGTTCCAGGCTCTGCCATTCAGGCTATCCTCTTCGCCCCGTATTTTTACCCAAATCCTGGCAGAACCTATAGCGTTTCTGCGACTCCAGGGAGTGTCCATCATAGCTTACCTGGACAACCTTCTTCTATTTGCATCCCCAGAGCGTGGTTGCTGAAAAATCCAGCCTAATCCCATCACAACATGTCGCTTATCTAAGATACCTGCTGGACTCAACTCTTTCAAGAGTGTTCCTCCCGATGAAGAAGATCAAGAAATTGGACAGCGCAGTGGCCTCCCTCCACGGCAGTCAACAGGTCTCTATGAGGTCTCTGATGTCAACTCTAGGGCTGTTGACGTCTACCCTCCCAGCAGTCCAGTGGGCAGGCCTTCACTTTCGTCCTCTGCAGGCCTTCGTTCTAAGGGTCTGGGATCACTCACTAGAGGTCCTAGACGCCTTAGTCCAAGTACCAGATCAGGTAAAAAGATCCCTCTGGTGGTGGAGGAAGGTCACAAAACTAACGCAGGGACGTCTGTGGCTTATCCGGGTGTCTCGGGTGGTGACCACAGACGCAAGTGGCAAAGGCTGGGGGGGGAAACCTGGGTTCCCTTCCAGCACAAGGCATCTGGAGTTATGAGGATCAAAGGAGATCATCCAATTGGAAGGAGCTGAGGGCAGTTTTTTCAGGAAGAACTTCAGGGGCACCACACTCGGATGGGGTCAGACAATTCCTCGGCCGTGGCGTATTTAAACAAGCAGGGCAGCAGGAGAAGCGGAGTTCTATCGGCCCTGGCAGCAGACATTCTGGGCTTGGCCGAGATCCACACCCTCTCACTTTCGGCAGTCTTCCTGAGAGGAGAGAGGAACGTGACGGCAGACTTTCTCAGTCGGAGGCAACTGAGGGAGGGCGAATGGGGACCTCCGGAGGTGGACCTTTTCGCGTCAAGAGAATTTGAAAACCCCCTGTTTTTTCTCTCTGAACAGAGGAGAGGGAGCACAGGGGGGGTGGACGCTCTCTCTGAGCTGGCGGTTCGGAAGGTGCTACGCATTCCCGCCCCCCAGTTCTGTTACCCGCAGTGCTGAGGAAATTTTAGTCAGAACACACCTATCTAATCCTGGTAGCACCATACTGGCCCAAGAGGGCATGGTTCTCAGTCCTCAAGCAGTTGGCTGCAGAACCATCCTTATTCCTACCTCTGCAAGAGGATCTCCTCTTGCAAGGCCCAGTCCTCTGCCCACAGGTACACAGGTCGAGGTTAGCGGCGTGGCTGAGGAAGCCATAATAAAGCCAAAGGGTTTTTGGAAGGATTGATTGCCGCCCTCCTTAAGAGTAGGGACTCGCAGAATCTACAGGAAAGTTTGGCTTTGTTTCAACAAATGGTGTGTAGATTGCCCCTGTTCAGTACAGAGCCCCACGGCTGTCCTAGAATTCCTTCAGTGTGGTGCAGATGAGGGTGTTTCAGTTAGCACCCTCAGAGATCAGCCCCTGGGTAGTCAGGTTTTTTAGGGCCCTATCCAGACAGAGGCCAGCTCAGGGTCTGCCCTTCCCCAGTTGGGACCTATCTCTGGTGTTGCAAACCCTGACGGGGGCTCCTTTTGAGCCCCTAGACCAGTGTTTCTCAATTCCAGTCCTCACGCCCCCCCAACAGGTCAGGTTTTAAGGATTTCCATTATTTTGCACAGGTGATTTGATCAGTTTCACTGCCTTAGTAATTCCCACAGCCTTTTCATCTGAGGGAAATCCTGAAAACATGACCTGTTGGGGGGGCTTGAGGACTGAAGTTGAGAAACACTGCCCTAGACAAATGTTCTCTAAAGGAACTGACCTTAAAAACAGTGTTTTTGGTTGCAGTGACCACTGCTAGGAGGGTCAGCGAGCTAGAAGCCTTATCGATCAGACCCCATTTTACTGTTATTTTTCCGGATCGGGTCGTTTTTTATACCGATCCAGCCTTTTTACCCAAAGTGACTTCAAGGTTCCACAGAAGTCAGGAAATAGTGTTGCCTTCCTTTTGTCCCAACCCCTCAGGGGAAAGGGAGTTTCCGTTCAGTACTTTAGATGTCAGGAGATGTCTCCTACTTAGAGATGACAAAGGAATTTAGGAAGTCAGACTCATTATTTATTTTATTTTCTGGAACCAGGAAGGGGTACAAAGCATCTCGACGCACTATTGGCAGATGGCTTAGAGTATCCATTGGGCTAGCATATACTTTGGCTGGTAAGGAGATCCCTACAGGGATAAAGGCACACTCTACCAGAGCTTTGGCAGCTTCTCAGGCAGAAAAGGCCGGAGCAATGCCGTAACAGATTTGCAAAGCAGCAACATAGTCCAGCTACGCCACTTTCGTTAAACACTACAGAGTGGACCTGGTGTCGGCAGTTGAGCAGGTCTTTGGGCGAAAGGTCTTGCAAGCTATAGTCCCATCCTAGCTGGTAAGTGCTTGCTTATCCTCTCAATTGTGGCTGTCCTGAAAGACGGAAAGGGAAAAATAGTTACGCTTACCGGTAACGTCTTTTCCAGTAGTCTTTCAGGACATCCCTGGTTACCCACCTGAATAGATGGAAATCTCATTGAAGGACCAGGACATGACAATTATATGTAATAGTATGTTACTAATGTGTTCTTGTGTCTCCCCAGCTGACCGGAGGTGATCTTGTAAAAACTGAGGTCTGGCAGGGGGAAGTGAGAATTTATTGGCAGACGAAGTGTTTCCTAAAGGAAGAGGAGGAGCCTATATCTCAATTGTGGCTGTCCTGGAAGACTACTGGAAAAGACGCTACCGGTAAGCGTAACTATTTTTTAGAATTTGAATACAGGGTTAGAGTTTCTTCCTACTGTAGGAAATAGTGTGGTTTATTGTTCTGTGCCACTAATGCTACTTTGTGTTTTATATTTGGTTTCAGGATCTTCAATCCCAATTCCATGATTAATAATAAAAAAAAAACCCTTGCGGCCTAGGAAGTAAAGGAGACAGTTGTATCTGTATCACTTACCTTACCCCTCTCCTGCCAGGCTTCAGTTCTTCATTTTCTCTTTTTCAGTACTGTGAACAGTCCCTCAGCATTATTGCATACAATGCAGTGCTATTGGCGTGCAACTGCTGCCGAGGGCACCTACGAGAGGAGGATTTGGGGGATCGGTCAGGAAGGTTGTGGGAGCCTACTGACGAAAGGGAAGAATTGCACCTTATTCTTCTTCCCCTAGGCAAAAACAAACGTTTAACCCTTGCAGTGTGTATAGGGGTTGCCCACTACAAGTTTATTTTTCTTGTGTCTGGAGTGTAGTAATATTAATATAGATGTGTTGGTATTTAAAATATTGTTTTATACAGTATGTATGGCATGGTATTTAGGTGTTGCATACAGGCATTCAAGGTTACACATCAAAGAAAGTTTGCTGACCAAATCTTGTGGCCAAACAACAAGCATCAAAAGGTACAGAGGACCCTTTGATGTGTAAATCTTATCCAAGATGACCTAGGTGTGTGAGATGGCCTGGTACTTCCTTACATACATAAGGAAGTATTTATTAATGGTAATTAGACTTGGGGGGGGGGGGGGTAGTCATTCAATGGGAACATTTGGTTGACCCCCCTCCCCCCCCCTCCAGTATGAGACCAATATATGAGAAAGACAGGCTGACATTCAGTTCATCTTGTCACAGAGAATGTACTCCCGGTATTCTCTCTGTATGAGTATGGGGGCGCAGGTAGAAATCTGAAATACTCTGTTGGACTTTGTATCATCTGTGGACTTTGGACTTTATTCTGTATTGGAAGTCGGTTGAATTAAATTTTGCGTTCTCTGGAGGGCCTAGTGTGTTGCTGCAAAAACAACTTACTAACATCATACTAGACACTATACTATAGACTATACACGCTAAAGATCTAAAGACTACATGGAGTTGGCCTTTTAAATGTTTTCCGTCTGCCCACTGAACTTAGCTGATTGGTCAATCTGTGATCGCTTGGAATATACTACCCTATTGTTTGTTAAAATATAAAAGATACTGTTACACCAAGTAAATAGATACCTATCACGCTTTAAAATTGTGCACGCCCGTGGAATGGTGACAAAATATGCTACGTAAAAATCTCCATAGGCTACACTTTAAAAACCTTTACAGATTACCAGTTTAGAGTTACACAGAAGGTCTGGTGCTAGAACTATTTTTTAACTTTCCAAAAAATTGCTACAAAAAACATGCCTCTTACTAAATTCTGGGTCAAATGATATATATATATATATATTATAATTTAGACTATATCAGTGTTTTGTAGATGCTTTCACTCAGGCTTAATAATATACATTGATTTGCATTTTTTACTTAAAGTGGAGTTCCACTCAAAAAAAAAAAGTTTACACCCCAAAAAAATGGGTAAAAAAATTATAATTTTTTTACTTGCCCGAAATAGCAGTTGCTAGGCAGAAGTCCCTAATCTGCCTCTTCATCCTAGCAACTTGAGATTGGAACCTTTAGAAACATCAGGATTGGATAAATATCAATGCACATACACCCCATAGGGAACTGATCCCATAATCCTTTGTTTGTGAACTATATGGAACTGTACTGTTGGAAGACATAGATTGATATATCCTATGGTCTATGGATACAGGGAATGCTCTTTTTGGTCTGGTCTGTTGCTAGTGCGAGGGAGACTTGTGTTATGCCTGCGGTTACAGATGCAAAACACTTTAATCATATAACCTGATCTGATGTTTTCCCAAGCCATTAATTGTTGTTGACTTTTCTGGTCCACTATGCCGGTGCTGCCACTTTGACAGTCTTTCTGAGGGGAGGTGGGTTTAACCAGTTTGTACATGAGACCTTTAATTGCTTTTTTCTATACTAGAAATTTTCCAAGGATTTCCATGCTTCCCACATACACCTAACTTGGTACAATGACCAATTTGCTTTAGATCCCCCACAGTGAAGAAATCCAAGTTCCTTGTGATGTACATGTACCAACGTATGAACTACTATCCATGATGAGGAAAATTACCCCATGATCCCTGGAGGGATACCTATTGTATGTAACTGACTTGTGCATATAAAAACACATTAATTGTGATATCATCTCTAGAGCCCTCATTGGGTCACCTTTTTTTTAATGCAGCATAATATATTTCTAGTACAGTAAAAAAAAACCTTGGTTTGAAAGCTAAATATTTTAATACATTTTGACTAGCTATACAAGCGATGTCTTGATATAAGAGTAACGTCCTGCCACAACTGATTATAAAAGAGAAGAGTAGTGTGGCACCAGTGTAGCAATATGGTTGCATTTAATGAAGGTACAACATTTTAGCAACTTGCATGGTTGATGATTAAAACCCTGAACCTAACACTAACTGCCTGTCACACTGACACTAAATGCAGTGATCAGTACATATGAGTGACACTGTGACAGGGGGGGTTATCGGGGGGGTTAATGTGCCTATGTGTCACTGGTGTCAGTGTAGTGTTGTGCAGACTCACTGTGTGATGTCTTCTCTCCTCAGCGGCAGTTGAAAATACCACCGAGAGGAGAGATTACATCACTTCCCCCTTCCTGTGTTTACACAGGCAGAGGAAGTGACATGCAGGGGGAGTGCACGGATTGGCTGGGAGCGATCTGGAGCGCCCGGTTGCAATTGCGACTACAATTAGCGACCTTTCACCCGGGGAAGGAATCTTAGGCCTGCAGAAGGCCGCAAAGCTGTGGCCTCGATTACCTGTGTCTCTGTGCCTCATCCTGTGTCTGTGTGCTCCCCTGCAGGCCTAAGCTTCCTTCTGTGATCTGGTGCGTTTTCTGGCTCCTAACTTTTTTTGCTGGCTCCTAGATTCCAAGCAAATTTGTCAAACCCTGACTCAACCCATCACATTGCTATAATATTTTTATATAGACTATAAACGGAAGGACTTATGAATAAATTATTTATTTTGGGGAAATTAACTTTGCTATACATGTGCTTTGGATTACAAGCATGTTTCTGTAACAAATTATGCTCTCAATACAAGGTTTTACTGTATTAATAACATTTTGGTTTGACTAAGCCCAGTGAGTTGGACTACTGATTCGCTAATTATCATTGGTTTAGACCCCTTTCACTCTGCAGTGACGCTAAAGCACCAGTTGTATTGACGGCAGTTTTCGGGCACTAGAGGGCACATTACAATGTGACCTTAAAAACAAAAAGAAGGAAAGTCCAGTTTTGCGGTGCTTTCAAAGCGATTTTTAAGACACTTTGCAAGCTCTGCCCATTCATTTTAATAGGCAGGGGCATTTTGGAAGCGCTATTTGTAGTTTCTTGCAGGACTTTTTTAACATCCCGCAAGCAGTCGTTGCTTTGAATGGGAGGCAGTTTCAGGTGCTTTCTAGCGCTAAATGGCTTAAAACTGCCTCGGTGTGAAAGGGGTCCAAGAGTGGTTGAGTCAGCAAATTGTTTTTTTACTCTGTTGTGCTTGGTAACTTTTTTTTTTTTGTACCGTTTGCTCCCACACTCAGAGTGATGATTAAACAATATGGTTAATAAATGTTGGATACTTTGTCATAGGATATATCCTTTCATAGGATCTAGTTTTATGGATCAGAATCTAGAGGGTCTCAATCTAGAGGTAGCTTCTTACAAACTTGGTGGGATTGGTGCAGTGTTCAAAGCATCTTTTTAACAAATTCGAGTTTGGAAATAGAATATAGCCATTTTATTCTAAACTGGCCACAGCACAGTACCAAGGTGAATATTGTAGTCATTGAATCTGAAGGACTGGTGAATTATATCTCATAGTTCATTAGGGTTTTTTGCTGACTTGTACAACCCTGCCCATTTTGTGGTGTCAATTAGCTTGGGTGTTTAACTGTAAAATCCATTTCATTAGGGTTACACTTGTGGATTATGTAAAATGGTTAGATCTGTACTGCCACAACTTAACCATGTTGGCACAGCCTAACCTTATTGAAATTGCATATGAAACCAAAATTATAGATAAAGTGGGACAAACTGCCAAATTCCTGTCAGGCCATGGGGGCTGTATGCCAGTCTGATTGGGTTCATATTCTAGTGTGACAAATACTGTATAGGCTGCAGTTTTGTGTTCAGAGGTAAAACTGTGCTCAAAAGAGTTTTTGTCAGGAAACTACTTTTTTATATAAACATTCTGTTTTTTTTTTTGTTTTTTTTCTTGCATTGTTTTGAAATGTGGCAGTGTTTGGATATAAGTGATTTTGTAATGTATTGCTGTCAATCGGCTTAAACATATGTGACTGGTTTTAGGGACAATAAATCTAAGCTGGTGAAAAGTAAACACACCAATCATTTGTTTGATTTCTAAGAGTAATGGAAGAAATCCTGTCTGCTTACAAAATGGCGAGGAAGAACACAAGTGTGAACGTTAAAATCCTTTTATTGCAGTATATTGGGAACACAGAGGCTTTAAAACATCATATTTATGTATTATTTTTTTTTAGCTCTGGGCAGCTGAATGGTGTTAGGCAGAATTGATCTTTTCTGGTGCTCTGAATAGCCTAGTATACTATTCTCAAGAAGAAAGTTAATTAAAGCGGTTGTATACCTGCTATTGAAGAAAAAAAAAAAAAATTCCCAACCTGCAAGGCAAAAGGCATGCATACTAGCCGATTATGAAATACTTACCTCGGAACGAGGTGAAGAACACTTACCTGGTCCACGCCGAGCGAGATGTCATCTTGCTCCGGCGTGTATTCCGGGTATCGCCGCTCCAGCGCTGTGATTGGCTGGAGCAGCGATGTCGTCGCATGCGCGCGGGAGACTTCAATTCGGCAAGGTTCGGCAGCTGCCGGTCCTTTCGCCGAGGATCCCCGCTGCGCATGCGCTGCTGCAATCAGCGGCGCATTGCGGGGAGAATATCTCCTAAACCGTATAGGAGAAATTCTTTATACTTACAGCTAAGCCTTATTATAGGCTTGCCTGTAAGTGAAAGTGGTAGTATAGAGTATACTATTATTATAATATTTCCTTGGTGCCCCTGTAAGCAGATCTAGCTACTATTGTTTTTGTACCCACCTACCTTTCTACATGGTATTGCACCTCTTTGGAACTTTTTTGCTCACCAGATGTTAAGGAGTAATCTGCAGTTGGATAAAAGCCTTCATATATTGGATGTTAATAGCTAACAAGTTGGATTCATTAACTAAAACAAAAAAACAGATATTGCTAAACTTTGTTTCTTTGCTATATTAGCCAAAATTATATAGAGCAGGGTTTGACTAATTTGCTTGGAATCTAGGAGCCAGCTAAAAAAAGTTAGGAGCCAGAAAACGCGCCTTTTTCAGACGAGCTCGCGCACAGAAGCGAACACACACATGAGTAGCACCCGCATATGTAAACGGTATTCAAACCACACATGTGAGGTATTGCCGCAATCGTTTAAGTGAGAGCAATAATTCTAGCTCTAAACCTCCTCTTTAACTCAAAACATGCAACTTGTAGAATTTTTTTCAATTTTGAAGTGTGGCATGTTGGGAATCAATGTATTCGGCGTAACATTATCTTTCACAAAAACTTGTGATAACTTTAATGTTTAGGGGTACTAATTAGAGGAAAGGAGATGGCAGTGAAAAATTAGACATTAGAACTGCTGTTTTACTTGTAATGCCAACGGTCACCACCAGATGGCGCCAGGTCACAGAAGGAAGCTTGGGACGACACAAGGCCGCAAAGCCGCAGCCTCAATTACCGGCGGGTTCCAGGTCACAATTTCCTGGCGCCCGGATTTTGTTGAGCCCTGATATAGAGAATTTCTTAGAACACGGTGACGTCATCGACTACGATGAGCCGGCGTCTCGTCACATTTGATTCCATTGCCGTCATCTTGCTACACCCCACACTAACTCTGTATGCTACCGCGCATGCGCAAAGTATTATCGTTACCCTGCAGGTAAGCATATAGACGACCGTTTTTCTCGGAAACACTATGCCGGGAATCCCGACAGGGAAAATAGAGATCAGGGTTTTCTATTTTCCCGTCAAAATTCCTGGCTGTTTCCCTGATGGGAACACTGCTAGGGAGCATATGCACAGCCGGGATACACGGCCAAACCGGTCGTGTGTACGAGGCTTGAGAGTTCTCTGGTTAATCCATATTGGATTCTATGCTGACAAATCATCAACTCTGGATAATTTCCTTGTTTAATGGGTTATGCTAACTCTGTAGAAGATATTACCTGAATGTTCTGATTTTTTTTTTTCTGTATGTTTTTTTGTTGATCCATTAGGGTAGGTACATAGGACCATTGGCCTTGTCCAGGTGCCAGTTACTTATACTTACTAGGGTGCTGCTTTATTATTTTGTACATTACTAAAAAGAGTGTTATTTAGAAATTTGCTTTATGTGCATGATTGCTCACTGTAATGATGCATGATAAGGACAGCAGTGGTAGGATACACATTCAAGATAGGTGTGTGTGAAGATTAAATTAACACTCTCCATTGCCTTTAATACAGAGCTAATGCAGAAGCACAGTCTTCAGTGAAGCACAATTTGAAAGATGAATCCAGTGCCAAGGGAAAGGAAGAGGAAGAGCCGGAAAATGATGTGGATCAGGCTGTGGAGTCAAGTGATGAAGAACCGCAACCAGAGGAGGGCAGGAAGAAGAAGCAACGTACAGGATTTCGGGATCGTAAGGTATGTCTTTTTATACAAAAATGTATCTTGGCAAAATTCTAAGTAAAGCTAACTTCAATTCTGCTGTAACCTAAAGGATAATTGCGCATTTAGTGCAAATCTTATAGATGTCACTGTATTTTCCAAAAGAAAATTCTGTGTACCTTTTTTTAAAGAGAAATGGTTTTCCGTACACTGTGGCCTGCAGATCCTGAATTATGTGTACATACTGGTGTGCAGAGGTAAATCGGCTGCTTTGGCAAGCCACAAGAGAGTGCTCTAGACAAGACTGGACATGGACTCTGCATTAAGTGATGGTAAGAGTCGGTTCACACTAGGGCGACACGACTTCCAGCATGACTTTCAGAAGCAACTCCAACACGACTTGAGCATGAACCACAGGGCGATTTGGGAAGATTTACAACACGACTTGAAGTCGTCTCCAGGACAGGAGACATTTCAGTGGCCAATAAAACAACAATCGGCTCTGGGAGAGGGAGGAGTTTGCGTGAGAAATGTATGTTATCTTCCTGGCAAGTAGCTTCAATTAAGACGGTGATCAGACTTGTGAGGCGACTTCCATTGAAATCAATGGATACAAATCGCCAAGAAGTCTGATTGAAGTCATACAGGAACCTTTTCTGAAGTCGGAGCGACTTAAGTAGTGTGTATTAACACCGCTCCCATTCACTTACATTGCTTTTCTGGACAGCGCGACTTGGGACGACTTGAGACGACCTTAAGTCGGATGCAAACATAGTGTAGTCCCATGCAAACATAGTGTAATAACGTATGGTACTTGCAACCTTCTTGCAACCAACTGTATTTTGTGTATTACAGTAAAAGTACCATACGTTATTACACTATGTTTGCATCCATTTTTTTCCTCCCTTAAATGTTGCATCTGAGTATTTTGGATCCTCGGTAAAGAACCTACGAGTCTCATATATCAGTCCTGGTGTTACATCTTTCTTGGTCTTTCACCTACCGTATGAGGAGTTGATTTATACTCAAAACTCATCCCTGTTTCCCAATGGAAGGTTGATGTCCGGATATCATCATTATAAGCCTGATTGACTCATTAAGTGTATACTTAGCTGAGTCCATGCTTTCTGGTAAGCCTCCTATTCTCTCTGGTGGTGGATCTGCTATCAAAATTTCTTTCACCTATTGTCACGTTTTTTGGACACTTTGAATTGAATCATTTCTTTTCATATCCAAATGATATGATCATTTTGAACACTTGGTGAATAGTTTGTGTTGCTTCACGTATTATATACATTATTTCATTCCAAGTCTTTATGATGCTTTGCGGTGTTATATTGTTATTTCTCACATAATTTTAGCGCTACACTTTTTGTTTTTTCATTTGTTTACTTTCAGCGTCCCTTGGTGGCGCACTCTCTGGTGCGTACGTTTGTGCAGGGGGTTCGACATGTGGCCCACTCCTGTGCGGCCTCCACTACCTCCGTGGGACTTGAATTTAGTTCTCTCGGTACTTTAAAAGTCTCCGTTGAGGACATTCGGAAAATCCATTTATTGACTTATTCCCAGAAGGTGTTTTTTCTGGTGGCATTTACATCGGTCAGACGGGTGTCTGAATTAGCGGCTTTGTCTTGTAAGGCCACGTATTTGGTCATTCACAGGAATAAGGTGGTGCTGCAGCCGCCGCTATCATTCCTTCGTAAGGTTGTTTCAGCCTTTCACATTAATGAGGACATTGTTCGTCCATCCTTGTGTCCTCGGCCGGTGAACCCAAAGGAGTCCGCGTTGCATTCCTTGGACGTGGTTCGAGCCCTACGGGTGTACCGGTCTGCTACGGCTCCGTTTCGGAGGTCGGATTCACTGTTAATGTTGGTGACTGGTCCTAAGAAGGGTTTGGTGGTCTCGTCGGCCACCATTTTTAGGTGGATCAGGCAGGTCGTGCTTCATGCCTATTCCCTAAAGGGGCGGGCTCCCCCCTTCCCCGTTACGGCGCATTCGACCAGGGCGATTGGTGTCTCTTGGGCTTTCTGCCATCAAGTGTCTGTTTTACAGGTGTGTAGGGCAACGACCTGGTCATCAGTCCAGGTCTTCTCAAAGTCTTACAAGGTGGATTTGAGTGCATCTTCGGATGCCTCCTTTGGCCGCAAGGTTTTGCAGGCGGCTGTTTAAGGTTGGATTTTTTCCATTGAGGAACTCTGGTTTGTTTGGGGTGAAGTTGGTTTGCTGTGTTTTCCCACCCCTCGATTTTTGACACTGCTTGGGGACAACCCTAAGGTCAATTGCTGCTCTGTCTGTCCATGAACGGAAGAGAAAATAGCATTTTTGTGCTCACTGTAAAATCCATTTCTCTAAGTTCATGGACGGACACAGCACCCACCCCTCCTTTTGTTTGTACTGCTTGTTAATGAACTGAGGCTGCATGATGCAGAGAGAGGGATGTACCCGGAGGATCCGCCCCCTGGGAGATACTGTACTGTGTGGAGTGTTAACACTTAACATGCTGTTTTTCTGCCTAGTCAATCTCCTAAAAGGGAGGTCAATTTCTGCTGTTTCCGTCCATGAACTCAGAGAAATGGATTTTCCAGTGAGTACAAAAATCGTATTCTTTCCTCAACGACTTCATAAAATAGTGGAAGAGAAGAAATCGATTATTCTCATTGCACCTAACTGGCACAGAATAACCTGGTACACAGACTTACTCAGACTTCTAGGGGACAACTCTGTCCCACTGACCCACTGTCCCAACGATATCTGGTCTGTCTCACTTCTCAATTACAGGCTTCGAAAGCATGGCTGCTGAACAGTGGACATAACTGACTGTCATTTCCACATTACTTAAAGCTAGTGAAGCTACTTTGAAAACATTTACTACCATACCGGGAGATCCATTTTTGCCTAGTGTGAACACAAGCATTTCAACCCCAGAGACTACTCTCTGATCACTTTTATTCAAGGTGGCTCATGGACAAAACCACCATTACAGCACCCTGTGCTTCATTGGGATCTAAAGTTGGTTCTCTCAGCCCTTTAGAAGTCATTATTTGAACCCATTGGGGAACTCCCCTTGGTTGATCTCCCCTGCAAAGTGGCCTTCTTGGTGTCTCTTACATCTGTGGATGTGCTTCCGAGTCTGCTCCTAATCCTTCGGGTCCATAAGTGGTTAAACGTACTTGTATTGTCTAGCTAACAGCTCTTTTATAACCTAGAATATTAAATCTACTGATTTAAAATGCTTGTTTTCTTGTTTAGCTCCATCCGTTTCCCTTTAAATTGTAAGCCAGGTAATGAAAACAGGAATATTTTGGATAAATCGCAGGCTGAAATTACATTCTCAGAAAAGTACTGGCTGCAGAAATGTTATATTTATTTCCCTAGAAGCAATTTCACTTGTCTTTACTTTATTGCATTATATGTTATGCATTGTATTCGCTACGCCATGTACATGCTTTGTTGTATTGATTTAATTGTGTTTATGCATAGCATCATAAAACCTACTTGTGTCTCCCCCTTTGTGCAGTGTACTGCATCAATCTTAATAGGAACAATCTATAAGCACAACAGTGCAATAAAATTGTTTGGTGATATAAGTCAATGGTGGAAAGGAAGCTGAAGCTGACGCAAGACATATATTGCTGATTTAGATGCCTAATTACACATGATTGCTCATACATCTGTATATGGTGGCAGCTAAATATCCCACACAGTCTAAAAAAGATGCAAGCAAAACTTTGAGTAGGCGTATTTTTTTTCTTCCTTTTTTGGAGGGGGGTGGGTATAGGTTTATAATCTAAACAAGTGGATTGCTTTCCCAGAAAATGCCTATTGAATGTATACAAAAACTATATTAAATTATTCTAAAGGACAGACCATTTATTCTAATGTTTCACCATTTTCAGCTGATAAGTAACTGCTCAGGTACCTAATATTCATTTGTTTTTTTGTTTTTTTATTAACCACTTAAAGCGGTGGTTCACCCTAAAACTACTCTGTCCCATCCCATCCACGCCTTCCGAAAATAGCCGATTTAGAACTCGACTATATACGGCGCCTGCGCAGTCAGCACCTAGGTCTGTGCTCTTCCTGTCGCTATCCGGCGCCTGCGCACAGACCTAGGAGCTGACTGCGCAGGCGCCGTATATAGTCGAGTCCTATTTCGGCTTTTTTCGGAGGGCGTGACGCGCCATAGCCATAGGACTCGGATACATACGGCGCCTGCGCAGTCAGCACCCCCAGGTCTGTGCTCAGGCACCATATAGCGACGGGAAAAGCCCAGACCTAGGTGCTGACTGCGCAGGCGCCGTATATAGTCGAGTTCTAAATCGGCTATTTTCGGAAGGCGTGACGCTACATAGCTGTGCCATTCACCCGCGGTGGAGAGAAAAGAAATAGAGCAACTTCTGAGCAAAAACGAACAATGAGGAAGTGAAAAGAGGAATGTCTGCAGGTAAAGGATGCTTTATTATGAAAAAAGATAATTTCCTTTACAACCCCTTTAAGGGAATTCCTTGGGGCCATCAGAACTAGTGTTCCCATTGGAAGATGTCCCCTCTCGCTTTTCTGTGGACAACCCAAAATGTGGGATTTTCTTTTGCTTGCACTTTTAATGATGATGGTAAACATCACAAATAGATAGGATGAAGTTCCTTAAGAGGGGCACAGACGGCAATGAAAACCTGACGGGTGTTCTAATACCTCTCCACTCTGTCCAAAACAAACACAAAAAGGGTTTGCCTTTAATGGGACGGCTGGTGATGCGACAGTGACACAAGGTGAGGTATGTGGCAGCAGCAGGCGAGTGGAGTGAACTCGAACAGACGCTGCCATGATGGATCTGAAATGACAGGTGCTCTTTAAATGTAAGGACTTATTCTTGCTTGTAGTTGTAAGCTTTAATATTTGCAATCAAAATGAAGGTTTCCTATTTAGATTAACCACTTAAGACCCGGACCAATACGCTGGTAAATGACCCAAGGTGTTTTTGCGATTCGGCACTGCGTCGCTTTAACAGACAATTGCGCGGTCGTGCGACGTGGCTCCCAAACAAAATTTGCGTCCTTTTCTTCCCACAAATAGAGCTTTCTTTTGGTGGTATTTGATCACCTCTGCGATTTTTATTTTTTGCGCTATATACAAAAATAGAGCGACATTTTTGAAAAAAAAACACTATTTTTTACTTTTTGTTAAAAAAAAATCAAATAAACTAAATTTTAGTCAAACATTTAGGCCAAAATTTATTTAGCCACATGTCTTTAGTAAAAAAAAAAAATCGCAATAAAAAAAAATAGCTACCTAGCGGGAACAGCGACACTAATACAGCGATCAGAAAAATGATCGCTTAGTGACGCTGGCAATAGGGAGTGAAAGGGTTAACTAGGGCGGTGATCAGGGGGTTAAAACTTTATTAGGGGGGGTGGGGGGGCTATCCTGAACCTAACACTAACTGTTTTTTACAGTGCCTGTCACACTGACACTAAATGCAGTGATTAAATCACTGCATTCAGTAACACTGTGACAGGGGGGTGGGGGGGGGGGCGATCACAAGGGGTTAATATGCCTATGTGAGTGTGTGTCAGTGTTGTGTTGTGCACACTTACTTGTCATGTCTTCTCTCATCAGCAGCGCTGGGAAACAGCGCTGCGATGAGAGAATACATCATTTCCTCCTTCCTGTGTAAACACAGGAGGAGGAAGTGACAGGCTGGGAGCGCGCTCCCATTGGCTGGGAGCGATCGCGGGGGGGGGGGCGGAAAACACGGACATCCGCCCGCAGATCCCGGATCGCTCCCAGAGGTAGGGAGACCCCCGCACGCCGCGGAGGGGGTCCCGATGGGACCCCCGAACCGCACTCAGGCGGGGACGTAAATTTACGCCCTTGTGCCTGTACGAGCCATGTTGTGGCCGTATATGTGCGTGCGGGGGTCTTTAAGTGGTTAATAAGCTGTCAGGTTAGTAAAACAGCTATATATGAACCAATTTTAGGTTAATCACACATACTTGAACTACTCAAATTTTTTTCTTTCATTAAAACAATAACATTATACCACATATTCTTGTATTTGCTTAAAAATCAATGTTTTTAGTAACTGAAGTGCATAAACTAAATAGATTTGAAAAAACAAACAAAATAACTTAAAGTGGTAGTAAACCCGCATGCACGCGGGAGACTATTTTCCGGCATGGTCCAGCGGCTGCCGGGCCTTTAGCTGAGGATCTGTGCTGCGCATGCGCCACTGCAGTCAGCGGCACATTGCGAGGGGAATATCTCCTAAACCGTACAGGTTTAGGAGATATTCTTTATACCTACAGGTAAGCCTTATTATAGGCTTACCTGTAGGTAAAAGTGGTAATACAGAGTTTGCTACCACTTTAAACTGAATATATCAGCTCGGTCCACTTAAAAAAAACTTAAAACACGGTCCTTTCATCACAGCATGTCTTCCTCATGGTGTTATTTTATGGGCCACCAGGCCTTGCATCTCTTTGTTGCATTGCTTGCATTTTGCTCCCATACCTGCTTTACCGATAGGTAGAGGAACTCCATTAAAATATTTCCAAACTGGGTCTCTTTTATGGACTCTTGCCATTTTGCACTTTGAGAGGAATAAAGCACATCAAGCTATGTGCAGAAAGATCACAAGGTTTATAAGCTGCTTAGGTTTCACTTTTATTTTTACTGCTTGCCCTTCCTCCTCACACTTAGGCCACATACACACCATGAGATTTATCCGATGAAAACGGTCTGTCAGACCGTTTTCATCAGATATGTCTGCTGGGCTATTTTGGGTTGATCCGTGTACACACGATCAAACCAAAATCCCCGCCGGCAGACAGCGCGGTGACGTTGACGTCTCCACGTCACCGAACCAGGAAGTAAAATACTTCCACGTATGCGTCGAATCCATTCGGCGCATGCAGGAGATTTTTGTCCGCTGGTTAGGCGTACTAACCAGCAGACATGACGGACGGGTTTCCAGCAGACAAGTTTTAAAGCATGCTTTAAAACTTGTCTGCTGTAAAAACCTGTCTGCTCGCCCGTACACACGATCGAATTTGTCTGCTGAAACGGTCCGTTGGACTGGTTTCAGCAGATAAATTTGATCGCGTGTACGCTGCCTTAGAGCCTGGTACAGATGCATTTCTCTTCAAACAATCATACAGTTTTTAGTGTACAAAGATTTGCAAAACAATGAGATAAAGGAATATTCCTGAGCTTTGTTGTATCTCATGGTTACTGGGAAATTGTGTGAAAGCATCAATGCAGTGTATGTATGTCAGCTTGCAGAGCTTGGATTCATTAAATGAGTTAAACAAATAAAAATGTAATATTGCAGAATATACAACCTCATGCTACATATCTAAGCTCCATTTCATGCTGAATAAACTAAATTATAAATGTATCTTAAATAGAAAACTATCTTTTAGATCGATAACACATGCACATAACATGTTTTAGATTCTCTCCTTTTTAGGGTAGAAAATCTTTACTTATAGATTTTAACTTATGTCCCACTTTAACCCTGGTTCACTCCAGTGCGGCTTTTTATAAGTGGCGCTGTTTCAGCGCGATTTCAAAGCCGCCTAATCAGTGTGATTTCGATCTCCGATTTCATTGCGGCTTGTGACTTGATTGAACAGAAGTCAATTCAAGTCGCAATGAATTTGCTAAAAAGTCGTTTGGCTTGTGTTGGAGACCGTGCTGGACTGAGTGGATTGGTCACTGGTCCTGGATGGGGGCAAAAAGGAAGGAATGCCTTTCCGGTGGATAGTGCCCAGTGATAGGTAGTGGCGATAGGCACTCATGGTGATTGGGCGGCTGCCTTTTCTGTGCGACCTTACAGTTACTGCAGCATGTAGACTTGGTTAAAAAGAGAGTGTCCAGAGAAATGCTAGTTCATAGACCTCTATTAAAAAGTAGCAACACGTGCATCAAGCACATGTTGGTACTTTATGACATGAGTCTACGGACCATACTTTAGGATTTGCGCGTTTGGCGACTTGAGTTGCAACATTTTGAACCGTTCAGTCGCAGGCGTTCCATTGAGGGTAACGTCATGCAATTTTGAATTGTCAAATCACATGTCAAATTGTACTGCTGGAACCAGGGCTTAAGCTTTGTAATGGCATATACAATACTTTAAATAGCAGTTTCCTATTAATTTTATCATATGTGACTGATTGCACTTTTGTTTCTGTCATTGGTCGAGGGAGCGGGAAATATGAGAAGTTGCTGTGTAGCTATATTGCTTCATTGTAACTTATAGACATCTGCACCAAGGGCTTTTATTGTAGTTGGTGCAGTTATGATAGATGCTACTGCTTCGGCAGGAATAGACTAAAGGGCATATCAAACGACCTCCATTAGAAACTTATAGCAAATGGTATGAATACCTGCATTGCAGCACAGCGAGTCTAAATCCAATTTATAGGCCTAGTAATGGCACCATCATTTTTAGCAAGACATAGTTGTGATAAAGAGGTCTTGCTTGGCACTTTTTATCACATTTAGATGTTTCTGGACATAACCGTAAACTGCAAGATGAAAACACATTGTCGGTGTTAATAAATATATGTCGCTCCGCAGAAGGTTCCTGTACTAAATAACAGCGATTTATTCCCAGTAATGCAGTCGCTTCCATCTGATTTCTGCGACAAAGTAAAATATCTCAGGCAAACCCCTCCCTCCCCTTTTTCCCAGAGCTTTGGTTTGTAGTAGAACTAAATGCTCACAAAAGAACACTTTGTTTTGAAAAGCACAGTAAATAAAACAGAGTTTTTCTTTTGCAATGTACACATTTATAGTATGTTCTTTGTACGAGCTTCCTGCATATGTGAGTTCTCCTGTAAATATATGATTGTAATGGTGACTAAAGCAGTATGTGCCAGGACACTGTTTCTTGTAATCCAACTCTGGAGTTCATAGAAAAGGGTGACCATGTTGCATCTGAACTAAGTAAGCATTGTCACCCTAGGGCCGGAAGTGCCTGTGGATATACCTATCTGGTATGATTTAAAAAAAAGTCCTATTTAAAAAAAAATGGCGCTAACTTTTTTTTACATTAAAGTAACATACACTACATATTTTGGCTAAAGTGTTTGGGTGAAGTTGTGTGAATTAACTATCTTTGTAGGTCAGAGTTTGTTTTAAAAAAAATTTTTTTTTTTTTTTTTAATGGTAGGTGATGGAATATGAAAACAGAATTCGAGCTTATTCAACACCAGACAAAATCTTTCGCTATTTTGCCACCCTCAAAGTGATACACGAGACTGGGGAATCTGAAGTATTTATGACGCCTCAAGATTTTGTGCGATCAATAACACCCAATGAGAAACAGCCAGAGAGTAAGTACAAATTCACGGTATTTGTTTTCATATCAGGATAAAGTATATGCATTCAAAGTGCTTGTGAGGCTTTGAATTATTATTTAGAACACCTATAAGTTTTGAAATGCTGAGGCTAGAACGTTCTAAAGAGCCCTCTTCTGGAAATAATACACAGCGCCTTTTTAAAACACAGCAGGCATTTGCTTTCTTGTATGAATCCCTACTAAATAAAATCGTGTGTATAAAAATAATTCCATTTTGTTGTGTTGCAGTCTGAAATTAAGACCGACACAGTTTGTTTTACCCAGCAGTACTTACTAGTGCAACTTATAACATCAAAATAAACGGTATAACACCAACATATCAGAAAAAAATCAATAATGGAATCACTGAGTTGGAAACAGGATCATCCCCCCTTATGTCAGTATTTTGTTGGACCACCTTTTTCTTTAATTACAGCCTTTAGTCAGTTGGAATATGTCTCTACTAACTTTTCACATCTAGACTTTACAATATTTGCCCACTCCTCTTTCAGAACTGCTCAAGTTAAGTTAAATTTGATGGTGACCGTTTGTGGACTATAGTCTTCAAGTCATTCCAATGATTTTAAATTGGGGTTTAAGTCTGGGCTCTGACTAGGCCATGCAAGGATGTTCACCTTGTTCTTCTTCAATCACTGTGTGGTAATTTTTGCTATGTGTTTTGGGTAATTTTCATGTTGGAAAGTAAACCACCTTCCCATTGACAACTTTGTTGGCAGAGGGCAGCAGATTTTCCTCAAAAATGTTATGGTATTTTACCCCATCCACTTTTCTTCTATCCTAAAAGTACTCCAGTCCCTGCTGCAGAGAAACATTTCCATGCTTTGCTGTAGGAATGGTGCGATTTAAATGGTGAGCTGTATTGGAATGTCACCAGACATATTTGCCCTTGGGGACAAACCATTCAATTGTAGTCTCATCTGACCCAATTAAACACACCTTAAAGATCCTGAGGCCACATGGAAAAATGTGTTATGGTCAGATGAGACTAAAATGTAATTATTTGGCCTCAACACCAAACGATATGCCTGGTGGAAATCTGATAAAGCTCACTATCCAAATAACACCATTCCTACAGTAAAGGGTGGAGGTGGTAGTCTCCTGTTATGTTTTTTTTCCCTGCAACAGGGACTGTAGAGACTTGATATGAGTGCGTCTTATAAAATACAGGATGTCTGTCTATCATAAAGTTTTTGTATGAAACAAAAGCAATTGACTTGCATTTCTCCAGTGCAAATACACAAACATTTTTTGGCACTGCCAGTACATTTGTTTTAAGAACTTTTGAGAATGGCAAGACATAAAAGGCTCTAAAATTTTCTTGAATGTTATTACCATTGTCTTTAGTAGTAAATTCAAATGTAATCATGCAGTATGACAACATAGAGTACATGCATGGATCCCTATCTTCCAAATGCCAGGCTATGTTATACAGCTCACTTGCATTTTGCTAGTAGAGACACTTGCATGGGCTCAAATTGATTGAAATACCTGAAATAATGAAGAATTAAAAAGTCTAGAAGTTTTTGTTGTGAAACTTTCAGAGATTTTAAAAGTAATTTTTTAATTGGACTACCAACAAGCATTAATGTTGTTGTATTTTAGTATGTTGTAAATTATATAATTTTTTTTTTTTTTACGGGCAGGAAGTTACTTGAAGTTCATTGATCTGCCTGCTCTCAAGAGCACTCAGTAGCACCCTCCTAGTTCATTGTTCATTCATTGAGAACTACTGTACAAGCTGTTGGCCACAATGGGTGACTGTAGTTTATTTACAGGAATATGCAAGTGATTCTGCTGCATGCGAGGAGCCCCTATGGCTGTGCTGTTATAAAATTGTAACAGTGCCCACTGTCACAGGGAGGGAGAGATCAGGGGGAGAAAGTACAGATTACTTGAACATCTTACATATTCCACCCTAGCATGTAACATGTAACATAGTGTGAATGGGCCCTTAACCTCCCTGGCGGTATGATTCTGTCTGGAATTGCGTACCAAAATCGGTACAATTATTTTGCATGGAAATTCTGCGTTTTATACTGTAGGCCTGCAATTTTTAGGAATAAATCACTTAAATTTGTCCAAACCAGAGTCTAGTAGACATCCCGGGTATGATAAAGTTTGAAACACAAAATCATAAAATTATAATATAATAAATAACTATAAATAATTATAACAAATAATAATGTAATTATAATAAAAATTATTCACTAATGTAATCAAATCAAAATCACTGAAATTTGCTCAGTTGCAGAATTGTCGCTGTCATTACTTTTATTTTTTTATGACGAATTTCCCCACAAATCGCCATCGCTCAATTCTGCAAGTGATTATCATTTATTATCGCTGTTTTCTAGCTGCTCTAAAATCACTTTTGACATAAAGGGACACTTTTGGTTGCTATGGAGAATCTACAGTTTGCAGGCACAAAAAAAATGTTTTTATTATGTAAAAGAACATGCAGGGCACTGGGCAGACCACTAGGGACAGGGGGTGTGTGTACTTTTTACATACAATACTGTAATCTATAAGATTACAGTATTCTGTATGTAATGTGTTTGTTTACTTTTTTGAATTTGCCGACGGTCTCCTACCCCGTGCGCCGTTACGTCGCAGGGAACGGAGATCGGCGGCGCACGGGCACTGTGTGAGTCGAATGAAGGACGCCACTCGCTCACACAGCGGGGATGCATCGCTGGATCCAGGGACAAGGTAAGTACAGTACCCTGCCTGGATACAAGGTAAGCCAGCGCACGCTGCAGGCTCTGCATATTCACCCCGAGCGCGACTCGGGGATATCGATATTTACATAAAAAATCCACCCCGAGTCGCGCTCGGGGATACCGGCAGGGGGGTTAAGCTAGGGACTCTGATAGCTGCATGACAAAAGTAAGTTTAGATAACAGAATGGCTGACTGAGGTAAATCAGCTACTCCATAAACTGAAGTTAATGGGCCAGATTCAGGTAGATGGGCGAATCTTTATTTTAGAGTAACGTTTCTCATTTACGTTACTCCGCCGAAACTTTAGGAGCAAGTACTGTTATTCACAAAGCACTTGCTCCTAAATTTGCGGCGGCGTAGCGAAAATGAGCCGGCGGAATTCAAATTGGGCGGGTAGGGGGGGCGTGTATTATTATAACTAGGCGCGATCCCGCGGCGAACGTACTGCGCATGCGTCGACGGTCAGTGCGCATGCTCCAAATTCTGTCAGTGAACGTCAATGTCAATCCCCATTCACGGACGTTTTACGCAAACGACGCGAACATTTTTAAATTCGGCGCGATGACGACTGCCATACTTAACATAGGATACTCCACTAGGGGGCTGTTTTTTCTTTACGCCGCGTATCTCTTACGGAAACGTCGGAAAGTCACTTCGTCGGGCCCGAATACGATCGTGAACTGCCGATTCTCGCTGATTAGCATATTCTCGGCCTTAATCAGCGGGAACGCCCCGAGCGCCATTTTTTAAATTGCAGTTCCGATACGACGCGAAATACAATTACGCCGCTCGTATAGGAACTTCAACCTGGCGTTTCTTGTTTTCTGCTTACTGAAAACAGAAACGCCGGCTCAAAGTGAGAGTTAGGCTGGAGTATCACTGATACTCCAGCCTAACTCTACCTGAATCTGGCCCAATGTGTTTAGCCATGAATCCTAGTTCCAAGAATCCAATTGACAAAAATAAAAACATTCACATACACTACTGTGCAAAAGTTTTAGCAGGTGTGAAAAAATGCTGTTAAGAATGCGTTCAGGAGTAGAATTCTTAATGGTTTTAATAGTTTACATTTTGTTAATTGATAAAAAAAAAAGTTAATGAACAGATAAGAAATCCAAATAAAATCAGTATTTGGTGTAACCACCCTTTGCCTTTAAAATGGCATCAATTCTTTTAGGTATACTTGCATACAGTTTTTGAAGGATATTGGTTGTTTCAAACATCTTGGAAGAACTAAGTACAGATCTTCTGTGGATGTAGGTTTCCTCGAATCCTTCTGTCTCTTCATGTAATTTCAGACTCAAAAATGTTTTTTTTTTTTCTTCACTATGCTTCGCTGTTGCCTGTAGACAATCATTATTGTACCACTCTCCAGACCTTCGCAAACAAACTGCCTCCTGCTACAGCTGAATATTTCAAATTTTGTCTCGTTAGTACAGAGAATTTTGCTGCCATTTTTCTGATCCCCCAGTTCCTATGTTTTCATGCATAGTTGATTTACTTAGCCTTGTTTCCACATAAAATGTATATGGCTTTTTTTGCCATAGTTCTTACTAGAAAGAAGACCACTTTTTCCCAATTTTCTACAGACAATAGATTAGTGTAGCTGGGTCCCACTGCTTTCTACCAGTTCTGTGCTGATGGCACTACTGGACATCTTCCTATGTCAAAGGGAAGCATGAGATGTCTTATCTGCATTAAGTTTACTTGGCTTACCACTGCGTCTACGGTCCTCAACGTTGCCCGTAACTTTGCTTTCTTTTTAATCCTTTCGCTGCCAGGTCCATATTCCGTACGGACATACTGAAGTGCCTGCAGATGGCCAAGTCAGTACGGCGTATGGACCTCCTGAAGACGTTTAGACAACTAAACGTACGTCGGCAGCGTACCTAGTCAAATGTTTTAACGCCGTTTCCGGTCATCTGGTTGTCGGGTATCGCCGAGTGGAACGCACGCCGCTTCACGCCGCTGCTGAGCAGACGCTCCATGCTGGTTCCATATCCCCTACAAGCGATCAGCCTTGATGCCGGGTTTGGCATCTTTTAATGTAAGAGGCCATTTGGCCATTTTATGTTTTTCTCCTTTTTAAATAAACCAAACAGTATTATGCTATGGGGCATTGTGATTTCTCTCTTCCATATACAGTGCCTGCCGCCGAGAATGTGTTTTCAGCACGCCAGCATCGCGCTGAATCTCGGCGACAGGCTGCCGACATCTCGCACTCGCTGGAATAGTAAAAGTACATTCCAGCGAGCGCGTCATAGAAGCGACGGGGATCCGACGCGGATTCCCGCCAATTCTACACGTGGGCGGAGTTTGTTATGAATCCTGAACGAGAAATCCCCGCCGGATTTTTAAAGAAAAATCCGGCATGGGTTCCCCCCTCAGGAGCATAACGGGCCCTTAGGTCGGTTATGGGTTGTAAGGAGACCCCCCTACGCCGAAAAAACGGCGTGGGGGTCCCCCCACAATCCATAACAGACCCGTATCCAAAGCACGCCGGCCGGCCGGTCAGGAAGGGAGTGGGGGCGAGCGAGCGCCCCCCCCCCTCCTGAGCCGTACCGGGCAGCATGCCCTCAACATGGGGGGGTCAGGTGCTCTGGGGTAGGGGGCGCACTGCGGCCCCCCACCCCAGAGCACCCTGTCCCCATGTTGATGAGGACAGGGCCCCTTCCCGACAACCCTGGCCGTTGGTTGTCGGGGTATGCGGGCGGGAGGCTTATCGGAATCTGGAAGCCCCCTTTAATAAGGGGGCCCCCAGATACCGGCCCCCCACCCTAAGTGAATGAGTATGGGGTACATTGTACCCCTACCCATTCACCTGCAAATACAAAGTGTAAACACAAATAAAACACACAGGGTATTGAAATATTTTATTAGTTGGCCGCCGGGGGGGGGGTTTGTATGATCGTTTTTCTAAAAGCGCCCCCCTCCGGCGGGCTTCTGTGGGGGGGTGGGTGCCGCCGTCTGGTTCTTTTCCGCCGCCGGGGGGGCGCTTTGATAAAAGCGCCCACCACCCGGCGGGCTTCTTTCGACGTCTTCGGCGGCGGGGGGGGTCTTCTCCCACTCTCCGGGGTCTTCTCCCGCTCTCCGGGGGTCTTCTCCCACTCTCCGGGGGTCTTCTCCGCTCTCCGGGGGTCTTCTTCTTCTTCAGGACTCGCCGCCGCTATCTTCGTGTGTTAGCTCAATTACTAGCGGCGGCGGTCCCCTCTTCTGCGACGTCGGCGTCTTCTTCTTCTTCTTCTGCTGTCCAGATGTTGACGCGACGCTTCCTCCCGCTGTTATGCCCGGCGCGCGGCTCGCAGCAAAATATATAGGCCTGTCTTGTGACGTCGCAGTCCCATCATGCTCCGGTAGGTACCACGTGGTACCTACCGGAGCATGATGGGACTGCGACGTCACAAGACAGGCCTATATATTTCGCTGCGCGCCGGGCATAACAGCGGGAGGAAGCGTCGCGTCAACATCTGGACAGCAGAAGAAGAAGAAGAAGACGCCGACGTCGCAGAAGAGGGGACCGCCGCCGCTAGTAATTGAGCTAACACACGAAGATAGCGGCGGCGAGTCCTGAAGAAGAAGAAGACCCCCGGAGAGTGGGAGAAGACCCCCGGAGAGTGGGAGAAGACCCCCGGAGAGTGGGAGAAGACCCCCGGAGAGTGGGAGAAGACCCCCGGAGAGTGGGAGAAGACCCCGGAGAGTGGGAGAAGACCCCCCCCCGCCGCCGAAGACGTCGAAAGAAGCCCGCCGGGTGGTGGGCGCTTTTATCAAAGCGCCCCCCCCGGCGGCGGAAAAGAACCAGACGGCGGCACCCACCCCCCCACAGAAGCCCGCCGGAGGGGGGCGCTTTTATAAAAGCGATCATACACACCCCCCCCCCGGCGGCCAACTAATAAAATATTTCAATACCCTGTGTGTTTTATTTGTGTTTACACTTTGTATTTGCAGGTGAATGGGTAGGGGTACAATGTACCCCATACTCATTCACTTAGGGTGGGGGGCCGGTATCTGGGGGCCCCCTTATTAAAGGGGGCTTCCAGATTCCGATAAGCCTCCCGCCCGCATACCCCGACAACCAACGGCCAGGGTTGTCGGGAAGGGGCCCTGTCCTCATCAACATGGGGACAGGGTGCTCTGGGGTGGGGGGCCGCAGTGCGCCCCCTACCCCAGAGCACCTGACCCCCCCCATGTTGAGGGCATGCTGCCCGGTACGGCTCAGGAGGGGGGGGGGGGCGCTCGCTCGCCCCCACTCCCTTCCTGACCGGCCGGCCGGCGTGCTTTGGATACGGGTCTGTTATGGATTGTGGGGGGACCCCCACGCCGTTTTTTTCGGCGTAGGGGGGTCTCCTTACAACCCATAACCGACCTAAGGGCCCGTTATGCTCCTGAGGGGGGAACCCATGCCGGATTTTTCTTTAAAAATCCGGCGGGGATTTCTCGTTCAGGATTCATAACAAACTCCGCCCACGTGTAGAATTGGCGGGAATCCGCGTCGGATCCCCGTCGCTTCTATGACGTCTTTGTCTCCATCGCGGCAAGCCAGCTCGGCGCTGGCTCCCGCGATGGGGCTCGTAGGTGGTCAATCTCGCCGAGAAAGGGAGCGAGATTGACACAATATCCCAGTCACCTACTGTATGTCACCGTCTACTACCTGGGCTTGAGACCGTCGGCTATCCTGTCTATCCAAGTGTTTGCAGTCACATACTGCTTCTGCTGTATTTGACTTTCTTTTTAATTAAAGGAGTCAAGGTGGTCTGGTAAGCGCATTAACCATTTGAGCACTATTGGGTGTTAATCCTACTACAAGGTGAAGGCTTTGATTCCACACTTATTCGAGATTCGGGGAAAATAATTTTCACAAGATTTTTTCAAGCAACCTTGCACATATTGGGACTTTATATAGTAGTAACTAACCAATGTGACTTTTTGGTCTATCACATATGGACTTTTCTGTTTGTTATATTTTATATTAATAGGCATGTATTTTGTACAATACTCTTATTAGCACCATCTTTAATGCAATTTGAATTACACAATAGCGCACTTATTTTTCTTCTCAACTTTTGACAAATCAAATATTTTATTTGTTATCAAGTAGCAGCTTTTATACTTAATTTTGTTGGCGCGGAACATTCAATTTTATCCACTAGTTTCACTTTTGAACTGGCTTCATGTTTCTGTGAAGTAGAAATAGACACACAGAACAAAAACAAACAAATCCAGGGCAGTGTTTTGTTTTTAAAATGAATCTGGTTTTGGGAAGTTTTAGACACACAGTAATGACAGCTTAGACCACCGTGAGAAAGCTCCCAGCACTAAGGTTATAAGGAAACAGACAAGCAGGAAGTGTGCAGAACAGAGCAGGATTACAGCAACTTCAAAGCAAAAACGAACAATTAAGACATGAAACCAGTACTGCAGTAAGGTAAAGGAAGCTATTTCGCTAAAAAAAAAAATCCTTTAGTGATCCTTTACGGCAGTGCTGGAAAATAATGGTGGCCCCTCAAAATATTGACAGTGGTGTACTTTTTTCCCAGCGGTTTAGACATTAATGGCGCTGTGAGTTTTTTTTTTTTGAGGGGACAGCAAATTTACACTGTTATCCAAGCTGTACACTCACTACTTTACATTGTAACAAAGTGTAATTTCTTTAGTGTTGTCACATGAAAAGATATATTAAAATATTAACAAAAATGTGAGGGGTGTACTCACTTTTGTAATATACTGTGTGTGTGTATTTTTCTTTAGGAAGCCTCCAGTGAAAGCAGGGTTTTTGTAACCAAGCTAATATGTACTGGCACAGGTCTCTGTAGTTTGATAAGCATTCATCTTTGATGAGGATAACAGGGCTCCCTAATGGGTTTTCAATGGACTCCCAGTTTATGGATGCAGTTCATGTATCATCATAAGTTTTAATTCATTGCAGGATAGCTTTCAGTAGAGTTGGGAAGAGGTAAAACCCCTGTCCATTTCATAGCTGTCAGCTTTCTTGCTGCGGAGACATAGGGCTTGTTCACCAGTTCTGCGCTCTGGATGTGTTTTTGCATACACATTTTTCTTTTGTATTTTGTGCTGTGTTTTCAATGCGTTCTAGTGCGTTAATCTTTTTCATTTAGGACCATGTACATTCTGGTGCGTTTACAAGTATTTACATGTTTTTTTTTTTTTTTTTTTGTTTTGTTTTTTTAATGCAGCAGGTTGTAGTTTTGTTGCATGCAATGGAGTCGACTGCATTGGTGTGTACTAGGGACATTGGAATACATGGCAAACACTGCATGCATTCTGGACAATAAGCATCTGTTGTGAACCAGTACTTACACAATTTGTCCTGGTAACAATTGTTTGCGAAGCAGAAAGTGATGGGAAAACCATAATATCGCAACAGCAGGAGAAATAACATCCAACAATGAGGACAGCTGTTTTGTTGACTGTTCAGGAGTGGCTCCCCCGTTTTGGGGATTGTTGGCAATCTCCCCAATCTGACAGATAACAAACATAAAATAAAACTATGCAACAAAAAGAGTTCACTGTACGTCATATATATTTATCCATGGGGGGAGATGGAGGCTGGCATCTCAATAAGCAGTTGCATTAGCAGGTCCCTTTACATAAATCTTTATCCTTTCTAGGTAGCAAACAGGGTAATCGTGCTGTCTTGTATTTCTAGTCCACTTAAAACATGTACCTTATAAAATTAATCGAACAAGGTCTAACCATTTCCTACACCATCCAAAATTTGAAAAACATGTATTTTACCTTATGTAGGGTTTAAACCCACTTTAAGAACAGGTTTGTATCTGGTTGCAGCACTTGGAGAACTCTGTTCCCATTGCTAACATTTTAATATAGTTCATGGACCATGTAGTGGGCAAATTTGTCAATGTTCAACCATGTTTCGATTGTGTGCCAAGCACATGGCATTATAACATAACATGCCCTTCTGCCTTTTGTTCAGTGCTAACTATAAGTGCTTCTGAGTTACAAGTACAGCTGTAAGCCACATTTTGTAATTTGTTCCTGTGTTGCCATTGTTAGATTAGTCATTTAAAGGGTCTGTCCATCAATATCTAGATCTTTCAGGAACTCTGTTGGCTAAAGAGTTTCAGACTTGCATACCTATTAGCCATTACAATGGGGTCCTAGTCACTCCTATTGGATTTCTTAAAATTTTCCTGCATCAAGGTTGTTAGAAACCAAGCCAGTACCTTTTGGCACAGAATTCCTGCTACTCAAGCTCCTAAGTGATGTAAAAAGCCTGCATATGAGTTAACACAAAAACTCCATAACTGTAAAAGAACAAGTAAAAAAAGTGATTAGCAAAAGATTACAGTAGCAGTCATTTTATGCTGTTGACATGGTATTGTTAAATGACGCCTTGGACTAACTCTCCACTGTGGTTTTCTAACAGATAGTTGCACACTAATATATTGTGTTGCACAGACAGAAAAGCTTTGTATATGCTTCATCCGTAAAAACATGCTTTCGATAAAACCCAAAATGTATTTATATTGCTTACAGATAGAAATGTGGAAGGTTAGAGAACTCATTTGGGTTCATTATTCACACAGTAGATTGAGGCTTTTTGGGTCATTGGAGAAAAGGGAAAACGATTTGTGAAGCTGTTGAATAGATTTCAGAGCGTGTTGTGCAAGCCTCTGAGAAAACAGACACAGCAGCTGTTTTTATTATCGGGCATAGAGTGACAGGTAAAGCCCTTAAGAGCTTGTCCTGGGCTAAGGGAAATTATCACAGTAATCTCCGCCATCAGCGTCAAAGAAGAAGAAAGTGACAGAGCAATTTGTCAGCTTCTGCACATTCATCTTTGTAGGCAGTGTTCAAGGAACTAGGCCAGTAGATACAGTACATATCATCCCAAAAATGTATGCTGCATAAAATTTCCCGTATGTAATGGTGTTGGTCTGCCTGCATCACACTTGGTTTACACGATGGCCATTTTCTGTAGTGCTTTTGACTTGAGCAAATTATTTCAAATTTTGGAAACTTGTTACCTCTGGGATTTACTATGGTATCTAAATTTTGCAGTAGTCAAAGCAAACCTAAACCCAAGAACAAACCATTATAAATTGCTGCTTATGCTCTTTTAAAGCTTTTTACCTTTATTTTCAGGTGGTTATTTTACCTTTTCGTCTCTATAATATAGATGGGAGGGGTTTTGTACATTTTTTCTGTTCAACCCTGCGGACTGAGCGGAAAAAAAATACTTAACTGCTCAGGTCGGAGCCACTGTACTAATGATCCAATGTTAATACAGTGATCTCCCCTGCTGTTCTATTGTGTTCTGACCCTGCCATAAAACAAAACTCTGCTCAGCGCTTTCAGCCACTGGCTGAAAGTGCTGTTCGGGAACCGATTGGCAGGCCTTTTTTTTCCATGCTTCGTTGAAGAAGGAGCATGAAAAGCTGGCTTCTGTCGACTGGCTGTAGTAAACATGGGTTGAATGTTGGCCGGTTTCTATTGAACCAGCTGATGCCATCTGACATTTGGTTTTTGTGTACTAGGCTTTAGAGATTGCTGTAAACAATTTAATCTAAAAGGTGCCACACAGGTAGAGAGCACAAGAGGTTAACAGTTGACAACATCCTTTGGATAAACATGTTTTTATTTTATTTTTTTAGGACTTTCATAACCGATAAATATACCACACCAAAAAGGGGTAAATAGTTAATTGTTGGGGTTTTCATGCCATCAATTTTTTTTTTTTTTAATGTATGCTTAAATGTGTATGTATGCGTTTGTGTTTATGTGTGAGGAGTAGATTTTGGAGAGGATGGTATAATGCAGACATGTCCAAAGTCCGACCCACGTTCCAGTTTAATGTGGCCCCCTGGTAATTTTGTGTGTGACGTAGAGAGAGATAGAGAGATAGAGAGATATATAGATAGATATATAGATAGATAGAGAGAGAGATAGAGAGAGAGAGAGATAGAGAGAGAGATAGAGAGAGAGATAGAGAGAGAGATAGATAGAGAGAGAGATAGATAGAGAGAGAGATAGATAGAGAGAGAGATAGATAGAGAGAGAGATAGATAGAGAGAGAGATAGAGAGAGAGATAGAGAGAGAGATAGAGAGATAGAGAGAGAGAGATAGAGAGAGAGATAGAGAGAGAGATAGAGAGAGAGAGAGATAGATAGAGAGAGATAGATAGAGAGAGATAGATAGAGAGAGATAGATAGAGAGAGATAGATAGAGAGAGATAGATAGAGAGAGATAGATAGAGAGAGATAGATAGAGAGAGATAGATAGAGAGAGATAGATAGAGAGAGATAGATAGAGAGAGATAGATAGAGAGAGATAGATAGAGAGAGATAGATAGAGAGAGAGATAGAGAGAGAGAGATAGAGAGAGAGAGATAGATAGAGAGAGATAGATAGAGAGAGATAGATAGAGAGAGAGAGATAGAGAGAGAGATAGAGAGAGAGAGATAGAGAGAGAGAGATAGATAGAGAGAGATAGATAGAGAGAGATAGATAGAGAGAGATAGATAGAGAGAGATAGAGAGAGAGAGAGAGAGAGAGAGAGAGAGAGATCGGTACAGACCAAAAGTTTGGACACACCTTCTCATTCAAAGAGTTTTCTTTATTTTAATGACTATGAAAATTGTAGATTCACACCGAAGGCATCAAAACTATGAATAAGGACTTCCGGTTCCGGCGCCGCATGGAGTAGCTGCCCTTCACTGCAGCTCCCGCACCACGACCCCAAATCTGCTTTCAAATCGGCCCGAGAAGCCCCACGACCACCCATCCACCTCTGGGCACGTCCCCACACCATCATGGACCGATTCCTGGAGAAGACGGGCACCCGCTCCTCCTCGGCCCAGACGGCGCAGCCGGCGCCGGCCCAGCCGCAAATCGAGGCCCCGGTCTCGGCCTACACCGCTCCGCGGACAGAACAACAGCCGGCCGAAATGGAGGTAAGCGGCAACACGTCCCCCCCTCCTTCTCCACACGCATCCTTGACACAGAGCAATGGGGATGACACCACGGAGCGGATCGCTCTAGCAGTAGCCGCCCTATTGACCCCCATGATCACAGCCTCAGTGGAGAAGGCCGTGAACGCCGGGATGGCGCAGTTCAAGGCCCAACTAGGGGAACACGGCGCTAGGCTCAATGACATAGAGCACCGCCTATCTCACGCTGAGGAAGACCTCTATCAAACCCAATCCCTGGAACATGCCCAAGATAAAACCAACCAGTATATTCTCCAGAAACTGGATGATTTGGAGAATAGGTCCAGGAGGAGCAACCTTAGGTTTGTGGGGGTCCCCGAATCGCTCCAGTCCTCTGCATTAGCTGACTTTTGCTCTCACCGCATCCCTGAAGCACTGGGCCTCCCAGGCCCATGCATGGTGGAACGCGCGCACCGCATGGGGGCCTTCAATTCAGACCGCAAATCCCCACGCCCGATCATAGCCAAATACCTAAACTATGCGGACAAGTCCCTCATACTACATACATTCCGACAGGCTCGCCAGCTCCAAATCGACGGCACAAAAGTCCTAGTATTTGCTGATTACTCGGCCGAGGTGTCAAAGAAAAGAAAGGCTTTTCAACCAATATGCTCGGAGCTCTTCAAGCTACAAATAAAGTTTACACTAGCCTTCCCGGCCATCCTACGCCTCAAGGCCCCCAACGGAGACCAGCTGACCTTCCAGGATCCTTCGGAGGCTGAAGCTTTCCTGAGATCAAGGCATGCGCAGCCGCATCCCCAGACCCCCTCAAAGGCCCCTCCACTTAATCGCTCCCTGGATCAAAGAAGCCCTAGGAAGGACTCCCCGAAGCGCTTCAGGCACTCGGGCGTCGACCCGAACCTGGCTGCCACAAGATGACCGCCACCTGCTTTGTGAACACTCACAGTTCTCTGCTCTCTACTCCAATCCTTGTTTCTCACACTGCTGGGCCCCTCCAGAGCACGACCCGTTCGGGCACCTGCGCCCCCGGGGCCCTTGCTATGCTCTAACCCTCTGTACCTTCCAGCCAGGTCAGGCTCTTGAGCATTGCTCTACCACCCCCGGCCCCCTTCTGATGTTCATGTTCACCTTGCATTTTATCCTTCCATGCTTAGGAATATGATCGGTTTGTTTTATCATATTATCTATCTTTGTGTGACCTCTGTTATACCATAACCTTTACCATGTTCCATGCTTACTTTTGTTGCCTCTACTAGATAGGCCACGTTGTTATGAATCCTGCTTCCCCCTACTAAAATTGTGTTATGTTATATCCCTCCCTCTCTCTGCTCTAAAATACCTGTTATATTGTTAGACTACTATTTTATTACTGCTCTCACTGTTAGCACCTCCTGGCCTCACTGTACGGTCTACTTAGGCATACCCGGCATATCCGGGTATGCACTAGCCAGCCGCATGATGCCCTGCGCCTTGCTCTGGGCTTCCGGGCCCCATGTCACCAGGTCGTGACAGGGGAGCCGCCCCGTACAGCGACTTCATGCGGAAAAAAGCGAAGTTCACAAGTTTGGTTTTGTTGCTCTTGTTACCTCCCTCTCTTCTTCCCGCCCTCCTTCCCTCCCCTACCAGCACCCCCACCCCACACACTCCCCCAGGCACCTGCCCACTCCCCCCCTGCGCTTTCCCCCTTGCAAGTGCCCCACGTCGCCCATATCCCTCGCCTAAGTTGGCCATCATCGGAGCTGCCTCGCGCGATACACATCCTAAAAATCCTTCTCAGACCCCCTTCCCCGAACCGATAACATGAAAGTTGTCTCATGGAATGTAAAGGGACTCCGGTCCCCAAACAAAAGAATGAAAATCCTCAGACACCTGAAAAGGCTAAAAACAGATATTGCCCTACTGCAGGAAACCCACCTCCCTACCTCTGACTTCCCCCGCATGAAAAAACTCTGGGTGGGTACGGTCCTAGGCTCTGAGGCCGTCGGCCGGAAGGCCGGTGTCCTCATACTGATCCATAAAAACCTCCCATGCTCGGTCCTTGCGGTAAAATCAGACACCCAGGGTAGATTATTATCCGCCCATGTTAAGATAGGCTCCAAGGAACTTGTCCTTACAAACGTCTACGCCCCCAATTCCCCGGGGAAGGACTTTTACTGTGAACTTTCCACATGGATACTGCAACACTCTCACCTCCCCCACCTGGTGGGAGGCGACTTCAACGACATCCTAGACCAGATAGATGACAGATCTTCCCCTAAACGGTCCAACCTAGCCTCTGCCCCCTCCAACCCTTCCCTGTTTGCCTCCACAATGGACTCACTTCGCCTGCGGGACCTTTGGCGGCTAGCTCACCCTGCCGACAGAGAATTTACCTTCTACTCCAACCCACATGCAATCTTTACTAGAATTGACTACCTTTTCGCCTCAGACGACCTCATTCCTTTAATCTCCGCCACCGACATACTCGACATTGCCGTGTCGGATCATGCCCCGATATCAGTCTCACTAAACAACCTAGACCTCCCCCCCCACCCAAAACTATGGCGCTTCCCCTCCTATCTCAACAATCACTTTGACTTTCAGTGCTTCATAGAAAACGCCTGGGCCGATTACTCCTCGTCTAATGCCCTCCACATAGACGATCCAAACCTCTTCTGGGACGCCAGTAAGGCTTTCCTCAGGGGCCAGATCATATCTTACGCCACCTCCTTCAAGAGAAACGCCCTATCACAATACAAACTGGCCAGCTCCCGGTTGCACCTAGCCCAAAGAGCTCTTTATGTAACTGACTCCCCCGAAAACAGGGACGAATGGCACGCAGCAAAAAGATCCTTTGACACCTGGGCAGACACTATAGAAACAGTTAAAAGAGCGAACCTAGACGCCACCCTTCACAGATTCGGGAACAAAGCGGGCAAGCTGCTCGCCAGGCTAAGTAAAGGCCCATCCAATCCCACCCATATCACGGCCCTGAGAGACCCCAAAGGCTCCATTCACACCACACCTCCGGCCATAAACAAAACGATGCTTCAATTCTACTCGGCCCTATACGCCCCGGACCCCATTGACAAATCTGTTGCCGCCGCCTTCTTAGAAAACCTGGTGATCCCCAAAATTACCCCCTCTCAACTAGAAGCCCTCAACGCCCCTATCTCCATTACCGAAATCTCAGACACTATACGCAAACTCACGCCTTCCAAAGCCCCAGGCCCTGACGGTTTCACAAGCGAATTTTACAAGACCCTGCAAAACATCGTAGAACCCACCCTCCATAAGGTATATAGCGGCATGTGGGCAGGCGGCCCCTACCTCCCCTCGGGAAACCGGGCCATTATCAAACTACTCTCCAAAAAAGGAAAGGACCCCCTCGAGCCAGGCTCATACAGACCAATATCCCTACTGAACCTAGATGTAAAGATCCTTTCAAAAATCGTTGCAAACAGACTCGCAGACATTATCCCCTCCTTGATACACCCGGCTCAATCAGGCTTCGTTAAGGGTAGGACAGCCACTTTAAATATCCGCAAAGTCATGCTGGCCCTGGAGCACGCCAAACAACACCCTGAGGGCGACTTCGCCATCATCACCCTGGACACGGAGAAAGCTTTTGACAATGTGAGTTTCGAGTGGCTTTCTCTGTCCATGGCCAAAATGGGTTTCTCCGGCCCCTTCTGTCACCTCATCAACGCCATGTACAAAACCCCCTCGGCGACCCTGGTGGCGGCCGGGATGCTCTCGGGTGAGTTCCGGCTCCACAAGGGGACGCGACAGGGCTGCCCCCTCTCCCCACTCCTTTTTAATTTAGCCCTCGAACCCCTCTCCAGACATCTCATCCAAGTAGCACCCCTCCACGGCATCAAAAGCGGCACACACGAACTCCGCTCCTCACTTTTTGCAGATGACCTCCTCATCTTCTCAGCGGACCCCTCCTCTGACATGCTTACCATCAAGTCACTCTTTGATGACTTCAGACTCTGCTCGGGCCTCCGAATAAACTATTCCAAAAGTGAAATTCTCCCTCTTGGCATCCATCCCAATCCACCCTGGTCCCAACACTCCATCTTCACCATAGCCACGTCCCATATCACCTACCTCGGCATAAAAATAGGCAAACTTCCCTCATCTCTGTACCACCTAAACTACCCCCCTCTGATTGCTAAACTATCCCAAGAATTGCTGAACTGGTCAGATCTACCGCTCTCGCTCCTGGGGAGATGCCATCTAGTCAAAATGGTCAGCTTTGCCAGACTGTTATATCCACTGCAGACTATCCCACTTCTCGTACGCCATAAAGATGTTAAACTTATTGAATCGGCTATATCTAAATTCATCTGGCACGGCAAAAGGCCACGCATAGCTATGAAGAAACTCTTTCTCCCCAGACGCGAGGGCGGCGTTAGTCTCCCCAATGTTAGACTCTACAACTTAGCATGTCTGTTAAGATTTAGTTTAGACTGGATATCCCAAGCCTCAAGATACTCGAACTATTCACTGGAATCTGACATGGTACACCCCCTCTCCCTGGCGGCCCTTCTCCACTGTAAATGGAAGTCAATTACCCCCAAACTCCAACACAACCTGTTACTCAGGGACACGGTCATTGCCTGGAGGGAAACCAGGAAACTCCTCGGGCTGTCCCCCTTTGTGTCACGTCATCTCCCCATCCAAGGAAACCCCAACTTCCCCGCGGGTCTGGATCACAAACCCTTCCAAAGATGGCAGGAAAAGGGACTCGCACTATTTGCCTCTCTGTGCGACACCTCAACTGGGCGACCTTTACCCTTCGCCACCACGGCGGAAACCTTTAAGCTGCCCAAAACCGATGTCTTCCACTACTGGCAATGCGCCACCTACCTACGATCATCATGCAACGACCCATGTAAGCGCTTCTCCCCCTCTTTCGTGGATCGGCTGCTCTCAGGTGGTTCATATTCAATCTCGGACTTATACAAACCCCTGCTCACCGGAACCTCGATACACCTGGCCGACACATCCGCGTCCAACTGGGGCAAGGACTTCCCCGACGATAACTTGATCCACAAATTGCTCCAAGGCTACAACACAGTTATGCGTCTCACCCCCAATGAAGTATGGAAAGAAAGCCAACTGAAGATCCTACACCGGGCCCATCTCCCCTTTCTTCACTCATCGCAAGACCCCAGCAGCGCCAGGTGCCCACTGTGCCTTCACCCAAAGCCCTCCCTGGCCCACCGCTTCTGGTCCTGTTCTTTTATTTCAGCCTTCTGGGACCAAACCCTTGCCTACATCTTTAAAGTTACCCTACTGAAGCTGCCTAAAGACCCACTCCTCCTCATTTTCGGATACTGGGACCCTCTCCTACTCCAGAGATCCCAACAGGATGTCTTAGATGTCTCCACCGCCTCCGCCCCCCTAGCCGCTCCACGGCCGTGTAAGGACTGGCCTTTGCTCTGCTTCCTTGCTGCACGCAGGGTGATCCTGAGAAGCTGGATCTCCCCACACCCCCCGTCTGTCACCCAACTTCAACGGGACCTTCTCCTCCTCCTCTACAGAGAAAGAGCCACCACAGACTTTACACGGGACACTGCACAATCCCGCTTCTTCTCAATCTGGCGACCCTTCATGGATTCAACGTTGTCTCAGGAGGACATAGCCATCTTTGAACAATCTTCTTTCTCATACCACAAATCCCCACCTCCCCCACCCTTGGGGGGAATACCGTCACCACCCTCCGCTATGGCCACCACTTATCCAGGACCACTGTCGGCGACTGGAACACTGTCCACTCCCCCCCCCACCAACGCAACCTCTGCTACCCCTCGGTGCCCCCCCCCCTCGTGCAGAACTTGAACACTGTCCCCCTTATCGAGAGGCTACACTATATCTGCTATTTTTTCTTTTTCTTTTTGAACTCCCCTGCTGTAATTGTCTTATTGAATTGTGTTATGTTGCTCCTATATAATATATGCCTTACATGTACCCACCTCTCCTAGATCTGATCAGTTCATGTCCTAGTATGGTACTTGTCCTCCCAATGCCCCTCCTACCTGGGGGCCTCGGGATCATTGTTGCATCTCACCATTTGTTTATATGTTGGTCAGGCACTCTTCCCCCCCCCTCCCCTCTATACTTGCACTGCAGGCTCTAAACCTCTTCCCCTCCTCCCCCCCCCCCTGCTTCCCCTTTATATCCTCTTTTCTCCTCCCTCCCCCTTTCCCCCCTCTCCTTCTCGCTTTCCCTCCCCAGCCCTCAACCTCTCCCCCCCATCCCTTGCTTATACGCATTCATTGCCAATGTTTCTGCTGTATGTTCATTTTGTCCTCTGTAAAACCCTAATAAAAACTTTTTGAAAAAAAAAAAAAACTATGAATAACACATGTGGAATTATATACATAACAAAAAAGTGTGAAACAACTGAAAATATGTCATATTCTAGGTTCTTCAAAGTAGCCACCTTTTGCTTTGATTACTGCTTTGCACACTCTTGGCATTCTCTTGATGAGCTTCAAGAGGTAGTCACCTGAAATGGTCTTCAAACAGTCTTCAAGGAGTTCCCAGAGATGCTTAGCACTTGTTGGCCCTTTTGCCTTAACTCTGCGGTCCAGCCCACCCCAAACCATTTCGATTGGGTTCAGGTCCGGTGACTGTGGAGGCCTGGTCATCTGGCTCAGCACCCCATCACTCTTCTTGGTCAAATAGCCCTTACACAGCCTGGAGGTGTGTTTGGGGTCATAGTCCAGTTGAAAAAAAAATGATGGTCCAACTAAACGCAAACCGGATGGAATAGCATGCCGCTGCAAGATGCTGTGGTAGACATGCTGGTTCAGTATGCCTTCAATTTTGAATAAATCCACAACAGTGTCACCAGCAAAGCACCCCCACACCATCACACCACCACCTCCATGCTTCACGGTGGGAACGAGGCATGTAGAGTCCACCCGTTACCTTTTCTGCGTCGCACAAAGACACAGTGATTGGAACCAAAGATCTCAAATTTGGACTCATCAGACCAAAGCACAGATTTCCACTGGTCTAATGTCCATTCCTTGTGTTTTTTAGCCCAAACAAGTCTCTGCTTGTTGCCTTTCTTTAGCAGTGGTTTCCTAGCAGATATTCTACCATGAAGGCCTGATTCACACAGTCTCCTCTTAACAGTTGTTCTAGAGATGTGTCTGCTGCAAAAGGTGGCTACTTTGAAGAACCTAGAATATGACATATATTTTCAGTTGTTTCACACTTTTTTGTTATGTATATAATTCCACATGTGTTAATTCATAGTTTTGATGCCTTCAGTGTGACTCTACAATTTTCATAGTCATGAAAATAAGAAAACTCTTTGAGGTGTGTCCAAACTTTTGGTCTGTACTGTGTGTGTGTGTGTGTGATATATATATATATATATATATATTTAAGAGGCTGTCCCTGGTCAGTCTTGGCGCTTCCTCTGTCCAGAGGAGACATGTTGCCAAGAACCTGAGGGGCTCCATCTCCCAAGGGCTGACCAGGACTGGGGTCCACAGGAGCAGCCACTTTTGCACAGGCATGGTGGCTGGAAAGTAGGGGTGCAACGGATCAAAAAAATCACGGTTCGGATCGTTCCTCGGATCAGGAGTCACGGATCGGATCATTTTCGGATCAGCAGAAAAAAAAATATCCACAGACATCTCCCCCCCCCCCCCACTGTAAATATATCCACCATTGCCCCCACCTCACTGTAACATCCAGTCATCCACCATTGCCCCCCACTAGTCACTGTAATGTCCACCATTGTCCCCCCACTTGTCATCACCATCCATCACTGTTCAGTCCAACATTGCCCCCACACTAGTAAACAGTAACACTGTAATAGCCATTTTTCCCACTAATAATAATAATAATATCCAACATTGCCCCCACACAAACAGTAACACACTGAAAATAATAGTCATTTATTTTCTCACTACGATGAGAATCACTGTACTTGTAGTCCTCACTGTACATGTGTAGTGTCTCACTGTAATCGTGCCGCATGGAGACAGTACTGCGCGCTCTTGCAGAACAGAACAGACACGTGCATACTGCAGAGGGAGGGGTGTTGACATCAGCGCGCACCGCCGCCGGGTGTACCAAGATGGCCGACCGCTCCGGAGCTAGGCCGAAGCCGCGGCCTTTCCTAAGGATGCGGCGGCGGCAGTGCGGTCTGCGGATCGTAATGTGTGCCGATCCGAACAGGTCGGCCCGTTCGGATCGCGGATCGGGCATGATCCGTTGCACCCCTACTGGAAAGGATCCTCTGAGCGACAGGGGGTCAGTGGACCTTACCGGAGCCATTTGTTTTTGGCGTGAAGGAGTTTAGGTATCGAGGGCAACCCTCCTAGCAGTGGTCGGGAGGTGCTCAGGATCCTTCTTCCCTCTGACCCCAGGCACGGAGTGAGGCGGCAATACAGCGTCTCCTTGCCGTGCTCCGGCGGGGAGGACACGTACCCACGGCCGGAGGCTAGTTTGACCCACAAGACGCTGCGCCTCATTTCAGGGGTGGGATGACATCGACGTGCGCAGGTGAACTGGTCCAACCCCTTAAAGGCACAGTGAGGTCTGATTGCCGGCTGGTGCCATTTTACACGTGGTATCAGACTACAGCATAGACGCCACAGTGATTCTAGGATGCAGGAGGAAGATTGTCTCATCTGCAGCGCTGTATCCTGGCCTAGGCCAACAAGACCCAGGCCTAGGGCAGCACTTTGCAGGAAGGCAGCACAGAAAGAGTGCCTGCCGGCTTGCGCTACACTGTTAGTGTAGCGCCAGTCTTATGGGGTGGACTGGGCTGAGAAGCAAATTAGTCTGGGGTCCCATAAAGCGCCCGCACTGCTTTCGGGATGCAAGAGGCCGGCATTCTGCAACTGTGAGGGGCGCGCTGCTTCTAATTTTTTAGGGGGTTGCACAAGTTTAGTCAGGCCTAGGGCAGCACAAAACACATACACTACTACTCATCTGCCCTGGCTTCAGGAGGTGAAGGCCCCAGCAGGACACAAGTAGGCACCCGGGGGTGTCTTTTGTGTCCATTATAAGTGGGTCAGCCGCTAGGTGGTGTTGGTCACTAGCTAGCTGGGGCTTACCAGGGGTTACTAGTGTCACTGGTGTGCACGGTAGTAATGTTATGGAGTGTGCTGTGGTCTCACCGCCATGAATTCCCCAGTGTTTTTTGTCTTCTGGCAGGTTAAACTGCCTAAAGATCCTAAGCCCACTCCCAGGAAGCGGTGTGTGAAATATGCTACCAAGATGTCCTTGAAATGCACAGAACCGCTATGCCAAATGTGCATCGACAGACTGGTTAAAAAACAGATGCAGTCTACGCAAAAATTTTTGGATCTGTGAGAGATGACATGGCTTCTACCGGACTTCCTCAGCTGCCAAGAGATCTCCCAAGAGGAATGGGTATTACACCCCGAGGTGTTCAGGGAAATTACAACCCACTGGGGAGTACCAAACATAGATCTGTTTGCTTCTTGGAAAAACACTTGGGTGAAGTGTTTCTTCTCACTAAGCCTGCAAGATCAGCCTCTAGGGATAGACGCACTCCAAAACCCATGGAATTTCAAGATGTGCTGTGCCTTCCCTCTGGTGCACCTGATTCTGTGGGTGGTGAAGAAATTCCTATAAGAGCAGACAAGTCTTGTACTGATGGCACCATATTGGCCCAAGAGAGCCTGGTTCTCTAAGCTCCTGAGTGTCTCAGTAAAAGAACCATGGCTACTTCCTCACAGGGATGACCTGATGTGTCAGGGTCCCCTGACTGACCTAAGACAAAGTTTCAATTGGGTAGCCTGGTTACTTAGAAAGACATCTTGAGATCAAAAGGACTCTCGTTAAAGTGGGTGCAGTGCTATTGAGCGATTGGAAGCTGGACACCAGGGTCATCTACAGGAAGACCTGGGAAAAGTTTAACAGCTGGTGCGCTGAAAGTAACAGACAAAAGATGGATACACTAACTATTCTTGAGTTCCTACAGCAGGGTGCTGATAAAGGTCTAGCGCTCAGTACGCTGAAGGTCCAGATGGCAGCACTGCCTGTGTATCTAGAACAGACACTATGAGAAGACCCGTTGGTCTCTCGCTTTTGCAGAGTGTTGGCAAAATACAGACCACTCAAGACACAAAAATGTCCCACATGGGATTTGTCGGTGCATCATCAAATTTCCCTTTTAGCCGCTACAAGAAACATCTTTACGCCTGCTGACACTTAAAACCGTTTTCCTCTTGGCTATCGCTACAGCACGTAGCATAGTGAAAATTCAGGCTTAGTCAGCCGCCGTACACACGGCCGAGGTTGTGCATTCCAGCGAGGACCTCGGCCGTGTGTACGGTCTCGGCGAGCTTCCCGTCGGGAAGCCCGTCAAGCCGAAATAGAGAGCACGCTCTCTATTTCCTCGACGGCCCGCCCGGAAGAATGGCTGGTTGCCATTCCCGACGGGCGGGTCGCCGATTTCGACGCCCGGCAGGGAACCTCGACGGGCGGAACGATGTGTTCTGCCCGTCGAGATTCCCTGCCGTGTGTACGCGGCCTCAGAGAGCTTTTCCTAAAGAAAAATGATGTTAGACTTGTCCTTCAAACGGATCCGGGATTTACACTAAAAGTGACGTCAACTTTTCAAAAATCCCAGTAAATAGTGAATTACCAAACAGCTGAGAGCCGTAACTAAGTCTCCTAGATGTTAGAAGATGTCTCCTTTAGTACCTGGAAGTTGCCAACGAGTTCAGAACATCAGACACTCTGTTTGTCTTGTACTCTGGCCAACTGAAAGGTAAACAAGCATCCAACAAGACAATAGCCAGATGGATTAAGGCACCTATACTGGAGTGTTATGGAGATAACACCGCCTAAAGACCTAAAGGCTCATTCAACAAGGGCTTCAGCAGCCTCGTGGGCAGAAGGGCAAAAGCCACTCAGCATTACAGGCTGGATCTGATATCCAGCCAGGACCAGGCTTTTGGTAGGAAAGTCCTCCAAGCAGTTGTCCACCCTAAATCTGGTGAGTACTTGTTACCTCTTAAGGGCTGACCTGGTAGACAATTGGGGGGGAAAGCAGAGTTAGTTCTTACCGGTAACTCTGTTTCCAGTAGTCTTCCAGGGCAGCATGATCCCACCCTAAATGTCTAACCTTGTTGGGTTGGGTTGTGTTTTATGTCTTTCAGATTCCAGCTTTTGATTCTCCTGGATAACTGACCAGGGACCTGAGGGACTGCCTCTTAAAGAAATCAATGGCAATGTGTTTCCTGCGTGTGAGGAGGAGCTCCATCTCTCAAGGGCTGCCCTGGAAGACTACTGGAAACAGAGTTACCGGTAAGACCTAACTCTGCTTTTGTGGCCCCCAGTGTATTTATCGCTTATTTATCGCTCTGGCAGCCCTGGAGGGGGCAGGACGAGCGCTGTCCGATTTACATATAGGAGAAATCTCCTGTTTACTCGCAGCATCCAATAGGAAGTCCCGTCTCCTGGGCTGCAGGTCTGTCGATCGTAGGAGGCCTCTGAGTAAACAGGAGATTCTCCTCTATGTTATCTGTTGTGCTTGTCCCGCCCCCTTCCTTTCTATGTGCATCTATTGACATATTTAGGGGGAGATTTACCAAAACTGGTGCACTCAGAATCTGGTGCAGCTGGGCATGGTAGCCAATGAGCTTCTAATTTCAGCTTGTTAAATTAAGATTTGACTATAAAACCTTGAAGCCGATTGGTTTCTGTGCAGAGCCAAACCAGATTTTGCACCATGCAGTTTTAGTAAATGACCCCCTTAGGCCCCATTCACACGAGACACTGGTAAACGCGTGTTCAGAGGCAGTTGGACAGCTTTTTCAACTTCCCCTGAACACATTCAATGTTTTCCTATGTGTCCATGCACACATTCACGTTTTTCGGCAGTTGGGTTTTATCCTTGTTTTTCCAGAAGCAAAAAAAATGGGTTCAGACGCAAACGTTTTCACGTTTCAGATGAAAAACACGGCAAAACTCGGTACTGGCATTTTACTGCGATTTCGTTTATAGGCGTTTTTAAAGGTAACCTATTTTTTTTACATTAGAAATCTCAAAAATTATGCCAAATAATAAAAAAACATTAAAAAAAATGTAATTGCTTGCATTGCTTTGTGGACAATTCACAACTTGTAGCAGGTGAGATGGTCAGGTGACATGGCAAGTATACAATCCACAATTGTGGCAGGTGACGTGGCTAGTGGACAATCCACAACTTGTGGCAGGTGACGTGGCCAGATGACATGGTCGGGTGACATGGCAAGTGGAAAATCCACAATTGTGGCAGGTGACGCGTCAGGAGGCGTGGCCAGTGCACAATCCACAACTTGTGGCAGGTGACGTGGCTAGGTGATGTGGCAGGTGACGTGGCCAGTGGAAAAATCCACAACTTGTGGCCAGGTGACATGGCAGGTGATGTAGCCAGGTGACGTGGCCAGTGGAGAATGCACGACTTGTGGCAGGTGATGTGGCAGGTGAAGTGGCAAGTGGACACTCCACAACTTGTGGCAGGTGATGTGGCCAGGTGACGTGACCAGGTGATGTGGCAAGTGGACATTCCACAACTTGTGGCAGGTGACGTAGCAGGTGACATGGCCAGGTGATGTGGACAATTCGCAACTTGTGGCAGGTGACATAGCCAGGTGACGTGGCAAGTGGACATTCCACAACTTGTGGCAGGTGACGTAGCAGGTGACATGGCCAGGTGATGTGGACAATTCGCAACTTGTGGCAGGTGACATAGCCAGGTGACATGGCAAGTGGACAATCCACAATTTGTGGCCACTGGACAATCCACAACTTGTGGCCAGGTGACGTGGCCACTGGACAATCCACAACTTGTGGCAGGTGACATGGCCAGGTGATGTGGCCAGTGGACAATCCACAACTTGTGGCAGGTGACGTGGCCAGGTGATGTGGCAAGTGGACAATCCACAACTTATGGCAGGTGATGTGGCAAGGTGACATGGCCAGGTGACGTGGAAAATAACATGGCCAGGTGACGTGGCCAATCCACAACTTGTGGCAGGTGACGTGATCTCAAAAATTATGCCAAATAATGAAAAAACATAAAAAAAAAAAAAAAAAAATGTAATTGCTTGCATTGCTTTGTGGACAATTCACAACTTGTAGCAGGTGAGATGGTCAGGTGACATGGCAAGTATACAATCCACAATTGTGGCAGGTGACGTGGCCAGTGGACAATCCACAACTTGTGGCAGGTGACGTGGCCAGATGACATGGTCGGGTGACATGGCAAGTGGAAAATCCACAATTGTGGCAGGTGACGCATCAGGAGACGTGGCCAATGCACAATCCACAACTTGTGGCAGGTGACGTGGCTAGGTGATGTGGCAGGTGACGTGGCCAGTGGAAAATCCACAACTTGTGGCCAGGTGACGTGGCTAGGTGATGTGGCAGGTGACGTGGCCAGTGGAAAATCCACAACTTGTGGCCAGGTGACATGGCAGGTGATGTAGCCAGGTGACGTGGCCAGTGGACAATGCACGACTTGTGGCAGGTGATGTGGCAGGTGAAGTGGCAAGTGGACACTCCACAACTTGTGGCAGGTGATGTGGCCAGGTGACGTGACCAGGTGATGTGGCAAGTGGAAATTCCACAACTTGTGGCAGGTGACGTGGCAGGTGACATGGCCAGGTGATGTGGACAATTCGCAACTTGTGGCAGGTGACATAGCCAGGTGACGTGGCAAGTGGACAATCCACAACTTGTGGCAGATGACATAGCCAGGTGACATGGCAAGTGGACAATCCACAATTTGTGGCCACTGGACAATCCACAACTTGTGGCCAGGTGACGTGGCCACTGGACAATCCACAACTTGTGGCAAGTGGACAATCACCAACTTGTGGCCAGGTGACGTGGCAGGTGATGTGGCCAGGTGATTTGGCAAGTGGACAATCCACAACTTGTGGCAGGTGAAGTGGTCAGGTGATGTGGCAAGTGGACAATCCACAACTTGTGGCCAGTGACGTAGCCAGGTGACGTGACTAGTAAACAATCCACAACTTGTGCCAGGTGACGTGGACAATTCAGAACTTGTGGCCAGGTGACGTTCCGCAGCTTGTGGCAGGTGATGTGGCAAGTGACACGCTAAATACAAGTACACTGCTGCTACTCACTCTGGTCTCACAAAATGGCTGAAATTGTTAAATAATACCGTTTTTTGCCCTTAGGGAGGGTCTTAAGATGTTTCTTAACTAAACGCTTATAAACGCAAACGCGGCAAAATGCTGCGAAATTCGCGGCAAAACTGGCTTTAGCCTTTAAAAACGTGTGTTTAGCAGAGTTTGCACCGGCGTCCCGTGTGCATGCGAACCTTAGTGTGGCTCAGCCTTGCCTCTTACTTTCTGCTCACAGGATTTGCTTGACAGAAGCAGTAGCCAAGGCTTCCACTGCTGCCAAGCCTCATATGAGAATAGGGGAGAGAAGAGAAGCACTGTGCTAGATTGAGATCAGGTATTTTAGGAGCAGGGGAGGGGGGATGTTTTTATACCTTAATTTTTGAGAATGTATAAAGGTGATAATTTTTTTTTTTTTACCTTTTACAACCACTTTAGCATTAACAGGGGTATGAAAGTCACTAATGCTGGCCATACATTATATGAAAAAAATAGGCCAAAACCATTTTCGAAAAACGAATATTCAGCCGTGAGCGCAAATGATAGTGCCATCATGTAATAAGTAATAAAAATAAAATAAAAACGATAAATCGTTCAGTGGAAATAAATTAATGCAATTTTTTTTTTTTTACATATACCTTTCACACTCGTCCTTCGTTTATTAGCTCAGAAATGTCCCAACAATTATCATTTGTGTGCCCATCAACTGGCTGAAGAACTAACGAACTGTCAAAATGATTGAATTTCTTATTTTTTTTTTTTTCGCATAGTGTATGGCAGGCATAAGGATAATGAGTATTTCATAGAGAAAATTAGGATAGTTGGATAGAGAAGGAACTGTGATACTGGTCCAGGAGGAATCCCCCTGAGAATCTGGAATATAAATATATATGCAGTGAGCTTTTAAGTGTTTGTAACCCTCAACAGCATGTTATACAGCACAGCACAGTGCTGTGTTATTTGGCCCTCTCTATTACCTGACATACCTGGCTTATCCTGCCTGGTGCTGCCCTCCCCTCTGTAATCGGACCAAGCTTTTTATCATGGCTGCTGAGCCCTGACACCATGGTCAGTTTACGTTCCTCCATCTGCAGCTATCTGCAGTTCTTTTTCTGTCCTCTCTCCCTCATCCTCTCCCCCTTCTTCCCTGCCTGTCGGCGTGTGTGCATGCGTGTGTGTGCGTGTGTGTGTGTGTGTGTGAACCATGTCCTCCCTGACCCTCCCCTGCTGCTGCTGTACAAGAACTGTGTCCTTCATAGAATTCCCTCTGTTTTAAAACCTGTTGTATTGCTCCTCCTCTTCCTGGCTAATGTCAGAGGAAACCTCTGCTCCTCTCTGCAGTCCTCTGAGCGGGGCAGGAGAGCCCTGGACATCAGCTGACTGCAAAGCGGCACTTCAAAAAAAGATATTGTGCTACATCATTTAAAAAACGTACAGTGAGCAATTTAACAGGTTAGAACAAAGGGGATTCTACTAAAGACACATAATGAACTTGCAACCACTTTAAGGCAAAGAGGTAAGATGAGAGCGAGATTTGTAAGAGGGCTCATGCCCCTTTCGTCCTGAAGGTTATGTCAGCATGTGAGTTTAGAATGAGCAGGAGGTTATCAATATTCTATGGGGAGAAAGGCTGAGCGCCCCTGGCCAGAGAAAGGAAAAGGCTGTGTGTGGCCAGTTTTCACGTTTTCTTTGGGAAGGAAGGCAGAACACACACACACCCAGTTGCTGTGTAGTCCTCAGCAGTGGTATAATTGTATTTGATGCCCACAGAGCAGAGTGGGTGGGGATGGAAGCTGGAGCAGACAGAGGGAGTAGATTAGGAAGACAGAATTAATATGTCACAAGTTCTTTTTTCCCCAGCCATCTTCTAGGACAGCCCTTGAGAGATGGCGCTCCCTACCCATGACAGTAAACACCTTGCCTCTAGCTCTTTAAAAAGGCAGTCCTACAGGAACGTGGCCAGTCATTTATTTCCTCCGTCTGGAGGAGGTGTGTTGCTGTAGGAACCTCCTTTTTTTTTTTTTTTTTATTCAGCAGGACCAACTCCATGTCTCAAAAGCTGCACAGGAATGTGCCCTCACCTGCATGGATTTTGTGTTCTTAGGCCTCAGCAGTGGCTCAGGAGTACATGCTCCCTCCAGTGCCCAGAAAGGGAGTTGGTCGGAGGTACAGGCATCCTTGGCGGTGTTGGGTCTGTTGGACCTTAATGGAAAAAAATAAGTCACCGGGGGACCCCCCACCCACTATGCCTGTGTTTTTCAGCAGGCGGATGTGACATCAATAGCCCGGAAGCCACTGGGCCTCATGTGTTGGCAACTCAAAGTGTTGGAGGTTTTGGTTCCGGCCTCAGAGATGCTAGAGGAATGGAGGGCTGGGCTGGTGCCTATTTCTAGATGTTGACAGCATGGGTGCTAGACATTAGAGGACATTGGGGACATCCATGAAAGCTTTCTCCCAGGCTATGTTTGTGTAGTATCCTAATCTTAAATAATCTTTTGTTTGAGCCAGAGTTAGATGCTGTACTGAAGCAGACTGTTGATAGGAAAATGGCATTCCTGTTAGGAAAAAGCCTTTTCCAAAAAAGTTGAGGGGAAAACTAAAAAAGCATTGGACAGGGCACAAATGGAAGCCTGAAGGAAACATTTTGTTTAATCCTCCCACCCAAGAAAACACGTGACAATGACAATGATGCATAGTGTCAAACGCGTCTGTGTGTGGCTGTGAAGCAACTAGTAAGAACATTTCATTACAACAGGAGACGTCTAGGCTGATTTGGCAGGTGCAGCGACAATGTGCTGAGATTAGGGTTGTCCCGATACCACTTTTTTAGGACCGAGTACAAGTACCGATACTTTTTTTCATGTACTCGCCGATACTGAATACCGATACTTTTTTTAAATGTCATGTGACCACAATACAGACTAAGAATATTTTCTTTAGAATTATGAAGAACTCTAACTCAAGACATTATAAAAGAAAAAAAATGAGTAAAAATGAATAAAAAATGTTTTATTTGCTTGTCACGCAGTAGTAAAAAACTCAAAGAATTTTCACAGAACATGTTGATAAATACAAAAAAAAGTATTCTATTTAGGCATCGGGAGCATTTGCGCGAGTACAAGTACTCCCGCAAATACTCGGTATCGGTCCCGATACCGATACTAGTATCGGTATCTGGACAACCCTAGCTGAGATATTTCTGGTTTGACAAGTCACCTCCAATCCCTGGAGAGCTCTGGTTGACATTTTTAAGCTGATTGTACTTGAATATATTGTAAGTACAATGTATGAAGATCGATTTTGAAAAAACATTTGTATGTTTGACGTTATCACACTTTTTCTTTGTGATTTCTCCCCATGTGATTGCACCTAATTGTCCATTGTGTGTGCAGAGGAATAGATCGTTGGCTTAACCCTTTGTGGGTAATGCACTACTGCTGAACACGAGTGTGTGAAGCAATATTTTTTGGTGAGTCTAATACTGATGGGGAGTGGGCTACAAGACACATGGTGTAGTGTGAAGACTTAATCACCCTTTGGGTGACTTTTTTTTATGGACATTCTCTAACACTTGCATTGTATGGACTTGTGCCGCTGAATTTCTGTTTCATCCTTTGCACTTAATTTACTGTTATTTAAGCTGTGCTGATCACCTTTTTTATATATTATATATGTTTTTGAGATGATAGTTTTATATAATGACACATAGTGTTGTTTGGGAGTAAGCCTGGAGGGATTCCTTCCGCAGTGGAAAGAAGCGACCTTAAGCCCAGGTTCATACTGGGTACGTTTTTTAGTTCGATTTGAGATGCAATTTCACATGTGAAATCACATCTCAAATCGGTGGCAATTGCCGGCAATGACACCGTCCTAATCGGTGCGACGCCGCATCTGCGGCGCTGCACCGATTTCAAAAAGTAGTTCCTGTACTACTTTTTGCAATTTCAGAAACCTGCACAGATGTCTCCTAAATCACGCCGAAATCGGGACTGCCAGAGGGAGTGAAATCGCGTGAGTTCAGCTGAAATCGCGCAATTTCACTCCTGCAGTGTGAACCAGGGCTCAACTATTTTTGTCCTTTGTATTTTAGAAAAAAGCTATGCTCTGAAATTCAACGCAAGTTCTCCTTCAAGATTCCTAGTTAAGTTACCAAAGAACCCTGTCAAGGCACTAGCCCTTCCAGGAGAATTAGTGGATCAAAAAGTCCTTATTCCAGTCCCAAAGAGCAACAGGTTTTTACTCCAATGTGTTCGTCATGAGAAAACCTTCAGGAAATGATCACTTAATTCAGATTTTTCACTCACTAAGCAGCCAGTCACTACAAGAAGTTTAGAATGGAGTCAATTTATTCGGCCAAAAATTTACCCCAGAGGTTCTTTACCAAGTTCCTAGCAGAAGCCTTAGCCACATTGAGACTTTAGTCCATAATTGTCATCCCAAACCTGGATGATTATCTCTGCATGGCAGCATCAAAAGAAAAGCTTCAAGAGGATCTTTAGAAGGCTCAGAAATGGCTTTTAATTCTGGGGTGGGTTGGAGACATTTAACCACCTCTTCATCTTGCCGGAAGTAAAAAAAAATCTCGCACGTCCACCAGAAAGTGGCAATTCTCTAGGCCAACCACAATGGATGGGGTCTCGCAGCCTCCTCCATTCCAGAAGTAGGCTGGGCATGGCTCCACCAGAGACCACTTTGGTCCTTTCTGCTTTAGAACTTCATATAGAAAGATACAGAGGAAAAACTTTGCCTGCCAGTGAATACAAAGTGGTCTCTTTGGTAGAGGTCTCCATTAGTCTCTTCACATCTCCAGAATCCTAACTATGGGTGCCAGCACTTGTGGTTGGGGACTCCACCTAAAGCAGTGTTTCTCAATTCCAGTCCTCGCGCCCCCCCAACAGGTCATGTTTTCAGGATTTCCCTCAGATGAAAAGGCTGTGGGAATTACTAAGGCAGTGAAACTGATCAAATCACCTGTGCAAAATAATGGAAATCCTGAAAACCTGACCTGTTGGGGGGGCGTGAGGACTGGAATTGAGAAACACTGACCTAAAGGGACAGTAGACACAAGGGTCCTGGACCCCACAAAAAATTGACCTTGTCTAACTGGAAGGAGCTCATAGCAGTGGCCAAAAAAGTATCTCAAGTCGCCTTCAATCCACCTGGTGGCCTATCTAAACAGATTACAAAAAATATGTTGCTGAGCTCTGTGGAATGTATAAAGTTTCTACCAACATCCCTGAACTGGAGAAAAAAATACAATGCAGAAAAACACCCCTCTGGGACTTTGGAGGCATCACAAAGAGAAAGTAGTAGGTATTTTTTAAAAGGCAAGTGCCTTTTTTATTTAGAACAATTATGTAAAACTGGACAGAGGTCCAATAAAATTGTAGTATGTAACATACATAATGGTACGTTTGCAATTGATGAATCAGTACATCAGTAGAATAGGCTCTATCCGAAAGGGCTGACAAAGGCTGCCCTCTAAAAACAGTGGACGGAGAGGACACTGTGTGACCCCCTGCGTGTTCAGTTTCTCTAGAGTCTTATCATAATGTCCTAATTCTTATTGGATTGCCACTGTTTCTATTCACTGAATACTTCTTTCTCCCATGCACTGGCACCAACGCAGTGTCATCCAGGGTTCTCGAGGGACATCCAGGGTTCATCTTCTCAATGTAAAAAAAAAAAATTCTAGCCTATCCGGAGGCCACTAAAGCTTTTAGATCATCGGAAGCCATGTTTGTGCTATTTTCAGAAAACGGGTCTTAAAGGGCACAATAGCCAGATGGATAAATTCAGGCATTATGAAAAGATACAGAGCTTTAAAATTGGAGCCCCCACAGGGCCTAGATGCGCACTCCACCAGAGCACTATCAACATCCTGGACATAAAAGGCCAGTGTCACGCTGGAGCAAATCTGTAGAACTACTACATGGTCAAGTTTTTTTTAAACTTTTGTATGTCACTATAATCTGGACATTTTGGCGAGCCGGGACCAAGCATTTTGGGAGGAAGGTCCTCCAAGCTGTGATCCCTCTCCCCCTCACCAGTGTGGTGAGTATTTTCTTATTCTTCCAAGGTCTGTCCTGGAAAACAACTGGGAGACTTATCGGTAACCCTATTTTCAGTAGTCCGCTAGGACAGCACATTCCCAATCTGTTTGTTTTTTTTTTTTTATGCTTGAATTTGTCGTTTTTCATTTTTTGTTTTTCAGCTCCATCCTTTGGTTCTGGGGTTGACTGGCTAGTTTCCTGTAGGACCGCCTTTTTAAAGAACTAGAGGCAGTGTGTTTCCTGTCATGGGGGGCGAAGCTCCATCTCTCAAGGGCTGTACACACTGTCACTGTAAACACACAGGACTATGATAGGTGCACTCGCAGCAGAGGTGATCATAACAGAGCTCTGCACGAGGTTCGCAAAGGGAACACCCACACATTGAGTTTCATGCAGAAGAAGAGATGACAGGTAGTAAAGCACCAGAAGGATGTGAAGTATTGGAAAATCATTCAGCATTCCTTTTTACGAACAGATGTAAGCATTTAAACATGAATCGGTAGACCTGCAGTTGGGGCTTAATTGCTATGAAGACTACTACTTAAATTTTTTTTTTTTTTTTTTTGAGGAATAAAGGATTATTGGGTCCTTTGCAATGTTGCAGCATTATTACCTATGTTATTTTAAATAAGCATCAAGTTCCTGTGTAATCTGTAAAGTGTAAACCCAACATTTCATATTCCTGATATGTGCCTGCTGTATCATGTACTTGTGTGAAAACATATCCTGTTCTCTTTGCATTGCTTCCTTTATGTGAAATACCCAATGTTCCAGCCATCTTTCCCTCTGCCTTCCCATTATAAACTGACAACACTAGGCACGTGAGAACAGCATGGTCAGTTTTTTTTATTTTTTTAGCTGATCAATGATCAGACTTGTCCTGACAGGGGCCCACCTTCCCCCAAACAGCCATTCTTGACCCCGGTTCCATGTTTTTGCCTTTCATTTTTATTTTAAACTGAATGGGTTGTTTTACAATTATTCCTAATTAACCAGCTAGAAAGCCAGTCCATCTGCTTGATTAATACTTTTGGTCTGCCTGATTGATATGCATAGCCAGTGTGGGTGATGTAACTACATTTTTTTTGCACATCATGGTAGCTCAGCATAAACTCATGTTCTGCTTTCATGTCAAGTAAAGACAGCCATAGTTATTGCTCTGTACATTGTCTAGAAGATAATAAATGTGTTTATGCTTTTAAACCATGTACACTGTTACTTTTGTGGTTTGCAAAGAGTTTGTAGCTTTCAAGCTGATAAACTGCTCTCCTAAACACACAATTATTTTAGAAAATAGCCAATTTACTGAAAACAAGACGACCAACTGCAGGAGTCAGTTGTTGACAAAAGGTCAGACATGTTACCCTTTATCAAATGACAAGGTCCTTACTTGTTGTTCTACTTTAAATGTTGCATTTCTTTTGTCAGTGACAAGTGGAACACTACACGAATGCGATGGTATGGTGACACTAGAAGCTGTAATATTTTGTGTGCCAGTAAAATAATGATCAACTGCCAGATATAATGCTCCACTCAAGCTCAGTATTAGTTTCCTGATGTTTAATTTTTTTTTTTTTATGTTTAAAATAAATATATGCACGCCTTCAAGTGTGTTTGCATTATGAATGTATCAAAATACTTGTACCTGTGCTAGAAGGATGTTCACAAATAATTTTTAACAAAGTAATTGCACATTTTCTGATATGGTGTGAAAAGATAATTCAGCAGATGTTCTTTGAAACTAACCTGAAACACGGCATTATTGTTTTCACAATCTAATTGTTTCTCATACTGACCTATGTAGTGATAAATGTAAAGCCTATTTGACTTGATCTAACATCATTTTTATTGTTTTTTCAATTAAAGCGGATGTCCGCTCAAAAAAAAATATTAAAAGCCAGCAGCTACAAATACTGCAGCTGCTGACTTTTAATATTAGGACACTTACCTGTCCTGGAGTCCAGCAGCGTCCGCAGCAGAGGACAAGCGATCGCTCGTCACCCTGCTGCTCCCCCCTCCATCCATGGTGAGGGAACCAGGCAGTGAAGCCCTCCGGCTTCACTGCCTGGTTCCCTACGGCGCATGCGCGAGTCGCGCTGCGCCCGCCGATTGGCTCCCGCTGTGTGCTGAGAGCCGAGTGTTCCCAGCACACAACGGGGGGAGACGGGATGTCAGAAAAAAAAACATCTTTTGCCCGAGACGTGTGGCCGGAAGTGGGTGCAGATACCTGTTTTTAGACAGGTATCTGCACCCCCCTCCCCCCTGAAAGGTGTCAAATGTGACACCGGAGTCAGGGAGGGTTCTGATGAGCGGGACTTCACTTTAGGGTGGAGCTCCGCTTTAAAGCTATAGTAAACCGCGGCTGTTAAAAAAAAAAAAAAAAAGAAGAAAAAAACACCTGTATGGCAATTGGATCATGTGCTGGTATGCATTGCATGCCAGGACGTTGTGAAATACTTACATTGGAACGGAGCCTTCCAGCAGTCTGCTGTCACCGCTGAGAGGGATAATTCATTTCCCAGTTGTTTCTTACAGGTTAGCACGGTCTGGCTATGTGATTGGCCGGTGCCGCAATAACATTGCTATTGTGCATTGGGAGCCCTCGATTCCGGTACAAAGCTTTGAAGGTGCAGACCTTCGGAACAAATGCGCCGGTGATGTAACTGGCTGTATCCAGGGTGAATATCTCCTAAACTGTGCACATTTTAGGAGATGTTAATTTTACCTACAGGTAAGCCTAATTATAGGGCATTCAAAGAAACAGCTGTCTAATTTTACGTTGTTTACGTAAGTCGTACGTGAATAGGGCTGTGCGTAGGTTACGTTCAGTGATTCGACGTATCTTAGGCGTTTGTCCCGACGGGATTCTGCGCATGCGTACTGGGATGCGTCCAAGAGCCGACGCATGCGCAGTTCGTTTTTTGAAGCTCAGCCCATCATTTGCATGGGGTCACGCTTCATTATAATATATCATGCCCACTTCCAGCTAATTTGACTTACGACGGCTTACGCCGACAACTATACGCTACGCCGGCGTAGCGTAAAGAAGATACGCTACGGCGGCATATAGATGCGCCGTTCTACGTGAATCTCCCCCATTATTCCTACTTGGGCTCAAAACTTTCAATGTCTAGTAGCTGTTTGCAGGGACAAGTTGCATTAATGCGGGGCAAAGATGATGAAGTTGTTGCCAATGGTAGCTAGTCCAAGTTCAAAATAAAATCTTCATTTAAATTTTGTCTAGCAAACAAAAAGATAGAATGACATCTGACACATGTAGGATCACAATATTTATATGAATAGCCAAAATTGCTACCATCGGTGTAGCAGACTTTAACATATATACAAATATAAAGATAACCGAGTGTGATTTGCATCTCCAACAGCGTACATCTCTAGCATCTATTACAAAGTCAATCTTGTGTGTTCAGATGAAAGTGCCATTTCATGTATAACAGAAGAAAATGCTATTCATGAATTAATGAGGAAAAACTGTGTAACCATTGAATTAGTTGGATCACGGGTGGCAAATCGCTGGTGCTGTGAACACAGTGAGGGAAAAATAATATGTTTTTTTAATTTTTAAGCTGGGCAAGAAGATTTTTAGAAATGTCTAAATCATTCCAAACACATAGGCGCTGAGGTTACAAAGTGGGCCATGATAGAAAACTTTTTTTTTTTACTAATACATTTTGATTAAATTTTTGAAAATAATCCAAAAATGTGTGTACCATGGTACAAAGCCAAAAAATAGGAAGGTGTACTCATAGGCATGACTGTGATAGTTTAAAGTGAATGGTGGTATTAAAAACTGGATGAGCTCCGGCGTGTTCACAAAGCCTACGTGCAGAGCCCGCCATGAAGTCGTCGCTGTGCTGCTCTAATCAGTAGGGTTGTCCCGATACCACTTTTTTAGCACCGAGTACAAGTACCGATACTTTTTTTCAAGTAGTCGCCGATACCGAATACCGATACTTTTTTTTAATGTGTACCCAAATGCAGCCATGTCCCCCCACATATTGCAGCCATGCATGTCCCCCCACATATTGCAGCCATGCATGTCCCCCACATATTGCAGCCATGCATGTCCCCCACATATTGCAAGCCATGCATGTCCCCCACATATTGCAAGCCATGCATGTCCCCCACATATTGCAAGCCATGCATGTCCCCCACATATTGCAAGCCATGCATGTCCCCCATATTGCAGCCATGCATGTCCCTCATACCTGCAGCTATTATACCGCATACCGCCGTTAATCCCTGCATTATAGCGTAACGTGCATTACAAGCTTTAGTTTTGAATACTTGCAAATGCCTGCGCCGCCATTTATAGACACTCTCCCTTGCTCGGTATTGGACAGATCCCTCCAATCCCGCAAAGGGGAGTGTCTATACATGGCGGCGTGGGCATTTGCAAGTATTCAAAACGAAAGCTTGTAATGCACGTTGCGCTATAATGCAGGGATTAACGGCGGTATGCGGCGGCGGTGTTGGTATAATAGCTACAGGACATAGCTGCAATATGGGGGGGGGGTATTCTATTTTGGTTTCAGGGGTATTTGTGGGAGTACAAGTACTCACGCAAATACTCTGCATCGGTCCTGATACCGATACTAGTATCGGTATCGGGACAACCCTACTAATCAGTCAGTGAGACATTTCTCGATCTCTGCAGCCACCCAGATATCTCACTGCCTATGATTAGCACAGCACAGTGCCGACTTCTTGGGGTTTTGTATGTGGGCTTTGTGAACACGGTCATCCTTATTAAAAACTAGAGTGGAGATCCTCTAGGAATTTGTACATGAACGTCTCTCATTCCATGGTTCCAAACATTTGCACATCTCCAGAAAAACCGAAAGCTTCCACGCAGGAAACTCTAACTTCAACCAAATCTCACTTTATTCGTTTCCTTCTCTCCAAGGGGGCAGATCGTGTACTACGTTTTACTTCATTCAAAAGCAGATGCAAAAACAATCCACACTCTGCGGTCTTAATCTCTCTCCTTTACACTATCTCATACTACTATCACATATTGCTCCAAACTCCCATATATGCTTTTTTTGGTAAGGTGATTTGAGGAAACTTTAGATAATACAGATTGATATAAAATATCATTGTCTGTAGCCAATCGCTTAACCAACAGCCAGGCCCAAAAAATAAAACTACTTAACCGGTTCCCTAACGGCGCACGACAATGTACGTCGAAAGAATGTCACGGCTGCGCAAATTGGCATACAGGTATGCCCCCTTTAATTTGCGAGCTGTGAGCTCCGTGACCGCGCACCCGATCGTCACAGGTGTACCGCGATCGGGTCACAGATCTGAAGAACGGGAAGATGTTAGTGTAAACACATCTCTCCATTCTGCCTAGGTGACACTGTCACTAATCGTGTTCCCTGTCATCGGGAACAACGATCAGTGACATGTCACAAGCCACGCCCCCTAACAGTTACAAGCACTCCCTAGGACACACTTAACCACTTCAGCGCCCCCTACAGGTTAACGTCTTCACTGCAAGTGTAATTTTACAGTAATCCGTTCATTTTTATAGCACTGATCACTGTAAAAATAAGGGTCCCAAAATAGTGTCAAAAGTGTCCGATGTGTCTGCCATATTGTCGCAGTCACGTTAATCGCTGAATGCCGCCACTACTAGTAAAAAAAAAAAAAAAAAATATTAATAAAAATGCCATAAAACTATGCCCTATTTTGTAGACTCTATAACTTTTGCGCAAACTAGGGTTGTCCCAATACCGATACCAGTACCGGTATCGGGACCGATACTGAGGATTTGCGGGAGAACTTGTAAAAGTCCTTACCTGCTCCCCCTTTGTGTTGAAGGACAGGAGTCATAAGGCAGTTTCCTGTCCTCATCCTACTAGCCTAGGTGTCCCTGATCGGCGTGTGTGTGCACTGGAACGCACGCCATCATGCAGCCAGGAAGTACGGGGACCCCCTGCGTTCCACCCCGCACTTCCGGTTCCGCCAAACTTGCGTCAATGTAGAGAATACGATTTCCTATCATCTGTGCCCAGACTTGCCACACGGAGTTAATCCAGTGCTAAGCAATCCTCTTTTTATTGTTCAGTGGAATAAAACGGACTTCCCTATAAAAAACAAAGTCTGTTCCGACCCCTTTGAGTGACAGGTTATTTACATATCTTGTGCACTAGTCTGTAGTCATTCACAGTTTCTGTAAACTGTGTGCCAATCACACCCCCCCCTCCCCTCTCCTCTCCCTTATAGCTATCCTAGATTTGTCTGCTTGTTAATGTCATGATGAAATGCTCCAGTGAACAGTCATCAGAATATACATAGACAAGTTATTAGGGAGGATAAATTTAGTCCGAGCTTGAGTGATCATCTTCGTATCGTTATATTGAAGTGTGTGTGTCTGAGGTCACCTGATCATATATGCAAAATTCCTATATTACCAGGATGTGTTATGTGGGGGAGGGGTGGATTTCTCACTTTTTATACTTACACCCAGTAAGGCTGAATGAACTTAGGGCTGGTTCACATTAATGCGCTGTGCGAGATCGCAAGTGATGCGCACCACACTGCTGTTTAGATCACATGCGATGTCTGTGCGATGCGATTTCCGCCATACAAACTGTATGGCGGAAATCGCATCTCATTTGGACCAAACACGCACAGGACCCTTTTTTTGGTCCACACTAGAATCGCATAGGTGTTCACATAGTTGTTGTTGTGTTTTTTTTTTTTTTTTTCTTTAGCAGTCCTGTGGGGGCGTTGGTGACATGTCAGGGGTCTAAACAGAAACCCCTGACATCTCCCATATGAGACAGAGAAAGGGACAGAGGACATTTATTCCCCAGTCCTTTCTCTGCATTGAAGATGAATTGCGGGAAGACAGCATCTCCCCTCCATTCAGAAACTGAGCAGAGTAACACACAGGTTACTCTGCTCAGTTATCACAGAACACACAGCGATCGCCCCCGCCCCCCTCGCAGCCCTCGGGAGAGGAGAGAGAGGGGAGGGAAGACCGCGGATGCGGAGAACGGAGGAGGAATGTGAACACACGAGGGAGGAATGTGAAGACACAGCGGGGACACACGGAGAGGGACGAGGGGGTGGCGGAGGAGGACACGGAGCTGAAGTAGGACAGTCAGGGATGATTGGTGCGAGGCGGGGGGGGGGGGGGAATCAGCTATGAACACCGATTTTCCCCCTCCCCCTTCCCATGCATGGCTTTTCAGATGAAAGTCGCGGGAGGGAGAGAAACAGATGATGAAAAGCCATGCAGGGAGGATCGGTGCTCACAGCTTACCCTCCGTCGCACCGATCATTCCTGACTGTCCCTTGAGATGGATGTGTGTACAGAGAAATGACAGGGGGCAGCGAGTGTGGTCTGTTTTTAGCATGAATGCGCTTTGTCTCTGTGCATGCTCTGGCCAAGAGGAGTGTAGAGGTGGGCAGGGAATCTGCTGACATCATGACTCCGCCCACCAAGTGCCGATAACAGACCCACCCACTGAATCTGCTGTTTTTGGGGGCTTCTAACTGATAAACAGATAGAAAGGTTCCCCCAGGGGAGGGGCTTTTTAGGCAACAATAGTAAGCGTAAATGTAATAGTGCAAAAAGCAAGAAATTATATATATAATAATAAATATTTAATCGTATAGAAAAAACAAATCATACAATATGACACTTTACAAGTTATAAATTTGCCAAAAATCGAGACTGATCCACATAAATAAACTCTACAAGGCCCTACACGTTTCGGGGGTTTCCCTTCTTCGGGGGCCGGAGTCAGTCAAGAGATGGCAACTCAATAAAAACACAGGGTAAAAAAGTCCATGGTGAAAAAGTATTCCTGAAAAGATGGTATACAGGAGTTGGGGGACAGGCAATCGCACATCCAAAGGGAAGCAAACCCCAGGCCAAAACTGCCAAGTTTAAAGAAGTTATATAGCCCCTGTCCAAGGGAAGTAACACATAAGAATAGCCAGAGGGGGTCAGCGTGGAGCACAGCACAGTAAGCGTGGAGCACAGCACAAGAAAGCTTTCAATAGATGTTTGTTACCATCGCCGTCTTGGACAGGGGCTATATAACTTCTTTAAACTTGGCAGTTTTGGCCTGGGGTTTGCTTCCCTTTGGATGTGTGATTGCCTGTCCCCCAACTCCTGTATACCATCTTTTCAGGAATACTTTTCACCATGGACTTTTTTACCCTGTGTTTTTATTGAGTTGCCATCTCTTGACTGACTCCGGCCCCCGAAGAAGGGAAACCCCCGAAACGCGTAGGGCCTTGTAGAGTTTATTTATGTGGATCAGTCTCGATTTTTGGCAAATTTATAACTTGTAAAGTGTCATATTGTATGATTTGTTTTTTCTATACGATTAAATATTTATTATTATATATATAATTTCTTGCTTTTTGCACTATTACATTTACGCTTACTATTGTTGCCTAAAAAGCCCCTCCCCTGGGGGAACCTTTCTATCTCTTAATCGATTAGGGGTGTTGGCAACACTCACACTCCTGTGATGTTACACAATTTCTTCTAACTGATAAACGGGACACATTTAACAGGTAAGGATACATGCAGGAGGCATGTATAGCCTTATAGATCAGCACTATGGCAGTACTTTATAATTGATGAGAATGGGTTTACATCCACTTTAAGAAGCTTTGGTTTCATGTGTGCAATGGTTTTCCCCTCTGGGTCTCCGATGCTTCTCCATTCTCTATCTAGATCATATTTTCAGTCCACCTACTAGCATGCTCTAACACAGTTTGAGTTAAATTGCTACATTCTCCTCACTTAGGTTAAAGTCCGACTATATTCATAGGCCTCCTAAGTCTACTCCAATCTAATTATAGTCATCAGGCTTGCAAATGGAAATTGGAATTTATTATTATCCAGGATTTATATAGCAGCAACCGTTTGGGCAGCACAATACAGTTGCAATACAGTTCAATACAGGAGTAATCAGAGGGCCCTGCTCATTATAGCTTACAATCTACAGTGGATATAAAAAGTCTACATACCCCTGTTAAAAGGTCAGGTTTCTGTGATGTAAAAAAATCAAAGATTAATAATTTCAGAATTTTTTTCACCTTCTGATGTGACAGCCCCGAAGTATGATTCTGCCTCCACCATGCTTCACCGTGGGTATGGTGTTCTTTTACTATCTCATCCCCATTCACTTTCCACTTTCCACTTCGGTGGAATTACATGTAGGGGCAGCCACTTAATAACATATACATCTATATTAACACCACTGGCACACTTAAAAATATCAGGTCCGTAGCGCGGGTTCTACCTACCCCCTTCTTCATGGTGTTCTTTTAGTGATATGCAATGTTGTTTTTGCTACAAACATATCTTTTTGTAATTATGGCCAAAAGGTTTAACCTTGGTTTCATAAGACCATGACACATTTTTCCACATGCTTTTGGGAGACTTCAGATGTGATTTTGCAAAAATTAGTCGTGCTTGAATGTTTTTCTTAAGAGAAGGCTTCCGTCTTGCCCATTTGAAGAATACGGGAGATTGTTGTCAAATCTCCTTTAATGTTGCTGTAGGGCTCTTGGTAGCCTCCCTGACCAGATTTATTTTAGTCTTTTCATCAATTTTGGAGGGATGTCCAGTTCTTGGTAATGTCCCACATAATGTGCCATATTTTCTTCACTTGATGACTGTCTTAACTCTGTTCTATGGTATATCTAATGCCTTGAAAGTTCTTTTGTACTCATCTCCTGACTAATACTGTTCAACAATGAGATCCCTCTGATGCTTTCTGCGGATCATGGCTTTTGCTGTTGGATGCGACTAAGAAAATGTCAGGAAGGACCTACTAGAACAGCTGAACTTTATTTGGGGGTTTATCAGAGGCACTTTAAATGATGGCAGGTGTGTACTGACTCCTCATTAACATGAGTTTAATTGCTTAATTCTGAACACAGCTACATCTTTAGTTTTAAAAGGGTGTGCACACTTATATAACCACATTATTTAATTTCTTTTTCTTTACTCCCCACCACCCCCCCTCCCTTTAAATATTTCAGTTTTTTTTTTAATTGCGTTATTCTGTCTTATAGAGGTTACATTACCCAATTTGGGGTTAGGGTTGGGGTAGGGGTTAGGCTATGGCTAGGACTCAGGAATTAGAACAGGGACCTCCCGCAAAGGTCACAGGGCGTGGCTGACCCACCCCCACCAATGTGTACCGCCTACCCCAACTAAGTCGGGGAAAGCGGCACAATGACAGCGGTGGGCAAATGGGTGTACAGGTACACGAGCCGACATGTACTCTGATCGTGACACAAATCAGCAGATCGGGGAGATGCCTATGTAAACAAGGCATTTCCCTGTTCTGGAAATGTCGCCCTTTTGTTTATATCGCAAAAAAAACGCAGAGATGATCAAAAACCACCAAAAGAAAGCTCCTAAAAGAGATGTAAATGTTGTTTGGGTGCAATGTCCACAAACACGCAATTTCAAGTTAAATCGACGCAGTGCCATATCGCAAAGAGTGATCTGGTCAGGAAGGGGGTAAATTCTTCCTGGGCTGAAGTGGTTAAAGGTGGAAAAAGTTCTGAAATGATTTATCTTTGTCTTATTTATTTTTTTCATATCTCGGAAACCTGAAACCTGACCTTTTAACAGACTTTTATATATCCATAATAAGAGATGAAAGCATATTTGTTTTGCTGTATGCTGCACTATGTTGTACACTGAAAGTGCACTTGGAAGTGCAGTCGCTGTAGATCCGAGCAGACATGCAAGGAAAATAAAAAACAGCATTTAAGCCTGCACATGATTGGATAATAAAATGGGCAGAGCTTCCCCTCATTTCAGATCTACCCCTCAGATTTACAGCGACTGAACTTACAAGTGCAATTTCAAGTGGACGTTGCACTTGTAGTTTAAAATGGATTTCCCTTTCGTAAATAACCCTCTCTGTGTCCCATTTGATTTCACACTCAAAGTAAAAACCAGTAACACTTTTTTTTGATTGTAACCTTTTCTATTGAACTTAAGTAGACCTAAATGTGCATGTAATGAATAGAAGTTGGTTTTCCTGATTTTGTTAGCTTTAATACATTTTTTTTATTTATTTTTTCAATACTCCTTTTTTTTTATTTATTACAGATTTGGGCCTAGATCAGTTTATCGTAAAGCGTTATGATGGAAAGGTGAGTACCACCTCAGTAAAACAGACAACTTAAAAACAGCATTTTGCCTTCAGGTTTCTAACTTTTGCTGGTTCTGCTTAACTCTTCTCCTGTAATAATTAAAACAAACCTTCATTTTGATCATATGCTATGATCTGACATGGAGAATTTGTGCAAGCTTATGCAACTAGTATATGTTTTAGATGCCGTATGTTTTTTTTGTTTTGTATTTTGTTTTGTCAGCCTAACACAATTAAATGAGGGTTATACATTTAAAAGGCACACATTACTGCAGCGCTGTATTCATTAATACATCACTAGATATATATATTTTTTGAATGGAAGCAATATAAGGACTGATGGTCCAAATGTATGGGCATGCAAAAAGGGTAAGCTTAAAGCATGAACTGTTTCTATTGGTGGCCCCCAAACAGTTTATTTTGATCTGATTGACACATATAAAATTCTTTATTCAGAAATATAATTACACATTTTAATTCTTAATGCATATGATGGGAGCAATCATGGCCCCCAAAAATAAGAAAAATATTGGTGCATGGGAAATGTGAACTAGAAATTATTTGAATATGCTTCATCCAGATGTAAGCTAGAAACTCTTCTATGATGCTACATGGAGGTGTGTGGCAAGAATGTTTTTAGCACTGTTATGGAGGCATGAGGTAGGAACTCTTCCATGATGTTGCAAGCAGTTGGATAAAGAAGGTATTCCGTGATCTCTTGAATGCTACTTGGAGGTGTAATGTTGAATCTCTTCCTTGATGCTGCATGGGGAATGCGAGGTAGGAACATTTCCAAGATGCTACAGAAACTCTTTCATGATGATATACTGTATGAAGATGTGAGTGAGGAACTCTTTAATATTGCTTTATGGATATGTAACTGAGGAATTCTTCCATAATGCTACATGGAGACACATGATGATGCAAGGAGATGTTATGTAGGAACACTACCATGAAGGAAGCATGGAGGTCAGGGGTAGTAATTATTTTATGATGTTACATAGAGATGTAATGTCAAATTACTTCTGTGAGGCTACGTGGAGAAACTCTTCCGTGATAAAAAATGTTTTCCAGTTCCACCTTCCCCTCAGTTAAGTGCGCACCTGCCCCACAAATCTAGCTTTGATCTCATGTAATCTGCCACTCTGTTTACCAGGTTCCGCGCTGCCCTTTTCTCTTATATCATCTGGAGCCAACTGTTCTGGGTTCTTGCAGCCACCTTTCTGATGACACAGCACCACGTCTTTACTGGGGTGCTGTAGATCTGAGGCATAATCAGGAGGGCACAGATGATTCTTGCCTAGGCAAGAATGTAGGCGTGGCATGGGGTGGGACTGGACTGTAAAATCAAAGTTACTACAAAAATGTGGATGGGGGGCAGCAGGAAAAGTTGAATCTGTGTGTTTCAACTCGCATTTTAGCTCTCAAAACAGCTATTAACATTTTCATCCCTTTCATTGTGTACACAAGTTCCTGAATATTTATTTTTCTCATATACTGTACACCTTTCACATTTTAATTTTACAAGAACATTTTTACTTCAAACCATATTAACTTTCTTTTGTATGAATACTGTTGCCAGGAAATTGATTGAACGGCGTACATCTTGTAAATTATTTGTCCCTGTGGTGTGTTACAAAGAAAAATATTAATCAGCTAACAAGAATACAGTGTAGATAAAAGCTGATGGCATACTGCTGAAAGCTCTTTATTAATTTGGAAAGACAAATTGTGTTCTATGAAACTGTTCCATCATCCAGGCTCTGCATTAAAGAAGTTGTGCTAATTACGTAAACAGCGCTTTTTAAAGGCTTTTCTTCATTTTTCATCTGTATCTTCTTGGGTGTCGCCATACCATACTAGTTGGCCTAGAAACATGCTTTTAGGGTAATTTAACATGCAATTAATATATTTTTATTTTATTTTAATTCTAACTGGACATAAACAAATGCTGTGAATAATTATTACTGCACATCATGTAAACTTTGTCTCATGGAGTGTTCATTTAGGACCTTTTAATTATGAATGAAGTATACTTTTTTTTTTTTTTTTTACTGAAAATATGTTTTATTGAAGTAATTATTATTCGAACTATACTTTTTAAAGCCTAGATTAATTGTAGTGGTGTACATATAGCCATATATGGTCCATGTATCTGGTATGGAGGCAGATGGATATACAGTGGGGGGGGGGGGTATTTAATCCCCTGCTAATTTTGTATGTTATAAAATAATCCAGAAAACTGCATTTCAAACAACTTATACATTTATTTGAATTTTGATGTGTGAAGTAAATATTTGATCCCGTCGTAAAACATGACTTAGTAACTTGTAGCAAAACTCTTGTTCGCAATCACAGATGTTAAAGGTTTCTTGTAGTTGGCCACCAGGTTTGCACACATCTCAGTAGGGAATTTGCCCCACTCCTCTTTGTAGATCCTCTACAAGTGCTTAAAGTTTCAAGGCCGATGTTTGGTAGCTCAAACCTTCAGCTCCCTCCACATATTTTTTTATGGACTTAAGGTCTGGTGACTGGCCCGGCCACTCCTGGACCTTAACATGTTAATTCTTGAGCCACTCCTTTGTTGCCTTGGCTGTGTGTTTTGGGTCATTGTCATGCTGAAATACCCATCCACACCCATTTTCAATTCCCTGGCTGAGGGAAGGTGGTTCTCATCCAAGATTTGAGGGTACATGTCTCCGTCCATCATCCCTTTGATGCAGTGAAGTTGTCCTGTCCCCTTAGCAGAAAAACACCCCCAAAGCATAATATTTATACCTACATGTTTGACAGTGGGGATGGTCTTCTTGGGGTCATAGGCAGCATTCCTCCGCCTCCAAACACGGGGAGTTGAGCTGATTCCAAAGAGCTCAATTTTGGTCTTATCTGACCACAACACTTTCACCCAGTTCTCCTCCAAATCTTTCAGATGTTCATTAGCAAACCTCAGACAGGCCTGTTCATATGCCTTTTTGAGCATTAGGCACTGCAGGATTTCAGTCTTTCATGGCGTAGTGTTGCTTCTGTGGACAGGTGTCTTTTATGCAGGTAACAAGCTGAAATTAGGAGCACTCCCTTTGTGAGTGCTCTAAATCTCAACCCGTTACCTGTATAGAGGACAACTGGGAGCCAGAAATCTTGCTCATTTATAAATGATCAAAAACGTATTGCACTCATTAAAAGGCAAATCAATTTATAACTTTTTTGAAATGCGTTTTTCTGAATATAATTTTTTTGAATATAGCTGTAATTGGCCCTTTGCTCTGTGATCAGCCGAGTCCCAATAATGGGGGCGGCACAAGAACGGGAGGACATACGTGGACACCCTCCTGGCATTTGAGGTCCGCGCTGTAGCAGTCTTTCAGCTATATTGCGAACGTCAAGTGTCAAGTGGTTAATATCCCAGTATATTCTGGCCATTTATGAATGTATCCAGCTTTTTTTTTTTCTTAACCACTTAATACCCGGACCTTTATGCAGCTGAAGGACCTGGCCAGTTTTTGCGATTCGGCACTGCGTCGCTTTAACTGACAATTGCGCGGTCGTGCGACGTGGCTCCTTCTTTTTTTCCCCACAAATAGAGCTTTCTTTTGGTGGTATTATTACCTCTGCGGTTTTTATTTTTTGCGCTATAAACAAAAACAGAGCGACAATTTTGAAAAAAAAAATGCAATATTTTTTTACTTTTCACTATAATAAATATCCCCCAAAAATATATAAACATTTTTTTTCCCTCAGTTTAGGCCGATACGTATTCTTCTACCTATTTTTGGTAAAAAAAAATCGCAATAAGCTTCGATTGGTTTGCAAAAAATGTATAGCGTTTACAAAATAGGGGATAGTTTTATTGCATTTTTATAAAAACTTTTTTTTTTTTACTACTAATGGCGGCGGTCAGCGATTTTTTTTTTTTTCATGACTGCGACATTATAGCGGACACTTTGGACAATTTTGACACATTTTTGGGACCATTGTCATTTTCACAGCAAAAAATGCATTGTTTACTGTAAAAATGACAATTGCAGTTTGGAAGTTAACCACAAGGGGGCGCTGAAGGGGTTAAGTGTGACCTCATCTGTGTTTCTAACTGTAGGGGGGTGTGGCTGTAGGTGTGACGTCATTGATTTTGTTTCCCTATATAAGAGAACATGGCGCCACAGTGAATAACGGGGAAGCTGTGTTTACACACAGCTCTCCCCATTCTTCAGCTCCGGGGACCGATTGCGGGACTCCAGCAGCGATCGGGTCCCGCGCCCGCGGTCACGGAGCTTCGGACCGGGTCGCGTGCAGGCGCCAGGGCTTAAAGGGCCACATACAGGTACGTGGATGTGCCCAGCCGTGCCATTCTGCTGACGTATATCGGTGTGAAGGGGTCCTTAAGTGGTTAAACAAACAACTAAGCTGGTCAGAACTATTATCAAAGAGGGATTGCACATTTTCACATCTTTTACTGTAAAGACATTTTTCATATATTGAGGTAATGCCTTTTTTCCTCCAGATATTAAGAGTGCCCTCTTGTCCTATGTAATGACCTGATGTTAAAGTGACTTTGCATCAAAGTCTGCTATTTGGACCAGTTATGTGTTTATACATACACCCTGTTCCAAATTATTATGCAAATTCAATTTCAGTGTCACAAAGATTAAATATATTGTTTTTCAGTTTAACTCTTGGATGTGTAAACAATGAAAAATTAAAGGAATCACAAAAAGAGTCCAAATAAATGTCGCAGCAGCGCTTAAATTCTCGCAATAAAGTGAGAATTATATGGAATGCAATCCAAATAAATGCCAGACTGAAGAGAGTTCATAGAGGATAGGGATGTGCACTACAGATGAGTAGGATGCCAGAAGTCTTCTTATCACACCACCACTAAATCACCACGTGACATCAAACAACCCCTTATGGGGATATGCTTACCACAGGGATAAGATCAAAACGACCTTTCACACCATTTTAAGGTACTTTCTCCTTCTCTGAATCTCTTTATGCAAATGCTGGGTCTGGGTACGTCTCAAAATCATGTGGATAATAAACAACAGAGAGTGCTTCCATAGCATAATACTGTATATTTATTAAAAAATGATCCCACATACCCCCCTTAATCAAATGCACGTACACAATTAAAACAATAAAAAAACTTCAAGCATGGTACAGGTCTATTAGTGTGTTCTGGATAAATGCCAGTTGTCAATCCGTCAGGATACACTCACGGTTGTTTCACACAATAGTGTTCACACTGCTTCAGGGTTAAGTGCTGGGTTACAATCCTGACGTTTCGTCCAATAGGACTTTTTCAAAGGATAATCTCTTGGATGGCATTGTGTCTCAGGGCTCTTTTGATCACTTAAAACAATCTCGGGACACCTATGAGAATTGGAATGCCAGGTGAGCTCAATTAAAGGAAAAAACAATAAAGGAGGGTGTTCCACATTATTAACCACTTAAAGACCGCCTAACGCCGATATACGTCGGCAAAATTGCACGGCTGGGCACAGGCACTGATAAAGACTAATTAATTGACCCTGGTACAGTCTCAGGACTACTCATTCTACCGGTCGACCCAGATTAACCACTTGCCCATGGTGTCATAGTCAAAAGACGTCATGACTTTAAAGATGGATATCTCGGTAACGGCAGCAGCTGCTGCCACAACCGAGATATCCATCTTTTCCGTGGGCAGTGCTGTACACGATAATGGCGGTCCCAGCGGCGGATTCGCCGCAAGATCGCCGTTATCGGTGGCGGGAGAGGGCCCCCCCCCCTCCCGCCGCTCTCCCGCGCTCTCCGCCGCTTACCGGAGCCGTCGGTAACGGCGGAGGCGATCGGGTCCTCCTGCTGGCTGTGTTGGGATACGAGTGAGGGAAAAATCGCCCCCACCCGTCCCCCACAGCTCTGCTGGGCGGAAGTGACGTCAAAACGTCAGTCCCGCCCAGCGTCTTAAAGAAACATTTTTTTTTTCTGAAATTTGAAAAATGACTTTTTTTTTTTTTTTCTTTTTTTGCATTTAAGCCTAAATATGAGATCTGAGGTCTTTTTGACCCCAGATCTCATATTTAAGAGGACCTGTCATGCTTTTTTTCTATTACAAGGGATGTTTACATTCCTTGTAATAGGAATAAAAGTGATAATTTTTTTTTTTAATTTATTTCGATGTACAAAATTATAAACTAATTAAAAATAAATAAGAAAACAAAAAAAAAAAATGTAAAACGCCCCGTCCCGACGAGCTCGCGCACAGAAGCGAACGCATACGCGAGTAGCGCCCGCATATGAAAACGGTGTTCAAACCACACAAGTGAGGTATCGCCGCGATCGTTAGAGCGAGAGCAATAATTCTAGCCCTAGACCTCCTCTGTATCTCAAAAAGTGCAACCTGTAGAATTTTTTAAACGTTGCCTATCGAGATTTTTAAGGGTAAAAGTTTGACGCCATGCCACGAGCGGGCGCAATTTTTAAGTGTGACATGTTGGGTATCATTTTACTCGGCGTAACATTATCTATCACAATATATAAAAAAATTGGGCCAAATTTATTGTTGTCTTATTTTTTTATTCAAAAAAGTGTTTTTTATTCAAAAAAAGTGCGCTTGTAAGACCGCTGCGCAAATATGGTGTGACAAAAAGTATTGCAATGACTGCCATTTTATTCTCTAGGGTGTTAGAAAAAACAAATATATAATGTTTGGGGGGTTTAAGTAATTTTCTAGCAAAAAAAACAGTTTTAGTCTCGTAAACACCGAATCTGAAAAACAAACCCGGTGGGCAAGTGGTTAATGGAAGCATGTCATCCAAACAATAATAATTTCACATGCTCACCTTTTTGTTCTTTCAGCTCGAGAGCTTGTTTTATTATCAGCACAAGATCACAAAATGCATTCTCATTGGTCAACCCATACATGTCACACCCATCTCCCCCATCCCCTTGTACTCAGCATGTAACCCTCATTGGTCAGTTCATATAGGGATAGTGTCGTCCCACAAACCCATTTCCCAGGCAGACCACATGCACATCCTTCTTGTAAATCCACGTATCATCCAGGCATAGAAAAGTCATTGTCAGCTTCTGCAAACAGTTTTCCTCCAAAAAGTCACACAGGCTTACAGGGGGGGGGTTTGACTTCCTCTTGAAACTAAAGCAAAGGGGGATGGGAGCATCTGCTCTTGCCTTTTTGTTCGAACAGATTTGTAGTCGTAACTTTAAAGCATTATCTGTTTCTTCATGTATCTTCAGTATTGCAATATATATCCATACATACATAATAATTCCATAGATCAAGCAATAAATAGGAAACAAAACAAACAGTATAAGGAATATGGGAAAGAGAAAACATTTTAGTGATTCTAATAAATGAATAGCCTAAAATAAAATAGAGATTTTAGATAATCCACCACAACCCCCCCTTAAAATGGCTATTTTAACAGGTAAGGACGGTAATGGAGGACACGGTCAATACAACAAAACATTATTGTAACCAATATAAGCAGAAACAAAATTGCTATACCTGAATACAAATATGTTATCACCCAAAATTACTGTCCCCAGGTGACATTCTAAATGCACCCCCCTTGTTCACTAGGGCCATATGTTTCATTAAACCTCCATCTACATTCCCATTACTAACTTAAATTTCATAAAAGCATCCGTTTCACCACATTTTTGTATTCTCCCTTCTTACTATATTTCCAATCATAAACATTTTAATTTTCAGAAGGACATTAATTTTATATTGGGCTCTTTCCTAAATATTGTATTCCCTAAAGAAACGTATTCATTAAATTACACTAGTTATCAGAACCGATTTGATCAAACAGTATGAATACTCTTGCCACATGACTGTTTAAACAAGCAGCATTTGGTTCAGTCTTAAAGATTCATTGTGCCCCTCCAGGGATCCTTCTACAAAGGAGAGAGAGAGAGATTTTTTACCCTATAAAAAAAACTTTATAGCCTACTTAAAATAAACTCAGATATTTTTTTCCTTCAAAAAAAAAAAACAACTCAATAAACTGTCATTTAAACCCATCCTTTGAAAATGTTTTTCACTTGGTTTCTGGTTTCAAGACAGCATTCCACACAGAAGGGCAATTTTGCTCTGAGCTAGCCCAGCTGTGTAACCTGATCTCCAACAGCTAGGATCACATCTTATTAATCCTCACTTAAAGGAAACATCTGTTCCGCACCCACTGCTTGGCGAAGATTGTACAAGCTTATAGATACTCAATATACAATACAATCGAATTGTATCGTTTTTTCTATTTAACGCTTTTTCAAAAAATGTAAACATATTTAGTTTGTACATCCGCCAAAAATCATGTACATTACATTATAATATGACATTTCCCAACTACAGCAGCGGCAACAGATTGTTTAGAAGACAAACTTGTGAAATTCACAGCACATACAGGTAGGTCATCTTTAAAAGCCCAGCCGTGGGTCGTCAACCTAGTCCAAAGCTCCGTGACCATGGGACCCACGGACCTGATAGCCGCCGGTGTCCCGCGATCGGTCACAGGAGCTGAAGAACGGGGAGAGGTGTGTGTGTTCTTCACTGTGGCAATGTCAGTGATCATCAGTTCCCTGATATAGGGAACGACGATCACTGACGTCACAAGACCAGCCCTGCCCCCCTACAGTTAGAAACACACATGAGGTCACAGTTAACCCCTAAGGCGCCCCCTAGTGATTAACTCCTAAACTGCAATTGTCATTTTCACAGTAATCGATACATTTTTAAAGCATTTTTCGCTGTGTGAATGACAATGGCCCAAAAAATTTGTCAACATTGTCCGATGTGTACACCATAATGTCGCAGTCTGATCGCCGCCATTATTAGTAACAAAAAATGATTAATAAAAATGCCCTAAAATTATCCCCTTTTTTTTTTACCAGAAATAGAAGAATACGTATCGTCCTAAACTGAGAAAATTTTTTTTTTTATATCTTTTTTGGGGGATATTTATTATAGCAAAAAGTCAAAATTATGCATTTTTTTTTTCAAATTTGTCGCTCTATTTTTGTTTATATATAAAAATAAAAACCGCAGAGGTGATCAAATACCACCAAAAGAAAGCCCTATTTGTGGGGAAAAAAGGATGCCAATTTTGTTTGGGAGCCATGTCGCACGACCACGCAATTGTCAGTTAAAGCGACGCAGTGCCGAATCGCAAAAACTGGCCAGGTCATTTACCTGCATAATGGTCCGGGTCTTAAGTGGTTAAGCAAAGCACCATTTTCAAGAAATATGGGGAAGAAAAGGATCTCTCTTCTGCCGAAAAGTGTGAAATAGTTCAATGCCTTGGACGAGGTACGAAAACACTTACAAAGAGGTAAAGGCTATCGACATGGTTACCAATTGGTGCCACTGACAGTATTCATGCATCAAATAACTGCAATTACATTGGATTTGAGCTGTTAGTTTCGTCATCATTCAGTTTTTATTCAGTGGTCATTGGGTTGGAAATGGTCTTCAGAACCCCTCACTGTTCTTTTTTTTCCCAGTATAACAATTTTTAAAGATTTATTTGTATAGTTGGTTTTAAAGGGGAGGTTCACGTAAAAAAAAAATTTTTAACCTTGCATTTAGGCTATTAATTTTAATGTGAATCAGCAGTTTTTGTTAAATACTTGCGGCACATACTGTTTTCCATACGTATGTTCACCGCGACTTCCGGGTATGATGGTCGGGGTTGGGCGTTCCTAATTGATTGACAGCATCCTGACTGACGCATACAGCGCGTCACGAGTAGCCGAAAGAAGCCGAGCGTTGGTGCGCAGGCGCCGTACAGAGCCGCACCGACGTTCGGTTTCTTTCGGCTACTCGTGACGTGCTGTATGCGTCGGTCAGGATGCTGTCAATCAATTAGGAACGTCCAACCCCGACCATCATACCCGGAAGCCGCGGTGAACATACGTATGGAAAACGGTATGTACCGCAAGTTTTTTTTAACAAAAACTGCCGATTCTCATTAAAATTAATAGCCTAAATGCAAGGTTAATTTTTTTTTTTACATGAACCTCCCCTTTAAGTCTCCTCAGTTGTGGCCTTACATGGCATTTGCAGTGTTCCAATTTGTTGGTACAACATAATTATTATTAGGGTTGTCCCGATACCACTTTTTTAGGACCGAGGTCAAGTCCCGATACTTTTTTAAAGTACTCGCCGATACCGAATACCGATACTTTTTTTTAAATGTGTCCCCAAATGCAGTCATGTCCCCCACATACTGAGCATACCGATACTAAGCATTTGCGGGAGTAATTGTACTCCAGCAAATGCCCCCGATGCCAGATCCGATACTCGGGCCGCCCCACTGCCGCATACCGCAACGCCGCCACCGCATAGTTAATACACGCAGGAAACATTACAGCTTTCATTAGATTAGCTGTAGTGTTCCCCGCCATGTATAGACACTCCCCCTTGCTCAGGATTGGACAGATCACCTGTCCAATCACGAGCAAGGGGGAGTGTCTATACGCGGCATGGCGGGGAACACTACAGCTATTCAAATGAAAGCTGTAATGTTCCCCGTGTGTATTAACTATGCGGTGGCGGCGTTGCGGTATGTGGCGGTGGGGGGGCTAAGTATCGGATCTGGCATCGGGGGCATTTGTGGAAGTACAATTACTCCCGCAAATGCTCAGTATCGGTACCGATACTGGTATCGGGACAACCCTAATTAGCTCCAATTCTATGATATATTGACATAATGTAGTTTTTAAGCATAGTCATTAAAATGAAATATCAACAGTTTGTTGATTCATAAATGATTGCGTTTTTTTTGGTGCCTGATGTGAAATCAAGTCTTATCTAAAATTCTTATTCATTAAGTTGTTTTTATGGAATGTTTCAACACATTCTTTTATAGGTATTAGTCATCTAAATGGCACTTTGCCTCAAGGTTGTCAACTAGGCTGTTGGTGTAAATGAATCTTGTCCTAGGAACGTTTGAATTGATCTTAAGCTTTTTTTTCGCAAAGACTTTGAAGAAAACTTGAGCTGTTAAATCTCTAACCCACATCTGACTCTGCAGTACCATGCAGAGATTGTCCTTGAACTAGCGCGTAGACTACTCCAGTCCTCATTAACATTTACATGCTTCTCCTCCCCTGAGCTAGCAGGAGAACCTCAGGTTTCTTATTAGAAATGTAAGATTCATCTCCTTTATCAGAGTGCATTACAGGCTAATTACTGATCTTTCCTGCTCAAACCCTTTCTTCCTTTGTGTATTATGTCAAACCTGTTGTTCAAAATACACTGAAAATAAATCTAAAGAATACAAATTTAGGAACTTAGATAAATAATGATTTATGTTTAAATGTTACATTTCCTCTTGGGGATTTAAATGCTTTTTTTCTAATAAATGCAGTCACATACCTTTTACGAAATGGCAACTAATATTTATTCTGCATTGATAATGGCACATGAAAGGTAAGAAACCATTTAAATATAGGTTTTACTTTTTTGGACTGTATTGAAAGTGTCGCCCGCTATCGATAAATTCCCTGCTAATGGAGAATATTGATTTTACACCTAAAGCTTTTTTTATACTGCTAAATAGCACTGGAAGACATCAGCTGCACTTTGTAAAATTGTACGTTTTCTGGGTACTTTACAGATGCAATACATGACAAGCAACACTCCTAATGTGAAGAGCATCTGTTTGAACTGGTGTATGATCCACTTCAGTTTCCCCAAAGCCATTGAATGTTTTTTAACATTTGAAAGACATAAACAATAGATTGCTACTCCTAATAACTTGTGAACACTATAATAACTAAATAATGGTGAATTGTCCATAAAGTGTCCTAACATGAAGAAATCCTTGAAATCGTGTCTTTCCGGGTGATGACAAACCTCCAAAGTGCACCTTCCACTGTGAAAATACAAGATGTGTTTTTGTCGTGTAGCTAGACTCAACATTCTAGGAGCCTAATAAGACCTAGATTCACACATCATTGAAGATCCATCCATTGAAAACAAATGAAAATGGCATTAAAGTCAGCCATGCTGGTTTCTCCCCTAACTTTAAATCTCTGACGGGAGCCTGAGGTGAGACGTACAGCTAAATCCAGGCCGATTCCTAGAAAATAAGCTTATTTTCTTGGTGGAGAGAACAGATACCTCAGTCCTCTTGCTTGGAATCTGTTATGTCTATAGCTGATACCTCAAGGCCTTCAGCTGGTATTGCCCTCTACTCCTCATTTCTGTACAAACATCTCACTCCTATTAATTACAGGCTTATCTTTCTTACAACTCAAGCCAATCCTTCAGGGATGGATATCGCCTCTCTTATCTTTGGATATGGTGTTCTGCACTCAACAGCTTTTCACATGGACCACATAAAATAGAAATGCAACTGCATAGTGCTTTCTGTATAAATCATTTTATTAAAATACAATCATAAAATTGCACTTACAAGAGGTTACATAAATAAAAGCATTTCTTAATATCTTGCTTGCTTGTGAGCTTAACACACCAGTCAGGCTCTCAGTGATCATGTAACAATTCAGGGCTGGGCTGGGCTGGGCTCCTCCCTTCTATAAGCATGTCACCATTAGAATAGCTTCAATCCCTGAGGGATTGGCTGGAGTTGTAAGAAAGATAAGCCTGTGATTTAATGGGCGTGAGATGCTTGTACAGAAATGAGTAGTGGGCAATGCCAGCTGAAGGCCTTGAGGTATCGGATAGACATAACGGCTTCCAAGATTCCAAGCAAGAGGACTGAGGAGCTTGTTCTCTCCTTCCAAGAAAATAAGCTTATTTTCCAGAAATCGGCCTGGGTTTAGCTGTACGTCTCACCTCGGGCTTCCATTAGATTTAAAGCAAAGGTAGAAACCAGCAGGGATGACTTCAACGCCTTTTTCATTTTTTTTTCTATGGGTGGATCTTCAATGATGTGTGAATCTTAGGTCTTGCTAGGCTGCTATAACGTTGAGTCTAGCTTTTCGGTAAAGGCACATCTTGTATTTTCACAGTGGAAGCAAAAATAAGCAAAACATTTATATTTATTTATATTTATTTATTTTTGGGTATTTGTCATCGATCACCCCGAGAGACACGATTTCAAGGATTTCTTCATGTTTGGACACTTTATGGACAAATCACCATTATTGAGTTATATTGTTCAAGTTATTAGCGCGGCAATCTTGTTTTTTTTATGTTTTTACACAGTGTTCTGCTGCTTTTTTGATTATGTGTACCTCTTTTCATCTGTGCTACTACTACATTTCTTTTTCCACAGTGAAATTTTTTTTTGCGCTTCTTTCGTGGCCCATCATTAAAAAGTAAAAAAAAAAAAAAAAAATTAGTCCGTTTGATCATTTTCTTCTTGATTCAAGCTACAAATAAATTGCAAGTGACCCAATAAATTTAGACCTGGTGTTCATTCATCACTGTTTCCTATAGCTTAGCTCTCCCTAGTGGTTATTGTACTATTATATACTGTATCCCACAGTACATTTCATTTATATTGGTATTAAAAGCTTTTAATTTTTTACAGGAATCACTGAATTAGTTACCTGTTCATTTTTCATGTCCTAAATGCTTTATCCAACTCATCCTAAGCATTCAAACTTTTAAGTAAGATATTAAATAAGGGCTTTGTTTTTGTTGATAACTGATGACTGTTTGACAGGCATTTACCTTAAGGGCCAGATTCTCAGAGGCGTTACGACGGAGTATCTCAGATACCCCGTCGTATCGCCTTTTTTTTTGACTCGTATCTATGCGAGTGATGCTGAGCATCACTTTTGCATAGATACGCTTCTACATCCGACAAGTGTAATACAATTACACTTTCGGATCGTAGATGTAATGACAACTTCGGCCACTAGGTGGCCTTTACGTTGTTTTTTCATTTGCATATGCAAATGAAGTAGTACGCCGATTCTCGATCGCTTTTACGCCGCCCCGTCGTCGCGTACGTCGTTTACGAACTCGTAAGGTTACCCCAGCTTCTATGTGGAGTAACCTTACGAGGTCCCGTCGGATGCCGTCGTGTCCCGTCGGACGCCATGTTAAGTAATGCGTCGGGTCAGCGTCGGCTTTTTCCGTCGCTTACGTCGTTTTACTAACTCGTTCGCGAATAGGGACTTGCGTAAATGACGCTCACGTCGTTTTGACGTCGGTTTCAACGACGCTTTCCGACGTGAGCTGGAGCATGCGCACTGGGCTTTTTCCCCGGCCGGCGCATGCGCAGTTCGTTCGACGCGGGGGCGCGCTTAATTTAAATACAAGCCGCCCCATTTGAATTGCGCGGGTTTACGCTGCGCGATTTACGCGACGCAGGCGAAACCTACGGAGCAAGTGCTTAGAGAATAAAGCACTTGCTCCAGTACGCAGCGGCGGCGTAGTGTAACTGGCTTACGCTACGCCGCCGAAAATATTTGAGAATCTGGCCCTAAGTGTTTAAGCCTTTTACTACCACAACCTTTAAATGGGAATATATATAATAAATATATATATATATATAATATAAATTAATAAAAGTTTAGAGTAGTACTTAATGGCATTGTGTGTAATGCCCGGAGCACTGTAAATGCCAGAAGTTACAGGTACTTAAAAAAAAAAAAAATTGTATACGCCTACTTTAAGCCTTTTTTTCCCCATTGTTCAATGAGAGGTTTCACAGGTCCAGGCCAATATGAATATTGTTTGTGTTTGCATTGCAGGTCACTAAAGGTAGTCTGTTTAACAGTTTGCACAGTGAGATTGAAAACCGGAAGAATGACATTTAAGCTTTGCTTTGACCCAATCTTCTAGCCATTATAAATTGGCACCTGCCAAAGTTGCTCAAATCCTTACATTTGCCCATTTTTTCTTCTTTCAACACACCAACTTCAGGGACAATATGTTAATTTGCTGCTTAATACAGTATCTGCCATCCACTTTTGGATACCATTATAACAAGATAATCAATGTTATTCACTTTACCTGTCACTGCCATAATGTTATGGCTGACCGATGTAGAAAGTACATTTTTATGTGGTGCCTCTTAGCTGGTGACTAAAACACAGCCCACCACATCTATGACTCTAACTTGGTGGTAGAGGCAAAGCAGAATATATAAGTACCACATGGTTATTTACTATTATAAATATAGTTAACCCTTTTACTTTCAATCCCATATTGGTCATTTAAATAGTAGTAGTTAACCCCAGTGGTAAAGTGTGAAATGATATCCCTTTTAGACAAACTAGAATTATTTCAAATTGCGGTAGACCCTGCAGCATGCCATTCTGTGGTTCTCCTAACATCCACCACAAAGACCAGCTGTGTGAATAATCAGTTGTATAAGTGTTAATTGTTTTCCCAATAAACACCACTTCTGGCTTTATTAGATGTTCCTATTGGCCAGCAATGTTGAATAACTTTCAGCTCTGTCAATGTTTAGCTGCAGGGAAGTTGAAATGGTATTGATTCTGTTGGTGGCCCATTACCCATGTTAAATATGCTTTGACACTCTGTGTCTGCATTTTGTACTGCGTTTTTTTTCTGTCCGTTCATGGGTGAGGCATAAATATGAAACACAGGAGCCATATTAATTGAGTGTCAAACTGTAGCCATAGCTTGCTTTTATGTTATTTTTTGGACACCTTTCATACAAGTTGAATTGGTGCATTCTCTTTTTGATTGTAGATGTATGCACTTTGAAACCAACTGTTGTAAGTGTTATCTGCAGATTCCCCATTTAAATGTTACGGTTCTTGGAGACTAACTTAAGCAATAGATGGTTAATTCTGGAGTTAAATGTGCTGGGTAAGCTAGTCCTGGATAAATTGACATTCACTTGAAGTCTACACCACTTATAAATTAAGTTCCTTACAGCGGAATGACCCGTTAATATAATTTGGCAAACGTACTTAAAACGCTACACTCGTAGGCATTTACGACTTTATTCTCAGGAATTTAGAGCGCTTCATTGAACCTGGCATGATAATACCACACACCTCAATAGCAAAAAGAGCACCAGACCCCAGATATCTGTGATTTAAAGAAGGTGGGTTCCACCGTAATACTCCTTAAGGAGGTTCTAATTATTGTGTACAAACTGAAAAAACATTTGCCCAATTATCGCACTCACACCAGGGAGCAAAGTAGCACTTGGAAGTGATAACTCTCCACCTCGGTGTGTGCCAATAACAAAATGTATAGTGCAGCGCCATCCTCATTAAACTAAATTCACAGAAATTTATTTGATCAAGTGCTAAAAAATGATGGTGAAAATAATGAAATATTATATCTTCTAACGAAGTAGTCCCGCTGCAAGATGATATGTGTAAAGGGGTGTAGTCTGCGATTTTAGTGATACGATCATGCTAATAAGTGCTCGGAATCCATAAGAGTAGTGGTGAGCTGTGCAATTGGTGCCATCCAAATGGTTCACATATATTGGGTTTAAAATGTGCCTTTTAAAAAATATGCTTGTGAGTGTTTTTAATCCTTATTGCCAAATAAAGCATTCAGAGAAGACACTGATTGTGTTTCTATTTCATGTTGGTGCATACTTGTTAGTGGTGATAAGTATTATGCAGAGGAATCTTTGTTCTGGGAGACCCAAAAACAGGTCTTGATTTGGTTGACTTGGCAGTTTTTCAACCCTGTGAAAGATACAAGCGTGTTGGACTTCATTTACTTGTAGAGGTCATATTATGCAGGTGAGCAGGTTGGAGTGACACTAGTGATCAGGCTGCACTTCACAGTGTGTGATATAAAGGAGTGTGCACACGTTGTGGAGGTGCCTTAGTTTGGAGTCGGGACTTAATTATTTTGTTGTGCACCTATACAATTTCATATGTGAACTTTGTTTTACACATGTCACTTTTTGGAATGATGTTGTTTTGCCTTCATTTTCACACAGTGCTGTTTACTATTTACCCTTTTTTTTCACCATTATTTTTATATCTATTATTTTGTTAATGTGTACAAACGTGACATTGCTAGCGGTGAAACTCCTTTTAAATGTACTATTTTTGAATACAAACACCTCCACCACACTGAAATCAGGAAAGCTTACCAGACAGTAGGACTATATGCACATATATATGTGGTACAATGCCCCATATAGGTTCAAAGAAAGTAACGCCTCCTCTGCTTCCAATGTAATATGTCATCAAAAGATAGAACATACTTCAATAGTGCAATATATCTGAAAGTATTTTATTAAAAATGTGAAATTAAACATGATACATCATACTGTCCGGTGGTGGTTCGCCCAACCTAAGCAGAATCCGGCGGTTACGTTGGAGGCAGCTATTTTGGGCTCATACGCCGCTCTGAGCAACCTCGCATTCCGTGGTTGCCGGTCGACCCCTTCGGTCACGGTCCCCATGACAACTACCATCAAGGCTTGCAAGGATGCTAGGGAAATATATGCAAAACCCTCCCATGTCTCTCCTCATACGCCCCTTTGGGGTAATCCCCTACTGCCCCATTTCCACTCTCTTCCTGACCCCTCAGTATGGGCAGGTAAGGGGATAACTACCCTTAAACATATTGTTTCTGACGGCGCTCTCATGACTTTTCAGGAACTAAGGGACCGGTACTCGGTCCCGCCGCAGTGGACGTTTCGGTACTGGCAGCTCAGACACGCGTACGGGGCCCAATTCCCGGACAGACTTACACTCCAATCGGACTCGGTCGAGAGACTCCTGACTTCACGTACTATGGGGCGACCACTATCTACCCTTTATCTTTATCTGACAGTAGCGTATGACTCTGGGTTGACCCGCACATTTGATAAGTGGAAGGCTGATATACCTGACCTGGATGACGAAAAGTGGGAGGAATGCGTCTCTCTGTTCATCCCGTCACTTATAGCAGCTAGGGATAGGTTTATCCAAATCAAATTCCTACATAGAGCATACTATACCCCTCAAAGGCTGGCCCGTATCTTCCCCCAGCGAGACCCCCTCTGCCCACGTTGTAGGGTGCAGGAGGGCTCGTTCTGGCACATGATCTGGTCTTGTCCCAAAATCCAACTCTACTGGGGCCGGGTGGCCGAGGTCTTGGGCGAGGTGTCTCAGCTGCAGATCCCGTTGGAGCCCCTGGTTTTTCTCCTGAGCCATATGGAGGAGATCCAGGGAGACAGATACTCCAAGCTGTTTCTTACCTTCTCCCTCTTCTATGCCAGGAGGGAAATCCTCCTTAAGTGGAAGGACCCTATCTATCAATAAAGTGCTCCCGCTGTACAGGATCACGTATGAGAGCAGACGGTGCCCGGCAAAATTTGACAAGGTGTGGTCTGCGTGGATTGATGCCAGGGGTTAGATGTGGTCTCTGGTTTGGTTGATGAACTATTCCTGTATGACAATAGCTGATCCTTATTGCCTTCTCCCCCCCTCCTTTTTCTCTCTCCCCGACCCCCCCCCCATCTTGGCACTCCGGTCTATTACCCCCCCCTTTTCCTGTACTATCCTCCGGGGGGGGGGGGGGGGGGGTTCTGAAGTAAGCTTCCTATTGTTCGTGTGGGGGTTTGAATGTCCTGTTTTTTTCTTTTTTTTTTTTTTTTCCCCGCCCTGCCAATATGTAATGGCTAGGGTAGGTGCTCTGCTTTACCTCCTAACAGTTCACCCTGATATTTGTATTGTGCTGTGCTTTTGTGTACATGTGATGCTGTAACCCTGTTTTTTTCTCTCAATAAAACGTCTCTGTTAAAAAAACATGATACATCAGACCAGGCCACCTTTTTCCATTGCTCTGTGGTCCAGTTCTGATGCTCGTGTGCCCATTGTAGGTGCTTTTGGTTGTGGACACAGGTTAGCATGGGCACCCTGACTGGTCTGTGGCCGCACAGCCCCACTCTCAAAAATCTGCCCTGTGTTAAAATACCTTTCTATCGGAACCAGCATTAACTTTTTTAGAAATTCGGGCTACAGTAGTTCTATTGGAGCGGACTAAATGGGCCAGCCTTTGCCCCTACATACATCAGTGAGCCTTGGTCGCCCATGACCCTGCTGCTGGTTCGCTGATCTTCCTTCCTTGGGCCACTTTTGGTAGGTCCTGACCACTGCAGACTAGTAACTTTAGACAAGAGCTGCAGTTTTTCAGTTGCTTTGGTCCAATCTTTTAACCATTACAAATTGGCCCTTGCCAAAGTTGCTCAAATCCTTACATTTGCCCATTTTTTTTTTTTTTTATTAAAAAATAAATAATTTCTGTTTACATTTTGGTGCTGTTTTGCTGCATCTGCCAAGTCGGTACCTTTTCATCTGTGTAGGGCACAAAGAACAACCAAGGAATTCTGAGGTCAAATGTACTGCCCAGTGTCAGTCGCAGGTCATCGGCCTTCCAACAGGATATTATCCCAAAATGCAAGGATAATTAGCACCCAAGAATGTCTAAAAGAAAAAACACTATTCTGTAGTGGGCTTTTTATGAGCTACGTTCTGAATTGTATTGAAAATCTATGTAAAAAGCTGAATCGTGCACTCTGGAGAGGGCACCCTTCAAATCTGAGATAGCTGGAGCAATTTGGTACAGACATTTGATTGAGAGCTGCAGAAATGTGTAGCTTGCAGTGATTTCCCCTAAAAGGGGTTGTAAAGACAAAAAAATGTTTTCACAATAAGTATCCTTTACCTGCAGACATTCCCCTTTTCACTTCCTCATTGTTCGTTTTTGCTCAGAACCTGCTTGTCTGATTGTTACTCACCACCGTAAAGGGAGGCTTTACTGCGGTGGTCAGTGACGTGCTCGCCCCCTCCTGGGAACTACATCTGTATGGCAGGACGCTCTCTACGTGTTGGAGACTACAAGGAGGTGTGAATTACTGGGCGTGCCGCAATGCATACTGGGAAATGTAGTTCTTACATAAGTGAGCGCTGCAAACCAGAAAGTGAATGAGAGAACAGGAACTTGTGTTTTAACAGAATCATTACACTATTCTGTCTGTCTACCTTGCAGACATTCATTGTAGGCAAACATTTTTTTTCCTTTACAACTCCTTTAATGCTGTGGAACAAAATATTAGGTTAAGGGTTCATGTCCTTTTCATATGTTTTGTTAGTTGAAATATTCTCTTGAATCAAAACCCCAATGCAAACTCTTATTTTTATTAAATATGGAGCCCAGGTTCGCATCTCAAATCAATGACACCGTCCTAATCGGTGCAACGCCGCATCTACGGCGCTGCACCGATTTCAAAAAGTAGTTCCTGTACTACTTTTTGCGATTTCAGGACGTGATTTACATTGACATCTGTGCAGAAACCTGCACAGATGTCTCCTTAAATCGCGGCTGAAATCGGGACTGCCAGCGTGAGTGAAATCGTGCGAGTTCTGCTGAACTCGCACGGCTTCACTCCCGCAGCCCAGTGTGAACCAGGGCACAATGTTAGATGTGAGGTACTTTTTGGTGGTTTTAAGGCATTTCAGAAAATATCGTGGGCTCATTCAAGTAAGTAAACTGCATTTTTATTAACCACTTCCATACTGGGCACTTAAACACCCTCCTGACCAGACCAATTTTCAGCTTTCAGCACTCTCACACTTTGAATGACAATTGCAACACTGTACCCGAATGATTTTTTTGTTCTTTTTTTTCCCCACAAATAGAGCTTTCTTTTGGTGGTATTTGATCACCTCTGCGGTTTTTATTTTTTGCGGTTTTTATTTTTTGCGCTATTAATGAAAAAAGACCAAAAATTTGGGAAAAAAATGTTTTTTTCTTAGTTTCTGTGATAAAATTTTGCAAATTTATAAATTTTTCTTCATAAATTTTGGCCACAATTTATACTGCTACATGTCTTTTTGATAAAAATAACCCAAAGTTTTTGGAAATGATTTGTCTGTGTGAAAGTTTTAGGCGGCGTACACACGAGGGGATATGTCCGCTGAAAACGGTCCGATGGACCGTTTCAGCAGACATCTCCGCTCGTGTGTATGGGCTAGCGGACAGATTTCTCCACCCGACAGATTTCAAAGCAAGCTTTGAAATCTATCCGGTGGAATCTGTCCGCCCGACATGTCTGCTGGTTAGTACACTTACCAGCAGACATGTCGGCCCCCACCGCCGCCGCGCCGCTGCCGAATGGATTCGGCGCATGCGCGGAAGTGTTTTACTTCCTGGTGCGGTGACGTGGCGGTGGCGCGGCGGCGTCAACGTCACCGCCGCATCACCGCGCCGTCCGGCGGCGGGGAATTTGATCCGATGGTGTGTACACGCCATCGGATCAAACTCCCGATCGGACATATCCGATGGAAATGGTCCGCGGACCGTTTTCATCGGATATGTCCGATCGTCTGTACGCCGCCTTAGAGTCTACAAGCTATAGTGCAAATCGTAAAAACTTATCACATCTGATCACACCTGATGTACTGAAGGCCTCTCTCATTTCTTGAGACCCTAACAAGCCAGGAAAGTACAAATGCCCACAGATGGCACTGAGGTGGCACAGATGGCACTGAGGCGACACAGATGGCACTGAGGCGGGTACTGATGAGATGGGTACTGATGTGCACCAATGAGGCCTGTGTACTGGTGGACACAGGTGGGCACTGATGAGGCGGCACAGGCGGGCACTAATGAGGCAGCACAGATGGCACTAATGAGGCAGCACAGATGGCACTAATGAGGCAGCACAGATGGCACTGAGGCGGCACAGGTGACACTGAGATGGGTACTGATGAGATGGGTACTGATGTGCACTGATTGACTGCAGCACAGGTGGGCACTGATGAGGTGGCACAGATGAGCACTGAGGTGGCACAGGTGGGCACTGATTGCAGATGTGCACTGAGTTGGCAGATGTGCACTGGGCAAAGTTGGTTCTGGTGGCACAGGTGGGCACACTGTGGTACTGGTGGGCGCACGGTGGGCACACTGTGGTACTGGTGGGCACACTGTGGTACTGGTGGGCACACTGTGGTACTGGGGGGCACAGGTGGTCCTGGGGCAATGATTTGTAACTTTTTTTTTCAAGTCGCTCTTACAGTTCTCTCTCCCTCCTCACGCGCGCTGTCTGTGTGAGGAGCGGAGAGTTGGCAATGAGATGATCTCATATGTTTACATACGAGATCATCTCTCATTGGCCGCACAAATCGCGCTGTAAATAGCCGCTGTGATTGGCTATTTACCACGATCTGTGTTTGGCTGTGTCCAAGGGACACGGCCAGCACAGGAGTTCCCCGCTGCGCACTCGGTAGCGTGTGCGGGGAATAAGGAAAGGGGCGGGCCGTAAAAACACGGCCTGTTAAGGATTCAGGGCTGCGCTGCGGCCGTACAAAGTCGTATGGCCGTCAGCAAGTGGTTAAACACTCCTTAGCTATTTTGCCTACAAGCTTATAATATTATATCCACCAGATGCCATTAAGACATTTCCCAGTCAGCCTTCTAACGTTCTGTTTCTCAGCCAACATTTTTTTGGCTGAGATCTTCAGTCACAATTAACATCCTTAATCTACAGTTATAACCGTATCACCCAGAGTTTTAACCCAGTAGCCAGTAGAACATGCATTTCCTCAAGCCAACTCATGTGCCACCAAATGCAGCTGATTGTCTCTGACAGGTGCTACTACTTTGTGCTCCTGCTTCTACTTCAGGTGTTGCCAGTGTCCGCAATTTTTACCTATGGGACTATGTGTGCTACTTTTAATATGTACACAATTGGAAAGCTGAAAATCTATCATACATTTTTGAACTTGAATGACTTAACGATAAGGGGGAAGTTGAAACTGTCCATCACTATCTATAGTCTCAGGGTAACTACATTTTTCTATATTTTATACATTATATACGTTGTTGCTCTAATATATATGATGTGTCTCCCACCATCTTTTCAGTATCAATTGCTTTATTAATCCTCTTTGTCTAATAAAACTGACTGGTAAATTTGTAAAATGTAATTCGCTGCCTACTAATTTAATAGATTGCTTGATTCTATATTTTCTAATTGCCTTTTTCTTACTGTAGGTTTATGTTATACATCATTATACAAATTCCATCGCTTTGTATTATACTGAGTGTTATGTTTAACCAAACTGCAGTTTAACCTTCCAACTTATCCTTCACTGAACCTTTGTCAGTCATGTTATAGGAAATTTGTGGTGTACTTTGGCATTGTGTTTATGTAACCCAATGTTACCTGGTTTTTCTATCTTCTTTCTAACCTTTCCCACCTCACCATCTCTTTCATCAGGATTTCTGGCAGGTACTGATAACAATAGCATGCGTATGTTTTTGAACATCGAATCTCTGCATCATACTAAAGGGGCAGACTGCCTGCGCTCCATCAACAGAGTTGACCCCACTATATATAGACCATTATGCATTGGGTAGCCACTGATGGGATTTTCGGACTGATAAATAGTTGTTTGTGACATGGGCTATAGATCATTCTCATTTGCAGTCATTAGTCAGAATAGTTTGCCTGCTGAGATTTGCCGAAAAATACATTGCTATGCTTGCATGTACTGCATATGATACCTAGCATAACAAGAGCCTGCTTTATTGAATTTTTGAGGATTTTTTTTGTTTTTACTTAAGCTAACATTGAAATATGTTGGTGAATGTAAATATATTCAAAGAAAGCTTGTAATAAGAAAAATATGGGAGCTGCCATTGCAGAGCTCTTTCTAAATATGCTAGTTGGCTGTCAAGCATGCTGATAGTCTACCTTGAACATTTTTGAAACTATTAAAATAGACGTTATGGGCAAATTTTTTATTTTTTTGTTCACCATACTTATTTTGTGGGTCACATTAGTGTGCTTACTTTTGCTTTCCCTTGACCCAGAATCGGCCAACAGCGGCTTAAGCCCCCTGTCAGCTGATGTCGCAAAGCCTTTTCAGGCTCTGGAATGATCCTTACCATATTATTGGATCCATCCAGCTGTCTAATTGACAGCTGGCTCCTGCTCTTGGTGCACCTTCAAGAGCTGAAGCTAGCTGTGCCCACCCCCTCTCCAGCCTGGTGCTCCAGTGAGCGTGGGAGGGGCTGAACAGAAAGCGGTGACTGACGGTCACTGCTCTCTGCTCATAAGAGAGCCAAGCTCTCTGTGGTCATGTCAAAGCTCAGTTCTTAAAGCTGGTTGGGATAGCTGCAACATCAACATGAGGTGAGTATATGTGTTCATTTATTTTTTATTTTTGTATTATTATTATTTGTTTACCCCACACATGGCCACATTGACGAAGTATGAAGTAAGTGAAAGAACTGCTCTGTAGTCTTCTGGGTTTATGATTTATAGACATTATAGCAGCTCGACAGCCAGGCAACCAGCATTTTTAAGGAGAAATTCGTAATGGCAGTCTACATATTAAGCTCAGCACAAGTTTCCTTTAATGTCTGCTTTATTGCTTTTGAATTTCCAGTTTCTAGCTTGGTTTAATTTTAGATTCGTCTGTGGGGACGGCTTATGTATTTATTTCATGTACCTTGATTAAAGCTCATGAATTGTTCATCAGTTGTGCATGTTGGAGAAGTACCTCTCTGCATGGTATTCTTTTTTGCTGTGTTATAAAACCAGTAAATCAGAAGTTTCACCCTCATGTGAAATGATTTAGAACTTTTACAAAAACCACAATAAATGTTTGTTACTTTTGTTGAGAATGAAAGTGTGTGTGTGTGTATATACTGAATAGTTTATTTTAGTTTTAGTTATTAGCCGTTAATGTGTGAAGTGGCCTGCTGTGTCTTTCAATAAGTATTACTGAACGTATATTCACCTATATAACAAATAAACCCCCTAAGTGAAGAAATGTAAAGTAATCCTATTATAAAGAAATCTGTAGGCTGCCATTGCTGGCTTCCTTTTAAAAAGGCTAGTTGTCAACTAGATTCAAAGAATAAAATCTATTTTCTATCTATTTCATCACTCACTATATGCCTTTCTAGGTCATTGACTGAAAATATTAAAACCAGACACAACCAATCAATTAGCTTTTCCAGAAGGAGGTCGGTATTGGCAACCCACAGTTTCCCTCAGTGCCCGATTACTCGAATAAAATATCTTTTAGGTGTTAAACCGTTTTAATTACAGCTCAAAGAAGAATCTGCTTGGTTACAAATCGTTACATCTCAGGCGGTATATTCCAATTCCTAGATTGCTGCCTGTTGGGCCTTATTCACACAGGCGTACTTGTTTATAAATGCACTCAAAAGTGTTCTGTGATTGGAGGAGAGGCAAACAAAGTCAGACTGTATAGGAGAGTCTCATGTCTGTTGCTGGAGCACTGAAAGTATAGTCCGAGCCATACTATTGACTCTCAATGAAAGTGTGAACAACTAACTGTGATCCAGAAGGTGGAATTTTACTTTGTAAATCTGTCGCACAATCTGGCCCACTGCTCCTGTTTGGCATAACTTTCTGTGTAACGAAATTGATAAATGTTACCCACAATGTTGCATTTTAAAAGCAAAGCTGAAAAAGGTAAATCTTGATGGTGCAGCTCTCCGATTTTCCAAAAATTCACATCTAAAGTGATAAATCTGTTGCACACCTAAGCAAAGTTGGGCCAATTGGCTGTTCATGACTACACATGCAAGGGTAGCGTATACATGCTAAACCTTATTGCATAGACTTTATAGAAGGAGATGGAGCCTGATTTGCATGTATTTGTGTTGCTAGTTTGCTTGATAAATGTCCCCCTGTGTGTCCTAATCTGTAATTATAGGAGAATTACTTGAGAGTAACGCCCCATATACATGGGCCAAATGTCTGGCAGCATCGGCCAATTCAATCGAAACCAGACGCCATTCGGCCCATGTGTACTGTAACTGGTGCGACAGCAACCGCATTAACCCAAAAAATGATCTGCCAACCAGCAAATGTAAACAGGGCCACGTTTGGCTATCTTTATGACCATTTAAATAGCTTTAACAGTAGCAGTGTATTCTCTCGTGTTATAAATGTTGTCAACAGCATAGGCAGAGTTGGTAAAGTTAAGCAAATGCTAATTGCATTCATCATAGTAGGACTGATGACGTAGAATGTTGGTGCATAGGAGGAAATTGATTCTGAAAATTCTATTGCAAAGCTCTCACAGAATGCAGGCTGTGTCAGATTTATGACCAAGTGGGAAATATAGAAAAACTGTTTTGCTATTGAGATAATTTTGATGATAGCGATTCATATAGTTATTACAACACATTTCAACTATTGTTTGGCTGTCATGGATAAGTAATCGAAATAAACATCCAAACATAATAATGAACACTTCCTCCCCTATAGAAATACGGTTAAGGGAAAAAAAAGTTATTTGCTGCATCATGAAAGTGCTTTTCACATGATAAACTCAAGGATCATAAGTGTGTGTTTTTTTCCTATGCTATTTGTAAGTCTTGATTTCCTGTATTTAATCAAATGTGAGTGGTATTTAAAGGGTATACAATCCTGTCATTGTACCATGAAAACAAAAGGTAAACGGTGGATTAACATCAAAACGAGTAAAGACAGTCATACTGTCAGACTGCTGCACTCATGGTCTGCTGTGAGTTTGAAAAGAGCTATTTGCATAGAACAGACACAGTATGTTTCTGCTTCTCCAGTGGGGTTTACGCTGTGCATGCCTATCCCTGGTGGCCTAGGGGTTTGAAAGCTTGCCATAAATTAACTGATATAGAATGCTTTACCTGAATTATGAACATAGGTAAACTAAGGGTGATTAAAAGGGTGATTTTGGCCTTTTTAGAGATTATATATATATATATATATATATATATATATATATATATATATATACTCTAAAAAGGCCAAAATGTAAATTTCCCTTTTCAGTCCAGATGTAAGTCAAATAAGGTCACTCTGAGTAAGAAATAAATGTTTTTTCTATTTATAATATTGTTTTTTTGTATTGAAGTGTATTTATCTTTTAGAATATAGGGCCTCTTCTTGCACACGATATTCCTGTTTCATCTACTTTTTCAGCCTTTTTTTGTATGCATGTGCGTGCATTTTTGCGTATATGCGTTCAAATATGCTCAGGAAAACGTATTCTCATGTTTTTCTTATGCACAATATGTAAATTGTAAAGCTGTTCATATCTATGCTCATGGTTTGGGAATAGAATAATGAAGCTTATAGGGGTAATAGTCGATTATTCACAAACTTTTAGCCATATAGGCCCAGATTTACAAAGCACTTACGCCGACGTATCTCCAGATACGCCGCGTAAGTACAAATATGTGCCGTCGTATCTGTGCGCCGAACCCACAAACCTAGATACGCCTAAAAAACTGACTTCTTCCGACCGACGTAACTTGCCTATGCTGGCGTAGAGTGGGCGCATATTTACGCTGGACGCATGTGGCTTTCCCATTGATTTTCGATTCAAATATGCAAATGAGGGAAATACGGCGATTCACGAACGTACTTGCACCCGGCGCATAATATACTCTGTTTGCGTAAGTCGTACGACCGGCATAAAGTTATTTCCCATATATGAGGCGCAACCCATGCAAAGGTATGGACCATGGAACACACGCCGTTGAATTTTAGGTAGTTTACGTTGTACGTGAATATGGCTGGGCGTAGGTTACGTTCACACCTTAGGCAGTGATTCGACGTGTCTTAGGCAGCAGTTTCAATGTGATTGTGAGCCTGCGCACTGGGATGCGGCCACAACACGACGCATGCGCAGTCTGTTCTAAGTACTTGTCTGGCATTCGGCCTCATTTGCATGGCTCACGCCCACTTCCACCTACGCCGGCTTGCGCCATAAAAAAACCCAGCATAGTTTTGAGAGCAAGTGCTTTGTGAATTCTGTGCTTGCCTCTCTGCGCTGCGTCGGCGTAGTTTAACCTCCCTGGCGGTATGATTCTGTCTGGAATTACGTACCAAAAGCGGTACAATTATTTGCATGGAAGTTTGGCGTTTTATACTGTAGGCCTGCAATTCTTAGGAATAACTTGCTTAAATCTGTCCAAACAAGACATCCCGGGTATGATAAAGTTTGAAAAACAAAATCATAATTTTTTATATAATAAAAAACTATAAATAATTATAACAAATTATAATAAAAAATATTCAATAATGTAATCAACTCAAAAACACTGAAATTTGCTCAGTTGCAGAATTGTCGCTGTCATTATTTATTTTTTTTATGACAAATTTCCCCACAAATCGCTATCGCTCAATTCTGAAAGTAATTATAATTTATTATCGCTGTTTTCTAGCTGATCTAAAACCATTTTTGACATAAAGGGACACTTTTGGTTGTTATGGGCAATCTACAGTTTCCAGGCAGAAAGAACAGTTTTTATTATATAAAAGGACATGTAGGGCACAGGACAGACCACTAGGGACAAGGGGGGGGGTGTATTTTTTACATACAGTACTGTAATCTATAAGATTACATTGTACTGTATGTAAAGTGTTTGTTTACCTTTTTAAATTTGGCGCCGTTCTCCGCTCCCGTGCGTCGTAACGTCGCAGGGAACGGAGATCGGCGGCACACGGGGACGCTGTGTGAATCGAGCGAGCACCCGCTCGCTCACACAGCGGGGATGCATCGCTGGATCCAGGAAGAAGGTAAGACAGCGCGCGCTGCAGGCTCTGCATGGCTACCCCGAGCGTGACTCGGGGATACCGATCTCTGCAAAAAAAAACACCCCGAGTCACGCTCGGGGATACCGCCAGGGAGGTTAAAGAATATACGCTACGGCGGCATATATATATGCGCCGATGTATGTGAATCTGGACCATAGTGTAAGTGGGAGATTAATAGGCACACAGTGAGAGGAGAGACAAAGAGCAGATATAATATTACTAATGACAAAATAGAAAACCAATGTGTAAAAGGGGATATCTTTGGATAGGATTTTTAGCAAGATAAAAAAAAATATATATTTTTTTAATTCCTGTGATGTCATGTATCCATATTTCCATACTGATTTTTCTTCTCACAAATATTAGCCAATAGGTTATTAGGAAAATTTGATGTTTGTGGTTACAACTCAGGATCATATCTCTGGTAATCGGACCACAGTACATCAACCACATCGTCGGGAGTAAAGCATGGTGGTGTCCTTGATATTATTGTGATTAATCATAAATGCAGCGCTAATAATGTTGAAAATACTCAAATAATAAAACCAATTCTTAAATGTAATGGGTGAAAAAACACTAATGCCGCATACACGCGATCGTAAATTCCAACAAAACATGTTCGATGTGAGCTTTTTGTCAAATTCCAACAGTGTGTAGGCTCCATCGGACATGTGCTGTCGGAATTTGAGAGCTAGGTTTCAATTTTTTCGACAGCAAAAGTTCTTGTTCGAAATTCCGATCGTCTGTATGCAATTTTGGCGCACAAAAAATCCTACGTATGCTCTGAATCAATTTGACACAGGCTCGGATTTATTGAACTTGAATTTTCTCGGCTCGTCGTAGTGTTGTACGTCACTGCCTTCTTGACGTTCGGAATTTCCGACAAAATTTGTGTGACCGTGTGTATGCAAGACAAATTAGGTCCTACTTACCTCCAGGCGAAGACATCTCGCTGGCCATTCATTGAGAGCGGCCACTCAATTCTGCCTGGAGGTCCCAAAGTTTAGATTAAAAAGGTGGGGGGGCAGAGCATTCTCGAGGTTGAGACCTAGAGAGTGGAACCTCCTGCCGTTGGCTCTTAGGCAGACCTCAAACCTGTTCCAGTTCAGGAGTGGACTGAGGCTGGGTAGATGGCTGTGCGACAGGGGGTGGAAACTGATGGTTTTTTTTTTTCTTCTCTGGGCTTTTTTATTCTTTTACTGTTTTTTTTTTTTCTATTTTTATTTGATTTTTGTTAATGTTTTTTTGTTTTAACGGTTTTGATGTTTGTGATTTTATTGTTAATGTACAGCGAATGGCACCTGGTCCCGTTGCCGGGTAGCCTTTTGATACTTATGTGATTTAACTATTCAATAAACAATAATCAATAAACAATAAGTTTGAGCCAAAATTCAGTTGGAAAAAAATCCACAGTTTTGTTGTCGGAATTTCCGATCATGCATACGCGGCATAAGAGTGAAAACTAAAACGGAATACCAAAATAATTCACGGATCTACACTATATTGGATCTACACTATATTGGGACTTTGTTCTAGTAATTCATTTTACTTAAGAGTTTTTTTATTTATCTGATTCACAAATCTACACTATATTGTGGTTTATATTATTTATTTCGGTATTCTGCTTTAGTTTTCATTCTAAGGCCGCATACACACGAGGAGACATGTCCGATGACATGTCCGACGGACAGGTTTCCAGCGGACAAGTTTCTAAGCATGCTTAGAAACTTTTGTCCGCTGGAAACCTGTCCGCTAGGCCATACACACGATTGAACATGTCCGCGGAAACTGGTCTGCGGACCAGTTTCAGCGGACATGTCTCCTCGTGTGTACGCGGCCTTAGTTTTTTCACTGTGACGGATCTTGGATACCCCAGGTGGGCACATCTGCCAGACCTTAGTCTCCTGTCATTACCCCCTTAATCGTGAGACAAGCCGCACAGGTGTAGAGAGTTAAACATGCAGAGCATAAACTGTTTTTTAAATACAAAACATACACCTTTACACACAGTTAGGGACACTCACCTTAGCCTTGTCATAGAGGGGGGTAGAAGACAAGGAAGAACCAATGGGAACGCAACACTTGTACATTGAAACAGAAACTTCAGTTGAAACATAAAGGGATTATGATAAGCAGGCAGCCCCTCCTTACATGTCCCCTGCTGAGAGATGTCTCCAGTCCAGACCCAACACAATTAAACACAGAAACAAGGGGGGAGATGGGGAGAAGGGATGTAGCATTACTTTACATTACATTATCTCAATGCCAGCTTGTCCCCAAGTCTGTCTCTTCTGGGCCATAGTCCCTTCCAAAACACATAGTGGCAGTGGGTTCTGTTACATTCACCTATTACATTTAAGAATTGGTTTTATTATTTCATTATTTGAGTATTTTCAACATTGTTAGCGCTGCATCTATATTAAACCACACTGTATTGATTGTTTTTGTATTTGAGACTTTTGGTGCTGGCAGCTTTTATTTACTCATCGTTTTTTAATATTTTTTTACACATTTTGCTATCCTTGATATTATTGTTTGCTGTCTGTGTGCGCGAAGCTTCATATGTTTCCCACTCCTAGAATGGATCCTAAAGCTGGCCATAGATGGTTCAAATCTCAACGGGTCCAGCAGGAACTTGAGATTTGAACCATGTATGGGCAGTCTAAATGTACCCAAGTTTATCGATCAACTTGGGTACATTCAGTCTTGTCTGATTTTACATGCAATTATTGCTAGTACCCCCCTGCCAGGAGAACACAATGGCTCAGTGGGAAGGGATTCTACCGCAACACTGTGTTAATGGGGGGGAAATAAGCGATTTTTCTTCCTGTGATTGCATTAAACCACTGGCTTAAGAAGGACTGAAATGGCCTTATACTGGTCCTAGATCCCATAATTGGTGCTAAGGATGTTCTAAATCAATTCTTTACCTATGAAGAAGTTAAATATAAACATGGTAGTTGCAGTTCATGCTGTTAAATTATATCACTAGCTTGTTACATATGTATGGTTAATGGATGTAATATTTGACAACCCAGGACTGGAAAGAGAATTTTTTTGATTCTATACAAATCTTAATCAGCGACCTGGCCTTTAATTTGGCTAGCCATTTTACTCCTTTTACTCTTGTTTGCAATTAAAATCCATTCTTGCCAAAATTTTGTGTAACGGTTTTTACGTTGAGTCACTGGTAAGGATAAGCTTTTCCAACCTTCATGAATGATGCACCATTGCCTGACATGACTTTAAAAAGTGATTCTGAGTTTGCATGTGTTTTAAACTGAAATGATATCCTGACTCTTTGCAGAATAGAATGCTACTTAATGTATGTTTGCACTAGAAGGGATGTTCCATATTAGGATTCCACCCAATTTTTTTACATTACTTTTTTTTGTTATTCAACTTGAAATATTAAACTACAATTAGTTATCTAGAAATCCATTGTTCCAAATATATTGCAAAGTAAAAGACAAGTAAGTGTTGCTTTTTTATAACAAATTTATAAAAGTCAAAAAAATTCAACGATAAACTCTGTGATGTAAAGAATACCTGTGGGGCCTTTGATACCTTTACAACTCATTCATATGCTATCAATTTCTTCATCCTCCAGGAACTGGCTGCATTTCGCAACATGAGGCTGGGCATTGTCGTGCATCAGGAGGAATTCAGGACCCTCACTGCACCAGCGTAGGGTCCGACAATAGGTCGAAGGATTTCATCCCGATACCTAATGGCAGTCAGGGTGCCATTGTGTAGCCTGTAGAGGTCTGTGCGCCCCTCCAAGGATATGCCTCCCCAGACCATCACTGACCCACCACCAAACCGGTCATGCTGAACAATGTTACAGGCAGCATAAAGTTCTCCGCCCCTTCACGAGACCCTTTCACGTCTGTCACATATGCTCAGGGTGAACCTGCTCTCATCTGTGAAAAGCATGGGCCACCAGTTTTTTTTATTATTGAAAAGCCTGTGGCGTGCAAAACACAACCCAAAAACTTCACCCGGTGCAGGAAAAATGTGCACACGCATAAAGAGGTGCAACAAAAAACTGTGCCTGGTGCATCGTCAATTGGTCCTCCGAAAAGGACCCAGCTCTGATCCCCCGGGGCATTAGGCTCCTGGCAGGGAAAATGGTAATCTGTGGTCCATGCAGCCGAAGCCACATGGATCCAACATCCTTGGAGGGACTGCGAGACCCCATGAGAGCAGGCGAAATGAGCCAGAAGGCCATGTCCACCCACTCCCAAGACTAGAACGACTCACTTCCTGCCCAGGACTACATGTCTCATGAGGCATTGCGCCTCACACTTTAACATTCACAAATTATCAGGCACTTAGTGACATGTACTGTATGGCTGGTGTACTGAGCTGTATGTTTGCTGCACTGTATTTCCTGATATGTAAACAAATAATGCATTCTATATGCAGGCCAACTAATCCACTGGCCGATTAATCGATTATGAAAATAGTTGACAACTATTTCATAATTGATTAGTTGTCGATTAATCGATTAGTTGTTTCGGCCCTACAGAGCACACTAGAGGCCCTCAGGCCACCCCTATGAAGTCTGTTTCTGATTGGTCAGAGACATTCACACCAGTGGACTGCAGGAGGTCATTTTGTAGGGCTCTGGCAGAGCTCATCCTGTTCCTCCTTGCACAAAGGAGCAGATATCAGTCCAGGCTGATGGGTTAAAGATTTTCTATGCCTCTGTCCAACTCTCGTAGAGTAACTGCTTGTCTCCTGGAATCTCCTCCATGTTCTTGAGACTGCTGGGAGACAGGGCAAACCTGGCCATGACACACATTGATGTGCCATCCTGGAGGAGTTGGACTGCCTGTGCAACCTTTACAGTGTCAAAGTATTGTGCTACCAGTAGTGACACTGACCCTAGCCAAATGCAAAACTAGTGAAAAACAAGTCAGAAAAGATGAGTAGGGGAAAAAAAAATGTCGGACACCTCCACCTGAAAAACATTCCTGTTTTGGAGGTCGTCTAATTTTTGCCCATCTAGTGCACCTGTTAATTTCAATTAACAGCAAAGCAGCTGAAACTGATTAACATCCAACTCTGTATACACCCCTCCCATATGCTACTTAACTGACCAGATCAGTTTCCGAGGAGTTCTGATTCAAAAGTGTTCCTTTTAATTTTTTTGAGCAGTGTAGCTACATGCCATATTGCCGAAGTAATGTTTAACCCAAGATTTCATATTCCTCAGATGTGCCTGCTGTACTATGTACTGTAGTTGTATGAAAAAGTATCTTGTTTACTTTATTGCTTTCTTTGCGTGAAATACCTGGTGGTCTGCCAGTTCCTCTTTCCTATAAAAAAAAATTACCACACTAGGCATGGGAGCTTTAGCATGGTAAGCCTGCTCTCCTCCAATGATCAGACTTTTGTTGACACGCATCCCCCAATCCCGCACAGCCATTTACTAGGAAGTTTAGTGTTCCACTGGTTCATCTCCTCCAGATCTCTAAGCCCCTTTTTTTCAGTTGCAAACATTTCTTCTACCGGCTTTAGTTTTGGATTTTCACAAGGAGGTTATTTGGTTTGAACACAGGCTATAATACTAGCTAAGGGAGGAAAAGTTTCAGCAAGAAAACTTCCTATAGCTAAATGTTCACATTGGGTCTGTGGAAGTTGAATTTTATGGGCTAGTTATCTCTGTAGTTAAGCAATAGTTTGTTAAAAATGTTGTTTAAGCCTCGGTTCACGCTAGAATGTGGTGTGGGAGACCTGTGATCTGTGCATGTTTCCTGCACCGCATTTAAATTGCACTGACCTTGTGATCAGCATTAGGTGTCGGTAAAATCCTAACAACACCGCAAATGCAGGTCACAAAGGCAGGGCGTTTGCCTGCATGGCATTGCATGGTACACAATAACCCTGGTTGCTTTCCATTTCCAAAATTGCTGCTTGTTTGACTTTGGTGAGGAAGCGGTGTGATTTTGAGCCCATTCAATTGTGCAGGAATGCGGTACGGTTCTTGTGCGAGTCTTATGCGATTTACAGTGTGAACCTAGGCTAAAGAGACCCTGTAACAAACTAAAAACACTGTGGACAAAAGAAAAGTGTTTTCCTGTTGCATCATGGCAGCATACACCTTTGGGGTTGTGGCTCCGCCTCCGCAACCTGATAGGACCGCATAGCTATTAAATCCAGAGAGGGCCCCCACCCAGGTATTCTCCTTTTTTTCCTCACCTGATCAGGCGTGGAATCGCGAGGTATCCCTTAGCTTTTGTTTCGCCCCAGCCAGGTTTAGCCTCTCCTGGGTGGAAGTCCTTCCTGTACAGCCTCTAAATGAGCTACATGGTTGGAGCCCTATTCTGGTGCTGCAGGCTTCTCAAAGAAAGCTTTAAACAAGCTTTGACGTAAGGGACAGAGTTTCCTTTTGCTTTCCATATGCTTTTACTTCTTTTCTCTGTGTTAAGGGTGTTTGCCATTACCAAGATGGCTGCAGCAGTGCAAGTACACTGAGCTTGAGAGGCAGGAAGTAATGCAGCCTCTGTGTTTCCTGACTAGAGCTTTCAAGCATGGTGAGCTGATCATGCTCAGGCTGATATCATCACTAATGGAAAATGTTAGTTCTAAATGGTTTCACTGCATTTTTGGCAACAAATGGTGGAGATCTCTACTCGTGCATGCTGGATGCTTATGTGGTCATTGTTACAGGTATGTTTTCACCTTTTATGGGATTTACCTGGGATTTTTCTTATGTCCTTCTCAGTGTTGCTTAAGGATCATTGTGCTTTTAATGGCATTCACCTGAACTCTTCATATCTCCTGCTTGCTCTGGGATCACTGTGTTGGGCTCAGTTTCCACTAGTGCGACTTGTCACTACAAAATCGCATTACAAGCCGTACCCCATGATTTCCAATGATTAACGTTCATATCTGTGTCCATAGAACCCAAGAATACACATGCACTGCTCCAAGTTGCATCAAATTTGCAGCAAATCATGCGACTTTCAGGTCGCAATAGTTTTTGCTGTTTTTCTTTTCAGTCTGCTGCTTTGCTCTGTTTCTAGGGAAACGCTGTCCAGTCAGACCACCCATTGCTTTAAGGTATACAGATTAGGTAAGTAGTGAATATTGAGAAAAAGAGAGCCGATATCTATAGTCCTGTAAGGACCACAAGATAAAGGGAGCCTTCTGACGGTCAAGACAAGTTACCATCTAAGAACAGACATCCAGGCAATGTTGATTAAGCTCATCAACTCGCCCCTCATTATCACTGCTCTCCGTTTACAAACTTAACAAATTACCACCCCTAATAGTTGCTGCATTTGTGGTGGAAAGTCATTGCCTGCCAAGCTAGCACTATACAGTCCTGCAAGGATCTCAAGATAAAGAGTCTGCTAAAAGCCAGAACAGTCACCATTCAAGAGCAGTCATACCGGCAATTGATCAATGTCATCATCTCACCTCTGATTATGTTTGCTCCCCGCTTACAAACACCACAGGTTATCAGCCCTAATAGTTGCTGCATTTGTGGTGGAAAGCTATTGCTTGACAAGCTACAGTGCATGAATTGCCTAGCACTTCCAACCAAAACCAGTAGATGGTGTCCAAATTGGAAAATTTGCCATGGGAAGAAAGCATTTAAGGGGCCACAAGCTTTGAAGCTTGCCCAATAGAGACCCTTTTTCTGCAAGGGCAGTTAAGGACGCAATTACCTGACGTGGAGTAAACTCTCCATAAGGTTAGAACACTAATTTCCTTCACTGAACAACTGGAGGAGTTAATCCAGGAAGACTTAAAGGGATCAAAGTAAAATGCCCTTATAAACAGGCTGTCAAAACTTTATACACTGAAAAGGCTAAAGGTCAACCTGCTGCAGTCTCCTCCAATGGTGGATGCATTATTAATGTATCTGGCAAGATATGCTACTTTACTGTCGCATCCAAAGAGGCTCTAATTCAAAGATTTGATCTGGATCTGAAGTGCTTCTACATACTGTAGCATCTGCAGGTACCGGCACACCAGCAGTATCCAGCCCATGTGCTGAGTGAGTCTAATGAGAATGGTTCATAATTATCAACCAGTTGTTACACCTGCAGGACTCTGGAAAGTAGCAGGGTCTGCATCCCTTTAGACATGATTCCCTTTTTGGGAGGTCTTATAAAAAAAAAAAAAAATATCACAGTATATGACAAAATCTGGCTTTTATCTTGGTGCAGACTTCTGGAAAAATCAGTGAGCCAGCCATACAAGCAGGAAATGATGATTCATTGCTTTTTACAGGAAATTGCAGCTCTGCAAAAGTGGAGTAATCCTTTTAATAAGCCCGTCTGGAAGAAGTGAGGAGACAAGGTGGTAACAGCTTTGTAAGAGCTGAAATTGGCGGCGTACTTTGTGGTGGACGTGTCAGACGTCAATCAATGTTTTTTTTTTTTTCAACAGTGGTGTTCCCCGTGGTCATGGCAAGGAGTGCATTATGGCTGAAGCCATGGTTGGTGGATCCTGTTAAAAAAATAAAAATAAAAAATAAGATGGTGCAAGACACCAGAACACCGATCCAATCTATTTGGGAGTAGACAGGATACAGCCATCTCAAGGGTGACCATTAGCAGGTCAGGGTGAATATCATTTAAAAAAAAAAAAAAAAAAATGCTGAAAATTCCAGCATACTGGTGGCGACCCCAAGTGGATAAACAGATGCAAAATCCTACAGACTGGGGAAAAGATTAGTAATGAACTGGAGAAGTACCAAATCTTCATTATTGAAGCCTTAAAGGTCTAAGGCTCCTGTCTTGAAAGAACGGCAGAAGTCCTTTTAGGGGCGCACTAATCCAGAGGGTGCCTGTGTGAAGCTTCACACGCATACCTGGATGGAAAACCTTCAGGATCAGTGGGCCATATCTGCTATATTGGTGTAACACTGGTGGAAGTTAAAGGAAGGTTAACCTTTCAAGTAATCTAGTAATAATTTTTATTGGAAAAGTATAACATCATGACAAACTCACCCATGCATAATTCAATGAGCTTAACAATCGTTTAACTTTGAGAGATGGAAAGTTCTCCTTTCAATCTTTTCCAGTCAGACAGGCTACCAGCGTTGATAGAAAAGTTAAACATTCTGGTCCAGTTTTAGCTGTTAAAAAAAAAAAAAGGGGCAATAGCGAAGGTTCTAGTTACCCAGAGGAGATGAGGATTTGGTTCCCCTCTGTTCCTAGCAAAAAAATGTAATTGAAAAACAAATGCCAGCCGGGAGGGCTGGGGAACACACTACCAGCACTTTGCTATCTAAAGCCGTTGGCCATTCGAGACACAGGAGGTGGTGATATCGAACATCCTAGAAATGAAAGCAGCATTCCAAGTCCTCCTGGCCTTCAGTCTTCTTCTGAAGGGTAAAGAAGTCCTGTTAAAGATGGACAACAGGGTGGCAGTCGCCTATATCAACAGGCAAGGTGGCACCAGAAGTCGCTCCATGATGCAGGAAGTTCGCCCAGTTTTCGAATGGGCGCAGTTGAACCTCTCGTGGCTAAGGGCGATGTATGTCCCAGGAGCCCAGAACCAGCTGGCCGAAATGCTAAGCAGAAGCTTTGTTTTCCAACAACAAATGGACTCTGAGCCACCAAGCATTCTTCCTCGTAACCAAACTTGGGGCATGCCAGATATAGATTTAGCAGCAACACCAGACAACGCAAAGTGCCAGAGGTATCTGACAAGAACCCCTTGCCCATTAGCGGAGGGGACGGACTGCCTACAGCACGACTGGAACCTTCGTCTGGGGTACATCTTTCCCCAGACACCTCTCATACCAAGATTTCTTCTCAGGCTCAAGAGGTCAGCATCTACAATTATAGCAGTCCTACCTTATTGGCAGAGGCGGCCATGGTTCACAACTCTTCTTCAGCTGAATACAGCAATGCCATTACCGCTTCCACCAGCAGCGGATCTACTCTCTCAGGAGGGGCAACTTCTTCATCCATCCCCGGAAAGAATGCATCTGACAGTCTGGAGATTGAAAGGGCTAGATTCCTAGACCAAGGTTGCTCTCAAAAAGTGGTAGAGACTCTTCTTCAAGCCAGAAGGTACACCACCAACAATACCTACAAGAGAATCTGGGAGAAGTTTCTTTCAGTCGCACAGCAACATGCCTAGAACCCATCATCTCCAGCAGTTGCTCAATCCTTGAGTTTCTACAGTTAGGCTTAGATAAAGGCCTTGGGTCAAGTACCCTGAAAGTCCACGTATTGGCCCTATCTGCCATGACAAGAGTCAAATGGGCGCAAGAGCCTCGCATCATTCAGTTCCAGAGGGCCGGTCTAAACATAAGGCCCCCGGAAAGCTTTCCTTCCCAACCTGGGATCTTTTGGTTGTACTAGAAGTTCTATCCCATAAACCATCCGTTGGAAAACATCTCATTGTTGGACCTAACGCTCAAGGTTACCTTCCTAATAGCGATAACATCGGCCAAGGTAGTATCAGAGATGCAAGCTCTATTGGCGAAGGAGCCAAACCTAATCGTCTACCCAGACAAAGTAGTCTTAAGACCATCTAAATGCTTCATTCTGAAGGTTTCATCCTCCTTCCACTTCAATCAGGAGATTAACGTTCCTGCGCTCTCCACAGAACAAGAGAAACCACATGCGCTGGATGTGAGAACCCACATCCTGGCATACCTTTTGACAACCAATGACCTTAGGAAATCTGAAAACCTCCTGGTTATCCCACACGGCTGTAGGAGAGGGCAAGCGGCAACCTCTCGCACCATCGCAGCATGGTTGGTGAAGACCATCAAAAGGCTTACTCACTGAGTCAAACAAAAATACCTGAGAGCTTGAAGGCACATTCCACAAGGGTAATAGCAACCTCCTGGGCAGCCTACTGCAGGGTGTCCTCAGAAACTATTTGCCAAGCAGTGACTTTATCTAGAAACACCTTTTATATCTCATCACAAGGTGGGCTCTGCCCAACTGTCCACGCTAGAGTTTGGACGAGCAATTATTCAGTTCAACCCCAAAAAACAAAGCAAAAAAAAATTGACTTTATGCTCACTCACCCAGTTTGCGAGTTAATCCCCAAAGGTGTATGCTGCCATGATGCGACAGGGAAACTGGAAATTGTATACTCACCTTTCCTTAATTTTCCTTTCCTGTCGCATCTTCATGGCAGCATACAGATGCCAAACCATCTGAGGTGAGGAATATATATACTGAGAATACCTGGGCGGGGGCCTTCTCTGGGTTTAATACCTAATGCGGTCCTATAAGGTTGTGGAGGCGGAGCCACAACCCCAAAGGTGTATGCTGCCATGAAGATGCGACAGGAAAGGAAAATTACGGAAAGGTGAGTATACAATTTTCCGTTTTTTTTTTATGCCTATTTTTAGTGTTTTTTTTCCCCATAAATGTAAATGATAAAATTAATGGTCTGGCCAGAGGGTCTTTTTAAAATGTCTTTATTTTTGTTTCTCAAACAGTAAGTGGTATAGAGATGGAGATTCACATAACTTTCAAACCAGGATTTAAAAAAAAATCCAATTTGATTTGGTTGGAAAATGTGTGATTTGTAGGCGACTCTTGTGTGACACTTGTATGAAGAACTTGTCTAGGGAGCAGACAACCAGTTTAATGAGTTTGCTGTTGTATAGGCTACAGATGCATGGATAAGATATCATTTTGTGTTGCTTTTTTTTAATACACTAGTGTTTTAAAAATATGGTATTCATTACAATTTTATGCCCAGGGACTCTTGCCCTTCGGGACTCGGAATTCTTGGAATACGCACTGCTAGTTATACTGTTCCTAAAGGGTTACTCCCAGGGTGACATCCTGTTTTTTCTTTTTTTTTCAGAGTTTGTAAGTATTTTTATTTTATAACTTGCAGCATTATTTATATGACATATGTTTGGGTCTCAGATTGTGTTTGCTAATGCTATTGGAGATGTTGAAACATTTTTGTACTGTTGTATACATCTTTGAAAAAAAAAAAAAAAAATATATATATATATATATATATATATATATATATATATATATATATATATATATATATATTTGAAAGTAAAAATATGGCATTCTGTGAACCAGATTCAGAATTTGTGTGTGTGTGTATGTGTGTGTGTGTATATATATATATATATATATATATATATATATATATATATATATTATATTATATTTTACATGTAGATATTGAGAGTTCTTAGTTGTGGATTTTTTAGAAATTCTACTGTGCTATCTTTTAACAGTTTGAAAGGGCAAGCCTCTCTTTCAGATCTGTAGCAAAGCTGTGGATCAAAGGCTTTCACGTAATTCAAATAGTGATAACCTGCTGCTTTGTTACAGCGGCTTCTCTTGGCTTAAAAATAAATAGCCTGAGCAATAATGAAACTGATTGGATCAGATTGCCTAGAGTGTCTAACCATTGTTCAGAACATTTGTTCAAATGCTTGTTATTTCAAGCTGACTAGCAATGGTCATACGTTTCTCTAGCTGATTTTATCTTGAGGATGGAAGTGTATTAGTTTCATATTGGCATAGCAAAAGAAAATGTGCTGCCTAGTTTTTATTTTAATTGATATCTGTTCATAGAAATAGCAACTGAATAAAATATTTTACCAAAATCAATGTGTGATTTATACACAAATTTCAATTATAACAGTTTTTAATGCATATTCCAAATTCTATTCAGTGGCCTTAATTTAAGTTAGGGCTTAAGGAAAGAACCAGTTATGCTTTTTAACGCTACTTGTACAACTAAAACACAGAAATGGCTTTTTCACTTTTGCAAGTGAAACAAAAGATCCCAACTTAAAGCGTATTTAAAAACAAGACGCATTAGATTTGGATAGAGGTTTAGACTCTCTCACATGATTTATATACAGGTACGTTTTGGGGCCTAGGTAGGTTGGGTGTGGGAACTGCATGGATTACTAACCTGTCTGTTTTGTCTTGTCTTAAGATTAACAGGTATTTTATTCATTTTAATGTTTTTAAAGCAGACTTCCAGGTATGACTATGTTTGCATAGTTACATTGATCAAGTTGGGACCAATGTAACTATGCATGTGCATACCTGGCCGATTCCTGTGGAAGCCGGAAATGACTGTAATAAGCACCACTACTACAGTGACCGCTGCTGGCTTTCAAGTCTTGTGCCGAGTGGCTTCCCTGCTTCTTACTGAATAAGGATGCTTTCACACTCTCAGTGCTGAGGCAGCGGCGCTTTGCTGACGGTTCGGTGGCGCTGTGCATTGATATGGGCAGGGGGGCTTTAGGAGCGGTGTATTCAACGCTCCTAATGCGCTGCAAAGAAGCTGATGGCAGGACTTTTTCTGACGCCCTGCCAGCATTCCGCTCCAGTGTGAAAGCCCTCGGGCTTTTGCACTGGCGTGAATGTAGTGGCTTGTTCAGGGTGTTTTGCAGCCGCTATTTTTTTGCGCTGTAGCGCCTACAAAGCACTTTAGTGTGACAGGGGTCTTAAGGAAGTTGCTTACTCAATACAAGTGTTGTTCAAAGAACACTTTGCATGTTCTTAAAGTGTTGTCTGATTGGACAGAGAGGGTGGACAGTGACATAACAATCTCCATATTGTCCTGTTGGAGAATGCTTTGCAGCCTTTGTGAAAATGCAGACTGTTCTCTGAATGGCACCTGTGCTGAGCAACCTCCTGTGTTTACTAGCAGCAGAGCAGTCACTTGGCATGGGACCCAGAAGCAGGTAGCTATCACTTTAGTAGTGATTCCTTACACTGATTTATATCTTCCACAGTGTTTTGCCATAGTATGGCATATGCATAGTCACAATGGTCCCTTTTGGACCAATATAACTATGTAAAAATAGCAATACCTAGAACTCAGTTTTAACTATATCAATATATAAAATAGGTGGATGACTATATAAGGATTTTTGATTACTTGTCCCTATCAAAATGTCAATGTTCCCACTGGGAAAGATTACTCTTCTTTTTGTCCTGGTGACAATTGTTTTCAAGACAAAAAGTGGAGGGGGGTTGTTGCCAAAGCAAGAGCCTAGGGTAAATTATCTAATTCGGACACATGTGCCAGTAACAACTGTGTAAGAAGAGTATTCCCCTCAGGGTAAGTTGGCTTTCATTTCCTGTTGCATCTCCAGGACAGAAAGTGAAGGGAACTTGCGCTAAGGGAGTTATCAGTAATGGGGTCTAAACCTTCCTGACTCCAACCCTCCAAAAATTGCTTATACATTTAGAAGCAACTGCATAGATCATGCTTGTCTGTCGAGATTATATGTCGAGACTGCTGTAATGATCTGCTGAGGATGCGTCTAACGCTATCAAGGCCAAAACCTAGAAGTCCAGCCTGAGCTTTTTAGGCTGAGCTTCTTCTCTGGGTCACAGGAGTGCAATTCATTGCACTCCTGTGACTCATATTCAGCTGAGAGCGGTCTGAGGTCGAGGCAGCGCATCATTCTGAAGTCTGGATCTGCCAGCTGCCTTGACTGATGGTAGTCTTGGCGAGCCGCTGAGACGGCCGCTCCCCGCCCCTCCACAGCTCAGCGCTACAGTGAGCGTGGAGGAGCAGAGCAGGAGAGATGCTGACTGACAGGCAGCATCTCTCAGCTTTGGGAGGAGTGAGAACTGAGCCATCAGCGGTGTTCGCTGGCTCGATTCTCAGTACAGAGAGGCCAGGGACAGCTGCAGCATCGGTCCGATGCTGTATTCACCTAGGTAAGTATATATAGGAAAAAAATATATATATTTCTCTTTTAAAGGGTAATTTCACTCTCATGGGAAAAATAATGGCAAATAAAAAAAATGTATATATCATCTATACCGTTGTTACTCAAGTCATATTGTAATTAAATGTTATTAAAACTACCTTTCCTTTTCAATCTGCAGCTGTGTAATTTCTGTAAAGTGCAATTTGGCTACTTGAAAGTGTTCTGTACACAGAATGTGTACAAGATGCCCCCAGAAACATACTTTTCTGCTTGTGTGATTCTCTCATTGGTTTTCCCAGAAGTCTACACTGAGATACAAGTCAGATTTTAGGCATACCCTGCAACAAAAAAGGCAATTTTTGGTGAGATACTTCCAATAGGAAATCACGGCTAATTGCAAATTTTCCTCAGTGAAGTCCTGCAGGTGCAGCAGCTGATTGACAATTATGAAACCACTCCCATTAGATTAATATATATTGTGGGCACAGACAAAACACGCATGGATTTTTTCAGAATAACAAAAGGTAGGACGCTGCAACAAAGTTTGTTAAAATCCTTGTAATGTACATAGATCATTCAGAGAGGAAGATTTTTTATTTTATTTGTATCAACTAAAGTGGAGTTACTCTTTTAATAATAATAATAATAAAAAAAAGAATAGATTTTTTCCCTGTTAGGCGCCAAGTGTCTTGTTATGAACAAAAGGTAATCTGCAGATAGACTGTTCTATGCACAAAATACGGTGGTGAAAGGTGATGGCAGATCTTAGATTAGCCCTGCAGAGTGATAGAGAAGCTAATTGGAATCATACAAAGCTAGTCTCATCTAATGCTTTACTTCACACCTTACACATTTTAGATGGAACACATCTCTCTAGTTGTTAGTGGATAATGGTCAGTTAGAGCTAACTGTGCTGTTAGACATCACAAAAAACAAACAAAAAAACCCTAGCCTCTTGTCTGCAAATAGCCATGTTAGTGTGATGTGTACTGCAATCACTTATCATAACAAACATCATTTTTTTTTTATTAACTGCAGTTCAAATATCACTGTAAACAAACTTGGAATACAGCGATAACCTCTGATATTTTGCAATTGAAGTAATGAGAATGATTTCTCCATTTGATGTACAGATATACAGTATTGTATTATAGAGGATTGACATCTGTCTACAAACATGTAATTGGGGTACTGGATTGTCAGTTGCATTAGGAATCTGTCAAGTATCCTCAGTGAAAGAGTGCACAGTAAACCAATCCCTTTTTTTTTTTTTTAAGAATCGGTAAACAAAAGAATAGAAAATGGCTTCTAAGGGTATTGCTAACATCTACAATTTTAGTTAAAGCATTCCAGGAGCTTGAAAAGATATGTGGAATAAATGTGTAAGTTGGGTGACGGATACATTGCTAGGACATAAGCAAGTTACTATCTGAAGGCCCAATAATGTGAAAAGGTATTTTGCGCTCAGCCACCCAGAGAATGTCACTGGCAAGTAAAATTTAGCACACAATTTATATATACACATGTAAATAATGTTGTTGGCTTTTTTTATTTTTTTTAGATTACTCCGTAACCTATTTAGAAAACCTTTAAACCCCTTTAATGCAAATGCATTAAAGAAGAGTTCCACCCATATAAAAGTCAACAGCTACAAAAAGTGTAGCTGCTGATTTTTTTAAATCGGACGTTCTCCTGTCCTAGGTTCCAGCGATGCAGGCGTATGAAGCCCCGCTCGTCTCACCCTCCTCTCTGTGGCTCCTCTATCGTGACGGTGGGTGCCCAGCTGTGGCTTCACAGCTGCGCATGCACGAGCCACGCTGCACGCTGTGATTGGCCTTGCAATCATCTGGGACCTGTGACGTGTCCCAGATGATTGCCAGGAGTGTGGGGGGAAAGGTGAACTTCTTCCGGCGCCGCAGAGCACCGGGAGGAAGTGGGAGCTGGAACCCTCTAAGACGAGGGTTTCCTAGTAACCCCCAAAAAAATGATATGCCAAATGTGGCATGTCAGGGGGTCAACCTGCTCTTAAAGCGCAAGTTCCATTTTTGGGTGGAACTCCGCTTTAAGATGAAAAACCATAATGCTTTGGAACCACTTTCAAGCTTTTCTTTTTGTTGGCATTTTGGGCTCAATCACAAAACATAAGAAAAGTGGTAATGCTCTGTACCCACACCTTGACAGCACTTGGAGATTTTATGACGTATTACTAAAGTATTTATAAACAGGGCATTGGGGGAGAGGCAGTGGGCACTCCCAAATCCCCAAATGTACTGGGAGATAATAGAGAACTAGGACATGGCAAATTCACACAATTTCTGTTTGTATAGAGCACCATTTTCTTCTGTGTGAAGGCAAAAAGCACCAAGCCTGCCAGCAATGCTGACGGTACCAAGTACCAAAAATGTCTATCGCACCACAAACCAACCACTCCGCAAAGCAGATCATTTTCACTGCATCACTTTCCCTTAAAGTGCATGTAAACCCAATTCATGAAATTTAAGCTGGGCACATATATCTGCAGTATTTTGTTATCTTTTTTTCAAAGAGCCATGTCCCATCGCTCTCTCCTTACCTGTTCCTCCGTTATCGGCCCGATAACTCCTAGCAAAATCCGGACACATCGCATAAAAGCAGCTTGATATTTCTGTCAGGGGAGGTTGCTAAAATAGATTAGCAGGGGGCTGGACCCATTACAAAACACCTCTGAGAGTCTCTGCCTATGTGGATAGGGGGTGTGTGCGTCTTTCCTCCAATCAGCAATTTTAGCTATCTTGGCTGTATGCCCAGACATCACACTCTGTGTTAAGCAGGAAGAGAAAATTTCCTAACGCGATCTGAACTTTCTAAACGGTATATAAATGTGAAGACAGCAGATATACAAGTAAAACCTATGTAGGGAGATTTGGTTCATCCCTGTGTATCAACTGAGGCTGTTCACTTCACTTGGTGTATGGAGCGTTTACATCCACTTGAAAGCACTTACACTAGAAAAACAATACTTCCATGGGCATTTATCAAGCATTCCTGAAGCATTTTTAGTGCGTCATAAACACAATGAAAATGCATTATAAGTGCTATAGGAGCGTTAATAAGTGATGCCTCATACTTGATAATCAACACACATGTGAACAGCCTTTTTTGGAGGCAATTTAATACAAATTAAGGCCATATTAGATATTAATGTCCCACTTTTGCAAATGCATTTTCTTCTCCATGTGCCTTCTATGCCGATCAGCTGTTATAGGAAGTGTGTACTACCACACCTGCTAAACGCAGCCAAATGCCTGCTTACCATCTACTGGAAGCAGGCTTATGTACCTGGTCTCAAGGACTGGACCAGGAAGGTACAGGAGATCAAAGAGGCCGAAGAATGGGTGGCAACTTGCAATGGCACATGTGATCGCTTTAAAACCATTTGGGCTGCATGGTTGCAGCACACTTCTGAATAGGAGTTTATTCCCTCCTAGTCTAGGCACTGTGCTTCTGTAGCTTGTGGAGCCTTCCCTTTGGGGATGTAGGGGCAATGTAGAGCAGGTCCCGGAGGCAGAGACTGGAGACACAAGAATACTAATATTGAGCCGGAAATTTTTTTTTTTTTTAAATGCCATTGTCACATGACATTAAAAAAAGTATCGGTATTCGGTATCACCGAGTACTTGGAAAAAAGTATTGGTACTTGTACTCTGTCTCAAAAAAGTGGTATCGGGACAACCCTAGTTCTAAGTAATTTTCTAGCAAAAAAAATAATTAAGTGGTTAAACTGACTTAATTTACAGACGTAAGTTCATTCCTTTGATCTAAAATAACTAAATGTTACTTTGTTTATAGTTATCTCCCAGCGCTGACAATGTTGTGATTATAAACTTTTTTAGTCAGCTGTGAGCACAGAGCTCTCTGAACTGAATCAAATAAAAGTCTGTGTTAAGATTGTGGGGGGGTTGAATTAAGATCACTTTTTTTAAATATATATATATACATATAATATACACGATTTATTGTGCAGCTCTAGAATATGTTACAGAAAGTGAATATTTGTTTTTAAAGTTTATGAGGTGAATATGTAAATACTTCAATATCCATATCCTGGCCACAGGTTAATTTCAAAATTGGTCATTAGAATTGCTAAAACCAGTCTAGATTTGGAACAGGTAACAATCCCTTATTTTGTGGTTATTGCACACAGCATTTATACAAAGATAGCAAAAAATTATGCAATATCAATAAAACCATAATAAGTTCATGTACTTGTGTCATCAGTCATATAATAATGCTTACTTTCAAATTAAATGTACATGTGTAAACACAGGAATTTGGCTTTTGGCCCCAGTAACATCGATAAATTTGGTGGTAGCTAACACCGTCCCCTGTGAAACGGAGCCATCTGGTCTGCACAGCTGTAACCATAGGGAATTTACGATGTCCAACAACTCTCGTGTGTGTTTGTGTGCGTGTATGTATATACGTGTGTATATGTGTGTATTTAAAATTCTGAAAGTGTCATTATTCACTTGTACATATTTAACCACTTTTTACATATTTAACCAATTTTCTTTCCTTTATCTTGTATATGATTGGATCTTCACTAGACAGAGGTAACCAGTGGGCACAGCAAAGTCTATGGACTGGGCCCTAGTGTGGTGGTGTTTTCCCTCCCCTCGTGTTCTTCTATTGGATATCTCTGTGCCTGTTCACAAATCCTGCTATGGCAAATGCATGACCTTTTATTTTTTGTTTGCAAGAAAATTTTTGTTACTTTGGTAGACCTTTTTTCTTGTATATACAGTGTGTTTTCTAAATAAATATGTGTACACCTAGATTTTTGTTTGAAACTACTGCTGTAATTGTAAGTAGAATTCATAAAACGTCTAATCTGTAGTGCTCTTTCAGCTTTTTTGAAGCTTTTGGAATAAATTTCCTTGATATGCCCGAACAATATGAGAAAAAAAAGCATGTCATTTTTTTTTCTCCTATTTGAATATGGGAGCCTTTACAGCTGTAGAATTAAATGCATTTTATAATGCACATGCCATGGAAGTCAATTAAATCCATAATCTACCAAACTAAAAGCATCAAAAACTGAGTTGTATAATCCATTATTCTGAGCTAAAATTAACACTTACTGTTTGTTCTCTTCTAATACTGGGCTGTTCTGTTTTTATCTTTATTTTTTATTAACAGAAAATTTCCCAAGAGCGAGAGAAGTTTGCAGATGAAGACAGTATCTTCTTTGCGCTAGGTGAATGTGGACTTATCTCCTTCTCCGATTACATTTTTCTTACCACAGTTCTTTCAAGTGAGTATGCCAATTGCAAAGGTGTTGTAGAAAAAATGCAAGTCTAGCGATGTAATGTCTTTTTAAGTCCATACTGTATATAGTGACATTTTTGTAGTTATGCTGCAAGTGCTTAGAAATCTTAAAAGAAAAGTATGGGATTTTTTTATATCCCATATTACATTCATCTGTCCAACGCCACCTCTTCACTGAGAACCGCCAATGGCTAAGTTCTCTCACCTCCCTGAGCGGAGAGCTGCTTGCTGTCAGTCAGCATCTCTCCTGCTCTGCTCCGCCACGCTCATTGGAGCGCCGAGCTGTGGAGGGGCGGGAAGTGGCCATCTCAGCGGAGAGCTGAGACTCCCATCAGTCCAAGCACCTGACAGATCCAGACTTGCAAAGTCGCGATGATGGTGTGCCTGGACTGAACCTGGTGACATCAGCAGAGAATGGATTTCAGACCGCTCTTTGCTAAAAACGGGTCACAGAAGTGCAAAACGATTTTCGCTCCCGTGACCCATAGGAGAAGCCCAGCCTAATAGGGACTTTATATACAATCTTAATCCTGTATACAACCTATGCTATTTACATTTTTAAAGCTTATATGGAGATCTCACAGTAGGGGTCAAAATAGGACTTTAGTCGGGGTCCTGCATGAATGATGACACTGTGTCAGAATGCTTTTTATAATTTTTTAAGCTGTAAATACAATGGAACCTTTTGATAGCAAGCTGTAACAAACACCTAAATTGCTGTTTAACACAGAACCTACGGAGAATCTCCCTGATGGGCATTTCTACCTTCAGGGATGAACACAATTGGTAAATACCTGTGTACAGAGGGTCCAAGAGGCACGCCATCCAGTCTGGCAAAGTCCGCAGTCTTGTATATGGCGCCAAAGGCCTATGCATGCGCATCCCGATCATGCGCTCATCACGCATGCGCGGGACCTAGATTGATAATTTGCTGATGGTGGAGAGCATGGCACACCCACCCACCTATCTAAGTGCAAATACCAAGTCTACTGTTACATAGTTGGCGAGGTTGAATAAAGACACAAGTCCATCCAGTTCAACCTTTTGTATGTGCGTTTATGTTAATAGTACATTGTATAACCCTGTATGTTGTGGTCATTAAGGTATCCATCTAATAGTTTTTTTAAATTATCTATGCTCCCTGATGATACCACTGCTTGTGGAAGAGAATTGCACATCCTTACCGCTCTGACAGTAAAGAACCCTCTACGCAGTTTGAATTTAAACTGCTTCTCTTATTTTGGTGAATGGACGCATGTCTTTTTAAACTCCCTTACACTGAAGAGTTTTGTACCTATGCTAGGGTCACCAATACGGTATTTGTAAATTGGTATCATATCCCCTCTCAAGTGTCTCCTCTCCAGAAAGAATAAGTTCAATGCTTGTAGTCTTTCTACATAACTGAGATCCTCTAGTCCTTTTAATTAGCTTTGTTGCCCTTCTCTCTCCAATTCCTGCATGTCTCTCCTGAGAGCTGGTGCTCAGAATTAGATGGCATATTCCAGGTGCAGTCAGACCACAGTCTTGTATAGTGGGAGGATTATCGTTTTATCTCTGGAGTGAATCCCCTTTTTAATGCATATAGTCTATTGGCTTTGCTTACAGCAGCTTGGCATTGCATACCATTGTTGAGCCAGTCATCTACTCGGACCCCCCAGGTCCTTTTCCATCCTAGATTCCCCCAAAGGTTCTCCCCTTAGCGAGTAAATTGCATTCATATTTTTGGCACCCAAATGCAATACCTAACATTTTTCAACATTAAACCTTATTTGCCATGTGGTTGCCCACCCCATTAATTTTTTTAGGTTGTCTTCTAAGGTTTCCACATCCTGCGTAGAAGTTATTGCCTTACTTAACTTTGTATCACCATGCTGTTACATGTCTGCAGATATACAGTACAAGTCATGCTATTTTGAACATTTGAGAGGATTTGGTCTGACAAGTTGGCAGCTTCTGGGGTCTGTTTCTCTGTGATATCTCCTAACCTATTGGACCATCTTCCATCCTGATCTGGAGACCAGATGTGGCGGGTCCCAATACATTGATGTTTACACCACATGCCTTGTTGACTCATTGAGCATATGCCTATTTGAGTCTTCTTACCACCACCGATAAGTGAGGAGCTAAGCCTCCTCACTTATTGGTGGTGGTTTTCATTGTCTTTGTCTTCAATTCAACACTGGCGCTGGATCCCCTTTCTGGTTATATCGTTTTTTTTCACTGTTTATCCCTGGACTGTTATATTCATGGTTTAACACCCCTTATATGATTTATTGTATCTTTTTAGTTTGGGTGTGAATTTCACATCACTTTTCACCGGTTTTTCATTAATTTTGTGGTTATTTCACATTATATATTAGATTGTATATATGAAGTTGTATCATTATGAATTTTTGAGCTCTGCAGAAAAAAACATTTTTTGTCACGTATTCCTTTTTTTATCTTTGTATCGTCTGCAAATACTGAGATTGAGCTGTTTATCCCATCCTCCAGATTGTTTATGAATAGATTAAACAGGATTGGTCCCAGGACAGAACTCTGGGGGAACCCACTTTTCACACGAGACCATTGAGTACTCCCCAATAATCACCACCCTTTTTGGACTTGCCCCTGTAGCCATTTTTTTAAATCCAGGTACTCGCCCTATGGTCCATGCTTACATACTTTAGTTTGCACGGTAAACGCTTGTGGGGGACTGTATCGAATGCCTTTGCAAAATCTCGATAACCACATCCACAGCTCTTTCTTTATCTAGATGGCAGCACACTTCTTCATATAAGGTTAATCGATTGGTCTGGCAAGAACGAATCTTCATGAATCCCTGCTGATTACAGATGATACCGTTTTTATTACTGATATCTTGGATATAATCCCTTATCACCCCCCTCCAATAGCTTGTCCTTCAACATTCAACATTCCTCATCAATGTTCAGAGTGCCTTCAAATCATTGCTCCTGCCTTGAACACATCTATGGTTTAAACAGACTCTTCCTTTGCCATGTTTTCATGCTAGCGACCACAGAAGTACAGTGCTCATGAGCACTGGTGTTGGAAAGATGAGGAGAGAGTAATATGCTAACAAATCTCATGTCTGGCACATTGTCTTATAGTCCATCTGAAGGCTTCACATACGTGGCTGATAGCGCTGCTTGTGGCGACAACTTCTGCTGCATAGTTTTAGTTTTTAACCACACCTCTAAATGAATGCATGATGTTAAAAAAGTTCTTAGCCCTCCCTTCCACCAAACTCTTAAGTTCTGAAATGAAAAAAACTGTCCAAATGCCCATCATGGGATAATCCTTCTTTCTCTCATCTTCTGTTTACTCCCTGGGATTATTTTTGGAGTGACCACATCCCTGCCTGTGTGTTTTGTCTACACTTCCTGTCTGGTGGAGGTGACGTTTCCAGGGACCAGGTATTCTTTCATAGGCTCCAAAAGCAGGAGGACTCATGGAGGCACTGTGGAGGCCAGTGCCCAGCAAGATGAAGGACAGGGAAAAATGCCGGTCCCCAGGGCAAGAAATTGGCTCATAAAGGAAACTGTGACTTTGATCTATTACACTGCAGGGTGGTTTAGGAAGAGTTGTTTAAAATCAGGACTGAGCAATAGGGTAATTGATGCACAATGCGCTGTTTAACCACTTTAGCCCCGGACCATATTGCTGTCCAAAGACCAGAGCACTTTTTGTGATTCGGCACTGCGTCGTTTTAACTGACAATTGCGCAGTCGTGCGACGTGGCTCCCAAACAAAATTGGCGTCCTTTTTTTCCCAAATAGAGCTTTCTTTTGGTGGTATTTGATCATCTCTGCGGTTTTTATTTTTTGCGCTATAAACAAAAATAGAGCGACTATTTTGAAAAAAATGCAATATTTTTTACTTTTTTCTGTAATAAATATCCCCCAAAAATATATAGAAAAACATATTTTTTTCCTCAGTTTAGGCCGATACGTATTCTTCTACATATTTTTGGTAAAAAAAAATCGCAATTAGCATTTGATTGGTTTGCGCAAAAGTTATAGCGTTTACAAAATAGGGGGTAGTTTTATGGCATTTTTATTAATTTTTTTTACTAGTAATGGCAGCGATCAGCATTTTTTTTCAGTACTGTGACACTTTTGACACATTTTTGGGACCATTGGCATTTTTTTAGCGATCAATGCTATAAAAATGCATTGTATTACTATAAAAATGCCATTGGCAGTGAAGGGGTTAACACTAGGGGGCAGGGAAGGGGTTAAGTGTGTTCCTGGGTGTGTTCTAACTGTATGGGGGGGTGGACTCACTAGGGGAAAATCACTGATCTTCTGTTCATACATTGTATGAACAGAAAATCAGCATTTCCCCCGCTGACAGGAACGAGAGCTATGTGTTTACACACATAGCTCTCGTTCCCCGCTCTGTAACGAGCAATCGCACGCGCCCCCTAGTGGCCGTCGTAGTATGACGGGCTCTCGTCCAGGAGAGCCGACCTGCCGCCATAGAACGACGGCGGCTGGTCGGCAAGTGGTTAACCACTTTCCAAAAAATGTCATGTTTGCCTGAAGTTGGATTTAAACTTTAAATGTATTATTTAACTTTAAATTAATAAGCAGACTCCAATTTGAAGGTGGCCCCTTTTGCAGGACCAGCCAAACCTGCGGAGCCTGTCTTTGACACGGTGAGATTTTAACCTGGTTTTGTTGGTCCTTCAGCAACCACCTTGTGAACCTATTAGGGATATTCCCTTGTTTAAACTCACTCGCAAGGCTTCCTTCTCCATTGCTTTCTCATCTGCAAGGTGAGACCCTGCATTAGCAGCTTTATCCTATGAAGATCCATTTCTACTTTTACATAGGAATACGGTTCTTTTGGGGCCTAAGCCCTCCTTTTGTTCTATGGCTGCTTCCTTCTCCCATCTTAATCCGTACTTTCTTTATCGTACATCACGGGACACAGAGCGGCATAGCAATTACTATGTGGGTATAGAGTCTACCTTCAGGTGATGGACACTGGTGTAATCAACTACACAGGTAGTTCCCTCCCTATATAACCCCTCCCATACTGGGAGTACCTCGGTTTTTTCATCAGTGTCTAAGGTGTTGGTCACGAGTGAACATGTGCTCTTAGGAGCCACACTGGAGTGATCCATGCTGGATTCAAAAAGCCTCCATATCTCCGGATCCGTCCAAGGTGCTTCATAGCCAAAGTGGACTGTACCCAGGCCTCGGTACGAAGAACGAGGTTAAGCCTATAATGCCTCTCTGTGGCGGGTTGGATCCTCGGTTTCAGAACTTTGTGCCTTCCAAGGCCAAAATGTTTTTTCTGCTGCTGGGGTGCTATATAGGTCCAGGGGAGTGGTGTTCCTGCCATGGACCCCGGTCCCTGAAGGTCTAGGGCAATACCCACGGTGAAGGGGGAAGATTGGGCCTATTGCTTGGCAATATCCTGCAGCATGGAAAGGTAAGAGGAGGACCTACGGGACTTGGTTCGACAGCAGGTCTTCCGTAGGGGACTATGGGTCTCGCCTATAGTATGCTTCTATGCATAGGCAATGTAAACCACGATGTCTTCTGAGACAGGATGGCTCAGGGCACCCATATACCTCCCCTAGCTGGCATGTAGCCTGGGCCACTATGTCTGTTGAGACCGGATGGCTGTAGTATCCATATATCTCCCCTTGAAGGGGCTGGTGCATAAAAAAAAAAGAAAAAATGCCCTAAATCCTATACAAAGGATTGTCTTCCATGAGTAGCTGCACATCTTATCTGTTTTCCACCACTACCACCAGATATGCCTGGTGTTTCGCTTACCATGCTTTCCAAAGACGGAAGCTTAAGTGCTAGCTGGTCTATTGTGTGACCCACTTCCTCCGCTTCAGGCTGTACCACGGTCGAGGAGAAGCTATCAGAAGCCCCACAGGTTCTTGTTGCACCTGCAGTCTTTTCAGAGATTCATGCTGCATTTAACTTCCTGCCTAGACGGCCAAGGCCTCTTATCTTCTCCATGGAGTTTAAAAAGAGGTTTTTCCTATAGGTGGCTAGAAAGACCTCCATATGGTCCTCAGCCTGGTGTTGGCTTCAGGCTAACCAAATGCACATCTAAAGGGGTGCACAGTTGCTGGTGCACATTGCTAACGTCTCTTAATTGAGTAAACGCACATCTGCAGAGGATTAACTTCCTCTTTACCAGTCCGCATGTTTGCATAAGATACAGTGCGGAAAATAAGTATTTGAACACCCTGCTATTTTGCAAGTTCTCCCACTTGGAAATCATGGAGGGGTCTGAAATTGTTATCGTAGGTGCATGTCCACTGTGAGAGACATAATCAAAAAAAAATTCCAGAAATCACAATGTATGATTTTTTAACTATTTATTTGTATGATACAGCTGCAAAGAAGTATTTGAACACCTGTCTATCAGCTAGAATTCTGACCCTCAAAGACCTGTTAGTCTGCCTTTAAAATGTCCACCTCCACTCCATTTATTATCCTAAATTAGATGCACCTGTTTGAGGTCATTAGCTGCATAAAGACACCTGTCCATCCCATACAATCAGTAAGAATCCAACTACTAACATGGCCAAGACCAAAGAGCTGTTCAAAGACACTAGAGACAAAATTGTACACCTCCACAAGGCTGGAAAGGGCTACGGGGAAATTGCCAAGCAGCTTGGTGAAAAAAGGTCCACTGTTGGAGCAATCATTAGAAAATGGAAGAAGCTAAACATGACTGTCAATCTCCCTCGGACTGGGGCTCCATGCAAAATATCACCTCGTTGGGTCTCAATGATCCTAAGAAAGGTGAGAAATCAGCCCAGGACTACACGGGAGGAGCTGGTCAATGACCTGAAAAGAGCTGGGACCACCGTTTCCAAGGTTACTGTTGGTAATACACTAAGACGTCATGGTTTGAAATCATGCATGGCACGGAAGGTTCCCCTGCTTAAACCAGCACATGTCAAGGCCCGTCTTAAGTTTGCCAATGACCATTTGGATGATCCAGAGGAGTCATGGGAGAAAGTCATGTGGTCAGATGAGACCAAAATAGAACTTTTTGGTCATAATTCCACTAACCGTGTTTGGAGGAAGAAGAATGATGAGTACCATCCCAAGAACACCATCCCTACTGTGAAGCATGGGGGTGGTAGCATCATGCTTTGGGGGTGTTTTTCTGCACATGGGACAGGGTGACTGCACTGTATTAAGGAGAGGATGACCGGGGCCATGTATTGCGAGATTTTGGGCAACAACCTCCTTCCCTCAGTTAGAGCTTTGAAGATGGGTCGAGGCTGGGTCTTCCAACATGACAATGACCCGAAGCACACAGCCAGGATAACCAAGGAGTGGCTCTGTAAGAAGCATATCAAGGTTCTGGCGTGGCCTAGCCAGTCTCCAGACCTAAACCCAATAGAGAATCTTTGGAGGGAGCTCAAACTCTGTGTTTCTCAGCGACAGCCCAGAAACCTGACTGATCTAGAGAAGATCTGTGTGGGGGAGTGGGCCAAAATCCCTCCTCCAGTGTGTGCAAACCTGGTGAAAAACTACAAGAAACGTTTGACCTCTGTAATTGCAAACAAAGGCTACTGTACCAAATATTAACATTGATTTTCTCAGGTGTTCAAATACTTATTTGCAGCTGTATCATACAAATAAATAGTTAAAAAAATCATACATTGTGATTTCTGGAATTTTTTTTTTTGATTATGTCTCTCACAGTGGACATGCACCTACGATAACAATTTCAGACCCCTCCATGATTTCCAAGTGGGAGAACTTGCAAAATAGCAGGGTGTTCAAATACTTATTTTCCGCACTGTACATGAGTTTGGAATGTTCAAAATGCATGTGGGGTAAAAACAAGTAACAGAACATGTTTTATTGTTGATCACATAAAAATACATGTTTCTGTCTGTATGGTTTTACATGTTTTTTTACACAGTCGCATACAAATGCTTGAGTGCATAAAGATGCTGGATCACACATGGTTACCTGATCACCCAAGTCCTGGATTACCCAAAGATATTTGGTCACACAGAGAGGCTTGTTTCCACAGAAATGCCAAAAATCGCATACAGATGCTTAAATGCATAAAAATGCTGGATCACACATGATTACCTGATCACATAAAGAGACTTGTTTTCACAGAAATGCCTAAAGTCCCATTAAGATGCTTGCTTGCATAAGGATGCTGGATCGCGCCGGGGTGCTTGGTCACAAGAGTCCTTGGTCACACAAGGGTTCTTGTCCGCACAGTAGTGTTTAACTTGCATAAGATGTTGATCGCATGGAAGATGCTGAATCGCATAAGGATGCTTTAAAGTTGCACATGGTGGCTTAATTAAGCATGATAATTTAAGTCTCCTTAATTATACAGGATTCCTTGTGCTTGCATAGGAATACGTGTCTGCATGGGTCCATGTTGCACATGGTGCATAACACGTTCATAGCGCATGATTGCTTGCAAGATGCTTGTTCCATATTTATATGAATTCATGCTTCCATGAACACACGCTTCCATAGAGGCATATGGTTTCAACACTTGCCACTTGCACATATGGGAAGCCATTTGCATGTGTTTATTTACATGGGACTCCAGAGGTTGTCTGCGTTTTGCAGGGGAACAGCACTATCTCCAGTTGGTGGTCTTGCCCTTTTTGGGTTAGCCTCCGTGCCTGGGTTGACAGGGTGCTAGGGCCCGCCTCTAGCAGGTCTATAGGCCCAGGGTATAGCAGTAATGGCATACCAAGGCAGATGGATCAGTCAGTAGCATGGCTGGACCTAAGGGTGTCCAGCATGGTCAGGTATCTGGAACTCCTGGGTTAGGATCCCAGTCTAAAGGTACATTCTTTTATTGACAAGAAGCTGGGTATGTTTGGCACAGCCCAAAAAGGAGAGTTTTTTGGTCTCAGAAAGCTGGTCTATGTGGTCATGGCAAGGAACAGTTCCTTACTTTTGGCCTTATGCTTAAGGCACTAGGGAAGATGCTGGCTTCATTCAAGACCGTTCCCTGTGCTAACTTTTATTCAGGGCTGTTATAAACCATATTCTGTCGGCCTAGAAAGAGTGGATCCTGACCTAGCATTATCCAAAGAACCTGGTCCCAGAGATATGCTGGAATTTCTGTTGGTGTTCTTAACTAAAAGGATTGCCAGGTCGGGAAGAGACCATGGCCCAGGGGAAGTAGTCAAGCTCCAAGTGAGCCTTATCCGTCAGCTAGAGCTACTGATGGAGCATCTGGCTTAAGGGCCTGAACGTTTAGGTGGCAGGTTGGTTCTGTTGGAGTACAATCAGACTATGCCATACTAGTGATTTACTTCATTTACCAAGGAGGAGTTTGTGCCTTGCCTATTGACATTCATAATTTCATGGAATATAGAATTGGCAGGCGATTCGCTGGAGCCGTCAACAATTGTTCTCTGGGAGAATGACCTCTAGACCCCAACTTTTTTCTGACCAAATACCACAGAAATGGTACCCTGTACATAAGATGTATTGGCGTACAGGTTCAACAAGAAATTGAACAGCTTGGGGTCAAGGACAAAGGATCCACCTGCATGCGGGGCAGATGTGTTAGTAATCCGGGGGGACCAGTTGTCACTGGTTTGTCTCTCTCCCCCCAGTGCCGCGACTTTTGTGGCTTCTTTACAACATTAGAGGAGAGCGGAAGCCGGCCTGATTACTCCGGCATAACCCTGATGACCTCACTGTGCAGGAACAGTAAGGGTGGTAGTAGAGGACCCAGGGTCCCTTACATCTTCTCCAGGCCTACTTTGCAGGGGTTATTGCATCCTGTCTTACAAACAAGTGAATTAATGGTCTGGCTATTATAGCCCACATTCTTGAGGATCGGGGCTTTCAGAATCAGCGGCAATTCCCTTGATTCATACAGGAGAGCTGACCTCCAGGACCAGATATCATAGGATCTGGAAGGCCCATGTTCCTGGTGTGAAACCAGATAGTGGCATCCTTGGAAGTATGTCATAGGTAAAATTCTGGCCTTCCTACATTTGGAAAGGAGACAGAGCTAGCCTTAAGTTACATCAAGGATCCGATCTCGGCCTTGTTTCCAAAGGTCGCTTGCTTCACATGCTTTGGTCCGGGCCGTTATACAAGGGGTGACGTGCATAAGTCCATCTGTTTGGTTGCCCTTGTGCTCGGAGGATTGGGTCTAGTTTTGTTGGCTTACAGGGTCAGCTCCTTGGGCTGATGCACCATATTTCCCTTCATCCTTTAACAGGGGAACTGGTGTTCTTGGTTGTGGTAGCCTCCGCAAGAGAATTTCAGTATTGGCAACTTTCTTCGTATGGTAATGTTAATCCTCACCCAGCCTTATTTACTACAGTAGAAGGATCTAGTGTTCATTGAAATCAAAATATTCTTACGTTCCCTTTTTCAAAACCTTGTTTTGCGGAAGGAAGAGTTATTGCTTTTCTCTCAATAGAGATAAGGACAGTTAAATATTTATCTGACGGTTTCAGATATAGAAAGCTGACGTTTTTATTGCGCTGCCAGAAGACCCTAGATCTGGCCAAGCAGTGTTCAGATCGGCTATTAAAATGGTTACACACTCTCTCTTGTTGGAGTAAGAAGGGCCAAGGCCTATCTGAAGCGGCTGCTCGGATACGGAAAGCTGATGTTGTGGCGCTACCAGGAGGCCCCAGGAAAGGGCAGGCAGCGCCTAAATCAACTGTTTTCAAGGTTGATTCATCAGGGTATTATTCAGGCTTGTGGTTCAAAGAGTGGGACTCCCCCTGTTTCTTGTGGTGGTGCTTCCTACCAGGATAGTAAGCGCTTTATGCGCAATGTATTACCAAGCCTTTATGATGCAGATTTGCAAGGCCGCAACTTGGTCGTCTGTGTTTACGTTCACTAATTCCTATCAGGTAAAGATAAGACAACAAGGGGATGCAGCTTTTTGGCGCAGTATGCTGCAGGCAGCATTATAGGTCCTCACGTCTGATGGCGGTCTGCGTTGTTTTTGTCTCCCTCCCCTCAGTAAGCATGGCTTTGGGACATCCCACATAGTAATTGCACGATAAAGAAAATATGATTTTTTTTAACAGCTTACCTGTAAAATCCTTTTCTTGGAGTACATCATGGGACACAGAGCTCCCGCCCCTCTTGTTTGGGGATATTGGGACACTTATTGCTTGGCTTCAAAAACTGAGGTACTCCCAGTATGGGAGGGGTTATATAGGGAGGGAACTTCCTGTGTAGTTGATTACACCAGTGTCCATCACCTGAAGGTAGACTCTATAACCCACATAGTAATTGCTATACAGCTCTGTGTCCCATGATGTACTGCAAGAAAATGATTTTACAGGTAAGCTGTTATAAAAATCCTATTTTTTCCTCTCTGTCCTGCTCCTAAACATTCTAGAGCACAGGTGTCAAACACAAGGCCTGTGGGCCAAATGCGGCCCTCTAAGTCATTTCATCTGGCCCTTGCACCTCTCTTGCAGCTGTGACAACCTCCTTGTTCCTGCCCCCACCTTGTCTCACCAGTCGGCAGCAGTGAGGAGGACAGATCTCCTCTGCCAGATCCTGCCCTTCTCTGTGCAGCTGCAGAGAGGCTCATGTCCCAGTATGGGAGGGGTTATATAGGGAGGGAACTTCCTGTGTAGTTGATTACACCAGTGTCCATCACCTGAAGGTAGACTCTATAACCCACATAGTAATTGCTATACAGCTCTGTGTCCCATGATGTACTGCAAGAAAATGATTTTACAGGTAAGCTGTTATAAAAATCCTATTTTTTCCTCTCTGTCCTGCTCCTAAACATTCTAGAGCACAGGTGTCAAACACAAGGCCTGTGGGCCAAATGCGGCCCTCTAAGTCATTTCATCTGGCCCTTGCACCTCTCTTGCAGCTGTGACAACCTCCTTGTTCCTGCCCCCACCTTGTCTCACCAGTCGGCAGCAGTGAGGAGGACAGATCTCCTCTGCCAGATCCTGCCCTTCTCTGTGCAGCTGCAGAGAGGCTCATGTCTGCCCCACCTCCCCATCTCGCAGCAGAGAGGAGGCCAGAACTCCTTCTACTGATCCTGTGCCTCCTACAGATCTAGCCGCAGCACCACCTGGTTTCCGCCCTCTCCTGGTCTCGCCATTTAGCTGGCTCCAACCCCCCTCTGGTCCTCCTCCCATACCCTGTACTTTTTGCTTCCCAGTTCCACCCCCAGCTTTTTTCTTTGCAACAGCACAAAGTAAGGGGGGGAGGTGACCTGTGATGTAAGAGAGGTTGGGGGACTCTTGACTTCTGATGGTGGATCGGCTCTTAACATCTGGTGTAAGGTGGTGTGTGGTGCTCAACTGGCCCTTTGAGGACAAACATAATGCCCATGCGGCCCACGATGAGATTGATTTTGACACCCCTGTTCTAGAGTAATTTCTCTCTATTGTCTGGATTGCATATGTGCTGTGTGTCTCGGCTACAGCTTCTCATAGACCAGTGTTTCTCAACCTTTTTGCCTCCGGGGAACCCTTGGCAAAAAGTTTGAGATCTTGGGGAACCCCTGAAAAAACATTTCAGATTTAAAGCTCATTGGATCTGATCAGCGAGCTGTAGATATAACAGCAATAAAGAAACCGTATCAAATAATAGAATAGATAGTGTAAAAACACTTACCTCCTTAATGTCAAACTTGGGCTTGCTTTTTTCTGCACAGATGCTCAATTCTGGGTTGAACTTGAGATGAGCACACACAGATTTCTTCTTCAACTGAAAGTAAACTATTTCGCTCCTTGCTCTTGATGCTTTTTAAACAGGAAAAAGCTTGCTCACACATGTAACAAGTAGAAAAATGCAGCAAAACTTTCGATGCCTTTCTGTAAATGGCAGGATATTCTTCTTTTACTGAAATCCAGAATTTGTCCGAGGGTACGTTCAGACTTGTTCAGTAGGTTCATATGATTAAAAATGTCCGCTAAGTATGCCAGTTTCTGCAGCCACTCTTTATCTTCAAGGCACTCAGCAAAATCTGACCTTCAAATTTCTTGAAAGTACTTCTTTAGTTCTTCTTTCAGCTCAAACACTCTGTGGAGAACTATTATAAACTCACCTCTTGCTAAATTCAGTCTGATCCAGCTGTGTGCTTCCCCTCTCTGCATCACCACTTCCATACACAGGATGTCACATGTGGCTTCCGTCACATGCTCCATCTATCTGCTTAACCCCCCAGTCTGTCCATCACATCAGGGATCCCCTAATCACATTAGAGCCCACCTTTTACATCAGAGGCCCCCACCAGTGTCAGATCCCCCCCCCCCCTCATCACATTACAATCCTAACCTCACATTAAAATCCCCCCTATATACATGTGAACTCATCAGAGTTGCTCTTTTACATAAATCCCCATATCACATCAGAGCTTCCACATTACATCAGAGGGTCTCCCCATCACATCAGACCCCCCATCATATCAAAGTCCCCCCTTTTATGCAATAATTTTCTATCACATCAGAGTCACCCCTATACATCAGAGGCCCCTTTTTACATGAGTTTTCCAATCACAGCGGAGTATCCCCATCACAGCAAAGGTCCCCGATTTCAGAGGTCTCTGCATTACTTCAGAGGCCCCCTAGTGTCATATTTCCCCATCACATTACAGTCCCTCATTCACATCAGAGGCCCCTCCACACACACACTGCTCTGGTAGCTCTTACCTCCCGATCCAGCCACATGCTGTGTCCCTGCTGGCTCTGTGAGTCCTGCAGCTCCCGTATTCCAATGCCACCATGTGCCCCTGCCAGCTCCATCCATCTGCCTCACCCCCCATATTTTCAAACTCCGCCATATGCCCCTGTTGAGAAACACTGTTGAGAATCACTGCTGAGAAACACTGGAGTCCAGCCACATGCCCCTGCCAGCTCTAACCCCCTCCCCCCCACCACCATCACTAACATCCAGCCATGTGGTCCGATGGCTCTCTGTCCCTCCTGCACTCTGCAGTGCTGCAGCTATAGCTGTGGTAATGCACAGTGCAGGGGGAGGCAGACAGAGAGCCGCTGTAAGAGCTCACCACCTGATTGAGCCACGTGTATCTTCCCAGTCAGCGTTGCCATATAAGACCTCCTCCTTCGGCTCCCATTCTTGCTCTCTGCACTGCTCCCCTACTCCGCCCACTGACCTTATAGGAGCTGGAACTATCTAGTAGTATCATCGGTTATTCATGTGTGTCATCAGAATGAAGGATAACATTAAACTGAAATTCAGTGGTATACATCCTCCGCCATTAGGCAGATTTCCTGCGGGAACCCCTGGGGACTTCCAGCTGAATCCCAGTTAGGAAACACTGTCCTAGACATTCAGACTTGCCCTTGCCATTACTAAAGTTTGCTGGAAGGGGCATTTTGCCTCTTTCCACTGTTGCTAGGTGAATTGGAGAGCCTTTATACTACAGGTCTGAATGATAAGCTAGGGTTACATCTCAACCAGATCTGTTGGACCTTCATGGGCTTTTTAGCACCCATCATCTGTCCCTCAAATGTGTAAGGCTGCCACCTGGTCTTCTATTTACACCTTAAAGTTTTAACTGGGGATAGTCTGGCCCCCAACTGATGCCAGTTTAGGTTGCAAGGTGCTTCAAGCTGCTCTTTGTATATTAGGGCTGTCTTTACAGCGTTGTTTGCCAGTGTCAAGTCACCTTAAGGCAGCTGAATAACTTGTGGTCTAAGACTTGTTGATGCGGTGTCCTGTAATGCACTCCAATGAAATTTTATTTTACTGGTCAAAAAAATCCTGTTTTTTTCTTTGTATGGTCTTTTAAAGAGATTAAACACGAGGAATGTGCATGTATTGCAAAGATTCACTTTTTTTTATTTTATTTTTTATTTGGCTTGACACATTTTAAAGCAGCATACTCCCATAACTAAGAAATAGGGGTCTGTAAAAAAAAATGGTTAATAATTTATGGGCTCAAAAACTGATATCTATAAAATGTATGAGTACAAAGATAAGCTTCCTTTTTTATTTTTATGATTTTCATGAGATTGCAGCCCTTTGCTAAATAGCTAATATTTTTTTATCAAACATATTTGGTAATATACTATAAAACATCCTTGGTTGTTTGTTTTTTTTTTTCAAAAGTTTATTGAAGATAATGAATACATTACAAGCGATAAAGCATAACAATGAGTCAGTCTTAGATCAATAAACGCGGTCGCAGCCGCTTCACATCAGTGTGCGTATAAACATTAGCGCGTAAACATAACTGATTATGAACAGGGTACATAGTACACTGTGTCATCAAAGCATCATCTTGAGGAGGAGCTCGTGGACCAGGAGGGTCCTCGTCGTCAGTCGAGGATGGGGGGGGGGGGTATGGGTTGGTGAGCGGGGCGTTGTCTACTTGGACGAGATTGATCAAAAGTGGTATGTCCACCCCGACGGGTGGAGTGGTAAGTCAAGGTGGTAGAACTGAGGGGTTACAACATGCACCCCTGGTAGTAGGTAATGTGTTTAAGGGAGCCCGCGACGGGTAGATTCCCCGAACGGGGGTTAAAGGAGTGTTTTCTTAGCGACTGCTGGATTGGAGGCTAGTCGAGCATCGCAAGCTTGGGGTAGAGGATCGTGGAGGGCATGATAGCCGTTGGAGAAGACGATTAGACTTGGGGTACACAGGTGGAAAGGGGACGGTGAACAGAAGGTGAGGGTCAATGAACGTTCCCGTATAGTGCCTACATGGCAAGTGTCGCACCGCCGCTCCCAGAAGCCCGCCCAGACATGACCTGCTTGTAATTGTCCGTGGTGGTGAAATCTACCCAACACACCCATCGCTTGGTAAACTTTGTTGGTGTGTCTCGGGCCTGGTGGATCAAATTTTCCATTTCCGCAATGTGGATTATGCGCTTGAACCAATCAGCCAGTGATGGCGGTTCCTGAGCTTTCCATTTTGCAGGGATGCAAAGTTTTGCCGCAGTCACCATGTGCATTGCCAGGGAGCGGAAGTATGTTCTCGGGGGTAGGTGGGAGTGATGTAGTAGAAACTGTTCTGGTGTAAAGTTCAGATCAAGCGCAGAGACGTCCCTCGTGATGCGATGGACGTCTCTCCAGAACGTTTGCAGCTTGGAACAGGACCACCAAATATGTACAAGGGACCCCTGTTCAGAACCACATCTCCAACATAAGGGGGATATAGTGGGGGAGATAGCATGGAGCCTCGTCGGACTCCGATCCTTGGTTGTTACTTTTAGCAAAACAAATGTTTTGTGTCCCTATCGCCCTTTTGCCCTTGGTAAGAAAAGTAATTTTAGTCTGTGATTGGCGTTTTATATTGCACAGACAGTTCACTTAGTCACAATTTAAAATTAGGTTTCCATTGAACCTCCAGTGCTCTGCAGTGCTTGACATAATCTACTTAATTTAAGTCATGACTCAGTGGTTCAGTAAATAATCAGTAGTTCTGGCTAGAAATATTTGGGAGTAAAAATGCAACAGAAGAATAAAGCCATGTTAGAAAATTATTTTAAGATCTTTTGGCAGTGTTTTTGCAAATTTTAAATGGGTTACCTTTTTCTTCCCCTGAAAAAGTCATTCAGATAGGAGCATGATTTTCTCATTAAGAAGTAAAGAATGAAAGCAATGTTTATAGAGAATGTAAGTAAAACACAGCAGTTTGATCAGCTTTAATGATATAATAATGTGTTGTGAATATAATTTAATTTAGGTTTGTGTAACGTTTTCTGTTTCATTATGTTTATTAAAATTTTACAACCTTAACAAAGAAATTGGTCATTCTCAAGATCACAAATCTGTATAGTATTACTGCAACATAGGAAGAAAATATGGTCAATATCAACATACCAATAAGGCACAGGTGATCAGTAATATCTAAGTAATATAAGTATACTTTAAACCCATGAGTGGGGGGACACTCCAATGTTATATCATGATACTCTGTCTCCAGGCTAGTGCAAGAGATATGTAAATGACCTGTCGCTCACAGCAAGGGGGCAGCAAGGACCAAGGTTTTTCTCTGCAAGTCTGTTCTGTTTTTTTGAACAATAAAAGAGGATTGCTCAACGCTGGATTAACTCTGTGTGGCAAGACTGGGCACAGATGATAGGAAATCTTACGCTCTGACAGCAAAGACATTTTTTTAGGGGGGGTTTACATCCACTTTAAATGCGTGGGGAGGACTACATAGGAAGATGACTGATATTAATTTGATCATACCATAATGGTGAAATCGCATAACTAAAGAGTGTCCGCTATGTGGAAAGGATCAATATACTGAAATTAAATGATAAATCTACAGTTGAGGAACTCCTTCACTGGGATAATTATAGAAGGGAACCAATCTCTCTAGTTCATCGTTCAATTTAGAGGAATTTGTATTGTTTAGCTGTGGGTAAGTCTTTTGACATAGCCTAAATTAGCCATACTCTCAATCCAATTCCTGGAAGGATTTTTCATGAAACTATAGAAACTATAGAAAGTGTCTGGGGACACTGTTTGTCTGAACCACCTTTTACAAATTGCCAATGTTCCCCAAACCCATTTCTGAGGGTACAGATGGTGCGAACAATGTAAAATTGGCTGCATGGGCATGATGAGCAATAAAACACAAAGCAGGTGAAAAAACCTGGCATAGTATAATGTTTACGTTTACATGTAAACTCCTTTCGTCCATGAGTGACATGTTTATAGATGAGGCACAATGGTTTGCAGCATTTAAACATGCCTCTAAAGTTGAAAAAGGTAAGAGGACTGTTGGTGACTCGACGAAGGGGTTTGATTCTTCTGGGTGCTATTTGGTTTTTGATGTCCCTAGCTCATCTATAGGAATCTTTTTTGATAGATCTGTAAGGGTGGCCTTACAGGGGTTGTATAGGTTTGAACAGTGTCTCCCTGCAGAGATGTAGTCCTAAGGGAGGGGATTTAGAAGGGAAATCGAAGGAAAAGTTAAGTGAGCCAACAATGCACTAGCTTAAAAAAATTAAAAACAAACCTTTAAAACCCCTTTTAAGGTGGGGATCTTCGTGGAATATCCATACTATTTTCCTAAATGGAGTGTGGAGTTGTTTAGTGAATCTCAGAGGTTGTGGATATCGTGTGGCAGTGTTATACTAAGCGTTTTGTTCTCCATTTTGTGAGTTGCTCTTTTATATTTGGAATAAAAGTGGTTTGTCGCTACTCTTGGATAGCTCTGCTCTCTTCTCTAGATTTTTGTTCCCTCTAGCTCTTTTTTGAGCTGATAGCCACTGAGATTAACACCTTCCAACCATCTTATCCACTTATCCATTATAGAACTTCAAAGACTGTTCATTATCTATCTACATTATGTACCAATGCAAGTCTCTATATGAGCCGATTCCACCTATCTCCAGTGTGCCAATAATATGTGTTGTTTCCTAGAGAATAAAATCTAAAATAAAATATGCTTTTTAATGAATTTAAGTGCAAACAACAAAAATAGAATACCCATTTTTTGTATAATATGAAAAAATAATGTTACAATGAAAAACTAAATACCCAACGTCACAGTTTAAAATTGCGCACGCCTATGGAATGGCTCCAAACTACAGTATCTACAAATCTCCGTTGCTTTAAAAGCCTTTATAGGTTACCAGTTTAGAGTTGCATAAGAGGTCTGGTGCTAGAATTATTGCTCTTGCTTGAACATTCGTGGCTATATCTCACATGTTTTGATACAAACACTGTTTACATATGCATGTGGGACTTGCGTATGTGTCCACCTTTGCGTAAGAACAGGGGGGGCAGGGAAGCTTTAACTTTTTTTTTTTTTTTTACACTTTTTTAGCAGGATCGCTGTTTGAACCTCTGGTGCTATGAGCTTTGGCCGGAAGGTGTTTCTACTGTCTGTTTTGGGTTCCTATTTTTTCCTGTGGTCCTTTTTGCTGCTGTTCTGTTCCCCACTCCTTGACTCATTGCTTGGGTACATTGTTTATGAATTCAAGATAATGTTTAATGGGGTTGTAAAGGTAAACGTTTTTTCACCTTAATGCATCCTATGCATTAAGGTGAAAAAATTTCAGGCAATACCGACCCCCCGCGTTATTCTTACCTGTCCCATCGAAAGTCCTGTGCTCTGCCCGAACATCCTCTTGGCCGCTAAGCCTGGCCGTTGATTGGCTAGAGCAGATGTATTAAAAGCAGCGCAGCCATTGGCTGGCTCTGCTGTCAATCACATCCAATGATGCGGCGAGCCCGAGTGATACAGTGAGCGGCTATAGCCGCTCGCTGTATCACGGGAGCATGCCTGCAAGAACTACACACCATGCAAGTTTGCTCACATGAATGTGTGGAGTTCTTGTGGGGAGGACCAGAGACAGCCGCAGAGGGAACCCAGAAGACGTGGATCGGGGCCACTCTGTGCAAAACGAGCTTCACAGTGGAGGCAAGTATCAAGCCCCGTACACACGGCCGAGGTTCTCGGCAGAAACCAGCGAGAAACTCGCTGGGAGCCGCATTCTGCCGAGAACCTCGGCCGTGTGTACGCTCTCGGCGAGGTTCTCCATTTGCTCTACGGCCCGTCGGGATGAATGGCTGGTTGCCTTTCCCGACGGGCGGCTCGCGGAATCTGACGGCCGGCAGAGAACCTCGATGGGCGGAACGATGTGTTCTGCCCGTCGAGGTTCTCTGCTGCGTGTACGCGGCATAACATGTTTTTTTTTTCTTTTTCTTCTTCTTTACAACTGCTTTAAGATGACATACCTGTAAATTCCATATCTTGGAGTACAATACAGGACACATGTCCCTCCCCTCTTTTTATCCCGTTACTACTGCTAATAAAGTGGAGCCCTACAGAGTGGGGAAGGTTGGGGGTTACATAGATTAGGTGGCAGTTCGAGCAAAGCTTTTCCCAGTGTCAAGTCACCATTACCTAACACTACATAACTCATGATTTAGGAGTTTATTCCTATGACCTGTACTGTTCCCCAAGATATGGCTTTTTTAGGTGTGTGTGTGTGTATATATATATATATATATATATATATATATATATATATTCTCATTTTGCATTAACATAACATTGTGTTCCACTGACAAATATATATACAGTTTGTTCCTGGGCTATTGATCATGGAGCAGGCATTCAAACAGATTCCACAGAGGCCGACACCGAACAAGTGGCTTGAAAGCAAAGATTGGCACATGTGGATCATAAATTGAATGAGTGTACTTGGCAGACAGATGAATAAATGTATTTGTTCGTGTATTGGCTTGCAAATGTAGTCTGTAAGTTTTATATTTTTATTTTGAACATAATCAGATAATCAGTTATTTACAGTTTCAGTAAATATGCAAAGCTTTCATTTTTTTTTTTTTTTTTAGCTCCTCAAAGAAACTTTGAGATTGCTTTCAAAATGTTTGATCTGAATGGAGATGGAGAAGTAGACATGGAAGAATTTGAACAGGTAGGAATTGTTTTACAAATACAGAGCATGCACAATTCAAGTGGTTCTAAATCCTGGCATCAGATAAGCCCCTCTCTCCCAAGGGGGGTTGTTTTGCAGGGGTGCTCACAAGTTCTGCTTTTGGCGTCCATAACTACCAAATGCAGGACTCCCCCCCCCAGCGCCTGCATTATTGGATTTGATTGACAGCAGCAGGAGCCAATGGCTGCGCTGCTATCAATCTATCCAATGAAGAGCCGAAGACCCTCGAGCAAAGATCCTACACGTTCTCGACGCAAATGAGCAGTCTGCAAATGAGCAGTCTATTATCTTTGTGCTTTGCTCAGACATTAACCACCTCAGCTCTGGAAGGTTTTAACCCCTAAACCAGGCAATTTTTTGCTATTTAGCACTGCACTACTTTAACTGGTAGCTGTGCGGTCGTGCAACGATTTACCCAAATGAAATTTATATATTTTTTCCACACTAATGGAGCTTTCTTTTGGTGGTATTTAATCACCACTGGGTTTTAATTTTTTTATTATATACATTAAAAAAGACTGAACATTTAAAATATTTTTTACGTTCTGCTATAAAACATCCAATAAAAAAGCAAATTTCTTCATATATTTAGGCCAAAATGTATTCTGCTACATGTCTTTGTTTAAAAAAATCCCAATTAGCATATATTTGTTTTCATGAATAACGTTTCCAAACTATGGTATACTGTGTATATTGGAATTTTTATTTATTTATTTTTTTATGCTAGTAATGGTCAGCAACTTATAGTGGGACTGTGATACACGGACATCACCAGTGACACTAATACAGTGATTAGTGCTAATACTATATACTGTACCAATGACACTGGCTGGGTAGAGGTCAACATTTAGGGGCAACCCCGGAAGGATTTGCCCCCCTTAATGACCACACCACTTTTTGCGATATGGCACTGCGTCGCTTTAACTGACAATTGTACGATTACGTGATGTACCCACACAAAATTTATGTCCTTTTTTTTTCCTACAAATAGTTTTTTTTTTTGGTGGTATTTGATCATCTCTGCGGTTTTTATTTTTTGCGCTATAAACAAAAAAAGAGCGTACATTTTTGAAAAAAAAGCAATATTTTTTACTTTTTGCTGTAATCCTATATCCCCCAAAAAATATATATATAAAAAAAATTCTTCTGAAGTTTAGGGCGATATGTATTCTACATATTTTTGGTAAAAAAAATCACAATGAGCATATATTGATTGGTTTGCGCAAAAGTTCTAGTGTCTACAAAATAAAGGGATATATTTTTATAGTTTTTATAGTTTTTTTTTTTTTTTTTTTTACTAGTGGCGGACTGCGGCGGACAGATCGGACACCTTTTACACATTTTTGGGACCACTAACTTTTATACAGCGATCAGAGCTTAAAATAGCTACCGATTACTGTATTAATGTCACTGGCAGGAAAAGAGTTTAACACTAGGGGGTGATCAAGGGGTTAAATGTGTGTTCTATGGAGTGATTATAACTGGGGGGGGATGGGACTGCCTGAAGAAGGAGACGCATCTGTTGTTCATACTAAGTATGAACAGAGATATGTCTTCTTATCCCTGACAAAACAGATACGTCTGTTTACATTGACATATCTGTGTCTTTTAAAAACGATCGTGGGTGCCCGGCAAACATCATGGCTGTCCGGCACGTGCGTTGGCTCAGTCGTCGCGCTGCGCGTGCCCCCCCCTAGTGGTCTTAAAGCGACAGACCTATACCTACGGTGATTTGCCTAGGCGAGCCAACCTGACACAGTATACCTGCAGCATCATGTTTACTGTAGGTACTGTGTCCTGATTTTACCAAGCATTGTACCGAAAATAACGGCATGTTGTTGCTGTCTGAAGAGAGCCCTATGTTTACCAAAACAGGGCTCTACTCTGTTAGCCAAAAAATAATAATAAATATATTGCGCTAAACCAAATAAAACTCTAGGCAGCCAACACAACAAAAGGATAATTGTGAGAAAACGTGAAAATAAAGTGTAGTGCCAATATGGGAGCCTCCTGTAGGGAGGACCCTCTGTAGGCCTAGTGACAAGGTAATCACAGACCTTGGATAGTAATGCTCTTCCAATATTGAACCACATTCACTGTAGGCAAGTACAGTAGCTGTAATATATTGGCAACAGCTATAAGTGATTGGTGAATCATTACCAATAAGATAAAAATATAAATATGAACAGATAGGTCAATCAGATATCATGTGAAAAGGCACTCCTAATCTGACACTGAGTACCTGTGTGTATAATAATGCTTATGTGAACAACTATATAGTGTTAAACAATACACACAAGTTTGCCACTTGTGTAGTGATATACAGTTCACACAAGTGAAATATTATAAATGCCAGCTGCAAATTATAACAAAAGTTACAAATCAAGTGAGAAATTAGTCCATACACCGTGAAGATAGTATGAGCATATTCTCCTTCTAGTAGACTTGAATAAGATGCATATTTCAAGGTGTAATCCCCAAATGCTGGAACCAGGTATGAATTCGATACACTTACCGAATAAAATGGACCCACAACTCACCTTACGGTGGGGTGGTCTCGAAGGCTTGTATGGACCGATTGCCCTCTCTGGTCGCCGTCAGGATGGTTGTCCTAGATGTGGTTGGTATCTGATGTATTCAGGATACACTTGTAGCCAGAAATTTCCCTCTGGTAAGTAGACAAGTACCGTGATAGTACGGTAGTAGTACCCAATCAATTCCAAAATGGGGGAAAAAGGAGGAAAGGATAAAAAGCTTGCTTAGCCAATCAGTGGATCTTGGCCATAAATTATTGGCCGGGACCTGCTGATGAGTTTGTGTTGCAGTGAATGACAGCTCGGGTTTCCGGTTGTGTGTGTGAACTCGGTAGAAACCCCCCGTTGTACGGGTATGTTATGGTGCCTGTAAGAGAAAAAAAATATACTTTATAACAAAGTAAAACAGAATTTGGAACATTATCTTTGATCTTTTTTTCCTTTTTATCCATTCTCTGGAGAGTATTTTAGCTGCCATATAAAACAGAAATGACCTTTTGCTTTAAGCAGATGTTCTAACCCAACAGATAAAGGTTTTTATGATTTGTTTTATTCTTTTGCACCATAAACTTTGAGGGAGAAGTTCAAGTTGCTCATATACTTAAAAATGTCAATTCCTCCTTGTCCGCCGAGGGACACTGGAATAATTAGACGGTCATGTTATGCTTTGCCTACAGTTTGATAAGACACTGACAACAGAAAAGCTGTTGGCCAGCACAATATAAACCCACCCACAACTGTCATTGCTTAGTTTTTGCTAGTGTCCACGAGGGTGACTGTCGTCTTCAGCTCTGCAATTCTATGATATTTTGAAAGATTTATCTACAAACAGCTGCTGGTAGACTTGTGCTGGATGAGGTAATTCCTGGAGGGGTTTTCTGTCAGCCACCAAGCTCAGGTTTTTCCAGTTTATTCTCGTGTTCTCTCTGTGAAAGCCCTACATTTCTGGACATCTCTTGAGTCATCTACAGCTACTTGTAATTGCAGGCCAGATATAGAAATTCTGTATAGTGTTCAATTTAGCACAGATTTCCAGTTTATTTTCTACGCTGGTACTCTCAATGAGACAATGCGGTGATTGGCAATGATTACTGGTCTGTGTTCCAATTCACACAGGGTTTCTGTCCTGAGATCAACCCAGTATATCTGGGCATTCTCTATGAAGTCTCTATCGGCCCAGAGCTGAGGCCATTTTTCTTTCCCTGTCTCTGCAACTCATTATTATAAGTTTCTAGCAGGTTTATGCTAGGTTAAAGTTTCTCTGTATTTAAGCATATGTTATCTTCTACAGTACCTACCTGTAATGTATTCTCTGCAGTGGCATGTGTAGTTCATTTGTCCTTCATTCTAGATTTGCATATTTACATTGCAAGGTGGCCTTATGGAGGAGCCCCTTTTTTTTATTTTCTCTCGTAGTCACTCAAGGCAAATGTTTTTACTTTCCAGCCCATTCATGAGCTAGAGCTGCTTGATGACACTGCTCTAATTCAGGAGCACACTTGCTGAAGTGCAAGTGTACGCTATTTGGTAAGGTAGTTTTGAAGCGCTTTTGTTAATTTCCAAGGCGATTTACCTGCCAGTAAATCCACCAATGCCTATAGTGAGTCATTTAAAACATGTTCCAGCAGTTTCTCTGGGCTTAGAGAGCAGAGGTCCTATGATTATACAGACCATAGAGTTATAGACCAGTTTGTAATTGTGGTATCTGCGTTTTTAGGCCCGCTCTGATTATTGTGAAGCTGCTGTGCAATTTTATGTGCATCTGTACTTTATGCTGAATGCAGGCTGTGTAACAGACCATGTCAGAATGTACTTTTACAAAATGTAGTTTTAATCTTTACTGGGTAATTACTATTACCATTGTAGATTCTTGTGTGCAGTTGTTCCATGCAACTCCACCTACCCTAACCCAGATGTAAAAAAAATTTGTTATCCTATTACCTTCAAGCGTTTTTTGTGGACACTATGTATTTTTTAATGGCACAGTGCTAATTGGAAGTGTACTGCAGGACATTGGCTCTTATGTGAAGGGGGATCTCTATGATCTGGTTTACCCATCCTCTGATAAATCCAACACACACACTGAATTTCTCTGGTTAAAGGGGTAGTTCCCCCAAAAACCTTTTTTTTAACATTGATTGAGGCTCGTTCGGTCAAGGGGAATCGGGTGGTTTTTTTTTAGAATCGATGCAGTACTTACCATTTTAGAGATGCATCGTCTCCGACGCTTCCGGGTATGGTCTTCGCGAAGGGCGTTCCTATTTGATTGACAGGCTCCGACGGTCGCATACATCGCGTCACGATTTTCCGAAAGTAGCCGAACGACCGTGCGCAGGCGCAGTATAGAGCCGCACCGGCGCTCGGCTTCTTTCGGCTACTCGTGACGCGATGTATGCGACCGTCGGAAGCCTGTCGGAAGCCTGTCAATCAAATAGGAACGCCCAGACCAGACGATCATACCCGGAAGCGACGGAGACGATGCATCTCTAAAACGGTAAGTACTGCTTTGTTTCTAATAAAAAAACACCCGATTCCCCTTGACATAACGAGCCTCAATCGATGTTAAAAAATGTTTTTTGGGGGAATTACCCCTTTAAGGTCAAGATACCGCTGCAGATTCATTAGTAGATAAGGACTCGTAATCCCTCTGTGAGTGAAGAATCGTTCAGACTGATTTCAGCCCCCAACTATTCTGTCCACATCTGAAAACTTTTCTCCTTGTTCTGGCAGTCAGATTTACCCTTTACTATAGTAAAACAGATTCTGCTTGTAATTGTACTTTGTCAAATCATGGAGTATGCATAGACGGATGGTTGTAATCTTTCATTTCAGCTATGCCATTGTGCAAAAAACCTTAGTTTTTTTTTTTTTTATCGCATGGGTCTCACAGTTGGGCACTCTGGTTAAAGTGGCTCTAAGGGCAGAATGTTTACCTTAATGCATTCTGTGCATAAACGTTAAAAAAAAAAAGAACATCTGCAAGCTGGAGGCTGTCCCCAGGACCTCTTGGCCTTTGCTGCTGTGTTGCCCATCTCTCCATGGAACTGCTTTTGGACGACCTGACCGTCAAAGAATTCTAAGAATTTCTGTGTTTCTCAATGGATGAAAATGAAAATAGGATTTTAGTACTCATCGTAAAATATTTTTAATAGTGTCCATTGGGGGACACAGATCCCACCTCTGTTTATTTTCATGCTTCTTTGCTACAAGACTGAGACATGATGGCAGTGGGTGGGATTATCCTGTGCTGCCCAATGGATTTTTTTTTTTTGTGTCCATTTCTTCTGTAGGTGGAAGTAGGACCTCAGTTTTCTCAGATGATAATATACAAAAATCCTATTTTCTCCAGTTAAATTGGCAATTTTTTAATTCATATTTTTGTATGTAACTATTTCCTGCATTTAATCCTGCCTATGAGGAGATGTCACAGATATCTAAACATTTTGAAGGTACATCAATTTAATTTCAAACCTATTATGTTTGCAACACAAACCCTAATACTATTTTTAAAAGCAGAAGTGAACAGGCTTAATTAATGGGTAAGATTGATCTAGATATTAACCTATTAATAATCTCTACCATAAATTAGTTCTCTTCAAATTGAGTGGAAATTTCATTCCAAGCACAAGGACTGGGCACAGACAAAGCAGGGACATTTTGCCTGTGTCTGTTAAGTTTCTTGTAGCTAAAATACCAAGCCTGTCCAGAACGCTGTCCTGACATCCATTGGTTGGTATATTGCTCAGTGTATTTTGTAACCCATGCAATTGTTACAAAATAAGCTCATTTAAAACACTCCAAAAAAATCAAACCAGGCTGATCTCTAGACATGCTAAGAATCTAAAAACCAGTTCCTTTTAAGATGGCTCATTTAGAAATAATCAAACCCTAAATGCTACGTCAGACAAAGTGGCAATCCTGTAATCAATTTTTAAGTACAGTGAAACCTTGGATTACGAGCATAATCCGTTCCTGAAGAATGCTTGTAATCCAAAGCACTCACTTATAAAAGCAAGTTTTTCCATATAAGTCAATGGAAACAAAAATAATTTGTTCCACATTGAACTTCTATGGCATGCCATACCGCATGTGGCCAGAGGTGGGCGCCGGAGAGATTTGGAAATACTCTGAGACCGTTCACTGCATTCGGAAACACTTGGGAAACGGGTATTTCCTAGTGTTTTTCGAACAGATCTGATTAGGTCTGGCACTCCCGCGCCTCTGGCCAAATGTGGTACTGCACACTGCAGTGTCTTGAATCCTGCTAGTTTTGCAAGACAACACTAGCAAACCAAGTCAGGATTTAAAAAATAAAATAAAATTGTTCGTACTGCAAAATGCTCATTAACTGTGTTACTTGCAATCTGAGATTCCACTGTATTTATAAATGAGACCTTTTGTGAATGATCAAAGAAAATTTGTTTTACTAGACATTTACTCTTTGAAAACTAATATATGGGAAAATGTCTTCTGAGACGAATAACCCTCAACACTTGCAGGGAGCAGAAAGAGCCTTGGGGGGGAGGGGGGGGTGTTTAAATCTTCAGCCATTTTGATTTTCTGTGCCTAAATGCAGCATCACTCCTTTCAGAAGGAGCAAGAGCCTTGATGGATGCTGGAGGGAGGATTCTACTACCAAAAACCCCCAAGTCGTCTTCCTTCTTTAGAGCCTTCACAGATCTCTTTGGGTCCATGCACCCCACAGAGCCCAGCTCCCCCTTCCCCTCCTGCATCCCAATGACATCCGAAAGCGCTGCACAGAAGCTGCTGGCAGGACTTTTCTCGACACCCTGCCATCGCAGATGAGGCTTTTTACAGGTGCTATTTTTAGCGCTAAAGCTCCTGAAAAACGCCTCCAGCCTGAAAGGGATCTAAATATTTCTGCAATTACAATTGCTTGGCTATGCAACCCTCCCCTATTTCTTTCTCGTACATCACGGGACACAGAGCAGCATATTCATTACTATACGGGTTATATGGAGTACCTTCAGGTGTGGACACTGGCAATCTCAAACAGGAAGTCCTCTCCCTATATAACCCCCTCCCATAGAGGAAGTACCTCAGTTTTTTCGCCAGTGTCTTAGGTGTTGGTCACGGAATAGCTTTGCCTCCACATCCTTGGGATTAAGGCTGGCTAACCGGATCTGTCCAAGGAGCCTCAGTGCCAAAGTGGACAGTACCCGGGCCCCAAACCGTGGGGTTTTGCCTATAATGCTCCTCTCTAGAGGGCTGGACCCTGGGCCCAGGACTTGGAGTTTTCTAAACCAAAAGATCCTGTTTGCCAGGGTGTTGTATAGGTCCGGGACAGTCGGTTCCTTCCAGGACCCCAGTGCCTGAAGGTCTACTACGCTACCCACGGAGATGGGAGAAGATTGGACCGTTTTGCTATGCAAATGTCCTGCGGCATGGAGCAGGTAAGAGGGGAGCCTGCGGGACTTGGTTCAACAGCAGGCTCTCCAGGGGAGATCTTAAGGGGGGTAGCCTGAGTATGCTCTGCATTGGCACCATGGTCATTATGTCTGATGGACAGGATGGCCTGAAATGTTCCCCCCCCCATCACTTGATCCCCCTACCTATCTATGTATGTTTGCTAGCTACCTGCTGCTCGCTGGTTGAAGGTCTTTTTAAAAAAAAAAAAAGAGATCTGTCTCTAGGCTAAAGGGACTCCTTAGGGGCATGTTTTAAGCCTTACGTAGCCGGGATTCAAATCTGCCGCCTGATGCGTCCTCCAGCCTGCATTCCTGGGCTCCAGAGTGCGTCTCCTCCTGGGCTCTCCTCCCCCGACAGTCGCACGCGCGCATGCATATAGAAAAATGTTCGCGCCGTTCGTCGGGGAGCGTGACTGCAGTGTAGAGTGGGCGTGCCTTCAATTGCTGTTATACACAGCAGGCGCGATCTTAGCTCAGATCAAAGCTGAGCTGGAAGAGAGAGGACGCAGAGCTGGCAGCACAGTGACTCCCGGTGGCGAGAAAGGGGTAGTACATGCTGGAGTCAGCTCCAATGCTTTTTGTTAAGCCAAAAATCCCCTTGGCAACAGGTTGAATGCTGGCAAACATGTTGGGGGTGGGGCTGTATGTGTAAAAAAACAATAATATTATAAAGGAAGACATACTGAGCCCCACCGTTTTTGGGCATTAGTGATCCTATTGTCCCCTAAACCTTATTTTTTGTACTCCTGGCTATAACAGTCTGTTGTTGTAAGCGAAGTCCCTCGGTTTTGTATTATGGCTTCCAAAGGTTCAGGATCAAAACACAAAAAAAAAGAAGAAAGGGCAAAGACAAAGGGGTGCCTCCTCTGGTTCTAATGATATGCCAATACTTTCCCTACAGGTTATTCCTATAGGGGTCACCTTGGATAAGCCATTTAAGGGGGGTCTGGTGCTGAGGCTGGCCCAGATCGGCCCAACCCTGTGTTATCACAGAGGAGATGCTAGCCGTCACCCTAGGGGGGGCTAGAGAAAAAAGGTTAACAGCTATGATCGCTGGCTCTTTTTCTGGCAATAAGCGGACTAGATCCCCATCGCCAAAGGGTGTATCCTCGGATGCTGGGATTCTCTCTCCGGAGGAATTCGAATTTCAGGAGGATCGGTTGGACCAGAACCTAGAGGAAGGATCTACCACTGAAGAATCGTTTTCAGCCTCCCAGACGGAGAGTCTGTGGGTCCAGTCTTTGACAGACATGGTCCGCTCGGCATTTAATTTGCCATTTCCAGAGCCTCAGGTTCCTGCGGTATCCTCTTTGGGTTCTTTTAAAGCGCCTTTAAGCAACGCAGCTTTTCCGGTCCATCCTCTGTTAGAGGAATTGGTTTTTCCAGGATTGGGACGACCGGACAGAATTTTTTCTGCCGCCTAAAGCCTACGGCCACATCACCCTGAAAGCGCCCGATCTCGTCGGATCTCGGAGGCTAAGCAGGGTCGGGCCTGGTTAGTGCCTGGATGGGAGACCGCCTGGAAGGTTTTCTGTCATTTACTCTATGGAAGAGAAATTTTTCTAAGAAATGGGCGCTCCCAACTGTGGACGCAGCCATCTCATGTGTGAATAAATCATTAACTGGCCCGGGGGAAACATACAAATGTTTAAGGTCCCGGTCGATAAACGTTTAGAGACACTTTTTCAAGCATCCTTTGCTACGGCAGGAGCAGTGGTACAGCCAGCAGTGGCTGCAATTGGAGTTTGTCAGGCGTTAAAGGACCAGACAAAACAGATGCTTAAAGACATCCCTGCCCAATAGGCAGAGGAGTTATTGGATATTCCCAGGGCTCTGTGCTTTGCGGTAGAGGCTATAAAAGACTCCATCCAGCAGGCGTCTCGTTTGTCACTATTTTTAGTACATATGAGAAGGCTCTTATGGTTGAAGAACTGGGCGGCCGAGCCCCATGCAAAAGACTACTGGCAGGTTTTCCCTTCCATGGAAAGATCTGGATAAATACATTCAGACTGTTTCAAGTGGCAAAAGTACCCTTTTACCAGTCAAAAGAAGTTCGGGGTCCTGCGTTTTAAAGGCAGCTCCCCCCTGTTCCGGGGCCCTCAAATTCCAGGCAGTATCGGGCCTCCTGTGCGATCAAACTTTTAACAATGGATCGCAAGGACAGGCCTCTGGGGGCAAGAGGCCATGGTATCGATCCCCGACAGAGGGGGTCCGATCATCTGTGGCCACAGGCTACAGATTAGAAATTCTAAAGTTTCCTCCACAAGAAAGGCCTCAATGCGGGCGGCATTGGATCATCTGCTTTACCAGGGCATAATGGTAGAGGTACCAGCCCAAGAACAGGGGCTAGGTTTCTATCCCAATCTGTTTGTCATACCAAAGCCCATCGGCGATGTCAGACCAATTTTGGACCTAAAAGGTTTAAATGCTTACCTAAAGGGTTCGCTCTTTCCGGATGGAATCCGTTCGGTCAGTAGCCGCCACACTCCAGAAGGACGACTTTCTGGCTTCTATAGACATAAAGGATGGTTACCTTCATGTACCAATCTTTCAGCCACATCAAATATTTTTTACGCTTCGCAGTGATACAGCATCACTTCCAATTCGTGGCGCTCCCCTTCGGGCTGGCTACGGCCCCGGGTATTCACGAAGGTCCTAGCTCCAATTCTAGTCAATCTAAGGATCCAAGGGGTCTCGGTCCTAGCATACCTGGACGACCTCTTAATCATAGATCACTCGCTTCCTTGGCTGGAATGCGCAGTAGCCCTCATGGTTCAGTACCTCGAGAGGTTCGGCTGGGTCCTAAACCGGGGGAAAAATCAGCATTTCAACCTACAAAGCAGTTGGAATATCTCGGCATGAGATTAGACACAGAACAGAAAAAGGGTGTTCCTGCCCCTGGTAGAGGTCGAGGCTATCAAAAAATTGATTCAGTTGGTTCTAAGCAAAAGAGAACCAACTATTCGCCTATGTATGCGATTACTAGGCAAACTAATGGCCATGTTCGAGGCGATACGCACGCTTCCACACTCGCGTCCTACAGACAGCAATTCTAGCAGCTTGGAGCAAGGGAGCAAAGGCCTTGGAGTTTCCTTTGACACCGTCATTAAAGGTCCGGCAGAGTCTATGCTGGTGGTTAAACCCTCAGAACCTTCTGAAGGGGAGTCTTTCTGCCCAGTGGTCTGGAAGGCTGGAGAGCGGTCTTGAACGGGTTCACTCGCCAAGGAACTTGGGCAGAGGCGGAGAGGCAGCTGCCCATCAATGTCTGGGAGATCAGAGCGGCTCGGCTAGCCCTCCTGGCATAGACATCCAGATTACAGGGGTCCTCGGTGAGAATTCATTCAGACAATGCCACAGCAGTGGCATATATGTGAACCACCAAGGGGGAACCAAGAGTCAAGCCACTCAGAGAGAGATGAGCTTGGTTTTTCGGTGGGCAGAGGTTTATGTACCCTGCATATCGGCGACATTTATTCCCGGGGTGGACAACCTGCAGGCGTACTTCCTAACCCTGTCGCCGGGGGAGTGGTCTCTGCATCCACAGGTCTTTCAGACAATCTGCCAGAAGTGGGGAGTGCCAGACGTGGATGTCATGGCATCGGGATTCAACAAGAAGCTAGACAGGTTCATGTCTCGAACGAGGGACCCTATGGCCTGCAGAACCGATGTGTTGGTTTGCCCTTGGCATCAATCATAACTTCTATATGCATTTCCCCCGCTGCAGTTACTACCCCGCCTGTTGCGCAGGATCATAGCACAGGCCGGTTATCCTGGTAGCCCCAGCGTGGTACCGGAGGGCATGGTACTCACTAGTCCTGAAATTGGCAGAAGGAGGCCCTTGGACTCTTCCTCTATGGCCAGACCTACTCTCACAAGGCCCGATCCTCCACCCTGCATTACGGCGTCTAAATTTGATCGGCCTGGCGGCTGAATCCCTGATTCTCAGGGGTAGAGGTCTGTCTAGGCAGGTAATCCCTACCCTCATTAAGGCTAGAAAGCCGGCCTCCAGGGTAATTTGTTACAGGGTTTGGAGGGCCTACATAGGCTGGTGTGAGTCTAAGAGATGTGTTTCCCGCAAGTATACTATTGATAGAGTATTACGTTTTCTCCAGCTAGGAGTGGATAAAGGCCTGGCATTAAGCACGATCTAGGGACAGATTTCAGCCTTATCAGTGTGGTTTCAGAGGCCGCTGGCCGCCCACTCGCTGGTTAAGATCTTCATACAGGGAGTCTTACGTGTTAATCCTCCGGTCAAATCACCACTTTGTCCATGGGACTTAAATCTTGTTCTGTCAACTCTACAGAAACAACCCTTTGAGCCGTTGGCTGAGGTACCTTTGGTTTTACTGACTAGAAAGTCGGTATTTCTGATCGCCATAGTTTCGGCCAGGAGAGTATCGGAATTGGCAGCCTTATCTTGTAAGGAACCATATCTCATTTTACATAAGGATAGGGCGGGTTTCCGTCCTCATCCTTCCTTTCTACCAAAGGTTATATCCAGTTTCCACTTGAACCAGGATGTGGTACTTCCATCCTTCTTTCCAAAACCCACCTCTAGAAAGGAGGGGTTGCTGCATACGTTGGATATTGTCAGGGCCATAAAGGCCTATCTTAAAGCTACAGAGAAGGTTCGGAAAACAGATATGGTGTTCGTTTTACCGGAAGGGCCCAAGATGGGTCAGGCAGCTGCTAGATCCACCATCGCAAGATGGATTAAACAATTAATCATTCAGGCCTACGGTTTGAAGAGGTTGCCTCCTCCTTTGTCGGTAAAGGCCCATTCTACCAGGGCCATGGGCACCTCCTGGGCAGCACATCATCAGATCTCTATGGCTCAAATATGCAAGGCAGCAACGTGGTCGTCAGTCCACACGTTTACAAAATTTTTATCAATTGGACGTAAGAAGGAATGCGGATACAGCCTTTGGGCAGGCAGTACTACAGGCCGCGATTCAAGCTCCTCAGGATCTGAGGGGGCTCCCTTGATTTAGATTTGAGATTTACATTTCTTGACTAAGTTGGATTTATTATTATTTGAGTATACCTCTAAATTAAATCCTTTTTTGGAAGATGTCTCCCTCCCCTCATTAAAGCACTGCTTTCGGACATCCCGTATAGTAATGAATATGCTGCTCTGTGTCCCGTGATGTACGAGAAAGAAAAAGAGATTTTTTAATACAGCTTACCTGTAAAATCTTTTTCTTGGAGTACATCACGGGACACAGAGCTCCCACCCCTCTTTTGGGGAACATTTTTGGGAGGCATACTGCTTGCTACAAAACTGAGGTACTTCCTCTATGGGAGGGGGTTATATATGGAGGGGACTTCCTGTTTGAGATTGCCAGTGTCCACACCTGAAGGTACTCCATATAACCCGTATAGTAATGAATATGCTGCTCTGTGTCCCGTGATGTACTCCAAGAAAAAGATTTTACAGGTAAGCTGTATTAAAAAATCTATTTTTTTTCTCTTTTACACTTGGGTATTTTTTTTTTGGGTGGGGGGGGGGGCGGATATGGGTATATAAATATAGGTGTGGCACTGTTTAGCTACAGTTTTTTTTACATTATGGATTGTTTATTTTTGTTTTTGATTACGTTTGGGTACACCAGATTGGTAAATGAATATTGGATGCCCCACAGATGCTCAATAAGGTTTAGGTCTGGAGACATGCTTTTGGCCAGTCCATCACCTTTACCCTCAGCTTATTTGGCAAGACAATGGTCACCTTGGAGGTGTGTTTGGGGTCGTTATCATGTTGGAATACTGCACTGTGGCTCATTCTCTGAAGGAAGGGGATAATGCTCTGCTTCAGTATGTCACATTACATGTTGGCATTCATGGTTCCCTCAATGAACTGTTGCTCACCAGTGCCGGCAGCACTCGTGCAGCCCCAGACCATGACACTCCCACCACCATACTTGACTGTAGGCAAGACACACTTGTCTTTGTACTCCTCGCCTGGTTGCTGCCACACATGCTTGACACCATCCGAAACAAATAAGTTTGTCTGGTTCCAATAATCCACGTCCTTAGTCTTCATCAAACTGTTTGCTGGCTTACTTCTGAGAGGACGGCCATGCAAACCAACTTGGTCTGAGCACTGACAGGCTGACATTCCATCCCTTCAACCTCTGCAGCAATGCTGGCAGCACTCGTAAGTCTATTTCCCAAACACAACCTCTGGATATGATGCGGAGCACGTACACTCAACTATTTTGGTCAACCATGGCGAGACCTGTTCTGAGTGGAACCTGTCCTGTTAAAATGCTGTATGGTCTTGCCCACCGTGCTGCAGCTCAGTTTCAGGGTCTTGGCAATCTTCTTATAGCCTAGGCCATCTTCATGGAGAGCAACAGTTTTTTTTTTTCAGATCCTCAGAGTTCTTTGCCATGAGGTGTCATTTTGAACTTCCAGTGACCAGTATGAAGGAGTAATGCGATGGCACCATATTTCTTGTGTTGTCGCATGAAACAATATATTAAAATATGTACAAAAATGTGAGGGGTGTACATACTTTTGTGAGATACTGTAGATATATAAACAAATTTTATATATAAATATATATAGATTTTATATGTATTCAAATATGAACCGTTTTCTTGTATAGTTTTCAGAAAATAACCTATTCTGATAATGGGTATGAAACCTGTCTGCTACAGGTTGCTTATTATTCCATAATGGAGCCCTCCAGATTGCATTCTTATTGCATTATACTGTTATTGCACAATGTAGACTCGGAACTGCTTCATCTCTTTTCAGCTTTGATTAACTTAAAAAGCATTTTTTAATATATGAGAAAAATGTTCATTCCAGGACCAGATTTGCTTTAGTTATCAATGTACTTCCAAGCATCAGAAGAGCCGTTCCATTTCCAAATGAATATTTAGCACAAGCTTTTTTTTTTTAACATAAATATACATTATAAATATATACATATGTTTACGGCTATATTTGCTGCATTATTCGACTCCATTTGTTAGATATTTTAGTATGTCGAAAGGGTAAGGGCTCTTTCACACGGGGCGGATCAGTAATGATCCGCCCCGTGAACCTCCGCTTGCTAAGCGGGGATCGCTCCGTTGATCCCCGCTGAACCGGCGGATGACAGGGCGGTCCCCGCACACTGTGCAGGAGCCACCCTGTCTTTTCTACGCTCTCCCCTATGGGGGAATCGGATGAACAGGGACTGTCTGTTTGTGTTCATCCGATCCGCCAGACGGATGGAAAAGTAGGTTTTTCCTCCATCACACTTTGGCGGAGCGGGTCGGATGTCAGCGGGCATGTCACCACTGACATCCGCGGCTCCATAGAGGAGCACTGAGCGCCCGTTCAGGTCTGCCAAAAAAACTTGCAGGCGGACCTGAATGGGTCCGTCTGTGTGAGAGAGCCCTTAAGCTGGTCGTAGACAGTTAAAATATGGCCGGCTCAGCAAGAACCGGTCAAAATTTGATCCGTCTGTGGGCGGGCTGGTTTTACTGAAGTAAATCCATTGATCAACCTATCAAATTATTGTATTACCACCTGCAGAACACAATGGGGCTGCGAGAGGAATTCCCCCATCAACATTGACTGATAATTCTGAGTGCAATCAATTGAGTATGCTTCGCCCTTGTGAAGGGATCATTAAAATATATCTATTTTTAGTTTTGGATACAGTGGTGAGTGATTTTCATTGCCGTCTTTGTAGGGAGATTTAGGCTTGGTTCACACTGCCATGACCTTCAGAGCAACTTTAAAAGCAACTTCAGGCAATGTCTAGGTAATCTTACTGTAATCGCAACAATCAAAATGAGGATCTGACTTCGAGGCGACTTCCAGTTTCTACTAAAACTGGAATAGAGGCTGCATTTTCCAGTGGGGGCACTTGTTCTGATGAACTAAGACTTTTCCCCTTATTTTGGAGAGATTTCCCTTTAATATTGTGTCAAAGGGAAATCTCCCTAAAGGTAGGGTTGTCCTGACACCACTTTTTTAGGACAAAGTACCGATACTTTTTTTTATGTTTGCGCCGATACTGAATACCGATACTTTTTTTTAAATGTCCCCCACATATGCAGCCATGTCCCTCCACATATGCAGCCATGTCCCCCCACATATGCAGCCATGTCCCCCCACATATGCAGCCATGTCCCCCCACATATGCAGCCATGTCCCCCCACATATGCAGCCATGTCCCCCCACAAATGCAGCCATGTCCCCCCACAAATGCAGCCATGTCCCCCCACAAATGCAGCCATGTCCCCCCACAAATGCAGCCATGTCCCCCCACAAATGCAGCCATGTCCCCCCACAAATGCAGCCATGTCCCCCCACAAATGCAGCCATGTCCCCCCACAAATGCAGCCATGTCCCCCCACAAATGCAGCCATGTCCCCCCACAAATGCAGCCATGTCCCCCCACAAATGCAGCCATGTCCCCCCCCACATATGCAGCCATGTCCCCCCACAAATGCAGCCATGTCCCCCCCACAAATGCAGCCATGTCCCCCCCACAAATGCAGCCATGTCCCCCCCACATATGCAGCCATGTCCCCCCCCACATATGCAGCCATGTCCCCCCCACATATGCAGCCATGTCCCCCCCACATATGCAGCCATGTCCCCCCCACATATGCAGCCATGTCCCCCCCACATATGCAGCCATGTCCCCCCCACATATGCAGCCATGTCCCCCCCACATGTGCAGCCATGTCCCCCCCACATGTGCAGCCATGTCCCCCCCACATGTGCAGCCATGTCCCCCCCCCACATGTGCAGCCATGTCCCCCCCCCCACATGTGCAGCCATGTCCCCCCCCCCCACATGTGCAGCCATGTCCCCCCCCCCCCCACATGTGCAGCCATGTCCCCCCCCACATGTGCAGCCATGTCCCCCCCACATGTGCAGCCATGTCCCCCCCACATGTGCAGCCATGTCCCCCCCACATGTGCAGCCATGTCCCCCCCACATGTGCAGCCATGTCCCCCCCACATGTGCAGCCATGTCCCCCCCACATGTGCAGCCATGTCCCCCCCACATGTGCAGCCATGTCCCCCCCACATGTGCAGCCATGTCCCCCCCACATGTGCAGCCATGTCCCCCCCACATGTGCAGCCATGTCTTCCCCACATGTGCAGCCATGTCTTCCCCACATGTGCAGCCATGTCTTCCCCACATGTGCAGCCATGTCTTCCCCACATGTGCAGCCATGTCTTCCCCACATGTGCAGCCATGTCCCCCCCACATGTGCAGCCATGTCCCCCCCACATGTGCAGCCATGTCCCCCCCACATGTGCAGCCATGTCCCCCCCACATGTGCAGCCATGTCCCCCCCACATGTGCAGCCATGTCCCCCCCACATGTGCAGCCATGTCCCCCCCACATATTGCAGCCATGTCCCCCCCACATATTGCAGCCATGTCCCCCAACATATTGCAGCCATGTCCCCCAACATATTGCAGCCATGTCCCCCGTACCTAAATGATGCCGCCGCCGCTTTAATTACTGCGCGGGGAACATTAGTCAGCTTTCGTTTGAATAAGCTGTTTTCCCTGCCGCGCTGTGTATAGAGACACTCCCCCTTGCTCTGGATTGGACAGAGCCATCCAATCCCGAGCAAGGGGGAGTGTCTATGCGCAGCGGGGAAAACAGTTATTCAAACGAAATCTGACTGTAATGTTCCCTGCGCAGTGATTAACGCGGTGGCAGCTTTACGATATGCGGGGGGGGGCAAGTTTTCTATTTAGGCATCGGTGGTATTTGCGGGAGTACAAGTACTCCCGCAAATACTCGGTATCGGTCCTGATACCGATACTGGTCTGGTATCGGGACAACCCTACTTAAATGGGAAAAAAGTTTCAACCATTCCCTCCTCATTTAATAAAAATACGTTTTTGGTATACAATATTTATAATGTATGATGCTATCAAAACCTTTTTCATGTACATACAGTATGTAGACGTGTAAATCTGTGAAAAAACAATGTCTGTGTAAATGCAGAAATGATGTGCTGCTGTCTTTAGATGACAGTTATCCATTAATTTATTAGGCAGGCCATACATTATATTTATTTATTTTGTTGAAGGAAAGAAAATGTCTTGATTCCCCCATCACAGTCCGTAGTGTTGGGGGAATTTCTTCCGCAGCGTTATTGTGTTCTGGCAGCAGGAGCCTTCCCCACTGGCAGAATATAGCTGCTGCCAGTGAATGGACGATGGCCTACCCGACAGGTTGACTTTGAACCCACAAAACCACACCCTTATTTGTAGCCACACCCTTAAGTCACCCCCCTTCTTTTTAACCACTTCAATACCAGGCACTTATACAACTTCCTGCCCAAGCCAATTTTCAGCTTTTAGCGCTGTCGCAATTTGATTGGCAATTGTGTGGTCCATGCTACACTGTACCCAATTTTTTTTTTATAATTTTGTTCCCACAAATAGAGCTTTCTTTTGGTGGTAATTGATCATCTCTGCGTTTTTTGTTTTGTTTCTGTTAATTCTGTTAATCTGTAAATAAGTACATTTTCTTATTCACTGACAGGCACTGATATGGCTGCACTGGCGGGCACTGATATGGCTGCACTGGCGGGCACTGATATGGCTGCACTGGCGGGCACTGATATGGCTGCACTGGCGGGCACTGATATGGCTGCACTGGCGGGCACTGATATGGCTGCACTGGCGGGCACTGATATGGCTGCACTGGCGGGCACTGATATGGCTGCACTGGCGGGCACTGATATGGCTGCACTGGCGGGCACTGATATGGCTGCACTGGCGGGCACTGATATGGCTGCACTGGCGGGCACTGATATGGCTGCACTGGCGGGCACTGATATGGCTGCACTGGCGGGCACTGATATGGCTGCACTGGCGGGCACTGATATGGCTTCACTGGCGGGCACTGATATGGCTTCACTGGCGGGCACTGATATGGCTTCACTGGCGGGCACTGATATGGCTTCACTGGCGGGCACTGATATGGCTGCACTGGCGGGCACTGATATGGCTGCACTGGCGGGCACTGATATGGCTGCACTGGCGGGCACTGATATGGCTGCACTGGCGGGCACTGATATGGCTGCACTGGCGGGCACTGATATGGCTGCACTGGCGGGCACTGATATGGCTGCACTGGCGGGCACTGATATGGCTGCACTGGCGGGCACTGATAGGTGACACTGAAATTGGGTGGCATTGCTGGGCATCACAAATTCTTTGTGCCATAATGGTGTCTGTCAGTGCACATTTGTGGGCACTGATTGGCATATGTTATGAATACATTTGCACATGTGGATGGCCATAGGGGACTTACCTGGCCATCCACATGTTGGGTGCTTCCCTGGTGGTCCAGTGTGGGCATCCGAGGGGGGGCTGTGCTGATAAACAATCAGCGCAGACCCCCCCTGTCAGGAGAGCTGCTGATCGGCTCTCCTCTACTCGCATCTGTCAGACGCGAGTGAGGAAAAGCCGATTAATGGCTCTTCCTTTTTACATCGTGATTGGACACGGCTGATCACATGGTAAAGAGCCTCCACTAGAGGCTCTTTACCGAGATTGATGTAGTGGTGTGTCAGACTGACACACCGCACTGACACACCGCACTATCGATCGCCACGATGCGCTCCCCCACGGGTGCGCAGCAACCTTTAATCCTGCTGGACGTCATATGACGTCCAGTCAGGATAACTGAACCACCGCCCAGCCATCATTTTGCTATAGGCCAGGTGGGAAGTGGTTAAACACACCCTAAAACAATTAAACACAGACTTGAATAACTTGCCTATTGTTTCAAAAGTCAAAATATCTTCGGCACAATTAACATAGGAAAGATTCTGCGTACTATGAAGAATTTCTGGTGTGGCCAGATTGTGCTAACAGTATGAGGGGCTTAAAGGGGTATTGTTGCAGAAAATCTGAGCCCATCCTGCTATTGATCAACAGGTACAGAGGTCAGAAGTAAGTACTGCACAGTGTGTAACGGTCAGGTGTAAGTCATGCACAGATTTCAGGGGTCAGTAGTAATTTATAAATAAAAATTATAAAGGTCAGGAGTAACTAAAGGAGAGAGTAGAGGTCAGGAATAAGTAAAGCATGGAGAGCAGGGGTCAGGAGTAGGTAATGCACGGGTCAAGTCGAGAACAATACACAGATTGCAGTTAATAAGTACAGCTGAAGTATATATTTTTGCAGTATGTCTTTAGGCTCACTGGTTTCCCCCAACTGAAAGCTTGGTGTCCAACTATCACCTTTCCACTATATTGCAGGAACCCTCCAGCATGGCTCCCAAGAACCTTGCAGTGTGGTGTAAATCTTGCAGTACAAAGATGCCAATTCATCAGTCACACTGCATGTGAAAATATTGCCACTGGAGCTGCTCACACATATGTGGAATCCTAGATTGCCATGCAGGCTGCTTCAGCGATGCCAATTTCAGTTGATGCTTGTTCTCGCTGACTGGTTGAGTTTTGCCTATGTACTGCAAGGTTCTGTGCTATGCCTACAGGCCCTCTGGAATTATATTGGGGAAATACACCTTGCAACAAGGACTGTCCTCGGGGAAATGGGGATGTAACCTTAACATAAATTCCACAGAATGAGGATCAGTCAGATATCCGCTCATCCATAGCATTCATTGCTTGAGTCATCACAATCTTGTTTCTGAAAACTCCAAATTTTTTAGCTTGAATTTTTAAAGCTCGAATAAGCTATAGATCATTATTTTTAACTTTATACAACTTCATTTTCTTGAGCATTACTGAGTCATCCATGTTTAACGTTACTTTTTTCAATTCTGTGACAAATGTCAAAGTGCCAAGAAGCATATACCAAGCGCTCACGATAGTTGCCAATTAGCAGATTAAGATGTCCATGGAAGTGGCAGTAAATAGGTGCTGGAAGATCTGCAGCTTGTCAATAATGGCCATGGGTCAGAACTATAGGAAAAACAACCCAGGGAGAAATGCAGGGATGATGATTTGCAGCTCCAGTTATAATGGATCTGAAGGGAATCCGTGATGCATGCAAAACAGAGAAACTACCAGGGTGCTGAATCAGTAAATGTAGAAATGATTTTGTTGAAATAAAAATGTTCCGACTTACATGGCAGCTTGCAATAAACAGCTTTGGCAAAGGAAATGGTTACTCGGAAGCAAGGACCCACAGAGCTGGATGATGAGAGCCTGTTCTGCCAGGAGTGTAACTTTTTGCAGTTTAAAAATGTGCGTGCTGGAAACAAAGTGTAGACCTGAAGGTGCTGGGAGAGCAGAGCGTGACATACACGTTTCAGGGCCCAGCCCCGTTGTCAACGTCGTGTTACTAGCAAAGAACCACAGCTTTAAAGCCAGCGGGCAGAGGAAAGACAGGGAAATGACAGCTTCAATTATTAGATGGCTCTAAAGAGGAGCAGTGACAAGCTAACAATGCTGCTAAAATAGCCGATACAAAATTATAAATCTTTATTACTGGTACATAAAAGAAGTTTAAAATAAAAAATGTATTATAATCTCAAACGGGGCAAAAATTTGAAATAAAAAAGCAAGCAAAAACAGCCGCTACCAAGCCATCTCTGTATGCCTACACTCAATATACAATACAATATTGATGAGAATTATAAATGAATAAAGTACAAATTGAATATATATCGAAAAACACCCAAAGAGGACACAACAGAGGCAACTTGTAAAAATGGCCACTGTTTTGTATTGATATTAATACCAGGACAGAATAATAAATAGAACATACATATCTGTTTTTATTTATTAAGGTGATTATATTAATTATCAAAACATGTAAATGTTTAAAAATGGTAAGATAGCATTTTTTTTAATTTTGATTGTAGTTTGTATCTGTGGGACTAGGTTATATTGTTGGCCTTGGATATAAATGGTATGAGAGGGTATAGATTGCTTGAATTTGTTTTAGTTTGTCTCTTTTTTGTTTTGGCACTTGCTACTGGTTTTAAATGTTTTTAAGTGCCAAATGAAGCTGGGGATAAACTTTTATTTCCAAGCAGCAAGGCATTAATTGCTGAATAATGTTAAATCCACAGATGTAATTAACACAAAGGTGAGTGTGATTGAACAAATTAGATTGTAATTAGTTGACTAAACTAAAAATAGCTGAAAGATTGAAGAAAACACTCCGCTTGCTGGAAAAATCCATTAGTTCTAAAAGGTGCATAATTACAGTATGGAAACATTAGTAGCTGTCTATTGAGTATTCTTTGAACTAGAAATACACACAAAGTTTAAAACATGGAGTTGAAGTGCATGATCCATTCTCGAGGACCCTGCATTGCCAATGGTGTAATTTCAAAAAGAAAAAAACCTTAGAAGAAATGGGTGAAAACAAAGTTGGATTTTAGATGTACCTCTTTCTAAACCGTGAAAGCATAATTTATTGTATTCGTCCCCCTTGAACTTTGCGACCTTTTGCCACTTTTCAGGCTTCAAGCATAAAGATATAAAACTGTAATTTTTTGTGAAGAATCAACAACAAGTAGGACACAATCATGAAGTGGAACAAATGTATTGGATATTTCAAACTTTTTTAACAAATAAAAAAACTGAAAAATTGGACGTGCAAAATTATTCAGCCCCCTTAAGTTAATACTTTGTAGCGCCACCTTTTGCTGCGATTACAGCTGTAAGTCGCTTGGGGTATGTCTCTATCAGTTTTGCACATCGAGAGACTGAAATTTTTGCCCATTCCTCCTTGCAAAACCGCTCGAGCTCAGTGAGGTTGGATGGAGAGCGTTTGTGAACAGCAGTTTTCAGTTCTTTCAACAGATTTTTGATTGGATTCAGGTCTGGAATTTGACTTGGCCATTCTAACACCTGGATATGTTTATTTCTGAACCATTCCATTGTAGATTTTGCTTTATGTTTTGGATCATTGTCTTGTTGGAAGACCAATCTCCGTCCCAGTCTCAGGTCTTTTGCAGACTCCATCAGGTTTTCTTCCAGAAGGGTCCTGTATTTGGCTCCATCCATCTTCCCATCAATTTTACCAATTTTCCCTGTCCCTGCTGAAGAAAAGCAGGCCCAAACCATGATGCTGCCACCACCATGTTTGACAGTGGGGATGGTGAGTTCAGGGTGGTGAGCTGTGTTTCTTTTACACCAAACATAACGTTTTTGCATTGTTGCCAAAAAGTTTGATTTTGGTTTCATCTGACCAGAGCACCTTCTTCCACATATTTGGTGTGTCTCCCAGGTGGCTATTGGCAAACTTTAAACAACACTTTTTATGGATATCTTTAAAAAATGGCTTTCTTCTTGCCACTCTTCCATAAAGGCCAGATTTCTGCAGTATACGCCTGATTGTTGTTCTATGGACAGAGTCTCCCACCTCAGCTGTAGATCTCTGCAGTTCATCCAGAGTGATCATTGGCCTCTTCGCTGCATCTCTGATCAGTCTACTCCTTGTATGAACTGAAAGTTTAGAGGGACGGCCAGGTCTTCGTAGATTTGCAGTGGTCTGATACTCCCATTTCAATATTATCGCTTGCACAGTGCTCCTTGGGATGTTTAACCACTTCAGGCCCGCGCTACCGTCGGATGACGGCAACAGCGCGGGCCTGAATATCCAACATGCCGTCATTTGACGGCATGTCATTCAGGCGTTCCCAGCGCGCGCTGTAGAGCGCGCTGCGGGGAAGCCCTGTGTTGTCCGTGTCCCTTGGACACGGCCAATCACAGATCGCGGCGAACGGCCAATCAGAGTGGCCATTTGCGATGCGATCTGTGGGCGAATGAGAGATGATCTCTCATAGATCATCTCTCATTGCCGTGTTACACAGAGACAGCGTCCTGTCTCTGGAGAGGAAGAGCCCAATCTGTGTTCCTTCCTACATAGGGACACAGATCGGTCACCCCCCCAGTCACCCCCCCTCCCCCCACAGTTAGAACACACCTAGCATACACATTTAACCCCTTCCTCACCCCCTAGTGTTAACCCCTTCAATGCCAGTCACATTTATACTGTAATTGGTGCATATTTATAGCACTGATCGCAGTATAAATGTGAATGGCGCCAAAAATGTGTCAAAAGTGTACGATGTGTCCGCCATAACGTCGCAGTACCAATAAAAATCGCAGATCGCCGCCATTTCTAGTAAAAAAAAATAATAAAAAATAATAATTCTCTCCCCTATTTTGTAAGCGCTATAACTTTTGCGCAAACCAGTCGCTTATTGCGATTTTTTTGATTTTACCAAAAATATGTAGAAGAATACGTATCGCCCTAAACTGAGAAAAAAAGTGTTGTTGTTTTTTTAATTGGGATATTTATTATAGCAACAAGTAAAAAATATTGTATTTTTCACTAAAATTGTCGCTCTTTTTTGTTTATAGCGCAAAAAATAAAAATCGCACAGGCGATCAAATACCACCAAAAGAAAGCTCTACTTGTGGGGAAAAAAGGACGTAAATTTTGTTTGGGAGCCACGTCGCACGACCGCGCAATTGTCAGTTAAAGCGACGCAGTGCCGCAAGCTGAAATTTTACCTGGGCAGGAGGGGGGTGTAAGTGCCCAGTATGCAAGTGGTTAAAGCTTGGGAAATCTTTTTGTATCCAAATCCGGCTTTAAACTTCTCCACAACAGTATCTCGGACCTGCCTGGTGTGTTCCTTGTTGTTCTTCGTGATGCTCTCTGCGCTTTAAATGGACCTCTAAAACCATCACAGTGCAGGTGCATTTATACAGAGACTTGATTACACACAGGTGGATTCTATTTATCATCATTAGTCATTTAGGTCAACATTAGATCATTCAGAGATCCTCACTGAACTTCTGGAGAGAGTTTGCTGCACTGAAAGTAAAGGGGCTGAATCATTTTTGCACGCCCAATTTTTCAGTTTTGTATTCGTTAACAAAGTTTGAAATATCCAATAAATTTCGTTCCACTTCATGATTGTGTCCTACTTGTTGATTCTTCACAAAAAATTAGTTTTATATCTTTATGTTTGAAGCCTGAACTGTGGCAAAAGGTCGCAAAGTTCAAGGGGGGCGAATACTTTTGCAAGGCACTGTATACATTAAAACCACTTTGCATTATTAAAAAAAAAAAACATCCAGACTCCATATAAGTTATATATTACAACAGTTCTCAATCTACATGTGAAAAACATACCTCAAGATATAAACAGGGACTCCTCTACCATCACCCTAGTATCAGGGTACTATGGTGTATTGTGTAGCATTCACTCATCCGTGTATAGATGGGTAGACCAGCACTAGGGGCAAAAAATCAGGCAGTATTCAACTATACAATATCTTAATTGTTAATATCTTGCATTACTCTCTACATAGACTCTTACATTAATTGCACCTTTTGCAAAGGGGCAACCAGAGCGTACTCCCACCCATCAATACCCACATTCTTTATTTGTCTTTGTCAAGCCTCCTTGTTCAAATACACATATACATTAATCCCCAGCTGATAATGGAGTCCCCGCTGAATAGTCAAATATACAAAAAAAAACCTTCGGTAAGTGTGATAGTGAGGACTCTCTGCAAATAGATGCATGAAGTTTCAACAAGAAGGCTTGAAAAAGAAAAAAGATTGCAAGTTTTAATGCGAAAGTGTACCTTCCGAGTTCCCCCATAGCAAAAGACACAATTAAGAGTCAGATGTTTACATTTTGAAATTTTTTTTTTTAGTTTTCTTTTTTTTTTGCGCCTAGTACTGGTCTACAACTGTCATACATGGACATGTAAATGCTACACAATAATCTAAAATGCTCTATGGCAGGGGTGCCCAAGCAGTGGCCCGCGGAGCCCTCTGATGTGGCCCGCAACCTCCTGCTCTGGGATGGAATAGAATACTGTTTATAAATATCGGTTTATTACTAAAATCAGTGTATATATGGGCATTTCTGTTCTGCAGTGGTTACTGGACTGCTATTAAACTGATCAGGAGATGCAGAACAGTGCACCTGCGGGTTACCTGCACAGAGCCATAGACTTCTATTACCTGCGAGTTTGGGGAGCTTTCTGAAAGTGCACCAAACCTGCAGAATATAATAGAAGTCTAGGCAAAGTGCAGGAAAGCCAAAGGTACATTCCAGTGCACCCGCAGTGTGGGTAAACCGCAGGACATCGGAATAAAAGCAGCCATAGGCCCCTTTCATGCGGTCAGTCCGACCCAATTGGCCCATCCATTCACCTCCTACGGAGTGGCAGATGTAAACCGACTTGTCTCCTACCTCCAAATTTAGGTGGAAGCAATTAGTAGAGGCAGATGTCCACTGATCACCTTCAACAATACCAAATACTTTTGCTGTCACTGGTGTTTTTAAATATACTTGCACGGAATTATTTCAACACCTACCCCCAATCCGATCCGCAAAAAAAAGTACACGGACCTGCCATTCGTTCATTGTGGCCCACGACCGGTTACCAATTTGCTTAAGCGGCCCTCGCGCTTCAAAAGGTTGTGCACCCCCTCTCTATGGGGTGATGGTAGAGAAGTCCTTGCTTGTGTCTTGGGCTGTTTTTCACATGTATGATGGTACCTTTTGTTAGCTTTTAGTGTTAGAATATTAGCCGTTTGTTCCACACATGTCCACCCTCCAATAGGTCAGATGGCCCCACTCTACCTTACCAGTGGTGTGTTTGTTTTTTGCCTTCACATATTATGCATTTTGGGGACATATTCATTATTTCTAATATTGTGAAAATGTTTGTAATTATGGATATATGTAAAACTATCTGAAATATTTACTTACAGATACAGTGCAGAAAATAAGTATTTGAACACCCTGCTATTTTGCAAGTTCTCCCACTTGGAAATCATGGAGGGGTCTGAAATTGTCATCGTAGGTGCATGTCCACTGTGAGAGACATAATCAAAAAAAAAAAATCCAGAAATCACAATGTATGATTTTTTTTAACTATTTATTTGTATGATACAGCTGCAAATAAGTATTTGAACACCTGAGAAAATCAATGTTAATATTTGGTACAGTAGCCTTTGTTTGCAATTACAGAGGTCAAACGTTTCTTGTAGTTTTTCACCAGGTTTGCACACACTGGAGGAGGGATTTTGGCCCACTCCTCCACACAGATCTTCTCTAGATCAGTCAGGTTTCTGGGCTGTCGCTGAGAAACACAGAGTTTGAGCTCCCTCCAAAGATTCTCTATTGGGTTTAGGTCTGGTGACTGGCTAGGCCACGCCAGAACATTGATATGCTTCTTACAGAGCCACTCCTTGGTTATCCTGGCTGTGTGCTTCGGGTCATTGTCATGTTGGAAGACCCAGCCTCGGCCCATCTTCAAAGCTCTGAGGGAAGGAGGTTGTTGCCCAAAATCTCGCAATACATGGCCCCGGTCATCCTCTCCTTAATACAGTGCAGTCGCCCTGTCCCATGTGCAGAAAAACCCCCCCAAAGCATGATGCTACCACACCCATGCTTCACAGTAGGGATGGTGTTCTTGGGATGGTACTCATCATTCTTCTTCCTCCAAACACGGTTAGTGGAATTATGACCAAAAAGTTCTATTTTGGTCTCATCTGACCACATGACTTTCTCCCATGACTCCTCTGGATCATCCAAATGGTCATTGACAAACTTAAGACGGGCCTTGACATGTGCTGGTTTAAGCAGGGGAACCTTCCGTGCCATGCATGATTTCAAACCATGACGTCTTAGTGTATTACCAACAGTAACCTTGGAAACGGTGGTCCCAGCTCTTTTCAGGTCATTGACCAGCTCCTCCCGTGTAGTCCTGGGCTGATTTCTCACCTTTCTTAGGATGATTGAGACCCCACGAGGTGAGATTTTGCATGGAGCCCCAGTCCGAGGGAGATTGACAGTCATGTTTAGCTTCTTCCATTTTCTAATGATTGCTCCAACAGTGGACCTTTTTTCACCAAGCTGCTTGGCAATGTCCCCGTAGCCCTTTCCAGCCTTGTGGAGGTGTACAATTTTGTCTCTAGTGTCTTTGGACAGCTCTTTGGTCTTGGCCATGTTAGTAGTTGGATTCTTACTGATTGTATGAGGTGGACAGGTGTCTTTATGCAGCTAATGACCTCAAACAGGTGCATCTAATTTAGGATAATAAATGGAGTGGAGGTGGACATTTTAAAGGCAGACTAACAGGTCTTTGAGGGTCAGAATTCTAGCTGATAGACAGGTGTTCAAATACTTATTTGCAGCTGTATCATACAAATAAATAGTAAAAAAATCATACATTGTGATCTCTGGAATTTTTTTTTTTGATTATGTCTCTCACAGTGGACATGCACCTACGATGACAATTTCAGACCCCTCCATGATTTCCAAGTGGGAGAACTTGCAAAATAGCAGGGTGTTCAAATACTTATTTTCTGCACTGTATATTTTTACAACCTCAAATTGGATGATGTGAATAAGCTCATACTGCAGCAACTATCTATCGCAAAACATGTCTGTGTTGACCACTGTGGATTGTGAACTGTTGTAATATATCTCACATGAAGTCTGTTGCTCATGTATTTTTTAATGTTGTAAAGTGGTTTTAATGTATTTATATGGTAAATTATGCTTTTATTGTCTATAAATTGTCTGTGTTGAAAACGCATCCCGGAGGTACATCTAAAATCAACGTTTTGTTTCCACCTATTCTGTGGTAAAAAAAATTATATTTATCTTCCGTTCATGGACGGACACAGCAGCATTGACCTTAGGGTTATATCGCCTTCCTTCCAGGAGAGACTAGGCAGAAAAACAGCACTACAAGTGTTAAAAACACTTCTGCAGTACAGCTCCTCCCAGGGGGCATGGTTCCCCGGGTATATAACCCCCACTCTGACTGAACAGCTCCCAGTTTTTTTCTGCCTAGCATCAGGAGTAGACTGGCCTCTCTGGAGTCCATGTACTCTGAATTTTTTTGCGATTTTTTTTATTTTATTTATTTTTTGCTTTTATTATTTTGGTTCCTGCATTTTGGGATTCTGGATTCTACTATCAACTGCCGGCTGGGTGACAGGCTGGATCCTTGTAGTCCCCCCTATGTTCAGCCATCGAGCGTGTGCCAGCCCTCAGCTCAGCTCTGGGTCGTCCACGACATGCCCCGTTGCTCCAGGGGTGGCGGGAAACTTTCATGTTCTAGGGCACACATATGACCGGTCTCTATGGCCTTGTCACAGTGTGTCTGGCTGACTGCCATGCCGTTCGCCGACATTGGTTTAGTCAGGAATGTCTCCAGCCGATGGTCGCAGGACGGGTGAGTAGACCCCTTGCCTCAGCAAGGTGGTATGGCTGGGGCTTTCCTGGGAGGTCGACAGTGTACGCCCTGCTTCCCTCTCTCCCTTCCTCTCCCTCCTTCCCCATACTGGGTGGCGGCTGTTAGGGGGGGCTCTCCTGGGGTTCTGTCATTTCCATGGTCCGTGTTCTGTGAGGGGCAGTTGTTTTTGTGTGGGGAGTGCTGCTGTGTCTCTGTATGCTGCGTTGTCGTGTTTTTCCAATAGCGTGTGTGGCCGCCATTTTGCCGTGGTCGCGGCCTGTATAGGTCGGCGGCCATTTTCTTGTAGCCTGCATGCTGTTTTCTGGCATACGGCAGCCATTTTGGATACTGTCTTGGCCTCTTGTGCCTGAAATACCGCAGCAAATCATACTTGCCTTCATCTTTCTTCTGCCAGATCTAAGGCTAAGAACCCTGAGTAGAGAGGCATTGACTGTCAGTCACCAGCTCTCTGCTCTGTCGCTGGAGCACTGGGCTGTGGAGGAGTGGGACCTGCTGGCTTAGGCTCTCAACGATTGCTTAGAGACTGAACCGGGTGGGTGGATTCCAACCATATGGTCAAGATTTTTCCCGAACCTGAACCAGCTCCATGACATCAGCCGGTTTCAGCCCCCCTGTCTGCTGAAAGCGGGTCACAGGATTGATCCGCAGAAGTACAGCCAAATGATCTTTGTCTGTACGTCTCCTTTAATACATTATTAACCACTTGCCCACGGCGTCATGGCAAAAAGACGTCATGATTTTAAAGATGGATATCTTGGTAACGGCAGCAGCTGCTGCCACAACCGAGATATCCATCTTTTCCGTGGGCAGTCCTGTACACGATAATGGCGGTCTCCGCGGCGAATCGCCGTTATCGGTGGCGGGAGAGGGCCCCCCCTCTCCCGCGCCCTCCGCCGCTTACCGGAGCCGTCGGTAGCGGCGGAGGGGATCGGGTCCTGTCGGCAGCTGTGTTGGGATACGAGTGAGGGAAAAATCGCCCCCACCCGTCCCCCATAGCTCTGCTGGGCGGAAGTGACGTCAAAACGTCAGTCCCGCCCAGCGTCTTAAAGAAACATTTTTTTTTCTGACATTTGAAAAATTACTTTTTATTTTTAATTTTTTTGCATTTAAGCCTAAATATGAGATCTGAGGTCTTTTTGACCCCAGATCTCATATTTAAGAGGACCTGTCATGCTTTTTTCTATTACAAGGGATGTTTACATTCCTTGTAATAGGAATAAAAGTGATAATTTTTTTTTATTATTTATTTCGGTGTATAAAATTATAAACTAATTTAAAATAAATAAGAAAACAAAAACAATTTAAAACGCCCCATCCCGACGAGCTCGCGCACAGAAGCGAACGCATACGCGAGTAGCGCCCGCATATGAAAACGGTGTTCAAACCACACAAGTGAGGTATCGCCGCGATCGTTAGAGCAAGAGCAATAATCGATATTATCGAGATTTGTAAGGGTAAAAGTTTGACGCCATGCCACGAGCGGGCGCAATTTTTAAGCGTGACATGTTGGGTATCATTTTACTCGGCGTAACATTATCTTTCACAATATATAAAAAAAATTGGGCCAAATTTATTGTTTTATTTTTTTATTCAAAAAAGTGATTTTTTTTTCAAATGCGCAAATACGGTGTGACAAAAAGTATTGCAATGACTGCCATTTTATTCTCTAGGGTGTTAGAAAAAAATATATATAATGTTTGGGGGGTTTCAGTAATTTTCTAGCAAAAAAAAAAGTTTTAGTCTCGTAAACACCGAATCTGAAAAACAGGCCCGGTGGGCAAGTGGTTAAATGATTTTATTTTTAATGCAAGCAGCATAAGTAGTTTAATATGACTTGATTATCAGTCTCTTGCTTCCCATGTAAAGCAGAGCTTAAACTGGGGAAAGGAGAAGCCGCACAAGAAGCCAATCATTTGTAGTGTAGGGAGCATAGGAGTGAGAGCAGAGTAAGAGAGAAATTACTTTTTCTGTGTACTGCTTTTCCTTTGGGATTGAGGTTTTGGGATTGGTTATATAGAAGAGTATATCATCCGCGAACGCCGATATTTTATGTTCGTCGTCGCCTATCGTGATTCCTTCTATTTCCTTACATTTACGTATTTTTGATAAAAGAGGTTCCAAGGATAGGACAAATAATAACGGTGAAAGGGGACACCCCTGTCTGGTACCATTCTTCATTGTAAACGGGCGGGACAGATCCCCATTGATTTTTATCCTGGCAGTTGGAGCTTGATATAGGGCTCCAATCCATTCCAACATCCTCTTCCCAAAACCCAGAGTTTCCAGGGTTTGTAACATGAGCCCCCAGTCTACCCTGTCGAACGCTTTTTCAGCGTCGATCGACAGGAGTAGACTGGGGTGCCCACTCCCCCTCATTTTATGGAGAAGAAGTGCCCTCACCCCATTCTCTCCCTTCTCTACCTTGGATGAATCCTGTCTGGTCTGGGTGGACCAGCCTCGCCATCTCAGGTTTTACTCTCTCGGCCAATACCTTTGCAAACAGTTTTAAATTTGTATTTAACAAAGATATTGGTCGATAGCTCGAACATTCTTTAGCATCTTTACCTTCCTTGGGGATTAGGGTAATGGTTGCCTCAGCTCCCTCTCTACTTAAAGTGTAACCCTCTCCAATGCCATTGAAATATTGTCACAGACGTGGTACCAGTATCTCTTTACATTTTTTATAGTATAGTGAAGTGAGGCCATCTGGGCCTTGGCTTTTCCCTGTTGCTGTGTTTGATAGGGCTAATTGTATTTAATTTTCTGTGAATGGTCTATCCATTACTGCCGCGTCATTTGGGTTAACTGTTGAAAGACCTGCTTCTTGAAGAAAATCTAGGGTTTTGTTTTTCTTCTCCCCTTTTTCCCATTTTTTCTGTTTCACCGCATATAGGTCCTCGTAATACTCGCGGAAAGTTTCAGCTATGTCTTTTGTTGTATAAACCACCCTTCCTTGCTTATTTTAAATTTTGTCTATATAATTCCTAGATTTCTTTTTCTGTACCATTCTGGATAGATGTTTTGAAAACGGAGTTCAAGGTACACAAACCATAGGATGGACTATGGGTGACCTGGAGTATTGCAGTGCCGCGTCCTAGAGTGACTAGAGAGATTTGTGGTTTAGGAAAGAAAATGGACTTTATAGGCACTAATCATAAACGTAATATAAATGTTTTATTGATACAATACCAAAGGGATTCTGGTATTGCACTCAAAATTACAATATAAGATTATAAAAATACATTTAAAAAGACATATATGATTGATCACACAATAAAAATAGTGAACAAAAAAGAAAATAAATAGTCGTTGTAGTCAAAAAATGGTCCAGTGTAGAAATCAATGCAGATTGATAACTACTGTAGATATAGATATACATAAACTCTACATGTTTCGCATTTGTTGCTTCCTCAGGAGTTATGATTTTTCGTTCCCGCTGTTGGGTATCATAGAAAAGATTTTTGACAATATAGATGAATATTGTCTGGAACTTGAGAGATTCCAGATGATTGAAAAACGATCCGAATAAAACTAAAGCGGCGTGGCTTATTCCAAATGTGTGCACCGCAGAATGTTGGTGGAAAGGGCTGAACAACTACTTTAGTTATTATGCTTGAGCAGCTAAATCAGTAATAAAGTGGCCATTCTTAAGCAGGGAATTTAACCAAACGGCCTGAGTGACACACTCCTGAATACACCGCAGCCTTCTACTATTGTTGGTCTACCTACTAATTGGAATTCAGGCTTCAACGCTAGGGGATCATCCCCTCTTTATTACTGATTTAGCTGCTCAAGCATAATAACTAAAGTAGTTGTTCAGCCCTTTCCACCAACATTCTGCGGTGCACACATTTGGAATCAGCCACGCCGCTTTAGTTTTATTCGGATCGTTTTTCAATCATCTGGAATCTCTCAAGTTCCAGACAATATTCATCTATATTGTCAAAAATCTTTTCTATGATACCCAACAGCGGGAACGAAAAATCATAACTCCTGAGGAAGCAACAAATGCGAAACATGTAGAGTTTATGTTTATGTATATCTATATCTACAGTAGTTATCAATCTGCATTGATTTTTACACTGGACCATTTTTTGACTACAACGACTATTTATTTTCTTTTTTGTTCACTATTTTTATTGTGTGATCAATCATATATGTCTTTTTAAATGTATGTTTATAATCTTATATTGTAATTTTGAGTGCAATACCAGAATCCCTTTGGTATTGTATCAATAAAACATTTATATTACGTTTATGATTAGTGCCTATAAAGTCCATTTTCTTTCCTAAACCACAAATCTCTCTGGATAGATGTTTGCTAATTTTATTGCCCCCCATATACCTTTCTTTCGCAATTATCTGGAATTCTCTTTTTGTTTCTTGAAAGAGAATTGTTTTCAGATCGTTACGTTTATTAACTAATCCCTGATCTAGTTCTTGTCGTTTTTCATCTCTTTTATGTTCTTGTTCTAGTTTGAATATCTCCGCAATCAATTTATTCTTTATAAGACTCTTCTCTTTTTTTTCCCTTGCTCCCTCTGATATAAAAATACCTCTAATCAAGGCCTTGTGGGCATCCCATAGTGTAGCTTTAGATATTTCGTTTGTGTCGTTTTTTTTTTTTAAGTATTCCTCCAACTTCTTTTTAATTCTAGTTAAGCAAGTACTAGTTCCTCATTAAGTCTCCAAATTTAGGGTGGTTTCTGGTTTCCTATTATATTTAAACAGATGCTTATTGGAGCATGGTCCGATATAGTCCTAGATTCAATCTTTGCCTCTATCAATATTTCCAATAGGCAATGATCGACTAGAAAATAATCAATGCGAGAATAACAGCTGTGTACCGATGAGTAAAAGGTATAATCTCGTGTCTCTGGGTTTAAGACTCTCCATGCATCTACTAACTGATTTCTGTGTAGGCTATTCTTTAACTTTGTTTGCTGCGTACTATTTATCCCCCCCGTCCCAGCGGTCTTATCTACCGATGGTTCCATGCATAGGTTCAAATCCCCACCCAAGATAACCCTACCTTTTTTGAAATCTCTTAATTTTCCTAGAATATCCAATAAATATTTTACCTGTTGTGTATTAGGGGAGTAGATGTTCGCAAGGGTACATTCCACCCCTTCTAGTTTCCCTTTTAGGAAGAGAAATCTCCCCTCTGGGTCTGTTAATCTTTCGGTCAACTGGAATCTAACCCCTTTAGCTATTCCAATAGCAACGCCCCTTGCACGTTTTGATACAGTATCCCCGTAAAACCAAATTGGGAAATCTGTCGAATATAACTTGATATTAGTTTCTAGGGTAAGGTGTGTTTCTTGTATGAACGCTCTGTCCGTTTTAATTCTTTTCAATTCTTTTAGTATTCTATGCCTCTTAGCGGGGTGATTAAGGCCTTTTACGTTATATGATACGCATTTTATTATCGGCATCCTGTCTTGTTTTGCCCCCTTTGCTTAAATTCCAGGTTTAACCTCCTCCATTTTTCTTTTCCCAGATTAGGTGAAGTGGATCCCCCCCCCTACCGCTACCCTCCCCCATCTCCCCCATCCCCCCCTCCCTCCCTTTTCCTCCCTCCCCCCCTCCCTCCCTTTTCCTCCCTCCCCCCCAGTGGCCAACTATCGGCCTTTGAACCAATGGTCTACCCTTGGTTCAATTTCCCCAAGGTGGGACCTATTTTACATATCCCCCATTATTAAAGAATGGGGGAAAGATTAAACATTCTCCTGGGATAACGGTGATATCCAACTCATTCAATTCTTCACACTTTCCTCCAAAAAAAACAAAAAAACCCTTCGACCATCTCCCCCCCATTAGGACCATCCAGGCAGGTCTGGAATCTGTAGGTCCAACCTATTGCAGAATTCTTTTAAATCCTCTGGAAATCGTAGTGTTGCTGATTTCCCCTCTTTCATCCCTACTAAACACGCAGGAAACCTCCAGTTATACTTAATTTTCTTGGCTATTAGTTGTTCCAGTAAGGGCTTTAGTAGTCGCTGTCTAGCAAGAGTCTCTGATGCCAGGTCTGCAAAGATCTGTAATACGGCCCCCTCATATGTGAGGGGTGGGTAACCCCTCAATTTCTTCCATATTTCATCTTTTTCTTCAAAAGTGTGGAACCTCACTATGATATCTCTAGGCCGATCTCTGTCCGTTCTTTTAAATCTCCCTACCCGGTGGGCACTCTCTACTCTAACTGGATCTTCGGGTGTTTTCCCCAGTATTGGATTCAATATTGTCCATGTTATTTTCTTCAGATCCTCCCCCTCTTCTTCTGGGACTGCTCTAATTCTCAGATTCTGTCTCCTTGATCTGTTTTCTTGATCTTATAAAGTATATTCCTCTGTTGTAAATGTAGCTGCGCCACTTGTTCCTTTAGCGAGTTTAACTCCTATTCTTGTTTCTCTAAATGTTCTTCTACTGCCTCCACCCGGGTGAGGAGATGGCCAAAGTCCGTTCTTAAATTGTGTATTTCTCCCATAATCGCATTCTCAAGTCGCATCAGCATCTTTTCCATGTAACCTTTAGTGGGAATTCCTACTCCAGACCTCTGTTCCTCTGTTCTATCTGATTCAACATCCATCCCGCTTATTCCTTCCTCTGTAGAATCCTCTAATGTTCCCCCTTGATTTGGGCTCCATGATTTCTTATCGTCTGTCTTCTTGTCTGATTTGGCTGATAGTGACTTTGGCGATCCTGCTTTATTTGGGCTATCTCTTTCAGACATATATGATTTGATAGAGCTTGTAGGTGCGGATCCAACATGCGTTTTGGGAATTCCTCCTTTTGTTGATCTACTTGACATCCTGGACATAGTATCCTTCACTTTTCTGATTCTTTTCCCCAGTTTGGCAGCCTGATGTCTCCCCTTTCGCTTCACTTCAAATTCTTCACTATTTATTTATTTATTTTTAGTTTGAAGTATCCCGTCGGGGGGCAATTTGGTGACGGATTGAGAATGGGTGGGGTTTTTGACCCTGGGGGGGGGGGGTTCCTAATAGTCCCGTTGGGCTTCTTCTTGCACCTCTGCCGTGCCCCTCTTTATTCTTCCTTCGGGAGCTTTTCCCACTAAGTGCACGTTGTGTTCAAGATAGCTAGCAAAAAAAAAAAACGAAGAGCAACTAAAGATCTTTTAAACCCATTGCTTTCTTGGGGTGCAAGCACCAGCCCCTCTAGTTAACAAGGTTAAACCCGGGGGGTATAGCTCTGAGGTATAACTCGTCCAAAGAGATTCACTCGTTCTCTAGGTGGGGCGTCCCTCTCTCCCCCTCCCCCAGGGGATCTGTCTCCCTGCTGTCCGGCCTGTGATAGGGGAGGTTCACTTCTTATTATACGGGTTTATCACACTTTCCAGGGGTCTATATGTTGACCTAGAGTTGCATATTTATCTACTTATGTGAAACATTCTTTTAGTCCCTTTTTGATACTTTCGTTTAGTAGCAACACTTTATTGATCCTTCTAAACCACGGGTTGTGGAAAAAGTTCTGGAGTATAAGAGAGACAGGGTGGATCCCTATTTAGGTATTACCACCCCTTATTTTTCCCTGGACTCCAATTAACACCTTTAGGCTCTCCAACTGAAACCAGCTTACAATCAGGTTTACTCAGATCACACGCAATACAGTGAGGAAGCTTCTCCGTTCAGAACTTTAACAACAGGGAGATAAAACATCATATAACGTACTAAATAGTGATGGTAACCATGTGTCTCCAGGTGTGTAATCATACCCTGTGATAACTAATGTCCCTCTTTAAAAGCAGTCATTATACTCATCTGTATAATTAGTAAAACACCATACCTTCTGCAGCTGGCCCCTTTGCAGCGTTTCTTTTATATTACCTGATCTTCCAGTAAGAAATCATACTTCTTCGGCTGCCTGCAGCCTGTATACTCCCTGGGCTAGTGATCATCCTTGTCTGCAGGGATGCTTTAGCTGAGGATGGCTGTTGTGGCTTCAGAGGTGGTGATGGAGGTGTGGGGGGTTAACTCCCCTGCTTCGTGCCTGAGTCTTGGATGCCTGCGCTGAAATCCATGCCGTGCGCTGTAAATCGGCAGCTGTGTCCCGGTCGGATGTCAAGGACGGCTAACGCCGCCTCTCCTCGATTCAGAGGAGCTCCAGGGCTGCGGCGTCTCCTCCGTCCTCGCTCCCAGTGTTCCACGCTCACCGGTCCCTCCCACCTTGAGGCGCGTCACGTCCTCACGTGCATGCCATCCTGTCTCCAACTTCCTCCTGTTCTGATTTGGATACGTCTCTATGAGCTTGCCACATCTTGTGCTGTTCTCCTCATAGTTATTTGTATATTGCATTATCAAGCTTTCTTTCACCATGTTGTTTTCATGCTGCCATCTGCTGGCCAGAATTTGCATGCCGCATGCCTCTGTCCTTGTTGGTAAAGTTTGTTTTCCATCTGGGGCGTGCACTCAAGCAGGGCTGGCCTTATGAGGTTGGGGCAGCCATCGCAGTGCCTCATGGCTGTGTGAATAGACACTGCACATTTTTTGGGCTTGAGAAGGCATCAGTTGTTGACCAGCAGTTAGCCTCAGGATAGATACCAACAAGACAGCATTGATATCACTACTACAGTATTGTATCACCGTTTATTGCTTTATCTGGATTGAATAAACCCACGTTGATTTCATCCTCACGTCTAAGTCTAGAATATCCTTGTATTTAGCACCATCCATCTTTCCCTTAACTCTGACCAGTTTCCCAGTCCTGACTGCTGAAAAACATCCCCACAACATGATGCTGCCACCACCATGTTTTACTGATGGTGTCCTTTTGGTGATGTTGGATTTGCCCCAGACAGAGTTTTCTTTGATGGCTAAAAAGTTCAATTTTACTCATCAGACCAGAGTACTTTCCTTCTCCCATACATTTTGGGAGTGTCCTATATGCCTTTTCGCAAACTCAAAACATGCCATTTTCTTTTTTGCTGAAGTAATGGCTTTCTTCTGGTCACTCTGCCATAAAGCCTAGCTTTGGCCAATTATGGTTAAGGGGGTTTAGTACATGCCCCACACTATAAAAGGTCGCCTGCAGGTCGGCCTTGTTTAGTGTGTTGCGGTGGTTAAAAGAGAAGACACAGAGAGAGAGAGAGAGAGAGAGAGAGAGACTCATTTTTAGTAGTTAGATAGGGCAGGCTAGTCGGTTAAAGTTACAGTTTGTAGAGTATATATATGCATCCCAGGTGTTGTGTATATATATTTATACACTGTATAGTTTAGCTAGATCAGCTCTTTCTAATTTACTGGCAGACAGGCGATTGTGCTAGCTGCAGTATTCTCACGTGGTGAATTGCCTGTGTCCTCTGCAGTGTGCACCATAAAGCTACGTAGTGTGTGTACTGCCTTTGTCCTCTTCAGTTTTCACCTAAAGCAGGCATGTCCAAAGTCCGGCCCAGGGGCCAATTGCGGCCCCCATTCCAGTTTAATGTGGCCCCCCTAGTAATTTGGATATATACTGTATTTATCGGCGCTGCCTAGAAGGGGACGGGGACAGGGAGAGGGGGAACGAGTGCTGTTATATTACATACAGGAGAATCTCTGACATCTGTAATAGGAAGTCCCATCTCCTGGGCTGCCATTGGACGACTCCTCTGTCTATCATAGGAGGCGAGAGAAATTGTATTAAAGAGGCTGCTGTGTAAACAGGAGATTGTCCTGTATGTAATCGGTGCTCATCCCGCCCCCCCCCCCTTACCTCCCAGGCTGCAGATGGACATCCATCAGGCTGCATTCATGGCAATGGCAAGGCTTCACAGTCTAATTTACATTTTTTTTCCCTGAAACTTCCCTCCTAAAGTGAAGGTGCGTGTTATAAGCCGATAAATACAGTATATCCAAATAACACGCCCAAGCTCATCTCTTCAACACACACAGCCACAAAGGCAAGAGAATTCTTGTTGGGCCGTGTATTAGTTGCTCGAACAAACACACAGACCAAATTTTAATGGTTCAAAGAATGTCGGGCAAAATTGTCGGCCCTCCCGCATGTTCAATAATCAAATCTGGCCCTCTTTGAAAAAAGTTTGGACACCCCTGACCTAAAGCTACTTGGTGTGTACTGCCCGTGTCCTCTGCAGTTTGCACCTAAAGCTACTTGGTGTGTACTGCCCATGTCCTCTGCAGTGTGTACCTAAAGCTATGTGGTGTGTGTACTGTCTGTGCTATTTTTCTCAATGATTTTCATCCATATTGCAGGGACCAGACATTACATTAAAGCCGCAATCAGTTTTAAATTACTTTTTTCTTATAGTAATCTCATTTTGTGCAGGGACAGTTCTAAACACGTGCCACTTCACAGGCATACTATAGACACCCAGCAGGTACGATATTTAAAGGAATTTTTCATTTTTTTTCCTTTATTTAAGCATCATTAAAATCACTGCTCCAGAAAAAAGCGACCATTTAAAAAAAAAAAAAAAACATTGATACATGTTCCCTGGGTCAAGACCCGGGTTCTCAAAGACGTTTTACGACAATAACTTGCATATTAGGCTTTAAAATTAGCACTTTTGAATTTGAATGTTAGAGTCCCGTAGGCGTTAATGGGTTTCTAAATGTTCGCCCGAACGGTCGGTCCTTTAGAAGGTTCTGGTGCGAATTGAATGGTGGGGGGGGGGGGTGTTCGGCTCATCCGTAAACGTAAGGCTTATTGTCATCCTATGTACAGATACTCCAGTCTCTGCTGTGGAACTCTGCAGCTCTTCCAGGGTTACCTTAGGTCTCTGAGCTGCCTCTCTGATTAATGCCCTCCTTGCATGGTCCATGAGTTTTAATGTGTGATTGTCTCATGGCAGGTTTGCTGTTGTGCCATGCCCTTTCCATTTGGTTATGATAGATTTTTTTTTTTTTAAAGGGTAAATGTATTGAAATTTTTCAAGAAAAACAAAGACAAAATAAAACAAAAAACGGTATTACATCACATGGCTATCGAAATTCACAAAATATACAGGCTCAGTTAAACATAGCTCCGAATGATATGCATGTTATACATGTTTGACCATAGGTTCACAATCATTTGCCAGATTTCCAAATAAACAAAATTGGCATATATTCCCTTATCTCACCTCAACATTCCCAGTGGAGTATTTCAACCAGTCAGTCCAAACCTTTTCGAATTTTTTAGGGCAACCCCTAGCGGTGTAGGTCAGTTTATACATTGGCACCGCCTGGCTCACTAGATCCACCCAGTATTGCAGCGAGGGAGACACCTGAGAGCTATCGCATTTTTCGCATAACAGAACCGTATTCTAAGTAGTGTCTTTTTTTGATTCCGATAGTTCCTCCTCCTCCAGATCCCCTAACAGGCACCTGGCTGGGGAGTATATATTCGGGAGGGCTAAAACCTCCTCCATGAATTGAAGAATCGCCTTCCAGAATCCCACCACATTTGGGCATAGCCACACCATGTGGAAGAAGTCGCCCACTGCCTCCCTACATCTAGAACACCCTGGCTCATCCAACCTTCCCATCTTATGCAAACGTTGTGGGGTATAATAGATCTTATGCAGATTATTGAATTGCATTAGCTTGTCTCTTGCCGACAGCATTGATGGCAGTAACGAGTACAGGGCTGCAGCCCAGGCCTCATCTGTCATGGATGGAACATCCGTCTTCCATTGCGCCGCCACCCTCTCCATCCTGGCAGAGGATGTTGTCAGCAGCGAAAAGTAGTATCTAGAGACAAGCTTTGAGTGATCCTCCTCAGCAATTAATTTCTCCGTACAGGAAGGGAGAAGTGTCACCCCCCCCCCCGCCCCATACTGAGCCCACGCCGCATGACGCAGCTGCAGGTATCGGAAATGGAAAGTGTTAGGCATTTTATATTCAGACTTCAGGTCCAGAAAAGATCTAAACCTTCCGTCCCTATACAACTGATGCGCATATTTGATCCCGTACACAGCCCAGCAATCACCATCAGGATTTTTATATATTTCCTTCAGCTAAGGATTATGCCACAATGGGGCATTCGGATTGCATCTGTGCCACCTGGGTAGCCACTGAGGCATTGTTCAGCTTTGGGAAGCCCCACCAATGTACATGTGACATTTGGGCCGCAACATGGTAGCACTGTAAATTTGGCAGCGCTAGGCCTCCCACTCTAATCGGCAAGAACAAGGTGTCCAAGGACACTCGGGCCGGTTTAGCTCCCCATAGAAAGGGAAGAAGCAACGTATTGATATCTGTAAACAGTTTCTTGGGTAAGTAAATTGGTGCATGCCATAGTACGTACAAAAATCTAGGGAGGTAGATCATCTTCTATATATTCACTCTACCCAAGAGGTTCAGGGGCAACATGCTCCAGAATTGTAGGCTCTCCTTGAGACGCGCCACCATTGGGAGCAGGTTATTTTTTTTTGTAAGTATTCGAAGGCAACTGAATTTAAATTCCCAAGTAACGAAACCGGGGGACCACCTGTAACGGGGCCCCCGGGGGCATCAGATGGGAAGACCACAGATTTACTCCAGTTTACCTTGAATCCAGAGTACCCTCCGAATCCAGATATCCTGTCCAGGGCAGACGTCAGTGAGTCCCCAGCATCAGCCAAATACAGAAGCATGTCATCAGCATAAAGTGAGGTTATGATAGATTTGATGGTACTCCTAGGGATCATCAAAGATTTGGATATTTTTTTATATAACCCAGACTTATAATGCTGAACAACATTGTCCCTTGTTTGGAGAGTTCCTTGGTATTCATGGCAGAGTTCGGTTAGTGGTGCTTCTTGCTTAGGTGTTGCAGCCTCTGGGGCCTTTCAAAAAGGTGTGTATATGTACGGTAATGACAGATCATATGACACTTAGATTGCACACAGGTGGACATCATTTCACTAATTATGTGACTTGTGAAGGTTATTTGTATGCAACAGAGCTTTTTTTGGGCTTCAAAACAAAGGGGGCGATTATATTTGCACTTGCCAATTATTAGTTTATTTCTGAAAAATAGTTTTATGTACCGTATTTTTCGCCTTATAAGACGCTCCGGAATATAAGACGCACCCAATTTTAAAGGAGGAAAATCTAGAAAAAAAAAGATTCTAAACCAAATACTGTAGTAAAATATTTGCCCCCCACTCGTCGTCATCATCGCACCACCCCCACATTGGTAATAGCCAGTAACATTGCCCCCACATTATTAATAGCCAGTAACATTGCCCCCACATTATTAATAGCCAGTAACATTGCCCCCACATAGTAATAATAGCCAGTAACATTGCCCCCACATTAACCTCCAACTCACTGTTGTTGCAGATGCATTGCAGAATACGGTAGATCGCGGCACGCGCTCTGGTAGGAATAGAAGATCCACGAGCAGAGGGGTGATGACGTCGGCACGCACCGCCGCCGGGTGTACCAAGATGGCCGACCGCTCCGGAGCTAGGTCAAAGCCGCGGCCTTTCCTAAGGCCGTGGCGGCTGTGCGGATCGCGGGTCGATCAGGCAAAAACGTGTATTCGTCGTATAAGACGCACCAACTTTTCCCCCCAGTTTTGGGGAAGAAAAGGTGCGTCTTATACGGCAAAAAATACAGTATATAATTTTTAATTTTACTTTGCAAACTTAGAATAAACGGGCTTGATTGTTTGTTTTCAGCACTCAATGCATGGCCTAGGTGACTTGACATCTTATTCTATTATAATTGTTATCATACAGGGTTTATATAGCCAACAAGCTTGCACAGTGCTTGGCAATATAAAGGGAGAGCATACAACCTAATAGGGAGAGGCAGGTGGTGCAGAAAGTGATAAGTGTGTGAGGAAGTTATTTTGGTAGTCAGAAGCTTCCCTGAAGAGAGGAGATTTCAGGTTGATAGAGTAGGAGATGGCCACACAGATTGGGGTAGAGCTTTCCATAGGATGGGAGAGGCTCTTATAAAGTCCTGGATGTGAGCGTAGGAGGAGTAAACAAGGTATCTAGAGAGCAGGAGAAGCTAAAAAGATTATTTGGGTGGTATTTTGAAACAATATTGATGCTGGAGCTTAGGACAAAGCTGTGAATGGCTTTGTATGTTAGTGTTTTTAATTGTATTAGTTGGGTAGGTGGTTGGTAAGGTAGAGGAGTCTTGCAGCACGATTCATGATGAACTGAAGGGGGATGGTCTGTTTAGAAGTAGGACAACGATGAGGGAGTTGTGAAAGTCAAGATGAGAGATAGCAGGGGAGTAAGTGAGTGCTTTAGTTGTGATTTGGTAACCAGTCACGGGCCGCCATGAAAATAAATAGTTCTGAATTTTTTTATTTTGAATAGCATAATGAAAATGTTTCTCCTGCAGCTGCTGAATGCACGCAGGAGGAAGGAAAAGCTGTATTTCATCAGTTGCAGGAGGAAAATGACCCCTCCTGTCCAAGTGTTAAAAAAGAATGCGACAGGGAGGACACACAGACACATCTCGGCTATGGGGTTTATGCGCCCCCCCCCCCCAAGCTTTAAATGTTAACCATCCCTTATTATCCTGAGGCCCCTATAACTCTGCTTTCACACTGATGCGCTGCAGTTTACCTAGGTGTGGTGCACTTTCTGAAAGCAAACCAAAACTCCTGAATGTAAGCTTTTAGAAAGTACACCACACCCGCAAAATATAATAGAAGTCTATGTAAAGTGCAGGAAAGCTGCAGGTGCTCTGTGCTGCACCCATAGATCAGGGTAAAGGCAGCCTAACAATTGTTAGCACCTTTTTATAGGTGCTAGCTAATATGCCAATTGCAAAAGCGCAGTGTATCTGATGTTTAGTACATTGACCTTTTTTTTTACCTCTGCCATCTTATGCTGGCATCTCTCTCCAGGCTGCTAGAAAGGACCTGTGACGGATCTCGAATACCCCAGGTGGGCACATCTGCCAGACCTGTGTCTCCTGTCCTCCAAACACACCCGCAGCCTGTGAATTCGCCATAACCAGCCCTTAACCCCCTCAATCATGAGACAATTCACACAGGTGTTGAGGGGTGAACATGCAAAGCATAAACTGTTTATTAAATACAAGACATACACTTTTACACACAGTTATGGACACTCCCCTTAGCCTTGTCATAGAGGGGAGGGGGAAGGGGACAAGGAAGAAGCAATGGGAACGGAACACTTGACACATCCCTGTGGATAGATGTCTCCAGTCCAGACCAGTGTCTATGTCCAACACAATTAGACACAGCAACAGGAGGGGGGGGAGGGATGTAGCATTACATTATCTCAATGCCAGCTTTTCCCCAGCCTCTTCTAGGCCATAATCTGTGAATAAGAGGCCCGCCCACACTCCAATAGGTATCACTCCGCCTGGAACTTTGCTACAGAGGAGGTTCAAGGCACTCTGGTGCTCTGGGATGGATGGTTGGCAAACCCAGATCACGATCAACGGGTTGCCGACCCTGGCCAATCGCTTCCCAGGTTGGAGTCGAAGGCCACCCCCACCTTAGAGGAACAGTTTTTCAAGCACAATACTTTTCCAGGACAGAAGCATGTATCCCTGTTCATAAGTCTTGGTGATGGATTTCACAATCTGTTTTTAAAGCTCACGCTTGTCAAAGAATACAGCAAAAATACATTGAGCGCCCTTAAGACAATTTACTGTATCATTTAGTTTTAGTTTTCTTACATAAGACAGATAGAATTTGTGTAATAAACGTAAGTGGCTGTTGTTAAAACCAGTTTATCTTCTTGTATAGGTTCAAAGCATCATTCGATCTCAGACCAGCATGGGTATGCGCCACAGGGACCGCTCTACTACTGGCAACACGCTGAAGACTGGATTCAGCTCTGCACTCACCACCTACTTTTTTGGTGCGGATTTGAAGGGGAAGCTTACTATCAGCAATTTTTTGGAATTTCAGCGCAAACTCCAGCATGATGTGCTGAAACTCGAGGTAAATCATATATTTTTGTTACGTCCTAGGTTGATAAAGGCTTTTATCTGACCATATAACAATATTACAATTTTGCCCATACAAAAGCAATTTAAGTTTAACTAAACAAATGTAAAGAAATTAACACGGTTTAGGAAAATTTGAATCCTGTACAAACTGTTGCTAAACAAAAAAGAGGGAACATTTGTTAATTTGACAAATCTAAAGCTTGTATGTGATGTGTCACGTCTGTTAGAAGCCATGAGGAGGGCTGTTTTGTATGGAGATCTGACACATCAATAATATCATTTTTGTTTAAACCCTTCTACTCTACTAAAAATATGTTTTTGTTTGTGTCCATATTAGAGAGATATTTTATCACTTTCAATATTGACAGAAGGTGTAGAGAAATCTGTAGACACATGGCAAAAAAAAAAAAAAACCCTAGAGAGGCTCTTTGCAAAACTAATATTTTCTGGAGCAAGGTTTTATACCTAAAATTAGGTCAGGATGGACTGCATTTTGCTTTGCATCGGAGTGGGACTTGATTTTAATACTGGTTTCTGCATCCAATTTTGGTTCTATTTAAGGCATGCAACAAGCGGTCTGGTTAAACACTTATAGGTCGGCAGAATGGCACGGCTGCCAGCCGTGGTGTCGCAAGCGCCCCCCGCTTGCGGTCCAAAGCTCCGTGACTGCTCCCGCTGGAGCCGTGTTCCCAATCGCACCAGTGTCCCGCGATCGGTCACCGGAGCTGAAGAACGGGGAGAGGTGTGTGTAAACACACCTTTCCCGTTCTTCATTGTGGCACTGTCAGTGATCGTCTCTTCCCTGATATAGGGAAAGACGATCACTGACGTCACACGTCCAGCCCCACCCCCCTACAGTTAGAAGCACATATGAGGTCACACTTAACCCCTACAGTGCCCCCTAGCGGTTAACTCCTAAACTGCAATTGTAATTTTCACAGTAAACAGTGCATTTTTATAGCACTTTTTGCTGTGAAAATGACAATGGTCCCAAAAATGTGTCAAAATTGGCCGACGTGTTTGCCATAATGTCGCAGTCACGAAAAAAAATCGCTGATCACCGCCATTAGTAGTAAAAAAATAATTATAAAAATGCAACAAAACCATCCCCTATTTTGTAAACGCTATAAATTTTGCGCAAACCAATCGATAAACGCTTATTGCGATTTTTTTTTTTTTTTTTATCAAAAATAGGTAGAAGAATACGTATCAGCCTTAACTGAGGACAAAAAAGTTTTTTATATATATTTTTGGTGGATATTTATAGCAAAAAGTAAAAAATATTGCATTTTTTTTGTTCAAAATTATCGCTCTATTTTTGTTTATAGCGCAAAAAAAAATTAAAACGCGGAGGCGCTTAACATCTCTCTCCCGGATAGATCATTGACACTAACCAAAGCCAATTCGCCCTTCCGTTGGGAAACTGGCGCTCTTAAGTACCTCGGAGTCTGGCTGACACCGCACCTCCGTGATGCTTATGAAAGGAATTTCTCGCCACTGCTCAAGAGCTGTGAGGAGGAACTCAAACGCTGGGACCTACGGAACTTCTCATGGTTTGGGCGGGCATCTATAGTTAAGATGGTAATCCTACCTAGATTTCTTTATCCGATGCGCACCCTTCCTCGGCGTTTCTTTGCATCCCTGAACTCTATTTTGCTCCGCTTCCTCTGGAATCGCGGGAAACCCTGAATTAAACTGCTTAGCCTGATGCAACTTAATGAGCAGGGAGGTCTGAGATTCCCTGATTTCAAACAATACTATCATGCGGCCCACGTAGCCAGGATCTTAGATTGGCATTGCCATGAACATGCTAAGGATTGGGTGTCCCTGGAGGCAGACCTTTCTCCCATAGCCCTCAAATTCTCGCCTTGGATCTCTTGGTCCGCATACCCCTTAACCTTATGGAAGCACCCAATCACTGGCACCACCCTGAGGATATTCCACTCGCTAGTTAGGTTGAAGAGACTCTCCACCTTCCCCAGCCCACTTACTCCCCTGGCAGATAACCCTGACTTCGTATCTGGCTTAGGCAATCAGACACTTGGGTCACCCCACACTAACTCCCCCTTACTGGCAGGAGACTGCTTTGATGGGAACAGGCTCAAAGATTGGCTCCCCCTTAAATCGGATAACGATCACCCTCACCTGAGGCAATGGACTTATTTCCAACTGCGCAACTATTTAAGAAGTTTTAGGGGCACCCGTGATCTTTTTAGACCGCCAACCGATCTGGAGGCTGCGTGCCGTGCTCAGGCGCCGGTGGCTAGAACTACCTCTGTGGCCTATTCTTGGCTAAAGTGTGTTGGGGAGGAAGGTTTGGCCAAACAAAGGAGGAGTTGGTCGGAGGATCTGGATCTGGCCATAACAGACAAGCAATGGAGACACGTTTGTATCCTGGCTCATAAATGCTCCATCAGCACTAAATTGCAGGAGACGAGCTATAAATTATTGACCCGTTGGTACAACACACCAGACAGGCTTCACAAATGGAACCCCCTGAAACCGGATACATGCTGGAGGTGTCAGTCTGAGGTAGGCACACTGTTTCACATATGGTGGTCTTGCCCTCTGGTCTCCTCCTTCTGGGGGGAGATCAGGGCTTTGATCCAACAGATCACAGAGACCAGCCTAGATTTGTCGGCTGCATGCTGCCTGTTGCACCTGTCCTCCTTCTTGCTTGAGCGCTACAAAAACTCCTTGACCAAACATTTGTTGAATGCAGCCAAATCACTGATACCGCTTTACTGGAACTCGACTAAAGTTCCCTCTGTTTTGGAGTGGCTTCATAAGGTGGCTGAAGTTTGCGAGTTGGAGGACACGCTGGCACAAGACAGGGGGACAGTCGAGTGTTTCCTTACCACCTGGCAGCCTTGGTACTCCTTCAGATTCTCCAGAGAATATGAGATCGTAATGCACCGCCAGCCCGCCGGTGACCCTGCTTAGCTCTGTGGTTCCATCTGTTTCCACACTCGGGAACATATCACTGATTGAATACTGAACGGGTTGAACATGAGTTGTACCTATCCCCACCACACCCCTCCCTACCCCCTCTTACCTTTCTTCATTCTATTCACAGCTCCCTCTTTTTCTTATTCTCTTCTCTCTTTCTCTAAGACATTGGTATTTGGAATTGTTGGATGCAACTTTCCTCCTGACTGTGTTCAGACGAAATTTCTGAGAATTACCTTTCTGATAGCTACTTTGTGCCCATAATAGATATCTGGTTTAACATGGCTCCATTTTTTGTCCCACCAATGAACCCATGACTTCTCCTGCACTCTATTTTTTGTTTTTTGTTTTTTTACATGATTTATTAAGGAAGTTGTTGGAGACTTGTGACTGTTTATGGAATGTGCTCGGACCCTACACAGTTGCATCTGTGAAATGTCTTTATGCTTACTTGTCCTGTCTTTTCATATGCTGAGTTTCAATAAACGCTTTTTTTTTTAATGATAAAAAAAAATTTAAACGCAGAGGTAATCAAATACTACAAATGGAAAGACGTCCATTTTGTTTGGGAGCCACGTCGCACGACCGCGTAATTGTCAGTTAAAGCGACGCAGTGCCGAATTGCAAAAAGGGCAAGGTCCTTAACCTCCATAATGGTCCGGTCTTAAGTGGTTAATGCAGATTATTCTTCAACTATGTCAGTTATTTGGACAACTAATGGCTTTTTTACCGCCATTACTCTCCAGTGCTTCTAAACACCGAGCCCCTTCTCCAACACAATTTTGTTTACCTGAGTCCTATCCCAATATGCCTGGCCTAGAAGAGTCGGTCGTAGAAATAATAAAGGAATAAAGAGGATCCGGAGGTGGTGTTGGAGGAGGCTATGGAAGAGATCTTACTCCAAGACTCACATGCACCTGAGGTTACAACTTCATACAATATGCTTGCCAGTGGCTATATGCTCACTTGTGCTGTATGAACAAGTCTTGCATTGTAACTCTTGACTCTCTTCTGTCTTGCCATGTCCCTTTGGGTACAAAGAGAGCTGCTGAATCAAAATAGACATTCCCTGTTCGTGATCAAATAGAATGGATCATTTTATGGCGATTGGGTCAACTGGCAAAAGATTGTTACTTCTCCTAAAATAAATGCTGAGCTCTGTCCAGTGGAAAGTGAGAGTTCAATATAAAATAGTCAGTTATGGTAGTTGATCCTGCCAGCTCAGTCTTAAACACTCACTGTACATATTTTAGATGTTCTTTCATTGATGGAATCTGTAGATGGGAAAGCTTGAGATGCTTTTTAAAAGCACTTTCTTGATCGTACATCACGGGACACAGAGCGCATAGTCATTACATATGGGTTATATGGAGTACCTTCAGGTGTGGACACTGGTGTAATCAACTTCACAGGAAGTTCCTCCCTATATAACCCCCTCCCACTGAGAGTGCTTTAGTTTTTCCGCCAGTGTCTTAGGTGTTGGTCACGTCTAGCTGTCCCTCGGAGGTCTCGGGACCCAGGATAGCTAGCCGGATCCGTCCGAAGTGCTTCAGAGCCAAGATGTACGGTACCCGGGCCCTGCTGGAGTGGGGTTTTGCCTATAATGCCTCTCCTTGGAGGGCTGGATTCTGGGCTCCAGTGCCTTAGTCTCTTCCAAGAACTAAAAGCTACTGATGCCAGGATGCTATATAGGTCCAGGGGTGTGGGTTCCTTAACACAGGACCCCGGTCCCTGAAGGTCCAAGACAATACCCACGGAGATGGGGGAAGGCTGGGCCTCTTGCATTTTGCAATACCCTGCGGCGTGGAGCAGGTAAGAGGGAACCTGCGGGACTTGGTTCGACAGTAGGTATCCCCCTGGGGGTTCTGGGTTGGCTAACAGTATGCTGGTGCATCAGCCACTATCTCCACTATGTCGGTTAAGGCAGGATGGGATTCTAATGTTTACCCAGATAACATGTAGATATATGTATACTTGTGTAAGTTATATATTTGCTACTCACCCCAGGTCTGCCTGTTAACACTGATACTGCAACCCCACATGTTTTAAAGAGGAAATTGCTGATAAAAAACTCCTGTTTCTTAGGAAGCCCATGGGGACAGCTTCCTCGCTGTGTGTGCACTACAATAAGATTAGTGCTTACCTGGTGTCTGTTGGTGCTGCATAACGCTGGTCCATGTTGTTCCTCTGCTCTGCTTCCTCCATGTGGGTTCAGCGTGGTGCGCGCAATCGTGCGCGCGTGTGTACGCGCGTGTGTGCGCGCGCATACGCGCGCGCACGCCGCCTTTTATAGCGTCGGCGTGCGTCGGGGGGGCGGGCCAGCAGCGTCAGGGTCTGTATAAAGGAAAAAACTTTTCTCTGGCTGGTCTTTACCTCCTGGAGGCAGAGGAAGAAAGGATACAGAGCGTGCAGCTGGGTCTTTTGGCCACACAGGGACACCTAGTGGCGGTTTTGTGGATCTTCAGGTCTAGGACTTAGGTCCACTATTGACCAGAAAAAAAAAAAAAAAAAAAAAAAGTTTTTTTGCTTAAAGGGACTCAGCCTTAGATCCAGCAGTATCTGAGTCTACCTTGGACTCCGGCTAACGGGCATTGGTGTGTCAATACTCACAGGCTTCCTCGGTATTGCCACCTCCCAGGCGGGTAAAAAAAAAAAAAAAAATTGTTTTGAAAAAAAAAAAAAAAAGAAAAAGAGAGAAATTAGTTCTTTTTCATTTTTCTCATACCTGCCCTCACATTGGTTATTCCTAGCTGCAACAGTCAGGTGTTGGCTATAGGGGTGACCCAAGGTTGTACAATGGCTCCAAAGGGATCTGGACCAGCCAAGGCTGCTAAAGGTGCCAAAAAGCAAAAGGGGTCTCCATCGGGGTCAGAGGATTTGGGCCAGGCTTCTACGGCCCCACCCTCGCCTGTCAGGACACCGAGTGGCATAGTACAAGAGCCATTGGGGGTGCTGGGGGCAGAGGCGGCCCCCGATCCACCCATTCCCGTTTACGTGACGGAAGAAATGCTAGCAGCCACCATGAGTGGGCTAGAGAAAAGGTTAACTGCGTTACTTCCCGTCCTTGCCCAAGTAGCAAGCGGGCTAGATCCCCCTCACCCAGTGTGGGGTTTTCAGATGCGGAGGTCTCCTCTTCAGAGGAACGGGACCCACAAGGGGATCACGCAGACCCAAGTCCCGACGGTTCAGACAGGGAAAATTCCACTATAGATGAATACTTTTCGGCCTCTCAAGCGGAGGGCCTGTGGATCCAGTCTTTGACAGATATGGTTCGCACTGCTTTTAAACTTCCAGTGCCAGAACTAGTAGCCCCGGAGGTATCCTCATTGGGTTCTTTAAAGGCCCCATTAACTGGTGCATCTTTTCCAATGCACCCCCTTCTGCGGAACGTGATTTACCAAGATTGGGCTCGACCTGATAGAATCTTTGTCCCTCCTAAAAGATTCTCTATTCTCTACCCTATGGAAGAGGAGTATATAAAGAAATGGGCTCTTCCTACAGTGGACGCAGCCATTTCCTGCGTGAATAAATCCCTGACTTGTCCGGTTGAAAATGTCCATATGTTCAAGGATCCGGTCGACAAGAAATTCGAGACCCTACTGAAAGCAACTTTCACCTCAGTAGGTGCCATGGTTCAGCCAGCAGTAGCAGCCATTGGTGTTTGTCAGGCCTTGAAGGATCAGGCAAAGCATATATTGAAGGACATGCCGGCTCAGCATACTCATGAATTAGCAGAATTCCCTAGGGCTCTCTGCTTTGCAGTAGATGCTATTAAGGACTCCATCCAACAGGCATCCCGTTCATCTCTACTGGTGGTTCACATGCGTCGTCTTTTGTGGCTAAAGAACTGGTCAGCAGAGGCACCCTGCAAAAAGCTTCTAGCAGGGTTTCCCTTTCATGGGGGAAGACTATTCGGGGAAGACCTAGATAAATATATCCACACCATATCAAGTGGAAAAAGTACTTCCTTACCGGTCAAGAAAAGACCGCGTGGGCCCACGTTTAAACGACAGGCCATTGTAGGCTCGACGGCCTCCCGGGCGGTCAACAGCTAATAACCGCCCACAGGGACAAGCTGCGGCAAACAGGAGGCCCTGGTCTCGCAAGCCGGCTAAATCAGTCATCAAATCAGATTCATGAAGGGGCGCCCCCACTCTCTTGGGTGGGGGGAAGACTTCAGTTTTTCTCCGAAGTCTGGAAGGCCAGAATTCCCGACTCTTGGGTTCGGTCCGTAGTAGCCTCAGGCTACAAACTAGAGTTTCGAGAAATCCCCCCTCCTCATTTTCAGGGGTCAAGTCTTCCAAGCGACCCATTAAAGAGGGCCTCTCTCGTAAAGGCGTTGGATCGCCTCTTGCTCCAAGGAGTAATTGTAGAAGTACCAACCCAAGAAAGGGGTCTGGGATTCTACTCCAACCTTTTTGTTATACCAAAGCCCAATGGCGACGTCAGGCCTATATTAGACCTCAAACGCCTAAATCGCTTTCTAAGGATTCAGACCTTCCGTATGGACTCCATACGTTCAGTGACAACCAGCCTGCATCAGGGCGACTTCCTAGCATCTATAGACATAAAGGATGCATATCTGCATGTGCCGATTTACCCAGCACATCACAAGTTTCTTCGTTTTACGATAAACCAAAGTCATTACCAGTTCGTAGCCCTCCCTTTCGGGTTGGCAACAGCTCCACGGGTATTCACAAAGGTGTTAGCCCCGGTACTAGCCGTCCTAAGGACAGAAGGCATCTTGGTCCTAGCATACCTGGACGATCTCCTGGTTATCGACAGTTCAGCCTCCAACCTCAATCATGCAGTAGTCCGCACAGTGCGGCATCTAGAAGAGTTCGGGTGGATTGTGAACCAAGAAAAATCAAGGTTACAACCCACAAGACAGTTGGAATATCTAGGCTTTCGGTTAGATACAGAATGCCAGAGGGTATTTTTACCTCAAAAGAAGATCAGGTCGTTAATTCAAACGATTCAAATAGTCTTAGGCAAAAAGAAGCCGACTATTCGCCTATGCATGCGACTGCTGGGAAAGATGGTGGCCGCCTTCGAAGCAGCGCCCTATGCCCAGATTCATACCAGAATTCTGCAAGCAGCTATTCTCTCTGCTTGGAACAAGTCCATACAGGCATTAGACCGTCCATTAGTTCTTTCCCCAGGAGTCAGGCACAGCCTGTACTGGTGGCTGATCCCTCAAAAATTATCAAAAGGGAAAACCTTTTGCCCCATCTCGTGGAAAATAGTAACCACAGATGCCAGCCTAACAGGTTGGGGGGCAATCTTAGGAAAACGGACCCAGCAGGGACAGTGGTCAGAGGCAGAAAGTCTGCTTCCCATCAATGTCCTAGAGATCAGAGCTGCGCGGTTGGCCCTGGTCGCCTGGACTCTTCCCCTGCAGGGTCTGCCAGTAAGGATACAGTCCGACAATGCCACGGCGGTGGCATACATAAACCACCAGGGGGGCACAAGGAGCCTAGCGGCTCAAAGGGAAGTAAACCTGATTTTTTCATGGGCCGAAGCCCATGTACCCTGCATCTCAGCAGTGTTCATCCCAGGGATAGACAATTCTCAAGCAGATTTTTTGAGTCGTCAACAGTTACTCCCGGGAGAGTGGTCTCTTCACCCCCAGGTATTCCAAGAGATTTGCCAAAGATTCGGAGTTCCCGATGTGGACATCATGGCAACAAGATTCAACAAGAAATTGGACAAATTCGTATCCCGGGCCAGGGACCCCTCGGCCTACGGGACCGATGCGTTGGTTTGCCCCTGGCACCAGTTTTCTCTCCTGTATGCGTTCCCTCCACTACAGATGATTCCCCGCCTTCTACGAAGGATCAGGGTGGAGCGCAGGCCGGTGATTCTGGTGGCCCCAGCCTGGCCCAGAAGGGCTTGGTACGCACTCATCGTGAGGATGTCAGTAAGGGCACCGTGGCCACTCCCCCTGCGCCCAGATCTGCTGTCTCAGGGCCCGATCTACCACCCTGCTTCACAGCAGCTAAATTTGATGGCTTGGCGGCTGAATCCCTAATTCTTAAGGGCAGAGGCCTCTCAGCCCAGGTCATATCTACGCTAATTCAAGCTAGGAAACCAGTTTCTAGAAATATCTATTACAGAGTCTGGAAGAACTATGTGGAGTGGTGCGAGTCTCAAGGAGGGCATCCTCGCAAGTTTTTTATTGATAGGGTCTTGCGATTCCTACAGGTTGGCGTTGACAAGGGGTTAGCTCTTAGTACTCTAAAGGGGCAGGTGTCTGCCTTAGCGATATGGTTTCAAAGGCCTTTGGCCACACATTCGCTTGTGAAAACTTTTTTGCAGGGGGTCTTGCATGTAAATCCCCCTATTAGAGCTCCCCTCTGCCCCTGGAATTTAAATCTGGTCTTGTCAGCTTTACAAAGGCAGCCGTTTGAACCTCTGACAGAAATCCCTCTTGTGCTGCTAACCCGAAAATTGGTTTTCTTGGTGGCTATGGCTTCGGCCAGAAGGGTCTCCGAGCTGGCAGCCTTGTCTTGCAGGGAACCGTACCTGATTCTGCATAAGGACAGAGTGGTTCTGCGGCCACAGCCTTCTTTCCTTCCTAAAGTCATATCCAGTTTTCACTTGGATCAGGACCTAGTCCTACCATCCTTCTTTCCTACTCCCCAGTCCAGAGAGGAAAGACTGCTTCATACTTTGGACGTGGTCCGAGCCATGAGGGTCTATCTCAAGGCTACAGAAAAGATTAGGAAAACAGATGTGCTTTTCATTCTTCCGGAGGGCCCCAAGAAGGGTCAGCCGGCTGCCAAGTCTTCCTTGGCTAGGTGGATTAAGCAGCTGATTTTTCAGGCCTATGGTCTGAAGCGCGTTCCACCGCCCTTATCAGTTAAGGCCCATTCTACGAGGGCCATGAGTGCCTCTTGGGCGGCACACCATCAGATCTCTATGGCACAGGTTTGCAAAGCGGCAACCTGGTCTTCCGTACATACGTTTACTAAATTCTATAAGTTGGACGTCACAAAGGCTGCGGACGCAGCATTTGGGCAGGCGGTCCTACGGGCAGCAGTATAGAATCCTCTGGCCCGGTTCACGCCCCCTTTTTTCTGTTGGTGGAGCTATTTTACCTCCTGATATAGTTTTCTGTTTGGCTATTTTTGGCCTTACGGTCTCCCTCCCTTCATGGAGCATTGCTTTGGGACATCCCATATGTAATGACTATGCGCTCTGTGTCCCGTGATGTACGATCAAGAAAAAGGGATTTTTAATAACAGCTTACCTGTAAAATCCTTTTCTTGGAGTACATCACGGGACACAGAGCTCCCACCCCTCTTTGTGGGAACATTGTGTAACCTCAGAGAAATTGCTTGCTACAAAACTAAAGCACTCTCAGTGGGAGGGGGTTATATAGGGAGGAACTTCCTGTGAAGTTGATTACACCAGTGTCCACACCTGAAGGTACTCCATATAACCCATATGTAATGACTATGCGCTCTGTGTCCCGTGATGTACTCCAAGAAAAGGATTTTACAGGTAAGCTGTTATTAAAAATCCCTTTTTTTACACTTGCAGGCCTAGCTCTACAACCAGCTATTGCTATGATTTCTACCTGTGAAACTGCATCTAACTGGAATAGGGCAAAGAACAACCAACTATTCTAGGACCATATTCTAACTGAGCAATTACAGCAATTTTCTCCTAATCTGCTCTGTTTTGGATTCCATATAATGGAGGCCCTGGACGTGGATATCCTGGTCTCCAGGTATAACAACAAGCTATCTGTTTGTGGAAAGAATCCATTAGCGCTGACACTGAATGCCTTGATAGGCAGGCTAATCTATGCCTTCTCTCCCAGTGTGAATTCTACATTGACTGCTCCACAAAATAGCAAGAGAAGAAACCTGTGATTCTCTTTGCAACAGACTGACCCAGAAGAACCTTGTACACCAACATGCTCAGACAACAAGGAGATGACCTTGGCCAGACCAGTCTTGGGGCCTTCTGGTCTTTATTGCTTCTAAGTCACTAGCTTTAACAGCTTGGCTGTTGAAGCCCAGAGCTTAAGGGACAGGGGGAGTCTGATTTTTTACTTAAAGCAAGAAAAGCTTTTACAGAAAGATATATTGTACCTGGAAATCCTTATTTGCCTGATGTGGACATGGGCACTTCAATCCCAGAGATTACTTTGTGCCTTGTATTCTGGCCTTCTGACCCTTTGAATCCATGAGGGGCTTGGAGGATGTAGGAGTCTAAGCTTGAAAATGTCTTGGACTTGCACTTGGTAGACTGAGAGATTTGAAAAAAGCTTTACTTATGAGAGGTAGTGGCCTTATCGAACTGATATGCCTCGAGTCACTTGTAAGGAGCCATTCCTTTTTCCTCACACAATGCAGTCTTATGCCCAGTAATATGCTACCACCAGTCTTCCACCTCAATGAAGATACAGTGCTTTCCCTCCTTGTGCCCTATTCTAAAACACCCAAAGGAAATTGTTGTTCATAGTCAGAGCCCAGATATTTATTGCACACTCCCTGCAATGTACAGGGTGCTGCCTCCCTGCTGCTGCCTCTCAGTGATCTGGTCACAGATGGTCATTAAACCCTTTCTGCTTCAGCAGTTGGTTTGTGAGTATCTCAATTAGCTTTTTCTCACTTCTTGTACTGACAGGCAGAGCAAAAAAAAAAAAAATCGCAATAAACGTGCAGTGACTGGTTTGCGCTAAAGTTATAGCGCCTACAAAATAGGGGGACATAATTATTATTTATTTTCTATTTTATTTTTTTACTAGGAATGGCGGCGATCTGTGAGTTTTATTGGGACTGCAACATTATAGCGGACACTTTTGACACATTTTTGGGACCATTCACATTTTATACAGTGAACAGTGCTATAAATATGCATTGATTACTGTATAAATGTGACTGGCAGGGAAGGGGTTAACCACTAGGGGGCGGGGTAGGGGTTAAATGTGTAGCCTAGTGAGTGATTCTAACTGTAGGGGGTGACTGGGGAGGTGACCGATCTGTGTCCCTATGTACAAGGGACACAGCATCAGTCTCCTCTCCCTGACAGGACGTGGATCTCTGTGTTTACATGCAGAGATCTGCGGTCCTGCTCAGTTACTGGACTGCGGCCGCCGGGCAAGCGCATCGTGTTCCCAGTAATGCGACGGGTGAGTGCGCGCCCCCTAGCGGCTTTAAAAGACGAGGACGTCATATGACGGATGTACTGGTTGCCTATCTCATTTCTTGAGACCCTACCAAACCAGGGAAGTACAAATGACCCCCTTTTGGAAATTAGACAGTTCAATGTATTTAGTAAGAGGCATGGTGAGTTTTTTTGAAGTTGTAATTTTTTCCAACAATTCTTGGGGGTAAAAAAAATAAAAACTTTTTTTTTTTTTTTTTACACTCAAACTTGTAATACGTTTATTTCTCACACACAGCATATGCATACTTGTAACTACACCCCAAAATCAATTTTGCTTCTCCTCCTGAGTATGGAAATACCACATGTGTGAGACTTTTACACAGCCTGGCCACATAGAGAGGCCCAACACTGAAGTAGCATCTTCAGGTGTTCAACGATCATAAATTACACGTCTCTTTTTTCAACCACCTATTACACTTTTGAAAGCTCTGAAGCACCAGGACAAGGAAATGACCCTAACACCCCAACGTATAATCTGAGGCGTAATGAGTCTTAACCATTTAAGACCCGGACCATTATGTAGGTTAAGGACCTTGCCCCTTTTTGCGATTTGGCACTGCGTCGCTTTAAGCGACAATTGCGTGGTCGTGTGACGTGCCTCCCAAACAAAATTGGCGTCCTTTTTTTGCCACAAATAGAGCTTTCTTTTAGTGGTATTTGATTATTTGAAAAAAAAAATGCAATATTTTTTACTTTTTGCTATAATAAATATCCCCACAAAAATATATGAAAAAAAAAATTTTTTCCTCAGTTTAGGCGATATGTATTCTTCTACCTATTTTTGGTAAAAAAAAAAAAAACGTTTATCGATTGGTTTGCGCAAAATTTATAGTGTTTACAAAATAGGGTATAGTTTAATTGCTTTTTTATTATTTATTTTTTTACTACTAATGGCGGTGATAAGTGATTTTTTTCGTGACTGCGACATGGCGGACACAGCGGACAATTTTGGCACATTTTTGGGACCACTGTAATTTTCACAGCAAAAGTGCTATAAAAATGCATTGTTTACTACAGGGGTCCTCAAACTTTTTAAACAGGGAGCCAGTTCACGGTCCCTCAGACTGTTGGGGGGCCGGACTACAGTGTGAAAAAAAATATACACAAATACCTTTGCACACTGCACATATTTTTTTTTTGTAGTGCACAAAAAAACAGTTAATCAACATAAACTTATTATTATTTCACATAATCCCTTCATCAGAGTCCCCTCATAGCACAGCACATGAGATTTCCCCAATAGCACAGCACATGAGATTTCCCCCATAGCACAGCACATGAGATTTCCCCCATAGCACAGCACATGAGATTTCCCCCATAGCACAGCACATGAGATTTCCCCCACAGCACAGCACAGCACATGAGATGTGTTGGTAAATCAGGGCAGTGACAATATCTTCAATATACTTGAGGTATGCTGGTCTGAAAGCGGGTCCCTGGTGATATTCTATGCCTGTCTGACCCACTGCCACTGGCATGTGTCCACGATTTAGGGTAAGAGTACCCATCCCTCTTCCCTGGTGTTGGATGCACGTCCCTGGGAATAGGGGAAGAAACGCCCTTAAATGAATTGTAATGCGATATAATGAAATGTATCCTATAAAACTACACTCAACATGTCACAAATTAATGAAAAATCAAAAGAATACTTAAGTAGAATTCCAAATTTTACATTTGGAATCACTATCGAACTTTGTTAATTCAAGAAAAGTTGTGAGCATGAAACAAACAGAGATCTCCCTGTGGTGCTAGAACTAAAGCTTTAGCAGAATATTAGGTGAATATCCCTTTAAAATACATTGTGTTGCCATCAAAACGATTAGCAAAACTTGGTCTTATTATACTCGGATATGTCACCCTCAAGTCAAAGCTGTCCTGTCCAGAAACCCCCTTAATTCCCCTTCACCCCCCCCCCCCCCCGGCATCTAGTGGACACCAAACAATTGCTACCGCGTGTACCCACCAGAAATTACATATCAGGCATGGTCAGTTTGCGCCATGATGGAAAAGGGACCGATGCCCATAGCTGGCATAAACAGGAAATCCGTTCAGCCAGCCTCGGCATCCACTGTAAGGGAGCAACTGGATGGGCACCAGTGGATGGAGTAAAATGGACACACACTACTGCAAATGGCAGCATACAGGCACCAGCAGAGACCCAGGGCAATCTGGCTCCCCCAGTGGTGGGCTGGGCATCCATACGGCCACCCATTCATCAAGCAGTTAATTATTTGGATAGCTGCCATATAGTGAATAAAAGACAATATGAAATATTATGTTGAAGTGAATATAAGCATTCTGAATCACTTCATGGGTCAGCGAGGACACCCTCAGATGACCCTTACATTTAAATTGTATGTGTACTCCTTAAATCATATGCCAAATAGAGGGCATTCAAACACACGGGTATCAATAGGAATTATTTCAAGCTAGGCAGATAAAAAGGTGCAATTTAAAAAAAGAAACTTGGATCATAAGAAGTATAAGGATTCACTAAGCCCTGGCATTCTAGTCACTTTTAAAGTATGGATCCATTTTGTTTCACGTCGTAATAGAATTTTATCTGTCACTCCCTCTTTCATGTTCAGCTACATATTCAAGTGCAAAAAACATAATTTTTGTCAGGTCAAAGCCATGATCCGCTTTAATGTAAAGTTGTAGGTCAAAAGTTTCAGCAATATCTATACAGCAGCATTGTGTCAGTGCAGATAGTGAAAGATGTGTAAACCTCATGAAATGAACATCACGACATGCTGTTTTGGCAAGCACGTAAAATTAATGGGGTCAATTCCGCCTTACTGATCTCACTGTTGTTTGGGTATGCATGCAGTGATGGGGTTGAACATAAAGGGTTTGATTTACTACAACTGGAAAGTGCAAAATCTGGTGCACATAGAAACCAATAGAGTAGAAACCAATCGGCTTCCAGGTTTTTGTCAAAGCTTAATTGCGCAAGCTGAATTTAGAGGCCGATTGGCTACCATGCACAGCTGCACCAGATTTGGCTCTCTCCAGTTTTAGTAAATCAACCCCAAAGTTTAAATACTAATTTTAAATGCACAGTTAACACAGGATATGAAAGGAGAAAATTCAACATGGTGTATTCTGTAGAATTGAATGCATACTAAATATTTATTTGCTGAAATGAATTATGAATAATTGAAACTCTCTAGGTAGATTAGGAGGCTGTGATCTCTGGGAAAATGTGTTCCTTACTATAGAATGACATTCTTATTTTTTTTTTTTAGGATAAGTATAGTGTGGTACAGAAGGATATAGCGTTTTTTCCTTAACCACTTGACAACCAGCCCATTGCCAAAGTACGTCCTATTTTTAAAGATGGATATCTCGGTAACGGCAGCAACTGCTGCCACAACTGAGATATCCATCTCTTCATGGGCCGGTTGTGTTAATGATAATGGCGGTCTCCGCGGCGGATTCGCTGCGAGATCGCCGTTATCGGTGGCGGGAGAGGGTCCCCCCCCCTCCCGCCGCTCTCTCCCGCGCCCTCTGCTGCTTACCGTTGCCGTCGGTAGCGGCGGAGGCGATCGGGTGTGTGCGGCTCCTCTGCGGGGATATGAGTGAGGGTAAAAAAGTCGCCCCCACCCGTCCCCAGAGCTCTGCTTGGCGGAAGTGACGTCAAAACGTCAGTCCCGCCCAGCGTCTTAAAGAGACATTTTTTTTTTTTAATGCCATTTGGAAAAAATGACATTTTACATTTCTTATTTTTTTTTTTTTTTGCATTTAAGCCTAAATATGAGATCTGAGGTCTTTTTGACCCCAGATCTCATATGTAAGAGGACCTGTCATGCTTTTTTCTATTACAAGGGATGTTTACATTTCTTGTAATAGGAATAAAAGTAATATTTTTTTTTTTTTGCATTTATTTCAGTGTAAAAAATTATAAACTAAATTAAAATAAATAAGAAAACAAAAACATTTTTTTTTAAAACGCCCCGTCCCGACGAGCTCGCGCACAGAAGCGAACGCATACGCGAGTAGCGCCCGCATATGAAAACGGTGTTCAAACCACACAAGTGAGGTATCGCCGCGATCGTTGGAGCGAGAGCAATAATTCTAGCCCTAGACCTACTCTGTAGCTCAAAAAAATGCAACCTGTAGAATTTTTTAAACGTCGCCTATCAAGATTTGTAAGGGTAAAAGTTTGACGCCATGCCACGAGCGGGCACAATTTTTAAGCGTGACATGTTGGGTATCATTTTACTCGGCGTAACATTATCTTTCACAATATATAAAACAATTGGGCCAAATTTATTGTTGTCTTATTTTTTAATTAAAAAAAGTAATTTTTTTTCAAAAAAAGTACGCTTGTAAGACCGCTGCGCAAATACGGTGTGAGAAAAAGTATTGCAATGACTGCCATTTTATTCTCTAGGGTGTTAGAAATATATATATATATATATATAATGTTTGGGGGTTTTAAGTAATTTTCTAGCAAAAAAAACTGTTTGTCTCGTAAACACCGAATCTGAAAAACAGGCTCGGTGGTCAATTGGTTAAAGAGACTGCAGAGGCTATGTTAACTCTTCTTTACGAAAATAACTAAAAACATTTATTTGACCATTGATAGCCAATCTTTTGCATACAAAACAAAGATTAGAAATCCTATGTAATAGAAGAACAAGTGTGCTCACTCTTGTAAACGCTTCACTGACTCACATTATGGCAATTGCCAGGCACATAATACACAAGACAAATGACCTGTTATTATTTTTAGCAGCAAGAAAGGATGTATGCATTTATGGAAACTCCTTTGTATATATTATTTAAGAATGCAATTATATTATGTCATGTACCTCCACTCTAAAAGAAAAAAAAAGGCGAAAGTGTTCGGTTTTACATAAGTTAAACTGGTTGTGAACAGTGGCGGCCCGTCCATAGGGGGCGCCTGGGCGCCGACCCCCCCCCCTCCTGTAGTCACAAAAAAAAAGTTTTTTTTTTTAATACTGCCTCTTTAAAGAAAAATGCAAAAAAAATGTCCTTTTACTTCAGTAATGGCACTATGTGGCGCCGGCCACATGCATTATGGGAAGCGCCACGTCAATGCAATCAAGAGATTGCAGACGCGCCGCTTCATTTGCAGGCTTTTATCCCACCTTGTGGCGCTTTCGGAAGCGCCACAGCTACTGCCCGGCGCTCATAGAATCTATTACTACGGCCACGCAGTTTGATTGACATCTGTTACATGATGTCACTTCCTGTTTTTTCTCTGAGAGAGAGAAGACCGGAAGTATAAGGACGGAGCGGAAGAAGACACAAGGAGCCTGGAGGACAACACAGAAGTTAAGCTAAGTGATCTATTTCTCTCTCGTTCGGAGGCACCTGCCCCTCCCACCCCCCCCCCCCCCCTCTTCGCTTATTTACTGTAATGTAAGGCTTCATTTGATGGAGGGACAGGGCTGCATTTGATGGAGGGACAGGGCTGCATTTGATGGAGGGACAGGGCTGCATTTGATGGAGGGACAGGGCTGCATTTGATGGAGGGACAGGGCTGCATTTGATGGAGGGACAGGGCTGCATTTGATGGAGGGACAGGGCTGCATTTGATGGAGGGACAGGGCTGCATTTGATGGAGGGACAGGGCTGCATTTGGTGGAGGGACAGGGCTGCATTTGATGGAGGGACAGGGCTGCATTTGATGGAGGGACAGGGCTGCATTTGATGGAGGGACAGGGCTGCATTTGGTGGAGGGACAGGGCTGCATTTGATGGAGGGACAGGGCTGCATTTGATGGAGGGACAGGGCTGCATTTGATGGAGGGACAGGGCTGCATTTGATGGAGGGACAGGGCTGCATTTGATGGAGGGACAGGGCTGCACTTGATGGAGGGATAGGGCTGCACTTGATGGAGGGACAGGGCTGCACTTGATGGAGGGACAGGGCTGCACTTGATGGAGGGACAGGGCTGCACTTGATGGAGGGACAGGGCTGCGTTTGATGGAGGGACAGAGCTGCGTTTGATGGAGGGACAGGGCTGCGTTTGATGGAGGGACAGGGCTGCGTTTGATGGAGGGACAGGGCTGCGTTTGATGGAGGGACAGGGCTGCGTTTGATGGAGGGACAGAGCTGCGTTTGATAGAGGGACAGAGCTGCGTTTGATGATGAGGGACGGGGCTGCGTTTGATGATGAGGGACGGGGCTGCGTTTGATGATGAGGGACGGGGCTGCGTTTGATGATGAGGGACGGGGCTGCGTTTGATGATGAGGGACGGGGCTGCGTTTGATGATGAGGGACGGGGCTGCGTTTGATGATGAGGGACGGGGCTGCGTTTGATGATGAGGGACGGGGCTGCGTTTGATGATGAGGGACGGGGCTGCGTTTGATGATGAGGGACGGGGCTGCGTTTGATGATGAGGGACGGTGCTGCGTTTGATGATGAGGGACGGGGCTGCGTTTGATGTGACACAGGGCTGTATGTAAAGAGGGACTCCGCTGTGGGCACCTGATGGCAGATGACACGCTCGGGGCTCCCACTGATTCAGCATTATGGTGAGTTGAATGATTTTTCATTTTATATTACAATGTAATAATGTGCTTCAATCATCCTGACACCATAACCATGGTGCCGGGATGATTGAAGCATCTTTATCCGCTGATTGTTAAACTTTCTAGAATACACAATAGGATCCTCTCTCTTTCTCTTTCTTTCTCTCTCCCTTTCTCTCTCCCCTTTCTCTCTCCCTTCTCTCCCCCTCTCCTGAAACCACGCCCATTTCCACCAAGTGGGGAGGGGTCAAAAAGGAAGGGCACGGTCTGGCGCCCCCCCATCCTAAAACTTCACCAGCCGCCACTGGTTGTGAACGCCCCCTTTTTTTTTTTAACCTTAATGTATTCTCTGTATTAAGTTAAGAAGAACCTAAGATTACACCCCCCCACACCACCACCCTTGAATATCCCCTGCCAGCATGCTGTAGAGAAGGACCTGTGCTTACTGTCTCACTCAGCAGTGGATGTGTCAAACATCTGCAGAGAGACCACAACTTAGACACAGAGATCAAGGGTCCTGTTGCGCAGCATGCTGGCAGAGGAAAGGCTTTTCTACTTAGGCTGTGACTGCTTTCTAAAGAAAGTAAACTGTAAGCCAATTCCTAAATCTGTATTAAACCCAGAAATAGAATGTAATGTATTTCAGCTTACAATTATTTAGATGTGGTAGCTACATAATTTTGTTTGCCTTTTTATTTTCACCTGTTTATATGGCCAGTAAGTCTGATTTTTCATCATCTTTTAACAGAGCAGCAAACAGTCTATCAAAAGTGGTAATTTGATGGTTGAGACAAACAACTTAACAATGACAAGGCATGGTTAGAATGGACAGCTTTTATTCACTTGTGTAAAAAACCTTTATTCCAAAAGGAGCAAAAAAAATGTTGCTGTAACTGCTTAAAGTGTAAGCTGTAGTGTGACTTTAATGCCCCTTTCAATAACAATTTGTTTGCGCTGATTGCACCCCCTTTCTATTTTGTACCTTTCACACAATAAGCCCGCTCGGCTCCACCTGAAAAACCAGCAAACCATTGACACCTATGGGCATGCCGGTGGAGATGTGTCTGCTGACACCCGCCTGCCATCTGATCAGACAGACGTATGGCGATACCTTCAGCCACCTTGCACTTTTTTGGGGTTTGTTAATCAAAATAGTACCTGTGAAGTGAATAATTATATTTGTAACCTGATGCCAGAATGGGAGCAATAGTGGACAGTCCCAGATGATTTGCAATAATGTTCTAGTATGTTACACCGCTAACAACATTTGTTGCTCTGCAGCTTAGCAACATCATAAGGGGTTCTCTTTCCCCAAGTCATAATCTTATGTAGCACTGCCCCCCGAAGGAGCTGCTGGTTTAATTTGAACCCTGCACTCTACCAATAAACCCCACTAACTTGGCTCAATCCCCTTGGCACAGCTGTGATACAATACAATGTAAGACGATACAAAATACCTGTATTGTAACCCCAGGATCCACTGACTGCGCCTGGAGGGAGAAAAAACGTACGCCACAACAACTGGATACTAAACCAGAGATATATTTTACTGTGAAATATGCAAAGAAATGATTACAGTAATTGTGCTGTCATCCCAACGTAAGACAGCACAATGGATTTCAACATAAACAATTTGAAAACAGTATACATATATACATTATACATATACAATATACCTGGGAGCTCCCCATACTTTATAAGCTATGCGTGAGATCTCACTTAAAGTACTTAGTCCTGGATCTTCTTTTCTTCGCTAGCTAAAGTAACTCCTTGTGATTTGTAATCCACAGTTTTGATGAGTTAAATTGAAGTGAAAGTGCTCCTGGTGTAAATGCAACAAATGTTTTAACATTGCTTGAGATGTCACAGTAGATAGGCCTCAAGCCTTCGCAATGTCAGTTGCTCTGCTCCTCCATGTAACTATAAATTCCAGTGAGGCCTGTGTATGAGTCTAACTGCGTGAGAATATTTAACAAACTGTGGGCCGTGACCCATTCACTCACTGGATGGGAGCTCCGTGTAGTAACTTTTATCCGGTGACTGCAACTAGCTTCTCCGTCAGCTGGGCCAGTCGATCTGTTCAGCTCCGCTGGATCGATCCGGTCCTCCGATGCTCGGATGAGTGTCTCTCGGTCTCTGCAATCCGGCCACCGTCCCTCAGGCACCCTCAGATCACTTGCCCGAACAAACGGGATTGTTTCCACATCGCTGTGTGTCCTTGTCTCCAAGGAAACCAAAAACTAAAACAAACATCTCTCTGCATTACCAGTATTTGGTCACTAGATGGCTCCAAATACTTAAACATAGCAATGTCCATAGAAGTTGTATTAAAGTATGCAAACACACATCAATATACAAGAATGTCAGCGCTACTCTTATAATTATTCTCTTGGTATTTGCTATAGATTGATGCCTTATAAGCAAAAAAAAAAAGTCGTCCTGCCTGCCTGTCGAGGTAAACTGGTAATCCTGTTCCTGTTTCCATAAGAATGGCAGGTCTTGTTGGGGTTTAGTGTCTGCTGTGAGGTAGTGTGCTTTGCAGGATACTGTGGCCCTTGCAAACATCCTCCTGAAACATGGGCCCACAGAACAAATTTGGTTTAGGCAGTGAAACTCTAAAGCAAGAGAGGTATAGTTGTCTCCAAGTGTCAAGTATAGGAATTTTAGGGTTGTTGGGATGATCAGTAACTGTCTTCCAACTTGTAGAAGTCAAAGATTTGTCTTCTGTCATGACGTCTGGGTCTAACCATTTTCTGAAGATTTTGTCTGTGAAGCCTGGCATAAAATCTGAATGCCCTATTGTGGATGTCATAGAAGATGGGAATCTTTTAATTGTATAAGTCAAGAGGCCTACTAGTTTCACACAGGATGCGACCCAATGAGTCGGTGATTATGCAGTACCCAAAGAGCACTTACCACTGCTATTTGAGCAATCACTAATGGGAATCAAGTGTAGTCCTGTTCCCGGGAAACCAAAAGCTTGTAGGCCTTATGCCTGCACCAGTTGATGGTTCTGCCCATGTGAACAGCTGTATGATATTAAGCAGGTTTTGGAAACCATATTTCTCGAATTTTAGGTAGCGTCAAGGTCTTTCTGTCTATTCTCACAGGCTTTTTTTTGTTGGATGATTTTTTTTTCTTTCAATAGTTTTTATTGATTTTTAAAAATACATGTTACAAAGCATTGTCATAGTATAAGTATATGATGTAACAATAAACAGCGTAAGAAGTATGTGACATTTATAAGTTCTGATAAATCAAGTAGTCGTATATAAGTAGTAAAACATGGTAAGTATGCAAACAAAACATAAATTAGATAAATATCTTATCATGTAGAGAAGTATCAGTATTAGAAATGGTCAGAGTATAATGTTAGCAAATTAAACTTAATCAAAAGAAATCTAATCCAAAGAACACGTGAGAAGTCAGTATTATCCGGATACAAAGTATCATGTAATGAACCAGGACATTGAGAAATGTTGAAAAGGATTCAGTCGAGAGCTACCATACCCCAAGTTCATACCAGTTTTTCCATGGGGCCCAGGAAACATCAGTTTTGTAAAGATTATTCATTGAAATGGCCATCATACGTTCATATGTGAAGTGGAGATTGGTCAAATCAATGGCTTCAATAGTAGAGGGAGGACAAGAATCCTTCCATTTTCTAGTGATTGACAGCCTTGCGGCTAGAAGTAAATGGTTGATAGAATTCCTGAGATCAACTGGAATGTTATCAATACCCAAGGATAGTAAAGCTAAACCTGGGTTGGGATCTGTCCATGAACCAGTTAAAGCCGAAATTATACCAAATATTTCTGTCCAAAATTTAGTAAGCATGGGACAGCTCCATAAAATATGGAGCAAGTCCCCTTTCTTTCCGCATAGTCCCCAACATTGGTTAGATTGCTGGTGACTAAATTTGGATAATACATCTGGAGTATAATACCACCGCAGAGTGATCTTTACTGAGAGTTCCCATAGTGATGCACATTTAGAGGTTGATTGGTTTATTTTGCAAGCCATGTGCCATTGGTAATCGGTGTAAGAACACTCCAAGTCTTTTTCCCATTGTAGATGTGAGGGGGTTTTTGAAAATATTCTTTTGTCCTAAAGTAGGTTGTAAAAAAAGGTAATACCTTTCCTCTTTGGTTCAGTACTAGTAGAGAGAAAGGTCCAGACCGATTTATGTAGGCAAACGTTTTTGGTATTCAATTTACATAAACGTTTTGCTACTTGTCTATAATGAGCATTACAATGTTGGGGTATATTAAACTCAGATTGGATGGTTTGGAATGATTTAATCGTGCCTTTATCATAAAGGTTACAAATAGATTCCACGCCTTGTTCACTCCAAAGACTAAGTGATGAGTGATACATTATAAGATGCAATGTTTTAAAGGGAATGTCTACCGTTATTGTTGTATCAGGAGAGGTCACAGAATTCAAAATCTTAAGCCATGTAGAAATGGATACTTTCATTGTGGGAGGTAAGTGCGAGGGAAGTTTAATTCCCATATGTGCACCAAAAAGCCATAGGTTGGTCGGTAGTTTATTACAATAGGAGGATTCAATAAGACCCCAATTCGTCGTTGGGGAGGGTTGGAACCATTCTTTCATTTGAGACAATATTGAGGCATAGAAATAGTCTTGAAAATCGACATAACCCACTCCTCCCCACATTCTATTTTTGATCAATTTATAATGGGCGCATCTAGATTTCTTCCCTTTCCAGATGTATCTAGAAAGGATTGATTGTAAGGATTTAAAGAAATACATAGGGACTGGAATAGGCAAACTTCTAAACAAGTATAGGACTTGAGGCAAGTGGATCATTTTAAAAGCAGATAATCTGCCCCACCAAGAAAATTCGTGTTTTCCTAAATCGTTCAAATCTGATTGTAGTTAATTTTTAAGAGGAATATAATTATGTGTAAATAAGGATTTAGTGGATCTAGTCAAATGAATACCAAGGTACGGGATGCTAGTGTCTGCCCAAGTATAAGGGAATTGGTGTTGGAGGAGATTGTTTGTCACTGCGTCAATTCCAATATCTAGAGCATACGATTTGCTTTCATTAATTTTATAAAATGATACTTTACCAAACCAAGATAATAATTTTTGGACTTCAAGTAGGGAGGATGAGGGAGACGTTAACATTAAAATTATATCGTCGGCAAACAAACTAGTTTTGTGGGTATCGGATCCTATAGTGATGCCTTCTATTTTAGAATTAGATCTAATATGTTCCGCTAAAGGTTCAATCATTAAATTAAATATTAAGGGAGACAATGGACAGCCTTGTCTGGTGCCGTTGGTGATACGAAAGGGTTTGGATAATAGGTTAGAATTCAAAACTCGTGCTGTGGGGTTTGAATAGAGGGCAAGTACGGCTTTAAGAATATGACCCTCAAAGCCAAATTTTTTAAGAGTAAGTGACAAATAGGACCAGTTAACCCTATCAAACGCCTTCTCTGCATCTAATGAAAGGAGCAGAGAAGGCGTTCCGGTTATGCTAACATTGTGGATAACATCAATTAATCGTCTGGTTGCGTCAGATGTTTGACGACCCCTGGTGAAGCCAGTTTGATCCATGTTTATTAGTTTGGGAAGTATGTCAACTATTCTATTGGCTATAATCTTTGCGTAGATTTTCAAATCTGTATTCAATAAAGAAATAGGACGAAAATTTGGGGGAGAAGTAGGGTCCTTGCCAGGTTTAGGGAGAGTAATAAGAAGTGCAGATAGCATTTCATCAGGAAAGGAAGAGAAAGAAGCAGCAGCATTATATAATTCTTTCATATGTGGTACAAGCTGTTTATAGAATATTTTAAAGTATTCATTCGAATACCCGTCTGGACCAGGTGCTTTGGCCTTGGGAAGAGAGTTAATGGCGCATATCATTTCGACGTCAGAAAAACAAGAATTTAACTGGTTAAGTTGGTCATCAGATAATTTGGGTAAATTAACATGGGAAAGAAAATCTAGGATTTCTTTAGTTGATGGCTGGTGAGTATCACTGTCCTCATTAAGGTTGTATAGTTTACCATAATATGAGCTAAAGGCATCAGCTATGGATTGAGGGTTAATTATCTTATCTTGAGAAACGGGGTCATAAATGTATGATATCTTAGTTTTCCGTCTATGACCTTTTATACAGTTTGCAATAACTTTCCCTGCTTTGTTATTCGTAACATAGGAGTTTGCCTTCAACTTTCTAAGTTTATGGTCATGAAATTCTAGAAGTAGAGCACGTAAATCATGTCTAAGTCTGAAGATCTGGGATTTAAGAGATGTTGACGGGTTAGACTTGTTTTCTTGATCTAAGATATTTAATTTTTTGGTTAGTTCCTCTATGCTTGCTTCCCTTTTCTTTTTTGCTTGAGAACCAAGTTGTATAATTAGTCCCCGTATGTAAGCTTTATGGGCATTCCACACTACCACCCGGTCGGACACCGATCCCAAGTTGTTTGAAAAAAATTCAGTCAATTTTTGAGAGATATATTCAATGTTATCAGGTTGTTGTAAAAGATAATTATTCATACGCCATAAATAAGATCTATGATTAGAATTAGCATTTTTTATTTTTAAACTAATAGGGGCGTGGTCCGACCAAGTGGCAGTATGAATGCGAGCATCCAGTACATTTTGTAGTAACCATTTGTCAGATATAAATAAATCAATTCTGGAGTAAGTGTTATGACGTGGAGAATGGAATGTATAGTCCTTTTCAGTCGCGTTATAACACCTCCAGATATTATACAAATCATTTTCAAAAAGAAACGGTGACAAGGGAGAAGAAAATCTCTTAGCATTGGAGGATGATTCCATGACATTGTCTGGTACTAAGTTGAAATCCCCACAAATTAGGAGATGACCTTTCTGAAGTTCTCTTATTTTGTTTAGAGTAGACTTATGGAATTTCATTTGTCTAACATTTGGCGCATATATATTTACCAGCGTATAGAGAACATTGTCCAACGTGCATACTAAAATCAGAAACCTGCCTTCAGGATCCGAGTAACAGTCCAGAAGAGTAAAGGCTAAAGTGTCACGTATGGCAATACATACTCCTCTTTGTTTGCGAGTATAGTCCGCTTTGAAAATATGGGGGTAAGATCTATGTTGGCATATCGGAGCAGTAGCTCTGACAAAGTGAGTTTCCTGTATGCATAGAATGTCACAATTAGAAGACAATGCCAATTTCCACAATGATGCTCTTTTAGCAGGGTGGTTTAAGCCGTTGGCATTGATGGATAGAAAATTAATAGACATTTTTAGATGTTGTGGATATCGATTCTTATACAATACTTACAAGGTATTATGACTCTCGGTACTAGAATAGTAGATGAAATATATAGAAGGTCTCTGGGTTATAGACAACCGAGAGAAAGATATTTATAAGAGACTTTGTAACAACTATAAAAATAAAAGTAAAAATTAAAAAATAAAAATAAAATTAAAGCAAAATGAAACCAACTTAAATCTAAACAAAAAGTAAAACAAATAAAATAGACAAAACAAACAAACAAAACAAACAAAAATCTGTTCAAATACTTACAAACCAAAGAAATTATTTGCTTGCGAGTGTATAGAAGGAATATGTTATTATCCCACCTTCGTGGAACAATAAGAGCTAATATGATCCAAGCAATAAACAAAAAGATAGAAAAAATAAATTAAAATGAATAGTCGGGTGTATTACTAAGCCGACTAACGGGGGTGTAAAGTTCAAATAAGAAGAAAAAACAAACACAGCATATCAGATACCAGGGGTATAAGCCGATAACAGTAAATTGAAAGAAGATAAATCAAAGGAAGAGAAATAATGTTTCAACGTGGATCAGCGTCTTTTTGGTGGGCGGTAATCATTTTGTGTTTGATTACCGAAGTGCGGTTTTCCCATCATTTTGTTGTCATCAGGAGAGAGATCTGAAATTATACCCCATGAATGAAGAAGCTGCAGGCCGTCCTGGGGGTTTGACACCACAGTAGTAGTCCCATTATTGGTGATGATCAGCGTTGCAGGGTGTTTCCATTTGTATTGAATATTGTGATTGTTCAAGGCTTTAGTAGTAGTTTTTAGTTGTCTCCTTAAATTCTGGGTATATTGCGAAAGATCTGAGTAAAGATGTATTTCTGCATACGGATCAGGTAGTGATGGCAAGACTCTAGCTTTGGTTAATAGTTTTTCCTTAGTAGGAAAAAAATTTATTTTCATCAAGACATCTCTGGGAATAGCAGCATCTAGATGTTTGGGTTTTGGTATGCGGTGAATGCGATCTATCATGCGTTCGAATTGGGATGATTCCGGCAATAGGTTAGCAATCAGATCGTCCGCGTATTTCGGTAAATCGTTCGGGGTTACAGATTCAGGAAACCCCCCTCAGTTTAACGTTGTTCCTTCTGGAACGATCCTCAAGGTCTGCGAGCTTGGTTTTGATCTTTATATTGTCATCTGACAATTCTTTATATGCGTCAATAAGATCATGCACAGTATTAGATTGATCGTCCATTTTGTTTTCAATTACATGGATCCTGTCCCCCATTCCTTTCATCTCGTTTGAAAAATTGTTCATCATAAGTGAAAAGCTAGACATAAGCGACGTTTGTAGATATATAAGCATTTCTTTCATCGTCGTTGTGACATCGGGAACGATCCCCGCGGTATTAGTGAGGTATTTATCTTCCGATACCGTCGTTGAATTCGATCGTTTTGCCGTTAATCCCCGTTTTTCTGACAGAGCTCAAGCAGCCATCCCGATCGCGTGCAAGCCACGCCCCTCGTTGGATGAATTTTTCATAGTCTTAAAGAATGGGAGAAAGAAATATGATGAGAGATGAGACTTGGCAGGGTCTGCAGTGGATGGAGAAGTCACAGTATATTGCATTCATTTTGAGAACATTACACCTCCTAAACCAGGAGATGGCCAGGTTTCCCTATTTTTCCATGTCAGAGGAAGGAGAAAGTTCAATTGATGATTTTTTGAGGAGGAAGCTGAGTGCCAATATATCCTATAGCCATGTCTGTCCATTTCAACAGAAAGTTTTGACACGTGGAGTTAATGCAGAGTGTGGTTTAATAAATATTTAATATTTTGGGTTTTTGGGTTTAATAACCCTGGAACCACCTTAATACTGGACACTTTCATCCCCTTCCTACCCAGGCCAGTTTTCAAATTTCAGTGCTGCCTCTCTTTGAATGACAATTACTCAGTCATCCAACGCTTTATCCCAGTGAAATATGTATTATGTTTTGGGGCAGAGATTTATTTTTTATTTTTGGTGGTATTTAATCACCACTGGGTATTTTATTTCAATTTTTTGGGGTTCCACGGCTTGCTTGGACTCTCCCGTCCTACCTCGTCAGACACCCAAACAAAGCCGGGATCAGCTTTGATCGGGTCTCTTCTATGGTAACCCCGAAGCAATGGCCTGACATCACTTTTCGGTTTACCCAGATGTCATCAGCGCCATTTTCAATACAAGTGCAGCGGGATTTGGGGTCTTATTGACCCCAGACCCCTCCATAAAGAGTAATTTTTTTATTTTTTTATATTAAAGCTCTTTCCGAGGAGATTTAGCTTGTTGGGCATACAATGTCACCGCTGTTGATATCAATTACATCATGTGCGGGTCTGCCATCAATGTTACAGCCCACAGACTGCTGTGCCCAGGATCTCCTTAATAGTACCAGATAGTTCTCTGGCCAGGGAACTATGCCTCATCTGACGAGCAATGCTGACAATTTCATCAAATGTGATGCTTCCGCTGTGTTTAAAATTCTTCAAATTCTTCCTGTCACTTGGAGGCTCCTTCAGGGCCTTGATGATCAGAGCAGAGGCAGATGGTATAACCTCAATCTGGGCCTGTCTGTTCTGAATGGTCAGTTTGACAGTGATCCTCAAGCCCTTCCAGTCACCGGTTGCCTTGGCAATGTCATCGCCAACCTTTTTGGGAGACAAACCTAGAGGTCCGATTTTGGGAGCCAGAGCTGAGGTAGCCCCTACTTCACCACCAGTACATCTTAAGAAAACGATTTTAACTTCGAGGGGGTCGAACTTAGGAGGCATGACTGTGCCGGACTAAGGGGATTCCGCTTCTCTCGGCGAGGTTTCGTTGTTCGGATGAACCCAGATCCGGGACGACCGGAGAACAGTTGCACCTCCACCAGCAAAGGAAGCGGGATGAGAAAGAGCGTAACAAGGATGTTTACATAAAAGTGATCAAAAATAAATTTGTAAGCAACAGTGTAAAAATAAAGGATACAACATTTCTGATTAGAAAAAGTGCCCCCCCCCCCCCATGCGTGTGTGCAAATGCGGTCCCACACGCAGGAAAATGGCGATTGTCCCTGCAAATGTGATGTATCACTGCAAACTGCAGATCAGGGATCCTCAAACTACGGCCCTCCAGCTGTTGTGGAACTACACATCCCATGAGGCATTGAAAAACTCTGACATTCACAGACATGACTAAGCATGATGGGAATTGTAGTTCCTGAACAGCTGGAGGGCCGTAGTTTGAGGACCCCTGCTGCAGATCATGGGCAGCACTTCTAGCACCAGACCACCTCTGTAAATCTAAAATGGTAACCTCCTAAAGGCTTTTAAAGCATCACCTATGGATAGTAAAAATTATTATGTTTGACGCTACTGCACAGGTGGGACATGTTTGGTATGTATTTACTTGGCATAACATAATTTTTTATATTTTACCAAAAAAAAAGGTGTTGCATTTTGTTTTTTTGGATTAGATTTAAAAAAAATTTTTTTAAAAAAAGATTGCGTTAAAAAAACTAATGTACAAAATGAATTGCAAAACCCACCAATGAGTAATTTTTGAGCCCAAAAAAATGATTGTTACATGTAAACAAAGTGCCAAAAAAAAAGCCACTGGCTAAAATGCTGCAGCAACCAATAAGATCAGGAGAGGATTGGAGTACTTGTGCATTGCAATGAACACAAGAAATTGTTTATCCCGGATCTACACAATATTGGTGGCAATGGATGGACTGGAAATTACACCATACATAAAAAATAAGAAAAAGAATTGGGAGAATGAGGGAACAAACAGCATTTAGGAAAAAATTTGAGGATGGTACATAGTTCTGTAGTAGATACTAATACAGATGAAGTAAACTATAAATGTCTGACAAGATGGTATATAAAACCAGACAAAGCACATAAATACCATATGGGGAATCACCATACTTTTGGCAGGATGTAAAGTAGTGGAAACTATGACCCACATTTGGTAGGACTCCCCATAAAAAAATTTAATTGGAGAGGTTTTGCAATTAATAAAATAGATTATTAATATAGAAATACTAGAAGATCCTTGGACGTGCTTATTCCATGGGGTAAAAAGTTCAATAAAACAATATAAGGTATTGATGACACCTCACATGAATAATGCAGCCAAAAGTCTAATACCAAGACCCTGGAAAAAAATTGGAAAGCCCTACAATAAGGGAGGGGATTAAAAAAGTAAAAGATACATATAACATGGAATATCTGAGATGCAGTGTGGAAGAGGAAATGGAGGGATTTGGAAATAAGTGGAAAGATTTAATACAATATAAGACGACAAGTAAATATATGGTAACGGTGGGAGGGTAAGAGAGGGAGAGTCAGGAGAAATGGCATAGGGTAGGTAATTAAAGGCTATAAAATGAGGATGGGACTGGTGAAAGAGAAGGGGGTAATTGTAGAGATCAAATGTGTTTTTTATTTTTTTTAACCTTTTGAAATGTTTTGTAACTTGATATAATAAAAATTATAATAAAAAAATGCTAAAGCATATTAACCACTTCAGCCCCGGAAGATTTGGCTGCTCAATGACCAGGCTATTTTTTGTGGTACAGCACTGCATCACTTTAACTGACAATTGCACGCTGTCGTACAACGCTGTACCCAAACAATATTTACATATTTTTTTCCCCACAAATAGAACTTTATTTTGGTGGTATTTGACCACCTCTGTGGTTTTTATTTGTTGCGCTATAAACAAAAGAAGAGTGTCGATTTTGAAAAAAAAACACTACCTTTTTTAGTTTTTGCTATAATAAATATCCCAATTTAAAAAAAAAATATTGCAATAAGCGTATAGTGATTGGTTAGCACCAAAGTTATAGCATCTACAAAATAGGGGATAGATTTTACATTTTTATTATTTTTACTAGTAATGGCGACGATCAGCGATTTTTATCGGGACTGCGATTTTGTGGCGGACAAATCTGACACTTTTGACCCATTTTTGGGACCAGTGACATTTACAAAGCTATTAGTGCTATAAAAATTCACTGATCACTGTATAAATGACACTGACAGGGCGGGGGTTAACACTAGGGGGTGATAAAGGGGGTTCTTACTGTATGTGCTAACTGTAGGGGAGGTGGGACTGATTAGGGGAAGAGAGAGATCGGTGTTCATACTTTGTATAAACACGTGATCAGTCTCCTCGCCCCTGAGAGAACCAGGATTTGTGTGTTTTTACACACACACACATGCACATCTCCTGTAACGAGCATTTGCAGGTGCCCGGCGGTTATTGTGACCAGGCATCTTAAAGAGCCGACATACAGCTACGACAGCTCTTGCAGGGGAGCCAGCCTCCCGCAGTATAACTGCGGCGGCTGGTCCGGAATTGGTTAAAATGTATATGTAAAAAAAATTGTATCCAGCTGGTCAAACTTACAAAAATGGCTGCCGTTCCAAGAGCCAGAAGTATTGGTGTGACTTCAGCACATAGGCCCCTTCTATGGTGTATATACTGTATATTTTAAATTTGATCAATTCTGATGTATTGACTGCCTATCTCATTTCTTGAGGCCCTGAAATGTACAAACACCCCCTAAATGACCCCTTTTTGGAAAGGACAGTCCAAGGTATTTAGTATGAGGCATACGATGCAATTGGTCACACCGATCATTTGGTACCAGGGCCACTCACAGCGGTCCGGTACAATGATCGGTGATTCTGTGTCTGGTGGACACAGATCACAGAATATGCCACTGCGTACCCTTCTGCAAGGATGTACGGGTATGCTCACCCGGAACTAGAGCGCATCCGACTGCCCTTTTTTGTACATCAACATGGAGGATAGTGGTCAAGAAAACAATCTGTTTACCTTTTGAGCACTTTTTTGTTTTGATGTACCTGGAATGTATTTAGCAGGTTTTGAGTTATATAGTATGGTTGCAAAAGACACAAGTCCATCCAGTTGAACCAATAAAATGTAATTTTAAAGATTTAAGATGAAATTTCAATTGAGCTTTAACCATTTCCTATTCTGACCAAAAAAATTAAAATAAATCATGATTTTAGACATACTTTAAAGCGGAGCTCCACCCATGAAAACAACATTTTGCCATGTTGTTTAAAAAAATAAAAATAAAAAAACCTGAAAAAATAAAATAAAAATACTCACCCGAAATAGCTGTTGCTATGCGGAAGTCCGTAATCTGCCTCACCTGCACCGCGGTTTGATTTCTTCTTCTTCTTCTCCTTGTGAATGGGCGCGCTGCTTTCTGGGAACTGTGTGTGTTCTCAGAGAGCAGCGCGCCCATTCACAAGCCAGCGTGAGACTCACGCAGGCACAGTAGGAAACGGGCAGTGAAGCCGTACGGCTTCACTGCCTGTATCCCATAGTGTGAATGGCGGCGCGGGACTCGGAGCGATCGCGGGACCGGCATCGGGGGGGCCATTAGCGCGGGCGCCTAGGACAGGTAAGTGTCCTTATTTAAAGTCAGCAGCTACACTGTTAGTAGCTGCTGACTTTAAAAAAAAAAAATTTGCGGCTGGAGCTCCGCTTTAAGTACGGTATACAGTAGAGTGAAAGCCACACAATTTAAAGCTTAAGTTTACTTATATTTCTGTTTCCATTACATACCTTATTTTAGACCCAGTGACATCACTACCTGAAAACTTTGCAGAACCCTTTACAGTACCCTGCATGTGCAAATGCTTAGATGTTGTTCTGGATATGTGGGTGTTTCTAGGCAGACTGCATTTGCATGCTGACTCGCCTAGTTAGGTCTCAAATATGATGCTGAGTTTCGATGTTTGAAAATTCTGAAATAAATGAAAGGTGTAGGCCAGTGACAGTATGACCTGGAGGAAAATTTGATGATGTGTGTCGGTACTCACACAGTATAGTAGTCCTGTAATTCTTCCCCTTCTTTCTGTAGGGCTTCTGGGACAGATCAGAACAATTTTGATTGGTCAGCACTGGCACGTGACCGGTCTGACCAGTTGAAATCACTCTGTTCCTTTCCTGAAGTGTCACAGAAAAGTAAGGGCGAGAACTTTAAATCCCCCCAACCGCTACACTAGTTGCATGTGCACTCACCGCTCATCACTCATAAGGCCTTGTACACACGAGGGAATAAATCCGCTGAACATGGTCCGACGGACCATTTCAGCCAAAATATCTGCTCGTGTGTTCTGGCCGGATTCCTCCGGCGGAAAAATTTCAAAGCATGCTTTGGAATTTTTCCGCCGGATAGCTGCCCGTCAGATATGTCCGCTGGTTAGTACGGCAAACCAGCGGACATATCTGCCCGCACATGCGTCGTATCCTGTGAATGGATCCGACGCATTCGCGCGGAAGTGTTTACTTTCTGGTGCGGTGACGCGGCGGTCACGTGGCGGCGTCAACGTCACCGCCGCGTCACCGCGCTGTCCGCCGGCGGGGAATTTGATCCGATGGTGTGTACAGCCATTGGATCAAACAGTCCGGCGGACATATTCGATGGAAAAGGTCCGTCGGACCATTTCCATCGGATAAATCTCATCGTGTGTACAAGGCCTAAGGTTTGGAGGTGAGTGCAGCAGGAACGGGGATTTAGAGTGTGTGAGTTCACCGTTTTTTTTTCGGGAAAGGGTGACGTTAAACTTTCAGTACAGGAATATTAGAACCCGTTGGCTTATTGTTGTCCTTGTTGCCTCTTTTTGTTTTGTGTCCCTGTTGCAGATTTTTACCTTACTTCCTGTCTAGTAAAGTGTTGTCCCCAGAGCAGAAAGTGAGGGGAAATCTCAAGATTGGAGCATCTAACCTTTTCCAGTCTAATTTTAAAAAATATGAAAAGTTATGGGTATAGTTTAATTGTGCTTCAGTGCATGCCTGTCTACTCCTTATGTTTTGAAGTAGAACTATGGGTAAAACCTTTCTTATTTTGTATTTATTTTTTGGATAGAGTAAGAGAAGCTTATAACCCCTGTAAGGTTTATTTTTTGCCATCTTTGTCCCATTGGGGAGATTTAACTTAACGTCCTGTCTCAAAACCAAGCGACGTTGGAGGAAATCCCTTGGGGACCCCCCAGGTCACCAGAACTGCTGTCCCCATGAGAACATTTTCCCTGCATTTCTTTTCTGGAGACACAACTCTGTGGTTTTCTTTTACGTTCAATGATAATGGTAAACGGGACAAATGGGGAGGATGAATCAAGACGGCAATAAAGCTTTGCAGGTTTTCTAATCCCTCTTCCCTCTATCCAAGACTATTTTTATTTTATTTTTTGCCTTTAGTTTTTATTTAAACAGAACACCTGCATACCTGTGTTTTGCTGCGTTTTCCTCCTTAATTTCTGTACCATACATCCATAGACATGCGCACAGGGTGTGCCGGTTGTACCTGGGCACACCCTAATCACCCTGTGCTATCTCCAGAGATCTGCCCCGAAATGCTGCATCCAAGAGAGTGTGTGGCCCGCGCTGCCTGTGAAATAGCTTCACAGGCAGCAGAATTGCCAGAGCTGTTCCGTGTATGAAACTGTCAGATAATGAAACTGCATGCAGGGAGAGACGTCGGCTGTCAAGTCAGTGGTGATGTTGGAGGGGGCGTGGGACCGACCGGGCATCAAACACCAGCCAATGGGATGGGGTCTGGACGTGCCGCTACATTTATGTGGATCCGCCTCTCTCTGAAGTGGCATAATCATTGGCTGGTGTTTATAGCGATTGGTCCCGCCCACCGCCGACATTGCGGCTGAGTTGCAATTCATCACTTTTACAGCACGCGTATGTGTGCTTAAGCTTTCAGGTGCACACCCTAATGCAATAGGCTGCGCACGCCTGTGCATACATCTTATAAAAACCGTACCACCCTTCTGTTTCTGGCATGTGTCGAAATTTCTGCAACCTCCCCTTTATGTCTACCCTGACTTGTTCCATATCTGAGTATATTTTACAGTATCATGACCATCCTAAATTACTTGTTTAAGGGATGGAGATACAGTATACTTGTGTATATTTAATAATTATTAAAGAATAGGCTAGGAAGACAAGCCAGATCAAAAGTAGAGTGGGAAGAATATAACCGAAAGTTATTTCTGAATTATGGATTTTCAAAATGTGCTTGCTCAAAGAGAAATTAAAATGAAAGCTAAAATGCAGTCTTAAAAAATTTCCAGAATACAATTACTCATTTTGATCCCATATTCTGTGTTCCAGTAATAGCTACACAGCCCAGGGACCCATGAGAAAATCTGCATTTAAAGCACGCATTCCATTTAGTTTGGAGGACGACTGAAAATGTGAGCGAGACTATAGGCTGAAGATTATTTTGCCAGTGGCCTTGCTCACAACACAGATTTCACATCTTTACATAACCTCTTTAATTGCTCATTAAGATGGTGAAAACTGCCAGAGAGCTGAATACATTTTCTTCTAAATTCATGGCAGTGCAGGCTCAGGACTGCAGTGCCAAGCCAAGAGCAGCAGTTAAAAGAAGTGCTTTTTACTCACATTTTGTAAGGGAGGTAAGATGTTGTCTGGTCAGGCATTTGTTTTTGCAAGAATGTATACAATGTTTACAAGTTAAACCTGTCACATGCCTGCATAATTCAAACTGAATGTATATATTTTTTTTATTTTTTGTGCTAAAAAAGACTGAAAATTCTATAAAAATAAAAAATGCATTTTTCTTTGATTCTGTTATGAAATGTTGCTAATAAGTCATGTTTCTTCAGAATTGTTGGCCAAAATTTATACTGCTACAGATATTGTAAAAATAACCCAAATTGGTGTATATTATTTGGTATAATACATAGGATGCATTAAGGTGAAAAAAAAGGGAAGCTTTACAACCCCTTTAGGCAGTGCTGGAAAAATAATGATAGTCACGCAATATTGACACTTTGGGCATAATTTGGACATTTTCACTTAGGGGTGTACTTACTTTTGTTGTGGTTTAGACAATAATGGCTTTGTGTTGAGTTATTTTGAGGGGCTAATTTACACAGTTATATCAGCTGTACGCTTACTTCTTTACTTTGTAGAAAATTGTAATTTCTTCAGTGTTGTCACATGAAAAGATATAAATTATTTACAAAAATATGAGGGGTGTTCTAACTTTTGTGAGATACTGTATGTACTTTTTTTAACTAGATTTGGGCTTTAATTGATAAAAACTGGTGTAAATCACCAAGAGTTAATTATTTGTCATTCAGGTTATAGCTTAAATCAGCAAAACTTAAGTTACAACTCAAGTAAAATCAACTTGCACAATGATCCCTTTGCAATGAAAACAAGCTGATTTTTTGGCTATTGTTAACCATGGGCTGTTTCCCATTTGCTCACGAGATCATACTTCACTTTCAGACCCTGAAAGGGTGGGGCTGGTTGTGACATAGAAATACAAATAAAACAGTCACTTCCAGCGCTATAGCCGCGTACACACCATCATTTTTCAGCATGTCAAAAAAATGAAGTTTTCCCTATTCGTCTTTCAGGACAGCCACAAATAGAGAGAGATAGGCTCCTCCTCTTCCTCTGGGAAACACTGCACAGCCTTTAAAAGCTCTCCTCCCCCTGCCAGACCTCAGTTAATTGTGTTTCCTCCGGTGGGGAGACACTGTTTTAGGAACAGGCTGAGCAGTCAGGGGACTGTGGTTGCAATCCATACCTTGAGGGGAGCAGGGGCCTCCTAGGTTTTTGGCAGGTACTTTCCGCCACATTTCGCCATCCCAAATCCGTGTCGAGCGCGGCAGCTGGCTTGTGGGGGGTCCTCTATTGTGTCCAGGTGGACCGCGGCGGGGAGGTAATCCAGGGGCCCTGTTTTTTTCTTCAGGCCGCATGTATTTCCAAAATTCGCGGGCCGAATGGCGGGTGACGTCATTTCCGGCGTCACGGCGGAAGACCTCCCCTTTGACCCGCGACTTCCTGTTCCGGGTCGCGGCGCTAATAGAGGCCTAGGCTTTTCGGCTGGAGGAGTCAGTAACTCGCCGGGGCGAGTAAAGGACACAGCGCAACCACCTGCAATGTCGGCGGCATCTCCGGAGCACGGCCCGACCAAGGACGCTTCCTCGAGCCAGCCCAAGGTAAGGGTTCCCTGGAGAAGGGCCCCCATACCTTAGGCTTGATTGTGTTTTCCCCCATTTATCCCCTGTGGTGGTTGAGGGGGGGGGGAAGGGGGATCCTAGCATGGTGTTTGTCTAAGTCTCCCCCAGGGTTGTAACCCTTTGTTTTCTAATGTGTGGGTCTCTTTTTTAAATGTCTTTTCAGAAGAGTCTAGAAAAGTGTAGTGGGAAGACACATGGCTCTAAAAAGAAATGTGCCTCCTGTAGGGACACTCTTTCTGAGTCCTGGCCTAAAGTAATATGTAGGGATTGCATACAGTCTTTGGTCAGGGAAAGGGATGCAGAGCAGGAAGATAGTTTAGCAGCTTCAGTAAAAGAACGTTCTTCTACTTTTGCTTCCTTCAAGTCCCTATTTGAAAGGCTGCAACCTCCCACTATCCCCACACAGGTTACAACCCATCTAGAAAATCAGGGTCTCGCTCCTGCCCCACCTGATCCTTCAGTTATAGCAGTTGAGCCGGCAGGACCTTCCCAGGGGGAACGCTCTCTCCCAGAGAGTGTCGATCCTGAGTCCCAGGAGGAATCCGACGAGGATGACCAGGATGGGGAGTCCAGGAAACCCTTGAGATATAAGCTCTCTCTCGATGAGGTTGAGGACTTATTAGGTGCAATTTACACCACCCTCGGCATTCAGGCTGACATTAAACCCTTAAGCCTCCATGACCAGATGTACAGGGGGCTGGGGGAACAAAGGTCAAAGGTCTTGCCTGTACATGAGCTTCTAATTGATTCTATTAAGAAGGAGTGGCAGGACCCCGAAAGGAAGCCCTTTTTTTCTCGATCTCTGAAAAGGAGATTCCCCTTTTCTGAAGACCCCACGGCCATTTGGAACAAGGCGCCTAAATTAGATGCAGCCTTCTCCCAGGTCTCCAGGAATACTGACCTGGCATTTGAGGATATGGGGACCCTTCCTGATGCCATGGACAAGAGAATGGATTCTCTTTTAAAAAAGACTTGGGACTCGGTGATGGGGAATCTTAAGCCAGAGTTGGCAGTTACGGTGGTGGCCCGTAATTTAGAGCATTAGCTCTCTAAAATACAGGAGCACATTGAGGCTGGGACGGATAAGGAAACCATTCTGTCCTCCTTCCCTGCAATGTTGCGGGGTGTTGCCTACATTGCGGACGCCTCGGCGGAATCGATTCGCATGTCGGCCAGATCCGCTGCTCTGGCCAACTCAGCCAGAAGAGCCCTATGGCTCAAGACTTGGCCGGGGGACATTGCCTCCAAGTCCAAGCTCTGCGGGATACCCCTTTCAGGAGATCTCCTGTTTGGCCCAGGGCTGGAGACGGTCTTAGACCACACGGCTGATAGGAAAAAGTCTTTTCCCCTTAAACGAAAAACTCCAGTAAAGTCAGGGAAGTTTTTTCGATCACAGAAACAGACAGGGGTTCCAAAACCCGAAGGTCGGAAGAGGGTTTGGACACCCAAGGGGAGGGGCAGAGGAGCGATTTTTCGCTCTCCTGACCAGCCCGCAAAGAAACAATGACGCCCAGGTCAGGGTGGGGGGAAGACTGGGGGCCTTCCTCTCACAGTGGGAGACCATCTCCCCAAACAGGTATGTCCTGGAGATTGTGAGGAGGGGGTACCATCTGGAATTTTCGTCCCCTCCCCCCCAGAGATACCTAGTCACAAAACTTCCCAGAGACAGGGAAAAAGCAGAAGCTTTACTAGAAGCCCTAAACGATCTAGAGGTTCAGAATGTGGTCCTCAGAGTTCCAGTAAAGGAGGAAGGCAGGGGGTTTTACTCACACGTTTTTGTGGTAAAGAAACCCTCAGGGAAGTACAGGCTAATCCTGAACTTAAAGCCCCTAAACAAGTCCATCACGTACAAGAAGTTCCGTATGGAAACGATCTTTACGGTCAAGGCCCTCCTCCCACAGAATTGCTTTATGGTTTCCTTGGACCTCAAAGATGCGTACCTCCATGTACCCATAGCAGAGGGGTCGCAGGAGTTCCTAAGGTTAGCAATAGATCTGGAAGGAGAGGTGGTAAACCTTCAATTTCAAGCCTTGCCATTCAGTCTATCCTTCTCGCCCCGTGTCTTTACAAAGGTCCTGGCGGAACCTATAGCCTTTCTGCATCTGCAGGGAGTAGGCATCATAGCCTACCTGGACGACCTGCTCCTTTTTGCAGCGTCCCCAGAACAACTATACAGGGACTTGGATGTGACAAAAAGGACCTTAACAGGGCTAGGCTGGCTGCTAAACCTGGAGAAGTCCAATCTGACACCTTCACAAAGCATTCCCTATTTAGGGTACCTTCTGGACTCCACCCTCTCAAGGGTCTTTCTCCCATTGGAGAAGGCCCTGAAACTGGACAGAGCAGTGGCCACCCTCCAGGGCAGTCATCGGGTGTCGATCAGATCCCTGATGTCGACCCTAGGGTTACTAACGTCCACCCTCCCGGCTGTTCAATGGGCAGGGCTTCATTTTCGACCCCTTCAGGCTTTCCTGCTAAAAATTTTGGACCACAGTTTGGAGCGTCTAGACACCTTGGTACAGGTCCCAAGCCAGGTAAAGAGATCCCTTTGGTGGTGGAGGAGGATTTCCAATCTGTCGCAGGGCCGTCTATGGCACATTCCGGATCCCCAGGTGGTAACTACGGATGCCAGCGGCAAGGGTTGGGGAGCCCATCTAGGGTCTCTTCCGGGCGCAAGGCATGGAATTGGGAAAATCCTCCAATTGGAAGGAACTGAGGGCGGTAGGTCTAGCTCTCAGATTCTTTCTAGAGAAGCTCCAGGGGCATCATGTCCAGGTAAGGTCGGACAATGCCTCGGCCGTAGCATATTTTAACAAACAAGGCGGTACGAGGAGCGTAGTTCTGTCAGCTCTAACAACAGACATTCTTCGTTGGGCCGAGTCCAATACCCTGTCGCTATCAGCAGTCTTCCTGAGGGGAATAGAGAATGGGACGGCAGATTTTCTCAGCCGAAGTCAACAGAGAGCGAGTGGGCCCTCAATCCAGAGGTCTTCCATCTCTTGACAAGGAGGTGGGGATCTCCGGAAATAAATCTCTTTGCATCCAAAGAAAACGCAAAAACCCCTTTGTTTTTTCTCCCGGAACAAGGGGGAGGGAGCAAGGGGGGTAGATGCTCTGTCTCAGAGCTGGCGGTTCAGAATTTGTTACGCCTTCCCACCACCAGTGCTTCTACCAGCGGTTCTAAGGAAATTCCAGCTGGAGAACACTTCGCTGATTCTAGTGGCACCACATTGGCCCAAAAGGGCTTGGTTCTCGGTTCTCAAACAGCTGACCGTGGAACCTCCCATTCTCCTTCCATCACGAGAGGATCTCCTCTCACAGGGCCCAGTCCTTTGCCCACAGGTTCACAGATGGAACCAGGCGGCATGGCTACTGAGGAGGCCCTGCTGAAATCTAAGGGTTTTTCTGAAAGGTTAGCTGCCACCCTTCTTAATTGCAGAAAAAAGGAAACCCGCTCTATATATAGGAAGATCTGGCTTCGTTTTAACTCATAGTGCCTAGAATCTTCCTATTCAGTGCAGAACCCCACATCTGTTTTGGAATTCCTACAGTGTGGAGCAGACAAGGGACTTTCAGTTAGTACACTTAAGAGTCAGGTCTCAGCCCTTAGTGTGTTTCTAGAAAGACCTTTGGCCAACAATCCCTGGGTGGTTAGATTCTTTAGGGCGTTAACCAGGCTGAAGCCGCCTCAGGGGCCCCCCTTCCCCAGGTGGGACCTATCTTTAGTTTTACAGGCCTTAACAGATGCTCCCTTTGAACCCTTAGACAAATGTCTATTAAGAGAGTTAACCCTAAAGACAGTTTTTTTGGTTGCAGTGACTACTGCTAGGAGGGTCAGCGAGTTGGAAGCCCTGTCCGTCAGACCCCCTTTTTTTGTTGTTTTTCCGGATCGGGTCGTTTTTAAGACCGATCCAGCCTTTCTACCCAAGGTGACTTCTAAATTTCATAGAAGATTGAAAGGTTCCCCCAAAGGAGGGGCTTTTCAGGCAACAATAGTAAACGTAGTGCAAAAAACAAGAAATTATATATATAATAATAAATATTTAATCGTATAACACTTAACAAATTGTAAAGTTGCAAAAAATCGAGACTGATCCACATAAATAAACTCTACAAGGCCCTACGCGTTTCGGGGGTTTCCCTTCTTCGGGGGCCGGAGTCTGTGTGGAAACAAATTATATTACATCAGGTTTACATAACCGTAGCATCAAAATAGCTTTTACAATTACATCAAATTTTAAAACAGCAAGCATAAAAAGTGCAAGATAAACAAAGAACATACCAGTCAAGAGATGGCAACTCAATAAAAACACAGGGCAAAAAGTCCATGGTGAAAAGTATTCCTGAAAAGATGGTATGCAGGAGTTGGGGGACAGGCACCACACATCCAAAGGGAAGCAAACCCCAGGCCAAGACTGCCGAACTTAAAGAGAAAAACTAAAATTGATATGATATATATGTATTATTATTTTTTTCTACTTTGCATATACATTTTTTATGCAATCTGTCCTTTATTCCAGGGACTATATAACCTCTTTAAGTTTGGCAGTCTTGGCCTGGGGTTTGCTTCCCTTTGGATGTGTGGTGCCTGTCCCCCAACTCCTGCATACCATCTTTTCAGGAATACTTTTCACCATGGACTTTTTGCCCTGTGTTTTTATTGAGTTGCCATCTCTTGACTGGTATGTTCTTTGTTTATCTTGCACTTTTTATGCTTGCTGTTTTAAAATTTGATGTAATTGTAAAAGCTATTTTGATGCTACGGTTATGTAAACCTGATGTAATATAATTTGTTTCCACACAGACTCCGGCCCCCGAAGAAGGGAAACCCCCGAAACGCGTAGGGCCTTGTAGAGTTTATTTATGTGGATCAGTCTCGATTTTTTGCAACTTTACAATTTGTTAAGTGTTATATTGCATGATTTTTTCTATACGATTAAATATTTATTATTATATATATAATTTCTTGTTTTTTGCACTATTATATTTACGATTACTATTGTTGCCTAAAAAGCCCCTCCTTTGGGGGAACCTTTCAATCTTCTAATCGATTAGGGGTGTCGGCAACACCTACACTCCTGTGATGTTACAAAATTCCTTCTAAATTTCATAGAAGTCAGGAAGTGGTTCTTCCTTCCTTTTGCCCAAATCCCTCAGGTAAAAGGGAGCAACAGTTTAGTACATTAGATGTCAGGAGATGTATCCTACACTACTTAGAGCTGACTAAGGATTTTAGGAGGTCAGACTCTTTATTTGTTTTATTTTCTGGTACTAGGAAGGGACAAAAAGCATCCCGGCGCACAATTGCTAGGTGGATTAGACTAGCCGTTGCACAGGCATATGCCTTGTCTGGTGAGGATGTCCCTACAGGAATAAAGGCACATTCTACTCGTGCGGTGGCCGCCTCTCAGGCTGAAAGTGCTGGAGCGACGCCAGAACAAATTTGCAGGGCGGCAACTTGGTCCAGCTACTCCACCTTCGTCAAGCACTATAGAGTAGACTTGGTGTCGGCTGCCGAACAGGCTTTTGGGCGAAAGGTTCTGCAAGCCGTGGTCCCACCCTAATTGGTAAGTGCTCGTCTATCCTCTCTATTTGTGGCTGTCCTGAAAGACGAATAGGGAAAAATGGAGTTACACTTACCGGTAACGTCCTTTCCAGTAGTCTTTCAGGACAGCCCTGGTTACCCACCCGAAGAAGGTTTTGTTTGGTCCAGGAACATGGTATGTGATTGATAATTTAATCTGAATATTACTAACGTGTTCTGAATATTACTAACGTGTTCTTGTGTCTCCCCAGCTGACCGGAGGTGCTCGTATAAAAACTGAGGTCTGGCAGGGGGAGGAGAGGTTTTAAAGGCTGTGCAGTGTTTCCCAGAGGAAGAGGAGGAGCCTATCTCTCTCTATTTGTGGCTGTCCTGAAAGACTACTGGAAAGGACGTTACCGGTAAGTGTAACTCCATTTTTTCCAACTTCATCATTAAAAACGATGTTGCCCATACACCATCGTTTAAAAAAAAATGATGAACAAAGCGTGGTGAAGTACAACGGCACTCTAAAGGGGAAGTTCTATTCGCCTTTGGGCTGCTTTAGCTGATTCCTTGTTAGTAAAAGTTGATTCGCACTTTTCTGTCTGTTACAGTGTGATGAATGTGCTTACTACATTATGAACGGTAGCTTTACCAGAACCAGTGCTCCCGTCTCATAACTTTCTTCTGAGCATGCGTGGGTTTAAAACGTTGTTTTAGCCCTCACATGATCATTTTTTTCAACCCGAAAAACGACATATTTTAAAACAACGTTAAAAAATGCAGCATGTTCAAAAAAAATATTTGTCGTTTTTCAGAACCTGAAAAATGATGTGTAGCCCACACACGATCATTTTAAACGTTTTTTTCATGCCAAAAAATGATCGTGTGTATGCATTATAGGTCTTCCAAGGTGTGACATAACAGATGTCAGATAAAATGGTGGTGTGAAAGGTATATATGGTATCCCAAAATTAAGTGGATGCCTCCTTCCTCAGATGGGGTAAGCCAAAAGCAATTACAAGAAAAACTAAAAGAAAGGAATTGGTTGTGACATACTTCTATTAGTGTTGGTCAGACCAGAGCAATGTTAAAGTCAGATAATATATTCGGTTAAGGTTAAACTAGCCTTTTACATGGTTTCTGGGTATTAATACAGCTTTGCCTGGTCCTGTGCTTTAAAACCTCACTCTCGTTCTTCAGTATGTCTAGGCGAGGTGCAGTGGCCTGGTGGTATTTTATGCGTTGATGTAGAGCTGGTCAGAAGATGGGAATATAGGGCCAGATTCACGAACAGTTAGGCTGGCGGATCGAGTGATCCGCCAGCCTAACTGTGACTTTGAGCCGGCGTTTCTGTTTTCTGTAACCAGAAAACAAGAAACGCCGGGTTGAAGTTCCGATGCGAGCAGCGTAACTGAGTTTCGCTATCGCATCGTTACTTCAACTTAAAAATGGCGCCGGGGGCGTTCCCGCCGATTTACGCTCAAAAAATATGTTAATGAGCGGAAATCGGCAATTCACGATCGAATTCCGGCGCGACGCAATGACGATACGACGTTTCCGGACGGGATACGCGGCGCATAGATATACCTACATGGGGTTGGAGTATCCTATGTTAGGTATAGGCGTCGTCATCGCGTCGGGAAAAAAAAAAAAAACGTTGCTTGCGTAAAACGGTCATGAATGGGAATGTGACGTCATTGACGTTCATTCACAGATTTTGGAGCATGCGCACGGGGATGTTTTGACACTCGACGCATGCGCAGTACGTTGGCGGCGGGATCGCGCTTAGTTAGCATACTACACGCCCCGTACCCGCCAAATTTGAATTCCGCCGGCTCATTTGCGATGCGCTGCCGCAACTTTAGGAGCAAGTGCTTCGTGAATGACAGCACTTGCTCCTAAAATTTCTGCAGCGCAACGCAAATGAGAAGCGTTACTCCAGAGCAAAGATGCTCTGGACTACCTGAATCTGGCCCATAGTTTATAAGGATTTAGCTAGCAGCCAGTTAGAGGCTAGAATAAAGTTATAGGCCATTCAGAAGGGAGGCACAGTCAGTGGGTGTTAATAGACTAAATGTACCTCTTTTTGTCAAATTATGTTTATTTTATAGCACACGGATTTTAATTTTTCACAGTACACTAATTCTTAACATTTTGTATGCAGCATGCTTCTGCTTGTGGTAGGAACAATTACATAATGTATGTTTCTATCAGCACAATATATTACTACAAGAAAACGAGGCAATGGGGATACATTACAGTGGGAATTCATCTTGCAGTCTTGTCATTTAATGGCTTTTACACTCTATGCATGCAATCAATTCAGTGGGTATGGTAAAACACTCCCTAGCACACAAGTCTTTAAAAAAAAAAAAATGCAGTATATGGTCTTCATGGACCTACTTTCTTTTTCTTAAGATGCCACTAAAATTACTGGTAATGTAAACATGGCATCAGTTTAAGCCCTGTTCTGTCTCTGGTTGTTTTATTGGTGAATAATTGGAAAATATCAACTTTTTTTTCTGTGCTCAGGTTATTTTTGAATGCAAATCATTCATTTACTGTGAAGATACCTAAAGGACCCGTGTCCCCGTGCTCCAGGCATACAAGAGAGGCCAGGAAAATGTTTCTTGATGCTGTAATGGAGACATTTACCTTTTTACCGACGGTCTGTATAACGCAGACACAGCTTTTATAAGTGGGTCTGCAACAGTCTGTTGTTTATTATTGGCTGTTATTCTTTAAAAGGAGAGTATGGTTAAAGCATTTTTGGCCTTACTTCCCTTTTGGTTTACAGGAGAGCATTTACTTTTGCAGTCCTGTGACCCAGAATCGGCCAACGGAGGACTAAAGCCCACAGTCAACTGATTTCACAGAACCACTCCAAGCTTGGGAAGGATCCTGACCATATTGTCGGTATCCACCCTGCTGCCTGATCGACAGCTGGTTCCAGCTCTCAATGCTTGGCGGAGAGCCAACAACAGCTGCATCTGCCCCTCCCCTGCCTGGCGCTCCAGTTAGTGCTAGAGGGGCAAAGCAGAGCGCGGTGACTGACAGTTGCCACTCTCTGCTCAGAGCTGATCGAGAACTGAGTAATTAGCCGTTTTTGGGCTTAGAGCCAATTGGGGGACAGCTTGCAGCATCACACCTTTAAATGTTTATCATTTGTGAAAACCAAGTGATTACAAATTAGTTATTGCTTTGCAAAAGCTGGTGTAACCAAGCTGGTGCAAAAGCAGCACCATTACAGGGCAGGCAGAAGCTATTTGTGGTTAATCTTTTGGATGAAGCAATGCATCCAACTGTTCACTAGCAGCTGCTCCGTTTTTACTCCTGTTTTTCAATTATTGCTTTAAAAGTCTTTTTCAGTGCTGCTGGTGAAGTCATTTTATACACTTTCATGTAATAATTCTGTAATCAGGATAATTCATAGTATGATTTGTTGAAGCTATTTCGGTAACTGAAGTTTTAAAGTAAAAGTGCTTTTAAAATGCTGCACATTGCCTGTTTGCTGCATAGATCAGTGTTCGCGTTTGTCAGGTAGATACATCTCCCACAGCAATCTGCATTAAAATTAAAAAGCCACCATAATGATTTGAATAAACTAATTGATTTACAGCTTACAATTTAGCCCTGACAAATTAAATGAGTTTGGTGGGGGCGGTGGAATAAAAAGCATATTTCTAGTTTGTCAGTGTGTGAATTAATATTACACTCATAATAAGTGCAAACCACCTGTCCTCTGCCAAGCTCTAACCACTTAAGACCCGGACCATTATTATACCATATTAACCATAATTTAAAAAATGAAATATTTTTTACTTTTTGCTTTAATAAATTACCCCCCAAAAATATGTCCTCCGTTTAGGCCGATACGCATTCTTCTACATATTTTTGGTATAATAAATCGCAATAAGCTTTTGATTCGCGCAAAAGTTATAGCGTTTACAAAATAGGGGATAGTTTTATGGCATTTTCATTAATATTTTTTTTTTTTTACTAGTAATGGCGGCAATGAGCGTTTTTTTTTTCTTTCTTGTGCCTGCGGCATTATGGTGGACACTTTTAACACGTTTTTGGGACCAATGTCATTTTCACAGCTAAAAGTGCTATAGAATTGCACTGATTACTGTGAAAATGCCAATAGCAGTGAAGGGGTTAACCACTAGGGGGCGTTTAAGGGTTTAAGTGTGTCCTATTGTGTGTTTTTTTTTTTTACTGTAGGGGGGGTGGCTGGACGTGTGACGTCACTGATCGTCGTTTCCTATGACAGGGAACAGATGATCAGTGATAAGCCACAGAGAACAACGGGGGAAGGTTTGTTTACACTCATCTCTCCTCGTTCTTCAGCTCCTGTGACCCGATCGCGGGACACCGGCGCGATCCGGTCCTACAGGTGCGGTCACGGAGCTCAGGACTAGGTCGCAAGCGCGCCGCCACGACAGCCGTGCCCTTTTGCCAACGTATATTGGCATGAAGGGGTCCTTAAGTGGTTAAAATTTGTATCCCATGTGTACACACTGAAGATTTTCTTACCTTAATACATAGTGCCTGTAGAACTTCATTAACCACTTCAATACCGCGGAACGTCATATTACGTACTCTGCTTTCAGTGGAGATATCTGAATGATGCCTACAGCTACAGGCATCGTTCAGGTATCGTTTTTTAGAGACTGCAATTCTGAGCACAATAAGAATTATCATAGCGGCTGTTCAGCCTCTTGAGTTTTCTGAGCGGCAACGGGAGGGGAAGTCCCCCCGCCCCTTTCCACCACCCTCTGCTGCTTCTCTGGGCTCTCCCAGCCGACACCTTAAGAGAGGCATAGAGATTTCTAAGGGACAGATGGCCCCCGGCAATCTCTTTGATCCTCAGGGGCCTGGGCGTGGTGTTATGAAGCCATGTCCGGGGCACACATCTAAACAGTCGAGATCCCAGCTAGAAAAGCATCGGATCGTCAATTTATTCTTGATGCCTTATAGGCTGGAAGAAAGGTGTGGGGTCTTATAGACCCACGTGCCGTTGTCGCACAGCTATGACAATTCAGGGGAGCCATCGTGCTGCTGTCTAACGACGGTGGCCGGTCTTAAAGTGGTTAAACACGGTTGTGCTCTGTAACATTAATATTGCCCACAAATACTTCCCCTTTTCTAAAAAAATTAAGTCATAAGTAATCATACTATATTGCCACTGTTGGATTCATAACGAAAAACAAAACAAAAACAATTGCAGCCTCAAAATCAATTATCACCACTGTGCCATGCCATCAAATGCAGCCACTGTCTCTATCGTCTCCTGGGGCTCAGGTGCATGCAATCCACACCCATTTAACTCGGCCTTATTGTATGTATAGCCTGTTGGGACTTTTAGTTCTCCATCGTCTCCTGGGGCTCAGGTGCATGCAATCCACCATCCATGGGACTACAAGTCCCAGCAGTGAGAAAAACTGAACAAAGATGGTGGATTGCATGCACCTGAGCCCCAGGAGATTATGGAGAACTACAAGTCCCAGCAGGTTATACATACAATAAGGCTCTGAGGTGGATGGGTGACTCCATTTTGCAAGGCCCCCTACACAGCAACCTCCCCCTTCTCTACCAGACCAGCACAGTCAGAATAGCAGACACACACCAGCCTCTTCTCACAACTCATACGTCCCCCTATTATCAGCTCATCCGGGGCTCTCAGTTTCAGACTCCAGAAGTTGGTGTGGACACACTGTGTAACAGCAGCAGCCACCCCCGTGCTGAATAACACACTCAGCTCGGCTTCTCAGCAGTGGTGGGTGGAGCTAGCAGGGGAAAACAGAAACCAGACCATACCATTTCGGCCACAGCACTGGGGGTGTTCCAGCTAACAGAAACAATACTAAACAGAGCAGCCAAAGCCAGGGAGGTGAATGCGCCAACATTTTTCAGCACAATCAGCAGTGTTCCAAGTCATTCTAACCTGGGGGAGATTTTATCATACCTGTCCCCCCCGCATTATTTCCTGGGGGGGTACGCCCCCCCCCCCCCCCCCCCAGTTCCTACGCCCATGATCCCTCTGTATATTTTATTCAAAGAAAAATAACCACTCTACATACCGTAGTATGAATTTAATATTACCTAAACAAAATTAAAATGCTACATTATGCTCACAAGCAATAATTTTGTATCGGAGAAGTTATCATTGTGCAGTTGGTCTCTGTTCAAATAATGCAGAGGTATTGGTTTAAAACTAGAGGGAGTTACCAGAGCAATAATGAGGCCCTACCATATTTAAAACACACCCAGCATTATTGCTCAGGAAGTCTATTTTTCTGTTTGAGAACTGTGTGTGAAATAGGATGTGAATGTCAAGATGATGTGAAAGGACAGAAGCCTATTGGATTCTGATGTGTGTATGTACATTTAATTTAAAGTGACCATGGTTTATCATGGCTGAACTGTGATCCATTTTACTTCCCTTAGTCATTCGCAGCTCGGCTCTCTCTCCCTCTCCTCCCTCTCTATCTGCCTGCCTGTCAGCTCAGCTCCTGTGTCTCGCCTAAAAAAACCTGGCTAATCCTGCCAGTTTCTCCCCACTCCTCTGTAAACTGACCACGGTGTATCATGGTTACTGAGACCAGACACAGTGGTCGGTTTACGTGCCTCTGTCATCAGCAGCCTGCTTTCTGCTCTCTTCCCTGCTCCTCCCACCACCCCCCCTCCCCGTGTGTGAGCCACCCCTCCTGCTGCTCTCATGACACTAAACTGTATACACCATCAGTACTGCCTCTTTTTGCAGTGAGTCCCTCTGTGAATGATTTATAAGTATAAGTGCTGTAAATACCTAGATTAAGAGCCCAGATTGCAATCACATGACCAGACAGCTCTCTCCTCCTAGACTGACATCGGCAGAGGAATCTCAGTCCCGTCCGCTGCATTTCTAAAGGACGACACAGGAGAACAGAGCAGATAGGAGGCAGTGCTGATGGTGTATACAGGTTAGAATGGCTAACAACCACTTTAAGACCCCTTTCACACTGGGGCCGTGTTGGCGGTAAATCGCTGTTAGTTTTAGCGGTACTTTATCGTTGTTTTAGCTGAGCTTTTCTGATGCTAGTGGGGCACTTTTAACCCCCGCTAGCATATGAACAAAGGGTTAAAAGCGCACGTGTTGCAGCATGCTGAAGTGATTTTCAGGCGCTTCGGCAGCGCTGCCGATTCATTTCAATGGGCAGAGCATTTTGGGATTGGTTTATACAGTGCTCCGAAACCGCCCCAAATATGCTGCTCGCAGGACTTTTTTCCCCATATAGGAAGCGTACCGCCCCAGTGTTAAAGCTTCTCAGGCTTTCACACTGGGGAGGCATGAGAGGCGCTCTTCAGGTGCTTTACAGGCTCTATTTTTAGCGCTAAAACACCTGAAAAACGCCTTCAGTGTGAAAGGGGTTTAAGTGTTTGAGGAGGGGGGAGGGCACAAGTGGTGGGACATTGTTTACCTTAATGCAAAGAACCTTAGGGCTTCGTTTAGACTTGGCTTGGTGATTTTTAGAACCCGGCCCCTCCTTAAGACCTAATAGGCAGTGGATGCTTATATGCCACGCCCACGATGCCTTGTGCCCGTGCAAATTCACCCCACACGTAGGAAGGCTTTCGAGTTAATTGGTAAGCACATTAATTGCTGTTTTGGCTTGTTTGGCAGCAAACATGGAGTTAAAATAGGCATTTCTCACTGCCTGTCAGTAGATTCTGGAGCACTATCCAAGGAATCCAGCTGCTGTGTCCCTAACAACATCAGCTGTCAGCAAGGTTCCTCCTCACCCCAAAGTATCTTGGGCCCCATGTTGATGGGGACAAAGGCCTCTATTCCACAACCCTAGCCATGATGGGTCAACAACTTCACAAGGAGTTGGGGTCTCTATGTGATGTCATCGCATTGCCATGCCCTATAGCTATGTATGCGCTGTCACACGTCGGCGCTGACAGGACAGCAGGATTCAGCACCAGGAAGAAATTTTTTTTATTTTGGGGGGGGGGGGGGGGGTCAGTGTGGCGGCGGAGAAAGAAGACATTGTGATTTATGTTGGAGCCATGATGGGGGACATTCTTAATCTTTCTGTCTTGTATTATTTTTTTAACACTACATTTTTTTGGGGGTGATTGGGTAGGGGTACAATGAACCCCATATTCATTTATATAGGGGACCCTTTTTCTTAAAGGGAGCCTTCCAGATTCAGATGAGCCTCTTGCCCCAAAGCACCCCCCATTTTGGGGGCATGTGGCCTGGTATGGTTCGGAGGGGGGGCATTCGCTTGTCCCCTTCCTTTCCTGACCTGCCGGGTTGCATGCTCCGATAAAGGACTGGTATGGATTTGGGGAGGGGGGCCCACTCCATGATTTTTCTTTTGGAAGGGATGTCCCTTGCAAATCCATACCAGACCCAAAGAGGAACCCCACTGACAGCTGATCACTCATCAATTTTTAAGGACGAGGTGGCCAGCTTCTCGGACTATAGTGCATTTCTGCAGAATGGAAACCGCACAAAAAAGCATTGGTGTGAACTTGGGGTAAATGTTGCAGTTTTGGTTAACAGTGGTATTTAACTTCCCTAAAAAAAATGCTTATTATATTGCATCTTACCAATTCTCAGATGTAGTGGCTGCATTTGTATTGTTTTTTTGTTTTTCTATTTACACTCAATCTTGCCAGTAAATTTATTTTCCAGCAGATCAAGCTAAAGCCATTAGTTTAAGCACATTTATAAGGGATGCAAAACGAATATAGTTTATTTTTTTTTTGTGACAGGTGTGTTAGTGGAGGTCTCCGACTGCAGCAGTGTGCATTTGGAGCCACTCATTATTACCTGCACACCTGTTAAATTAGGATCTGCAGCTGTGTTCCTACAACTGCTGCTTCCCCATAGAATTATCTGTGTGACAGTCTGTGTGAACAATCCCTCTTTTTTCTTTCTTTTTTTCCTCCACAGTGTTGTTCAGCTGGGGGGGGGGGGGGGCAGCTTTGGTATAATCAAAGGGGACGATGTCTCACTTTTGAGACTGAGAAAGGAATTGGTCACATAGATGTGCAATTCCTTCTCTGCTTCCTTAGCTGAACTTAGTGCTCTATACAGAGGCTTCCTGTTCATTCAAAAACTGAGGTGTAGTAAACATTTTACTAGTGGTCGACCGATATATCGGCTGCCCGATATTTGGCCATTTTGGAGAAATCTGCATCAGACGATTATTATCCAAATTAGGCCGATATTGAACACTGACCGCACCTCTGCCAGCACAATGTGGAGAAGGGAGGAGGAATGTTGGGTTCCTCCTCCCTTCTCCACATTCTGTTGGCAAAGCAGCGCCGTGGTGTGTGAAACTGTAAGGAGAGAGAGGAGCTGTCAAAATTAAGGTTGGATGTCAGGGGTGGGCGGGAAACCGCTATCCACCAGCCAATGGGATGGGATCTGGGCGGGCCGCTACATGTATGTGGCACCTGCCCAGTGCCAATTAGTGTCACTTGCCAGTGCAACTTGCCAACCAGTGGCACCTGCCAGTGACACCTGCCAAAAAAAGGCCTAAAATATTGGCCGCAAAAATTCGTCCATAGGCCGCTCCGATTTCTAAATATCGGCATTGGCCAGAAAAAAACAACGGTTGACCTCTACATTTTACTATGCTTCAGTCATGTCCGATTTGTACCAATAATTTACTGAGTTTATTCAAACAAGGAAGGGGCCAGTAAATTGGTTGTGTGGCAGAGGAGCATATACTTAAACCAATCCCCTGTAGTTCTCCCCCATACAGCAGCCGGCTTTCCCTTCTCTCCCTTCTGCTGGTTTTCAGCTGCTGCAGGGGGGAACTATAGGGCATCAGTTCTAGGCCCTCCGCCACCACAACATCAGTCACCTTCTCCTGTTCAGGATCTTCTTCCCCTGCTTATCAGCTTTTCGAACTGATAGGGATGGAGTCCCATACAGGAGGACCAGCAGTACCCCTTTATCAGTGGTCCTGCATTGAATAATTTTCTTCTATAAAAAAAGGTTATACATGTTCTAGATCTGAAATGTTTTTTGTTCAGTTTGCTGTATGTTTTTTTTCTTTCCATAACTGAAATTGCAGTTGACAGGCAATAAGAGAGTCCTTGTAAATTTCATATCTCAGTTTCAGTCTTGTTTTTCGTTGGCTTCCCCCATATTTGGTTGTCTGTTTTGATTAGTGTAATCTGTCTCAGTGCTTTATCTCATCACCTTTGCTGTAAAGTATACTTTGTTTAGTTTATACTAATAGAATATGAAGGCAAGATGGGATGTTTTTCAGTGTAGCCCTAGCATCAACTAATATTTGTATGCTGTGTCGTGCTTTGTGGCTACAAGGAATACGGAGACAGGGTAAAAAAGTTACAAAAGCTTTTCTTCACAACATTCAATTAATATCTGGATTTTAATTATAAACAAAATTGTATGTCATCCCCAAAAGTACCTTTAAAATTTCAGTTGTTGTGTTTTTAGCTGTGTGCTGGTGACAAGTTTAGTAAAATGCAAGCTACTTTTTGAGAACTAGACATCTTTCTTTAGCTTTAGTTTTTATAAGCTGGTCCCATTGTTTTATGTCTTTAAGTCCAGTATTTTAGACAGCATGGACTGGGATAACGTTTTTTCCTTCAGGCGCCAAGAAATCCAGCTCTCAAGGCCAGTTCACACCAGATGCAGTTCGGTGCACTTTTTTTTGCACAAACTGCATGCACAGTGTTTTCCATGCATTCCAATGGCTTTAGTTCACACCATGTAGTCAGTTTCCGGTCAGTTTTGAAATACCTGGAAAACACTGTGCATGCCTTTTTAGTGCAGAAAAAAAGCGCACTGAACTGCATCTGCTGTGAACTGGCCCTTAATCACTTAAGGACCACCTCCTGCACATTTACGTTGGCAGAATGGCACGGCTGGGCACATGCACCTACAGCCACACCCCCCTACAGTTGTAAACACACATTAGGTCACATGCCCCCTTGTGGTTAACTCCCAAACTGCACTGTCATTTTCACAATAAATCAATGCATTTTAAATGCATTTTTTTCTGTGAAAATGACAATGGTCCCAAAAATGTGTCAAAATTGTCCGAAGTGTCCGCCATAATGTCGCAGTCACGAAAAAAATCGCTGATCGCCGCCATTAGTAGTAAAAAAAAATGATTAAAATGCAAAAAAACTATCCCCTATTTTGTAAACGCTATAACTTTTGCGCAAACCAACTGATAAACGCTTATTGCGTTTTTTTTTTTACCAAAAATAGGTAGAAGAATATGTATCGGCCTAAACTGAGGAAAAAAATATATTTGCTTATATATTTTTGGGGGATATTTATTATAGCAAAAAGTAAAAAATATTGAATTTTTTTCAAAATTGTCGCTCTATTTTTGTTTTTAGCGCAAAAAATAAAGACCGCAGAGGTAATCAAATACCACCAAAAGAAATCTCTATTTGTGGGGAAAAAAAGGACGACAATTTTTGTTAGGGAGCCACGTCGCACGACCGCGCAATTGTCAAAGCGACGCAGTGCCGAATCGCAAATCCTAGCCACCCTTTTAGCTGCCCAAAGGTCCGGGTCTTAAGTGGTTAAAGTAGAACTATGGGTTCCTTTTAAAAAATTATGTTCTGCAAGACTTAATTGTAAGTGCTTCTGCAAGTACTGTTTTCCCTTAAGCCTGGGACACACGATGAGATTTTTCGCGGACAAATCGTAGGACTTTTGTCCGAAGGGTGTTGGCCATGAACTTGTCTTGCATACAAATGGCAAAGAATTGTCGGCCAACAAACACAACTATGTGTTTTTTCAGCTCATTAGCGCCAGCCTTTGGCCAATTTCTCCTAATGTTGCTACTGAGCATGCGTGTTTGTACTTTTGTGTTTTTTTTCTAAAGGACTTCTATACACACGATCGGATAATCCGACAACACACATTTGTTGTCAGAATTTTTTTAAGCATGCTATCCAACTTTTGGACAACAATTGTCCAATGGAGCATACAAACGGTCCGATTTTCCAACAACAGCCTGTCTTTACAATTCCTGTCAGAAAATGTGATCGTGTGTACGAGGCTTTAGCCCCCAAGAAATCCACCTTATGCAACTTAATGTGAAGGAGTGACAGTGCTACTGCACTGCTCCCAAAATAAGAGCAACATCACCTTCTTTGTCTGGTTGCACTTCAGGGAGATCACCTTATTTCACCACAAATTTAATTTTATTTCAAATAATGTATTGTTTGTGAGCATCCTTGATTGATCTATCTGCCCAGATGATGCATCCATTTACTAGGATGAGAAGTATGTCTTTTTTTTAAATATATTGTGGTCTGTTTAATAAAGTCCCCATCTCACCTAGGGGGTTTTAAACAGTGGAGTTGGTAATCTATTTTCCAGCAAACTAGGTGTCAGTAAAATAGATACAAATGTCTGTCTACAGGGACAACTTGGAAGCTCTGAGGCAGAGTGGCTTGATTTTCTATGCCTTGAATTTTATCAGCCTGTAAATGGGCAGTATGTGAGGTGAATATTAAAAGGACGTCAATAGTAGAACGGTCCGGTGTGATACATTCGGTATTCTAGAAACAAAATGTATACATCCAAGACTGCACTCTGTCTGGTATATGAACATTACACCCGAATAACTATGTATATACATTGTACGTTAAAGAAGAAAACATGGGAACTGCAGTGGAGTTGTGGCTAGTTATGGTAAGCCAAATTCATTGATAGGCTTTCATTTACACCTATACAGGTGCAACGGAGCAACCATGTTTTTGTGCAATTTAGCGTAGCCCAATTATTTCAATGGGCTGCTTTACGTGTAAAAATGTACTAAAGAAGTGTATGATCCTTTTTAAAAATCACGTCACACCAATGGTACTTTATTAATATTTGCTTTGGCATGCATGTTACCAAGGTAGGTGGGGTGCCCTTAAGAATCAAGTACAGCTGCACACCTGCATAAGGGTTACATGTTTTTTTGCATTGTGGGAATGCAAGCAATTCCAACAATGCACAAATGTTAACTTGGTCTTCTTAGGCCTCATTGACACTGGCATATTTATGTGTATAAAAGCGAGACAACAATATTGCACTTGTGCTGAATCCTAAAAATAATACACAAAATACATGTATAAGAGCTGCAACAAATAAATGTGAGATCTAGAAAAAACAGAAAAGTGTCAAAGAAAAAATAAGTTGCACTCAAAAAATGTAATACAGGAAAAATTATATATAAACAAATAATAAACGTGCAGAAAAAGTGTACAAAAAGTCTCTCTTCAGTTCAAAAGCACAATGGCTAAAATCACTGAGTCAGATAGCTATGGAACAAACTGAATATTTATGTGTATACCCATGCAAAGGGCTGTCTTTGCTTGTTCAGGATGAGCAGGTGTCCTGTGTATCCATGTGCAGGCAGTCCCATTTATGTCTATTGGGACACAGTGGCTGCACAGACACAGCTGTTGGTCCCAGTTTGACAGGCGTGCAGGTGTTTGTCACTAAACCCACACTTTCTGCATTTGACAAAGAAATGGACAACAAGCTTGAGAATTTTTTATTTTTTTTGATGGAAACAATGGAAGAACTATGAGGAGACGCAAGGTTATATACTGAAAATGTCTGAATAGAGATAGAAACAAACTACAGTGGGGGGGGGGGTAGGGAGGGGGTGAGGGTAGAAATAGACAAAGATAGGATGGAGAGTAGGTGAAGAGAGACTAAAGGAAGGAAGTGATGATCTATTAAAGAAAAGAAAGGGAAAAAAAATAAAAAAATAAATAAAAAATAAATTAAATAATTAAAAATAAATAAATAAATAAAATAGAGAATTCACAAATGATGCATTACCAGAGTGGAGATAACGGCATCTCTACTTGTGTAAACACGAGTGACTCTCTGGACAAGGTAAAGTCTGATGTGAAAAAAAAAAACAAGCTTGAGAAATAGAAACTTTGCAATGTAAACTCCTATTTTCTGTAATCCTGATCCTGGTTTGTCCATCACTGGATCATTATGTTTCATAATTATTTTGGCTTTTTAATGGATGTACACTTTGAAGCAAGCTGTGAACTGTTTGGGTATCTCATCTGTGGTGATTGTCAATGATATAAGTAATTAGTGTATAACTTAAAGTGGTTCCAAAGCCTGAAGGTTATTTTATCTTGATGCATTCTATGCTTCAAGATAAAAAAAAACCTTCAGTGTGCAGCAGCCCCGCCCCCTAATACTTGCCTAAAAACCCCATCTCGATCCAACGATGTGCACAAGTGCCTTCATCGTCCTGGACTCTTCCTCCTAATTGGCTGAAACACAGCAGCAGCGCTATTGGCTCTCTGCGGTCAATTAGCCAATGAGGAGAGCGGGAGCTGGGCCATACTGTGGCTTTGTGTTTGATTGGATATACAGAGATGTGGCTCGGGTGCATCCATAACAAGCTGCATGCTGTGGGGACACTCGACAGGAAGAAGGATCCAGGCTGCCCTGTCTAAAACCACTGCACAGAGCAGGCAAGTATAAAATGTTTGGTATTTTTAAAGGTCAAAAAAAGAGACTTTAGTATTACTTTAACCACTTAAACCCTGGAGGGTTTTACCCCCTTAATGACCAGGCCATTTTTTACGATATGACACTTTGTTACTTTAACTGACATTTGCGCGATCATGTGACATTGTACCAATTATTTTACATTAAAAAAAACTATTTTTTACTCTCTGCTATAATACATATCCAATAAAAAAAAAATGAAAACAAATTTCTTCATCAATTTAGGCCAATATGCATTCTGCTACATGGTTTGGTTTTGGTAAAACAAATCCCAGTAAGCATATATTGATTGGTTTTCGCAAAAGTTATAGCGTCTACAAACTATGGGATACATTTATGGATTTTTTAAATTATTTTTTACTTGTAATGGCGGTGATCAACGATTTTTAGCTGGACTGCAACATTGCCGTGGTCAGATTGGACACCTAGCTGACCCTTTTTTTTGGAAGCCAGTGACATTATTACAGTGATCAGTGCTAAAAATATGCACTGACATTGTACTAATGACACTGGCAAAGAAGGGTTAACAGGGGCGATCAAATGATTAACAGCGTTCCCTTTCCATTTCACACTACCGCGACTTCAAAGTGGTGCAACTTTGCTGCAATTTCAGGGAGACTTGAGGTCTCTGAACCTGAACTTGCATCAAAGTCGGACCAAAGTAGTGCAGGGACTACTTTGAAGTCGATTGGGAACGACTTGTCATGCGACTTTGCAGTCCCAAGTCGTAGGACAAGTCGTAAAAGTATGAAAGGGGCCTCAGTGTGTTTCTATCTCTGTGGGGGATGGGCTCACTGCATGGACACTCTGATGCGTGTTCCTGAATAGCAGGAACACTGAGATCAGAGTGTCCATGTATGACAGCACGGCGGTCTGCTGGTTTACATTGACAGACCACCATTCTGTCTCTGCAGGGAGTGATTGTGGGTGGTTGCCGGACGTTGCGCCCACCAATCCCGCTGATTGTCTCCCCCTGTGGCCAATCGGCGCACAATTGCGGTTCCAGGGACATGCGTACACCCCCCCAGTGGCCGTTGACAAAATCAGGTATGTGATTTTGCATAATACTGCTGCCTTGCCGTAGTATATGTACGGCAGGCAGTTGGGAAGTGGTTAACTAAGCAATTCTGTGGTGTTGGCCTAAATCGTATATGTCGCTTAATGTGGAACCTTTCAATATTCTTTTAAAGTTACAGTGCATTCTCACAAATAACCCATGCTGGTAAGTAATGCATTACCCTTTCATTTGTGCCAAGTGTAGGTCTGTAATTTTGTATTTATTTTTTGTACTAGTCAATCATATTATATTGTCATAAGAACTCATACAGCTGTATTTATCCACATTTACATGTTTTTTTTAAACTGGATCATGGAGCTCATGTTTTGACTCCATTCAATGTCTTTTCCGTAATGTACTTTTTTCAATAAAATATATTTTTATACTTTTGAATATCATAATTTTTTGCTGCAATTCAAAGCCCATTGGGCTATCCTTTCCAACCTTAGTCTGTTTGGGGGTGTGCAGCACCCATTACCCACAACCAGTGTCGCTTTTCCTTTGCTGTAATTCAATTATGGCTCTTCTGTAAAGCAACCCTTCAATGTCTTTGCAATAAAATAAAAAAAAAAGTGGGTTATCCCGCGCTATCTCAGAATGTCCCAAACTATAAATGTGTGACAGCTGCAAACCAAAATATTGTGTTCCCACAACTAACAAGGTGTAAATAAGATACGATGTATTTTGTGCTTATCAAAATAAATATCATGAGTGAATATAAACAACAAAATTCTTCAAAAGTGCAAATATCAGAAAATGCATGTGCAACAATCTCAAACACATATTCACCACTGCGCTCACCTCAATGTTAGACCTATATGGGTCCAACCTTGCCTTCCCCAGCTGGGGTGTAATCCAGGTTTTAGACAGCTGATCGATAACCTTCTCCTACTCCCATTTCAGAGTTTCACTGTGTACTTTATGTGAACTTCAATTTGCAAATAATCTCACCAACTGTTGTCTCTCTCTCATCAAACTGCTTAGTGATGGTCGTGTAGGTCTACAATCTTGTCCTGACATCCTTGGACAGATCTTTGATTTTGGCCATGGTGGAGAAATTGGAATCTGATTTATTGCTGTAGACAGGTGCCTTTTATACAGGTAACAAGCTGAGATTAGGAGCACTCCCTTTGAGAGTGCTCCTAATCTTGGGGTGTAACTTGTATAGGAGACAGATATCTTGCTGATTGATAGGGGATAAAATACTTTTCTTTATCGTACATCACGGGACACAGAGCGCATAGCCATTACACTTGGGTTATATGGGTACCTTCAGGTGATGGACACTGGTGTAATCAATTTCACAGGAAGTTTCCTCCCTATATAACCCCCTCCCACTGGGAGTGCTTCAGTTTTTTCGCCAGTGTCTTAGGTGTTGGTCACGTCTAGCTGTCCCTCGGAGGTCTCGGGACCCAGGATAGCTAGCCGGATCCGTCCGAAGTGCTTCAAAGCCAAGGTGTACGGTACCCGGGGCCTGCTGGAGTGGGGTTTTGCCTATAATGCCTCTCTTGGAGGGCTGGATTCTGGGCTCCAGTGCCTTAGTCTCTTCCAAGAACTAAACGCTACTGATGCCAGGATGCTATATAGGTCCAGGTGTGTGGGTTCCTTAACACAGGACCCCGGTCCCTGAAGGTCCAAGACAATACCCACGGAGATGGGGGAAGATTGGGCCTCTTGCATTTTGCAATACCCTGCGGCGTGGAGCAGGTAAGAGGGAACCTGCGGGACTTGGTTCGACAGTAGGTATCCCCCTGGGGGTTCTGGGTCGGCTAATGGTATGCTTGTGCATCAGCCACTATCTCCACTATGTCTTTTGAGGCAGGATGGGATGTACTAATGTTTACCCAGATAACATGTAGGTATATGTATGCTTTTAAAGATATGTATTTGCTACTCCCCCCAGATCTGCCTGTTGGCATGATACTGCAGCCCCACGTGCTATAAGGAGGAAATGCTGGCAAAACTCCTGTTTCTTAGGAAGCCTATGGGGACAGCTTCCTCTTATGTGTGCACTACAATAAGATTAGTGTCTTGCCTGTTGTCTGTTGGGTTGCTAGCGCTGGTCCAGGCGTCTCCTCTGCTTTCTGCTTCCTCCATGTTGGTTTCAGCGTGGGGGGGGGCGCGTGCGCGCCGCCTTTTACAGTGTTAGCGTGCGTGGGGGGGCGGGCCAGCAGCGTCAGGTCTCAGTTAAAGCAGCAAAGCATTTCCTGGCTGGTCATTCCCTCCTGAAAGCAGAGGAGGCTGAGGACACAGAGCGTGCAGCTGAGCCATTTCTGGCTATACAGTGACACCCAGTGGGGGTTTGTGGATCTTCAAGTCTGGACTTAGCTCCATACTGACCAGAAAAAAAAAAAAAAAGTTTTTTTTTCTTAAAGGGACTCAGCCTTAGATCTGGCAGTATCTGAGTCGGTGCAACCTTGGGCTCCAGCTAACGGGCATTGGTGTGGCAATACTCACAGGACTTCCTCGGTATTGCCGCCTTCTCGGGCGTATGAAAATTTGGAAAATTTTTAAACATAGCCTGTTCTTATTAATGGTTCACTTCTAGCTACAACAGTTGGGTGTTGGCTTTAGGGGTGTCTCAAGGTTGTGCAATGGCTCCCAAGGGATCAGGACCAGCTAAGGCTGCAAAAGGTACCAAAAAAAGGGGTCTCCATCGGGGTCAGAGGATTTGGGCCAGGCTCTAGCGGTCCCACCCTCACCAGATAGACCACCGGACAGCATGTTGCAAGAGCCATTGAGGGTGCTAGGGGCAGAGGCGGCCCCCAATCAACCCATTCCCGTTTACGTTACGGAAGAAATGCTAGCGACCACCCTGGGTGGGCTAGAGGAAAGGTTAACTGCTTTAATTGCCCGCTCTTTGCCAGGTGGCAAGCGGACTAGATCGCCGTCACCTAGATTGGTGTTTTCAGATGCAGAGGTCCTCTCTTTGGAGGAATTGGACCCACAGGGGGATCAAGCGGACCCGAGTCCCGACGGTTCAGACATTGAGGGTTCCACTGTAGATGAAATGTTTTCGGCTTCTCAAGCGGAGAGCCTGTGGATCCAGTCTCTGACAAATATGGTTCGCACTGCTTTTAAACTTCCAGTGTCAGAACAATTAGCCCCGCGGTATCCTCTTTAGGTTCCTTGAAGGCACCGTTGAGTGGTGCGTCTTTTCCGGTTCACCCCCTTCTGGAGAGCGTGATTTTTCAGGATTGGGCTCGACCTGATAGGATTTTTATCCCTCCTAAAAGGTTCACTATTCTCTATCCTATGGAAGAGGAATTTGCAAAGAAATGGGCACTCCCTACCGTGGACGCAGCCATTTCCTGCGTAAATAAATCCCTGACCTGTCCGGTTGAAAATGTCCAGATGTTTAAAGATCCAGTCGACAAAAAGTTGGAGACCCTACTGAAGGCTTCTTTTACCACAGTAGGTGCCGTGGTTCAGCCAGCGGTGGCAGCCATTGGCGTTTGTCAGGCTTTAAAGGATCAAACTAAACAAATATTAAGGGACATACCGGCTCAGCAAGCTCGTGAATTGGCTGACCTGCCAAGGGCTCTCTGCTTTGCAGTAGATGCTATTAAGGACTCCATTCAACAGGCGTCCCGTTTATCTCTGCTATTGGTTCATATGCGGCGCCTTTTGTGGCTGAAGAACTGGTCAGCAGAGGAACCCTGCAAAAAGCTTTTAGCAGGATTTCCCTTTCATGGTGGGAGACTATTCGGTGAAGACCTAGATAAATATATCCAGACCATATCAAGTGGTAAAAGTTCTTTCTTGCCTGTCAAGAAAAGATTGCGTGGGCCTGCGTTTAAGCGACAGGCCTTCGCAGGCTCGGCCCCTTCAACTTCCCGTCAGTATTGACGGCCTCCCGGGCGTTCAGCATTTAATAGCCGCCCACAGGGACAAGCCACGGCAGGCAAGAGGCCATGGTCTCGCAAGCCGGTTAAACCAGTCATCAAGTCAGATTCATGAAGGGGCGCCCCCACTCTCTTGGGTGGGGGGAAGGCTTCGGTTTTTCTCCGAAGTGTGGGAGGCCAGAATTCCCGACTCTTGGGTACTGTCCGTGGTAGCCACGGGCTACAAGCTAGAGTTTCGGGAAGTCCCCCCTCCTCATTTTCAGGGGTCAAGTCTTCCAAGCGACCCATTAAAGAGGGCCTCTCTTGTAAAAGCATTGGATCGTCTCTTGCTCCAAGGAGTAATTATAGAAGTACCAACCCAGGAATGGGGTCTGGGATTCTACTCCAACCTTTTCATAATACCAAAGCCCAATGGCGACGTCAGGCCTATCTTAGACCTCAAACGCCTAAATCGCTTTCTAAAGATTCAAACCTTTCGTATGGAGTCCATGCGTTCGGTGGCAGCCAGCCTACATCAAGGCGACTTTCTAGCATCTATAGACATAAAGGATGCGTATCTGCACGTGCCGATCTACCCGGCACATCACAAGTTTCTTCGTTTTATGATAGATCACCGTCATTACCAGTTCGTAGCCCTCCCTTTCGGATTAGCAACAGCTCCGCGGCTATTCACAAAGGTGTTAGCCCCGGTGCTAGCCGTCCTAAGGACAGAAGGCATTTTGGTCCTGGCATACCTGGACGATCTTCTGGTTATCGACAGATCAGCTTCCAGCCTCAATCATGCAGTAGTTCGCACAGTTCGGCATCTAGAGGAATTCGGGTGGATTGTGAAAAATCGATATTGAAACCCACAAAGCAGTTGGAATATCTAGGCCTTTGGCTAGATACAGACTGCCAGAGGATATTTTTACCTCAAGCAAAGGTCAGATCAATAACTCAAGCAGTTCAAGTGATCTTAGGCAAGAAGAGGCCGACTATTCGCCTATGTATGCGACTGCTGGGGAAGATGGTGGCCGCCTTCGAGGCAGTGCCCTACGCCCAGATCCATACCATATATCTCCAGGCAGCCATTCTCTCTCCTTGGAACAAGTCCATTCAGGCGTTAGATCGTCCGTTAGTTCTCTCCCCAGGAGTCCGGCGCAGCCTGTTCTGGTGGCTGGTCCCTCAAAATTTGTCAAAGGGGAAATCCTTTTGCCCCATCACGTGGAAGATAGTAGCCACGGATGCCAGCCTGTCGGGTTGGGGGGCAGTTCTAGAAGGACAGACCCAGCAAGGGCAGTGGTCGGAGGCAGAAAGACTGCTTCCCATCAATATCCTAGAGATCAGAGCTGCTCGGCTGGCCCTGGTCGCCTGGACTCTCCCCCTTCAGGGTCTGCCAGTAAAGATACAGTCCGACAATGCCACTGCGTTGGCATACATAAACCACCAGGGGGGCACGAGGAGCCTAGCGGCCCAAAGGGAAGTAAACCTGATTTTCTCATGGGCCGAAGCCCATGTACCCTGCATCTCGGCGGTGTTCATCCCAGGGATAGACAATTCTCAAGCAGATTTTTTGAGTCGTCAACAGTTGCTCCCGGGGGAGTGGTCTCTTCACCCCCAGGTATTCCAAGAGATTTGCCAAAGATTCGGAGTTCCAGATGTGGACATTATGGCAACAAGATCCAACAAAAAGTTGGACAAATTCATATCCCGAGCCAGGGATCCCTCGGCCTACGGGACCGATGCGTTGGTTTGCCCCTGGCACCAGTTTTCTCTCCTGTATGCGTTCCCTCCACTGCAGATGATTCCCCGCCTTCTACGGAGGATCAGGGTGGAGCGCAGGCCTGTGATCCTGGTGGCCCCAGCATGGCCCAGGAGGGCTTGGTACGCACTCATCGTGATAATGTCAGTCGGGGCGCCGTGGCTGCTCCCCCTGCGCCCAGATCTGCTGTCTCAGGGCCCAATCTGCCACCCTGCTTCACAGCAGCTAAATTTGACGGCTTGGCGGGTGAATACCTAATTCTTAAGGGCAGAGGCCTCTCAGCTCAGGTCATATCTACGTTGATTCAGGCTAGGAAACCAGTCTCTAGAAATATTTATTACAGAGTCTGGAGAACCTATGTGGAGTGGTGCGAGTCTCAAAAATGGCACCCTCAAAAGTTTTTTATTGACAGGATCTTGCGATTCCTCCAGGTTGGCGTTGACAAAGGGTTGGCTCTTAGTACTCTAAAGGGGCAGGTGTCGGCTTTATCGATATGGTTTCAAAGACCCTTGGCCACCCATTCGCTTATAAAACCTTCTTGCAGGGGGTCTTGCATGTGAATCCCCCTATTAGAGCTCCCCTCTGCCCCTGGAATTTAAATCTGGTCTTGTCAGCTTTACAAAGGCAGCCGTTTGAACCTCTGACAGAAATCCCTCTTGTGCTACTAACCCGAAAGTTGGTTTTCTTGGTGGCTATGGCTTCGGCCAGAAGGGTTTTCGAGCTGGCAGCCTTGTCATGCAGGGAGCCATACCTTATTCTGCATAAGGACAGAGTGGCTCTGCGGCCTCAACCTTCTTTCCTTCCTAAGGTCATATCCAGTTTTCACTTGAATCAGGACCTAGTCCTACCATCCTTCTTTCCTACTCCCTAGTCCAGAGAGGAAAGACTGCTTCATACTTTGGACGTGGTTCGAGCCATGAGGGTCTATCTCAAGGCTACAGAGAAGATTCGGAAAACAGATGTGCTTTTTGTTCTTCCGGATGGCCCCAAGAAGGGTCAGCCGGCTGCCAAGTCTTCCTTGGCTAGGTGGATTAAGCAGCTGATTTTTCAGGCCTATGGTCTGAAGCGCTTTCCACCTCCCTTATCAGTTAAAGCCCATTCTACGAGGGCCATGAGTGCCTCCTGGGCGGCACACCATCAGATCTCTATGGCACAGGTTTGCAAGGCGGCAACCTGGTCTTCCGTACATACGTTTACTAAATTTTATAAGTTGGACGTTGCAAGGGGTACGGACGCAGCATTTGGGCAGGCGGTCCTACGGGCAGCAGTATAGAATCCTCTGGTCCGGGTCGCGCCCCCTTTTCTCTGTTGGTGGAGCTACTTTACTTCCTGATAATTTTTTTGTTTGGCTATTCTTGGCCTTACGGTCTCCCTCCCTTCATAGAGCATTGCTTTAGGACATCCCAAGTGTAATGGCTATGCGCTCTGTGTCCCGTGATGTACGATAAAGAAAAAAGGATTTTTAATAAACAGCTTACCTGTAAAATCCTTTTCTTGAAGTACATCACGGGACACAGAGCTCCCACCCCTCTTTTGGGGAACATTGTGTAACCTCGGAGGAATTGCTTGCTACAAAACTGAAGCACTCCCAGTGGGAGGGGGTTATATAGGGAGGAAACTTCCTGTGAAATTGATTACACCAGTGTCCATCACCTGAAGGTACCCATATAACCCAAGTGTAATGGCTATGCGCTCTGTGTCCCGTGATGTACTTCAAGAAAAGGATTTTACAGGTAAGCTGTTTATTAAAAATCCTTTTATTTCACTCATTACAATGCATATCAATTTATAACTTTTTTGAAATGTATTTCTATGTTTTTTTTTTTTTTTGTTCTGTCTCTCACCGTTAAAATAAACCTACTTTCAAAATTATAGACTGATCATTTCTTTGTCAGTGGGCAAATGTGCAAAATCGGCAGGAGATTAAATACCTTTTTTTCCCCTCACTGTAAGTATAAGGGACTGGGGGAAGCTGCTTGCAAAAAGTTTTTTAGAGATTGCATTCAAGTAAAAACCTGCCCTTACAACCACTTTATTGTATTTCATTGCTTTCTTTTAGTGAAGTGACAGGTAGATTTTCATGTTTTCATGGTTTTTCATAGTGAAAATAATGCTTTGATAATGTAATACTGGTGTTTTTAATGAAACCGTTTTCCAATCCTGTACTATTTGCATCCACAGTTTGAGCGCCAGGATCCAGTGGATGGTCACATCACTGAGCGCCAGTTTGGCAGTATGCTTCTGGCATATAGTGGAGTACAATCCAAGAAACTCACTCTAATGTTAAAACAGCTGAAAAAACGCTTTAAGGATGGAGAGGTGAGTGCTAATTTAAGAGATTATATATGGTGGCTATGAAGATGGATTATTGATAGTCAAATTCTTTTCAAAACAAAGGTTAAAGCTGAACTCCATCTTTGGATATACTTTTGGGCCAGATTGGCACTAACGTGAGGCCGCTGGATGTGCGTTATAAACTGTATGTAGCTGAGGTATAGGCTCTGATTGGCAGAGGCAGACTGATCATGCCACAACCTCTGACTGTACTGTGTTCCGGGTATGAAACTGGAAGCCTCACCTCAAATCAAAACACAGTGCGGTATGCTGTATGTGGCCTCAGCCATATACAGTTTATACCGCACAGCCAGCGACCTTACATGTTAGTTCATTTGGACCAAGCTGGCTCAAACAAACTGTAAAGTGTATCCAAAGATGGAGTTTAGCTTTAAGCACTGTGGGTAATAATTGTGCTACAAAATGTAACCCATTTTAAAATACATTTGGGTGCATTATTAATAAACACACATTTTATGTATAGCATCACATTTGGATTAAAAATACAGCAGGACATGCCTTTAGGGCTAGTTGCAGTCTTTAAAGCCCTTTTCACATATGGGCAATTTAAAATGACGGGGCAGAATAGCTGTGATTCTGCCCGTCATTCCAAATCATGGCAAAACGTGACATGCATTTGGGTTCATTCTTCTTGAATGGCATCCCAAACTAGGCTCGATTTTGGCACAATTGTTGAGCGATAAGACGCATGAGAATTGCATGAGAATTGCTGCAAAACCAAAGTGCAGAATGGCTCCTGGCTAAGGGCCTAAGTTGCTCCCAAGCTTCATTGGAGCGATAACCGCTACTATGTGCAGCGTGAACAAGACCAAATGTGTAAAAGCCAGTCTGAAGATCATGAGGTTTATCAAGCATTTAAAAAGTGTTTAGCAGCGTTATAAACAGCTTATGAAATACCAGTCAGCCCCAGATTAGGGGTGCTGAATTCATTTCACTGCAGTGTTATCTCTAGCTTAAAAAAAATTTGTTTGAAGGCAGCATTTACAAGTAGAGTATACACACTGCAGGTCCTCTAGCACATAACGTAAACAACTTTTATAAGTTCTATGGGCATAATAAATAAAACCATTATCAACAATGGGATATATACAGTAAATAATGAGTATTATCAGCAGGTTGACCAGCTGTAAATGCTTTCCTTTGAAAGTATATCCACATTCTGCGTTAAAAAAATAAAAATAATAATCTTAGTTACCCCTGAGTGTACACACATATGCGGCCTCACAGGGTCTTCCTCCACATACGAGTACGTTCATGTATTTGTGCTGAGAGCGAGCCGCACAGCACGCTCCCAGCACAGGAACACCATTTTTTTCAATAAATATAAAGCAGGAAAGGACCTCAAATGCAGTAAGACCCCTTTCACACTGAGGAGTTTTTCAATCAGTTTAGCGCTAAAAATAGCACCTAAATACCGCCTGAAAAACTCCTGCCCTGCAGTCTCAATGTGAAAGTACGAGGGCTTTCACACTGAGGCAATGTGCTGGCGGGACCACTCCAAAAGTCCTGCCAGCAGCATCTTTGGAGCGGTGAGAGGAGCGGTGTGTTTACTGCTCCTCCACCGCTCCATCCCATTAAAAGCAATGGGACACGGCGGTACTACTGCCGGCAATGCCCCGGAGGCAGAGGCGCATTCCGGGCGGTATTGATCCTTTTTCGGCCGCTAGCAGGGGTTAAAACCGCACCACTAGTGGCCAAATACAGCCGCAATCCAGATGGTAAAGCACTGCTAAAAATAGCGGCGATGTACCAACACCGCACCTCCCACCCCAGTGTGAAAGGTACCTAACTGTCTGGCTTCTAACATCTATGCCACGCTCACGTCACCCAAAATATCTTGCACAAGTATATTATGCGTGGGGTCTCTATTCCAGACCCCAGCAGAGGTGGACACTGCCCACTCCGGGTCTTGTACTAAAGATTAGGATCCCGAAGACCAGCGCTCGATCATTTTATCCCTGTATTTGCCTATGATTGACCATCGCTGTGATCAGTCACTGTGCAGCCTGCCCTTGTACTCTCTCCACTTGTTCTTTCTATAGAAGATGTTTGTAAACAAAAAAAGTATGTGAAAAAAATGAGATTATTTTGTAGGTTTAGAACTAATTGGTGAGATCAGGATTTAATCTAGTTCGGGTTCAAGGTTGGGGGTCAAATGTCGTGGTGAAAGGTCAGGGTCAATGTCTTTTTAGAAAAGATCAAAGTTTTGTTTTTTTTCTCTACTTGGTATTAATAGTTTGTGTCAATGTGGTTTACTATTTTAAACTTGTTTTTCTTTGTTAATAAAAACTTAAGATATGCCAGTGCCCATTTCCACCAACTCAAAGCTCAATTTGTCCTGGACTACATTAAGTAGTTGCAACGATGTACAGTTTTATGAACATCGTGTGGTTTATGTAGCATAAAAATTGTGAAGCGCACACTATTAATTCTTGGCCCCATTATGGGTATAAACAACAAATACCATACACATACAGGTACTGTATTTGCTGGCGTATAAGACTACCTTTTACACTTAAAAAAACTGGCCAAAAAGCAGGGGTCGTCTTTTATATGGGCTTAAAGTTTAAAAAACGCTTTTGGGTTTTACCTTGCATCATGAAGGGGTTAATCAGTTACCAGAAACCTCTAAGCAGAAAGTCTGTGATGTACATACTTGTATTTCTAGTTGATGTTTACAGTTGTTTTTTCTCAAAAATATATAGAATATATTTTTAGAAGTGTTTTCTTTATAAGAATGAGATGAGGAACATCTTAACTATGTTCTTGTAAGTCCTAGTACTTGAATGTTTTTCTTTGAACAGTATTAGCAGAGATAGACCTAACACATTCATGAAGCCTGGGGTCAACGAGCCAGCAAGTCTTGTACTATTTATGTACAAGGATGGCCACTTTCATGTAAGCTTCTGCTTGTTGCCCTCTAATACTGTGTGGAGGCTTTAGGCTTTCTTTTACGAGACAAATAGAGTTTTGGATTTCCATTAAGACAACTCTATTGGCTTTTTCATTCAATCTGTGGCAGTTCATCAACAAGCCAGTAGCTGTGTAGCACACTATACCAATTTCACCTTATCTGTGCATAAAGCTGCAATCTTCAGCTAAGCATTCAGTGTTTAAAGCATTTTAAATGTAATGGTAAGAAACAAAAAAAAAAATCAATGCTATTGGAAAGGGGTGAAGGTATTACATGGAATGAAGGCACGTCAAACAAAGCTTGAAGACACCTCAAGATAATAGATGTTTTGAATAATTTACTAAGCCAAAATAAGCCATCTTATGGATGACCAGTTTAATAGCACTGCACAAATGGACCAAAATGCTGAAAAATACGGGTAGGTTGAAAAAAAAACATTAGACAATGTAATATGATTCTGTGATTTCAGAAATCATAGGTTTTCTTTTTTAGCTGGAAACATGAAGGGTGGCTATATTTATCAATAGTTGTTTGAAACAAGATTGTGGTCTATTAAAGCATCCATTCTTCTATCATGTTACATGGCTTTGCTAAGACATTATTATACAGGATTTATGTAGTTTGTGCAGCGCTTTACAATGTTAGGCCAGACAGTACAATTGCAATACAATTCAATTCAATACAAGAGGAATCGGAGGGTCTGCTCGTTAGCGCTTACACTAGGAGGAAGGGCCAAGTGATACAAAAGGGTGAAAATCTGTGGGGGCATGATCTAGTGAAGAAAATGAAAGTGCAGTTGTTACGTGGAGGCAGGATAGGCTTCTCTAAAGAGAAAAGTTTTCAGGGATCACCTGAAAGTGGATAGATTAAGAGAAAGTCTAACATATTGGGGTAGGGAATTCCACAGAATGGGAGAGGCTCGGGAAAAGTCCTGGAGGTGAGCATTGAAGGAGGTGATGTGGGAGCTAGAGAGCAGGAGGCCAAAAGCAGAGTTTAGAATTTAGGATATCACCTAGCACCCTGGCATGTGGAGATGGGTGGATGCTTGTGCCATTGCTTTTGACAGAGAAGCCAGGGGAAGGGGCACGTGGGAGAGGAAGTATTATGAGCTCAGTTTTGGACAAGTTGAGTTTGAGGAAGTGGTGTGACATCCATACAGATATGTCTGTTAGTAAGTTAGTGATGCGTGAATAGACTGATGGAGTGAGCTGAGGGGCGGCGAGATAGATTTGGGTGTCATCAGCGTAGAAATTATATTGGAAGCATCAGCTGACCCAGGGACAGAGATAGCAAAGCCGCACCACACTATACCCAAATGACAATGATTAAATAAGAATCAAATTCTATGTGTGATAGTTATAACACCAATCACCCCTAGGAAATGACTGATTGAAATCAAATCTTTATATTAACAGTTCAAATTGAGCCTCTCCAAAAAAGTTCGTATGCAGGAATCCTACGTTTGAGTTCCACCACAGTGACAGAAAAAACTTTAGAAGTAATCGCTTCACCAATAATGGATGGCCGCTTACCAAAGGGCAAGCCCAAAAACGCATTCGGCTATAACCCAGCCGTGGCCTTTTAATCCTGGGAGTGATGTGGGGGGAAGATTTCCAGCAGGTCACAAACGGGCAGACTCTCGATCATCCAGGGAAATAGAAAGGGGATGCAACATAGTATAATTCCGTATGACAAAGGGTAATTTATTAAAACCACATTGTACTTACAAAACAGCAGGTTAAAACAGCATAAAAGACAAAAGCCGGTCGGCAAATAACAGGAGCCCTTCCTCCTTGCGTGGTGACATCACTGCGCATCCTCCCATACACGTTTCGTCATCTAACAGACATTTTCAATGGGGTGGGCTTCCGCAGTGAATCACCAGTGTGTATATATATATATATATATATATATATATATATATATATATATATAAAACCAAGCCTCATTGTGAGATGCATGGCAACAGCGACACAGACGCCATCTTTAGTGTGGTAAATGTGCCCTTAATGAGTGATACAATGCTTACCTCTCAAATTGGCTGTGCATATGCCAAATACAAAACAGCTGACCCAGGGAGGAGGTGTAGATTGAAAATAGGAGAGGTCCAAAAACAGATCCTTGGGGGGACCCCAACAAAAAAGGTAGAGGAGGAAGTAGAATTGTAGGTGACACTTAAGGTGCGGTGGAATATGTAGGATGAGAGCCAGTGAAGAGCATAGTCACAGAGACCGAGCAAGTAAAGCTTATTAAGGAGGAAGGGGTCAACCGTATCAAAGGCAGCCGAAAGGTCAAGAAGTAGGAGTACAAAATAGTGTCTGTTGGTTTTTGCTGTTAGTAAGTCATTTGTAAATTTTAGAAGAGCAGTTTCTTTGGAGGGTTGAGGGCAAAAGCCAGTCTGAAGGGGATCAAGAAGGTTATTCATTATAAGGTGGTCACTGGTTCAAATCGTTTAGAGGAAAAGGGGAGCAAGGAGATAGGGCATGGATTGTTAAGATTGGTAGGAGGGTCCAAGGATGGCTTTTTAAGCATGGGGTGACCAGTCCATGTTTTAGAGCATTGAGGACGATGTGGGTTAGAGATTGTGGGATAGAGTAAGAGGTTGACTGTAGTATGTGAGAGGGAATAGGGTCCAGGGGACAGGTGGTTAGGTGGGCGTTGAAAATGAGTTTAACAACTTTGTCTATAGTAGCAGGTTTGTATAAGGGGAGCATTAATTGTACCTGTTCATATGGGGTGTTAAGTGGGGGAGATACCTGTAGAGTGGAGATTTCTTATTTTTCAAGTGACTGGCATTCTCTTAGACAGTGAGTGAGTTAGTGGGGGGAGGCAGTGGAGGATGAAGTAGTGTGTTAAATGTAGAGAAGAGTTGACGGGGACTGGATGAGAGGGTGTTAATGAGAGTGATGGAATAGGTCTGCTTGGTAGTGTGGAGGCAAGAAATGTGTTTTTGAAAAGCAGATTTGTATTGATTCAAGTCTTGACTCGACCAGGGTTGAAGACAGGGATTTGTTTTAGACAGAAGTGGGTAGGTTGGGACAGGACGGGTGAGATTTTGTCATAGAGGTGGTTAGTAGCAGAATAGATAAGAGAAGGGTTGAAGTAGTGAAGGTTTCTACGGGTGATGGTTAGGTGATTTGGAGGGAAAGGTGGGGTGGAAGACTGGGAGAGAGATACTAATAAAGTGATAAAAGAGAGAGGAAAAGTATTGTTGGAGAATACAAGGTCAAGGGTGTTGCCATCAGAGCGAGTAGAACCCTGTACCCATTGCTTCAGGTCAAATTGGGTACAGATTGTGGGGTGTAGAAGAAGAGGGGTGAACAAAAGTTTGAGGGGAGAGGCTGCAACTGTGAAAAGGAGAGGTAAAAAGTGCATGTTTCAGAGAGGAAGGAGAGATGATTTGGAAATTAGGTCACCTGCAGTCTGGTGTTTTATAAAGTAGTTTGCTGTTGCTGTGCGCTTTGTGCAAATTGCTGAAGTGCAAGAGCAGAAGTGCCACTTATTTAAAGAACCCCACTTGCTGTAGAGACATACTTCCTCCAACTGACCAAAAGTGCCATGTAATTTCTTTTCACACCTACTGACCTAAGTCTGTCCCCACTAAAAGTCTGAAGACAGTAAACTGGCTTTGTTTAAAATGTTTGAAGACCCCTGGTGTGGAGGTAGAACAGAGCGGTGAGCTGTGTTTGTAAGATTCACTTAACTGCTCATATGAAAGTACTCAAAAGTGCAAGCTTTGCTCTACACCATTGGTAAATTATTAGCTACATTTTTCCTTTTTTTCAACCTGCACTAACTAAATATGTTTTTTGCTTATTTGTTACTGGCAAAATTGTAATAAGTTTACCTGTATTGTGTCTTTAATAATACAGGACAATGTGTGTTGTATGTAACCTAATCGCAAAATTTTGCCTTTACGGTATGACATTGAGTGAATAATTTCTGGCTTTCCTGCATTCTAAATGCGGTTTAAAGGGTTAGCCTTAATATGCAGTCTCATTTGTCTTCTTAAAATATATTATGTCCTATATAAAGTAATCAGATTTTTAGATCTAGTAGAGGAAATAGGTAAATGAAATGTATTTAAGTAGACATGACTCACTGTGCTCTGATTAATGGTCTTACCTCTAATCAGACATGGAATTATACTGTACAAAAGCTTTGAAAGAAAATCTGTGAATAAAACATGACCGTTATACGTTGTGTAAACGCTAAAGTTGTTTTGCTTTTATTGGCAGTTCCTAGTTTGTTCATACTATTACGTGCACCCGTAAACTGATATTCTGAAAATTGGGCATTGGAGACCCAAATAAGTTAAATAACTTGGCTGAATCTTGTATCTCTTAGAGAGCCTAATGATTAGATATTGCCTTTGTAGTTCCTGATTCCAATTCTTCTAAAACCCCAATTCCAGAAAGGCTGGGATGCTGTGTTTAAATCTACATAAAAGCAGAATACAATAATTGGCAAATTTCATAAACCCATATTTTATTTACAGTAGAAAATAGAAAACAAATCAAATGTTTAAACTGAGAAACCAACCATTTAAAAAAAAATATTAAAATTGGTGGCAGCAACACTTCTCAAAAAAGTTGGGACAGGGCAACAACAATCTGGCACTGTGAACTGTACCAACAAGGAAGAGCTGGAAAAACGTTTTGAAAATAGGTTAATTGGGAACAGGTCAGTGACATAATTGGGTATAAAAACAAGAGCGCTAAAGCAAGCCTGCGGAAGGTGACGGGAGGGGGGTGGGGACATCCCCTCCTGCTGTTTGTAAAAGCAATCCACCAGCTCTAGAACAAAAAAAACTGTGCCCAGTTGATACCTGCTGCTGCAGGCATCATCCCGGTACAACCAGTTGAAGTCCAGCGGCGTACAGGTATGTTGCTTGTTGGCATTCAGCTCCAGTTTCTAAATGTTAAACATAGATCCTAATGGGATTGCTGATTGTCCCTTTAAACAAGCTGCCAGCATGCTTCAGAACTTCTTGAAGCTTGTTGAAAACCTGCTGAAGCCTGCTAGCAGATTGCTCAAAATGACAATCAACAGGTTCTGTGTTCAACATTTACAAACTGGAGTTTAATGGTACTCTAAAAATGTCAACAAAGCGTGCGGTTCACACTGCTCTTATTTAAGCTTAAGCCCGTGTGAGACAGGCCAAAATAGATATTTATTTTATTCAACTTTTGCTACACACATTTTGATGGGGACAAGTGCAATGCACTAAGGGACCCCATGAGGACTTTTTATTTTGGTGATTGATCCTTCTTAATTCTTCTTTCACAATCATACTAATTTTGGTGTTACCCTTAATTTATCATTAGTTCCTGCTGCTGACATGGGTTAACTGAATACACTAAATTTATTTAGTATATACTAAAACTGTGTCCTTTACCAATCTGTTTCTGTTGTGTTTTCCAGGGCCTGACTTTTAAAGAAGTGGAGCATTTCTTTACTTTCCTAAAGAACATTAATGATGTGGACACAGCTCTAAGTTTTTACCACATGGCAGGTGCCTCCCTGGATAAAGGTATTTCCCTTTGTGGTCCTGGCTGTCCTAAAAATATTAATTATAGACAAAAATCAACAAATCCAAGCACCTCGTTCCATGTAATACAAAATAAATGGAGAAAGGGACCCCAGGGACTATTCAGCTGGTGCTATATAGAGATATAGTCAACAAAGGAGTATAGAAAAATAGAAAAATATTTTATTTTTTAACAAATAATAAATATATATTAAAAACCATCAATTAAAATGAAGAAAATACATGATCTTCGCTCTATAAAAATAGCTTTCTCAGGAGCTTTTGAACAGACAATACTAGGTATCAAAGAGAAAAAAAAAATTAGATTACATATGTAAATAATTTATAATAACATAGATGCAGAAAAAAACTACATATATGAAAATATAAGGGAAAATATATAGTATGAATAAATACAAAAGGTGTTGTTTAATGAGCACAAAGTGGGCCAAACTTACCATAAATAAAGAAACTTCCTTTTTAATAAAAGGAGCATGATAGACGACTAATGAACAATGGAAATCAAAGCCCCAGGGAGCACCAACAGGCTAAATCAAGGCCATAGCAAATAAAAAGCCTAGAAATAGAATACATATGAACAAGGTGTGAATAGGGTGAATGGGACCATAAACAGGTAGAGGATGAAATAAATATTCCATAGAAACCTGGTGAGATCAAATAATGCAATGGAACCAATAAGATTGACCAGAGATCAGTTGATACAGAAGCTGTGGAGAAGTTACCCAAAAGCCACTGTTGAGGTGCAAAACAAAAGGAGTATTTTTTCCAAACAAAATTGCGTTTGAAAGACCTCTGCACAAATACAGAGTAACATCAAATATTGCAGGGACCGCCATGTTATTCTCTGGGATCTTTGCTAAAAAATTATATATGTTTGGGGGTTCCAAGTAATTTTCTAGCAACAAAAATTTTTTTTAGCTTGTAAACAGTTGTCAGAAATAGGCTTGGTCTTAAAGTGGTAAAACCTAATCAAGGTATGAGGGCTTTGAAAATGCCAAAAATGTAATATATCTATTATATTTATTCTTCATTCTACAGTAAACCTGATTGCTTGACATTTTGTGAATACAAATGCAGTGCACACATAGATTTGTAATGTAATAGATGACCCTTGTTGACCTGTCCCTTTATTGATCTTGCTGTGAATGACTAGAACAGGAGAGTAGTTTATGGAACACATTTTCTTTCCTTCCAGCCATTGATTCAGATCCATAAAATAAGGGCACCGCAGAAATATACGTGCATTCAATTCTAGCCTTTTGTAGTTATAACAGGAAGTGACATAAATATTACTTATTGCACAGTGTCACTACTACAGTGCTCATTTATCCATCTTTAAGTTTTGTGTCTCCCACACTAAGATTTTATTGCTCCCATAAATGATATTGGTATCTTGGCAACTTAAAGGTTCCTTTTTTATTTTTAATAACAAACGTATCATACGCACCATCATAGATTTGATTGACAGCAGCTGGAGCCAATGGCTGCACTGCTATCAATCATTCAATAAATGAGCCGAGAAGCCAGGGCGTTTACGACGCCGGACTTTTAAGGGGTTAATGTAAGTGAACGGGGGGGTTGGGGGGGGGCGCTAATCGTCAGATGTTTTTTCACCTTAATGCATAGAATACAAAATGTACCTTTACAACCCCTTTAAAATGTGGAAGCAAGCTCTGATCAAACTATCATACACTTGTCCTTAGTAACATTATTATGCATTATTTAAATCAGTACAGTATAATGGTTTCCGTGGGATAATGATTAATTGTGGTTGCTTGCTGCCTAATACTCAGGTGAGCATTCATTGTTTATGTAATATTTAATTCATGCCTTTGATGATGTCTTGGTTTACAATCAGCTGTAGCTCCATGTGAAACAAATTGCTGGAAGGCCAGGTTTATTGTTATCTGACTGACAACAGACTGGACAGGTGAGGGAATTTGGTCAGCTTAGGAAGCATAGGAATCTCTCTTAACTTCAAATGTGCACTGACAATAAAATTCCTCTATAGGTTTTATACCTTGGTATATAGAAAGGTCAGATTTTGATGGTATCATGAAAGTTCGCTTCATTTAAGGTGGATATCACAAAATGAAAGATGCTCAAACAAGGTCTCACCGAGGGGTCAGAGGTGCCCCCCCCCCCCTACCTGGAGACAGAGGTCTCGGTTCCAGAAGTCAGGTCGTGTCCTATTGGGGCTGTCATGAGAACCCCAATCCTTAGGCCAGAGGTGGGTAGTGCATTGGGGCTGTAACTAAAGGCTAAGAGAGCCAAGTGTTCAAGGAGAGCTGGACAATACAGTCAAAAGGCTGATAAGAGGGGCAGCAGTGCTACCAAAAAGTGAGCCAGGCGGCTCGGTATTTTCGTTTATGCATGTTATGTGGAAGATACCCCTGCATGGGCTGATGTACAAGTTAACTTAACCGTTTTTTTAAATAAAAGTGGACCGCCATGCCCTAAAAGACAGTTTTGGACTGGCACAACTGTAATTGCACCTATTGTTGCGTTTAATCACCCCAATCTCACACTTTGTATGTCCTCATCATCTGCACTTCTTTCTGTGTTTAAAAAGTTTAAGTATGGCCAAAGCTTTTTTTTTGCAATACTTGCGTCACGGGATTAGCTTACTTTTGCTCTCCTGTGAACCAAAATTCAGCCAACAGCGGATTTTATCTTTGGCTGACGTCACAGAGCCACTCCAGGCTCTAGAAAAATTCTGACCATGTTTGCATCCACACGGATGCCTGACGGCAGTGTGGCAAAGGGCGGGAGCCACCTGTGCCTGTCCCCTTCCCACACAGACCTCCAGTGAGCACTGAAGGGGCACAGCAGAGAGCAGTGACTGATAATTATCGATTTTCAGCTCTAAGCAGACTGAGAACTGAGCAATTAGCGGTCATGTGATTGCTCAGTTCTTGGGCTTAGAGCTGGTGGGGTTAGCTACAGCATGGAAGTGAGTATTTGTTTTGTTTTCTCATTCCAAGTTATGAAAATTGCTGTAAAAGAAGTTAAGCTCTACTTCCCCAAAGGCTTCACATCTTCCTTGAATATTGGTTATGGCCTGCCACCAACATTCTAGGTTGAAAGATATCTGCTTGGAATAGAAAATGCAGTTGCTATGCACAGTCTTTTCTGTTTTTACCCCACGTAATACTGGTAATAGACACCAGTTTGAACTGCTCCCAATTGCCAGAAATCTGAGTTGGTGGTATGTGTCTATCCAAAGTAAAGAAAAAATACATGGCTAACTCTGCCTGGGGTGGCCAGCTCAAAACAGAACTCTAGGCAGACATTTAAAAGAAAAACACATTAGTTCATCCTGAAATGAAATTTTTGAAACACAATCAATTTACTGTATGCAGGGCCGCCATCAGGGGGGTACAGGCATTACACCTGTAAGGGGCCCGGGGGTCCCCAGGGGCCCGGATGGGAACCCCCTAAAAAAATGTTGTTGTTTTTTGGGTCCGGAGGCCCCCAGGGCCCCAGATGGCAACCCCCTCTTTTTTTAATTTATTTTTTATGAAAATATTTATTTTTTAATATATTTTTATTTTATTTTTTATTAAAGGGCCAATTTTTTTCTTTTAATATTTTTTAGGGGCCCGGAGGCCCACAGGGCCCCAGATGGCAACCCCCTCTTTTTTAAATTTATTTTTGATAAAAAAAATATTTTTTAATATATTTTTAAAAGGGCCAGAGGTCCTTTTTTCTCTCTCTTTTTTTCTTTTTATTAACCACTTAAGACCCGGACCAATATGCTGCCAAATGACCAAAGGGGTTTTTGCGATTCGGCACTGCGTCGCTTTAACAGACAATTGCGCAGTCGTGCGACGTGGCTCCCAAACAAAATTCGCGTCCTTTTCTTCCCACAAATAGAGCTTTCCTTTGGTAGTATTTGATCGCCTCTACGATTTTTATTTTTTGCGCTATATACAAAAATAGAGCGACATTTTTAAAAAAAAAACAATATAGTCAAACATTTAGGCCAAAATTTATTTAGCCACATGTCTTTAGTAAAAAAAAATCGCAATAAAAAAAAAATTAGCTACCTAGCGGGAACAGCGACACTAATACAGCGATCAGAAAAATGATCGCTTAGTGACGCTGGCAATAGGGAGTGAAAGGGTTAACTAGGGCAGTGATCAAGGGGTTAAAACTTTATTAGGGGGGGTACAGGGCTACCCTGAACCTAACACTAACTGACTTTTACACTGCCTGTCACACTGACACTAAATACAGTAATCATACATGTATGATTACTGCATTCAGTGACACTGTGACAGGGGGAGGGGGGCGATCGCGGGGGTTAAATGTGTTTTTTGTGTAGTGTTGTGCAGACTTACTTGTGTTGTGATCTCTCCTCAGCGGTGGTTGAAAAAAACGCCGAGGGAGAGATCACGTCGCTTCCTCCTTCCTGTGTTTACACAGGAGGAGGAAGTGCACTGCAGGGGGAGCGCGCGCATTGGCTGGGAGCGATCCGGAGGGGGCGGACAAAAACGAATAGCCGCCCCCTTTTGTCGGATCGCTCCTGCAGCCGCGCGGACCGCCGCATGTACGGGGGGGTCCGATCCCCCCCCAAGGCACCAACGTATATATACGTTGATGTGCCTGTCGGTGCCATTCTGCCGACGTAATAGTACATGCGGCGGTCCTTAAGTGGTTAAAGGGCCCAGAGGTCCCCAGTGCCGCAGATGGCTACTCCCTTTTTTTTATTTATTTATCCCTTTTTTTATTTATTTTGCTTTATTTCTTCTTTTTTTTGTAAAGGCCCCCCCCCCCCCGCTTCTCAATTTGCAGCAGCCCCCCCCCCCCCCGTTTCTCAATTTCAGATGGCAGCACCCCCCCCGGTTCTCCAGGGGACCCATGCCTGAATCTGTGTAAGGGGCCCCATAATTCCTGATGGTGGCCCTGACTGTATGCACCTAAATTTTGCTTGGTATCAGCCTCTTGCAGTCCCTGGGCCGCATCAGGAGGGCACAGGCATTACACCTGTAAGGGGTCCGATGGTCCCCCCCACCTTTAGCAACTTGCGGCAGGAGAGAGATGAGAAGAATTGACTTTGTTTTGTTCATCAGCAACATCCCCCCCGTCCCCCGTCCCGCTTATCTTGCGGCAGGAGAGAGAAGGTTCTCTGCTCCAGGAGGGCCCTGCCTAAAGCTGTGTAAGGGGCCTCAAAATTTGTGATGGCTGTCCTGCCTGTACAGCAAAGCTTACATTGGGACAGAGACTAGCAGCACAGGGAACCCATTGGGTGTGTTGCATTTTAAGGAACGTGCTGATTGGAGGAGTAATTAAAGTATCCGTGAGATGAGCTCATCAGTCTACCGCTTCTCTTTTCATTGTCCATTCACAGGCTGGGGGGGTGGGGATAGCCCTGCTCTGTGGCACTTCTGTGTAAATCTCATGACTAGATAAGCAGAAATTTGGCAAATAAACAGCTCCTATATTTGTGTTCAGTTTTATGCCCGTTCACTCTAGGTGATTTGGAATTGTGTACAGACTTGTCAGAATTCTGCCCACAATTCCAAATCACAATAAAATCTCAGAAAACCATGCAACATTTGTTTGGGTGCCATTAATCCTTAATGGCACCCTACACACAGTGTGATTTTATTTTTCCCCCCTCCCCTCCATTCACAATTAAATGCATGTATAAACACACCTGGCTCAGAACTGTTCTATGCACGACATGCGGAATCACATGAAGTTGCCTACGCTAAATCACAAGTGGGAACAGGCTTTCTTCTGTGAGGATACATTATTCTTTTAGGTCTTAGTTTATATATTTTGATTAATATAGCTGTTGCTATTTGATATAAACCTTTAACATTTTTTTACCTTAATGCATTCGCTCTTAAAAAGACAGTCGTTTAAACTACCAAAGGTTGTACAAGCAAGGCAAGATACTACAGCTGACTATGCTAAAGCTGAAGGATTTCAGGAAATGTTTGTATACCAAGGGTCGTATTTTTGCAAGAAGTAGCAGAAGTGTGTGAATTGAAAAATGTGTGGGGGGGAAAAAGACCTCTGAAAGTAAGCATGTTGACTTTGTAAATTGTTGACTATGTTGACTATGTTAATTTGATCACTGCTGGTGTCCTGCCGAGACTTGTCCCCCGGCGGATAATGCCTGCTCTGTACTGCGCAGGCGCAACAGACCGCCGAAGATTAACACAGCTGTCAATCGCATGAGCACAAAATTGTGCCGCAGGCTCCCGATGCTCGCACCACTCTGCAAGAGGCGGATGTAATACTATTATATCGTATAAGGGGTGGATGGCTACAGCAAGGGGCGGGTGTATTATTAGGGTGGTTTTATCAAGAAACTACACAATATAATAGTAATACACCCGCCCATTGCTTTAGCCATCCGCCCCTTACACGATATGTAATAGTAATACACATCCACCCCTTGCTGTAGCCATCCTTACACCCGCCCCTTGCAGACTGGAGGGAACATCAAGAGCGTGCTGCAACGTCTGTCACAATGTCCTGTTCATTGCGCAGGAGCAGTCTACAGCTGCTTCACATTCAACAATTTCCGGCGCCTCCGTTTGCTAGAGCTCTGGGTCTACGCAGTCCAAGGCGGACATTATCCGCCAGGGGGACACTTCTCGGCAGAACGCAGGCAGCTATAGCCACAAGCTGTTACCATTGTATTCGAAGGGCTGAGAAACCTCCAGCTGTTTGAATGCAATAGCTTTGTGAGAGGAATTCCCCCCCACACCCATCAACAATGACTGTGTGGATGGGAGAATTGAGCTAGTCTCAAACTCGTGGCCCTCCAGCTGTTGCAGAACTACAAGTCCAATGATGCATTGCAAGGCTGACAGTTACAAGCAAGACTCCCACAGACAGAGGCATGATAAGACTGGTAGTTACCCAACAGCTGAAGGGACACCAGTTTTAAGACCCCTGCTTTAGAGCAAGATTAAAATACTGAACGTTTGTAGGTGATTGGTTGCTGTTGCATTCGCAAATTTTCTTTGCCTTGTTTTGATTGTGGGAGCAACATATTTAGTGCTTCGTATGAAAGCACTATAAAATGGCAGCATACCTGCATTCATCCAGGAAAATTTTAAATGGATTGGAGGCTTTGTTAATAAAGTGAACTTATATTTTGTTTGTACGCATTTTTGCATGCTGCTGATGCAAATAGAAGGTATACATTGAATTTATGGTGCAATAAAATCATAGATTTGTAAATATATGGTTTAATTAAAAATTTCAAAAAATTGTAGTCCATTTGTTTTTCTTGCTTTTAGCAATATTTTTAATTCTGAGGTGATGTTTGAGTGGCCAGGCTCTGGGGTCATCAGGATTATTTAGCAAACGAAAAACGTAAAGTGATTCAAAAGCCTTAAGGTTTTTAACCTTAATGCATCTTGCGCATTAAGGTAAAAACTGAAAAAAAAAAACCCTCTCCTTTATACTCGTACACTCTTGAGCCCAAACTTGATCCAGGGTTGTGAACAGGCGCACCATCTCTCTCCCTCCTCACTGGGCGGATTGATAGGAGCAGGAACCATTGGCTCCTGCTGCTGCCAATCCTATTCATTGACGAGGAAGCGAGGGGTGGGGTTGAGCTGCCCTGTCTGTGTTAAATGCTTGCTTCATAACACACAACTCCTTGCACACTGGAATACAAATTTCCAAGATTGTCTGGGTGCAGAATTCTGTCTATTGAGTAAACGGATCCTGAGAAATGATTGCTCCCACAGCTTTCAATCCGGTTCTGGCATGCATTCAATTTGTTTTGTTTTTCCTCCCTTTATTGTTTATAAACTATAAAGCCATCAAGTGTAGGGTCTTTTGCATGCATCCTTGGCCAACACACCATAGGGAGAAGCAGAAACTCTTATTTTTGCTGACAATAAACCTTTATCACTGAAAATACTACAGTATCACAGCTTCATTCGAAAGAAAGAAAATTAGATTTTAAAATTGTAGAAACACTGATTTCCATATGATGTAAACATTCTGTAATCTACAGCATTTCTTTTAGCCTTAATGGACTTATCACATTATTTTTATTATGACTAGCTAATGTAGGATTAATGTTTTTGGGCTTCTAAGCAATAACATCCTAGCATGTCAATCACAAAGTATTTTAGTTAATAACTTATCTCTCTAATATGCTATTTTATTCTTAGCCATTACCCATGAAGGACTAGTTCCAAATGTCATAGCTGATCATGATGAGGGGAGTAGAAGAGCCAGAGCTGCCTAGGAGGACTAGCCACTGATTGTTTTTTTGGGAGAAGAGGTAGCGAGCGAATTCATATTGGACAAGGGCTTGTTACAGAACACTGAGGAAGGAGGGGCTTAGATGAGGTTTAATGGTTGCTGATTGTGGACTCATCTCAGTGTCTGGGTACAATGCAGTGCAGTAAACAATGGGGAGCACAGAATGCAACCAATACTGAAGAACATAAAACGGCAAAAAGTCAGCAACCATAGCTCTCTTTGTTAAGATACTGTACAGAGCTCTTTGAGGCTCAGACGGCATGTCATGATGAATGCTTCAGATGGTATTGATCTGGGCAGCACAGTGGTGTAGTTAACACTTTTGCCTAGAAGCAAAATGGTCGCTGGTTTAAATCACAACTACGACGCTACCTGCCTGGAGTTTGCATGTTCTCCCTGTGCTTGTGTGGGTTTCCACCGAGTTCTCCAGTTTCCTCCCACACTCCAAAGACGTGTAAATGCTCCTGTGTAGATTGGCCCTAATATGTGTATTTATGAATGTGAGTAAGGGACCTTAGATTGTAAAAATATATAACAAGCTGCGCAACTATGAGAAGCTCTAAGGTGATAAAGAGCAATACCAAACAGTAAAAACATGTATAAAGTCCATCAACCTATTACTGCAAATGGAGGAACGTCTGATGGTATAAAATAGCAATGAAATTTCTTGTGTTCAAGCAGATGGTGACATCACAAACAGGAACCTCAGAAAAGTGAAACTGATAGGAAATACACCTTCACCGATGGAAAAACACTGTCCCTTACCAGAGGGGAAGATCCCAACTAGAGACCTTCTGACCGCAGATGGCTTTTGCCCCAGCCTGGGGGTTTAATGGCACGAAATCCAATGGTCAACGGCTCCTCCCGTGGTGGACAGGTGGTCAATGTTGATTGGTGGAAAATTATAAGAAAAGGGGGTACATAGTGTAAAACCATTTACCATTTATTAAAATTAAATTAAAATTGCACTTACAAAAATGTAGGTAAAATATGCATGTAAATGTAGCCGGCCGGCTAGCACAACTCGATATCTCCTGGACACGATTTGCGGTAATGGGCGTCAGCACGCCGTCTCCCTACGCCGTTTCGTCTAAACAGACTTCGTCCTGGGGCACGAGCGGCGTGCTGACTCACCGCAATTTATACCTCTTATGCACAAATGGTAACGCCCCCATCTGAGCTCCCAGAATCCCCGAAGCTGCAATCGCCATCTTGGATAAGGGAAATGTTCATTTTATGAGAGTGGTCTGTCCACTAAGTCATAAGATCATTTAGCTAAAAATCTCTGCAATGAATAAGTAAAAGCAAGACTTAGGAAAAAGAGGAGAAGAAAAACCGTTTTATCTTTCCCCCAAATATGGGGATTCAATCACTTACCATAAACAGTAAATAGCAAAACGAGACACGTTTGCAAATTATAGGAACATAAAGGACTGGTAGATCTCCTAAAGAACCATCACACCTGCAAGATGTCCTTAAAAGGCTTAAAAAGTAGTTCATAATGATGTTTCGATTCTCTGTTCCCAGTTATGGCAAACAAAACAAAAGTCACATGACCGGCATAAGCCTCCCCGGTCAGGTGACCATGAGCCAATAAGCCCTCGCCACAGAAGAAGGCTGTACCGCTCCATTAGACTGAGGGTGAGATAGGATTGCGTGCGTCCCCGGAATATGACGCGCGCATCCACAAGGTGTGACACGCACACACGCACTTCCGCGTTAGCTACAGAGAGTGTGGGCACTACTGCCCACATCCAAAATGGCCAACGGTGATGGCGTGGGTCGCGTGATGCGACGCAACAGACGTAGTGGGCGGAGATGTTAGTGTCCGTCCATCATAGTGCGCTCATTGAAAGAGGCTGAACCGCCTGCCTCGCAAAAGTTAATATGGATACTGCGCGGGCACCTAAAGCTTCCACTTTATTTGCGAGAAGTGTGGACAACACTGCCCACACTAGATTGGGCATCTAAATGACTTATATATTGTTAGAGCATCAATGGGTGGAAATCCTAGTACTCGCCCCCATCGTTATGCTATATATATATATATATATATATATATATATATATCCACACTTCTCGCAAATAAAGTGGAAGCTTTAGGTGCCCGCGCAGTATCCATATTAACTTTTGCGAGGCAGGCGGTTCAGCCTCTTTCAATGAGCGCACTATGATGGACGGACACTAACATCTCCGCCCACTACGTCTGTTGCGTCGCATCACGCGACCCACGCCATCACCGTTGGCCATTTTGGATGTGGGCAGTAGTGCCCACACTCTCTGTAGCTAACGCGGAAGTGCGTGTGTGCGTGTCACACCTTGTGGATGCGCGCGTCATATTCCGGGGACGCACGCAATCCTATCTCACCCTCAGTCTAATGGAGCGGTACAGCCTTCTTCTGTGGCGAGGGCTTATTGGCTCATGGTCACCTGACCGGGGAGGCTTATGCCGGTCATGTGACTTTTGTTTTGTTTGCCATAACTGGGAACAGAGAATCGAAACATCATTATGAACTACTTTTTAAGCCTTTTAAGGACATCTTGCAGGTGTGATGGTTCTTTAGGAGATCTACCAGTCCTTTATGTTCCTATAATTTGCAAACGTGTCTCGTTTTGCTATTTACTGTTTATGGTAAGTGATTGAATCCCCATATTTGGGGGAAAGATAAAACGGTTTTTCTTCTCCTCTTTTTCCTAAGTCTTGCTTTTACTTATTCATTGCAGAGATTTTTAGCTAAATGATCTTATGACTTAGTGGACAGACCACTCTCATAAAATGAACATTTCCCTTATCCAAGATGGCGATTGCAGCTTCGGGGATTCTGGGAGCTCAGATGGGGGCGTTACCATTTGTGCATAAGAGGTATAAATTGCGGTGAGTCAGCACGCCGCTCGTGCCCCAGGACGAAGTCTGTTTAGACGAAACGGCGTAGGGAGACGGCGTGCTGACGCCCATTACCGCAAATCGTGTCCAGGAGATATCGAGTTGTGCTAGCCGGCCGGCTACATTTACATGCATATTTTACCTACATTTTTGTAAGTGCAATTTTAATTTAATTTTAATAAATGGTAAATGGTTTTACACTATGTACCCCCTTTTCTTATAATTTTCCACCAATCAACATTGACCACCTGTCCACCACGGGAGGAGCCGTTGACCATTGGATTTCGTGCCATTAAACCCCCAGGCTGGGGCAAAAGCCATCTGCGGTCAGAAGGTCTCTAGTTGGGATCTTCCCCTCTGGTAAGGGACAGTGTTTTTCCATCGGTGAAGGTGTATTTCCTATCAGTTTCACTTTTCTGAGGTTCCTGTTTGTGATGTCACCATCTGCTTGAACACAAGAAATTTCATTGCTATTTTATACCATCAGACGTTCCTCCATTTGCAGTAATAGGTTGATGGACTTTATACATGTTTTTACTGTTTGGTATTGCTCTTTATCACCTTAGAGCTTCTCATAGTTGCGCAGCTTGTTATATATTTTTACTGTTTTTTGTTGTATCTCACCATTTTAAGCCGCATGCAATTTTTTCTTTTGTATTGAATTTAGACAGCGCAGTATCACCCCTTTTTTCCAATTTTACCTTAGATTGTAAGCTCCTTAAAGCACTGCGTAAATTGACAGCACTATATAAGTACCTGAAATAAATATATGTAGATAGATGGTAGCATCAACTGGTGTGGCCATAAAAACGCTATAAGTGGGGAAGACCTGTGCAAACATTTTCTATCGCTGAAGCAAGTACAAACATTGGGAAGAGAGCAGTGACCGTAAAATGAGCAGAGTGAAATCAGATGTGGACACTGATGAGAGAACAATGTACAACAGGGCTCAAAATTTCAAGTCATGAGCTACTAGCCAGGGCTTAAGAGTTACTCGCCACTATTTTCCCAATCCCAACCCCGCCTTGCTACTAAGTCCGCCCCTAAACATACCCTCGCAAATTATCTCATGAAATTACACTGTTAAATGTTTTATGCAGAATTAGGGTACAAGTTCTTAAGTCAAGGAGTGCAGAGACTAGTGCGGGCCTGTGACCCACAGGAGAAGACGGGCCAAAAGCTTTAGCCCTACATTTCTTTAACTTGTGGCACAATAAAAACGTATTTTGTGCCTTCAGTGTGTTGCATGTGGTAACAATGACAGTTTTTGTTTGTAGTATTCTTTGTCCAGTATTCCAATAGCTGTAAACCCCAATTTGATGCATACTCAGCAATGCTGACTTTTATTAAATCAAATGGGAACAGTTGTATTAATTGCTTCTGTGACACCCCGTGCATTGTAGCAGGAAATTTTCAATTAAAACGACATTTTCCCTCTGTTAACAGCTATTTTAATTAAATGTGACATGGCAAGTTAGTGGGCATGACATGTCGCTGGGATAGAAGCAGAGGATCATTTTATTTTCTAATCAAAGTGCTTTTGTAGCCCTTCCACATTTAGGCAAACTGCTAAATACATAATTGTGATATATACACGTTATTAGGTACACCTGTTCAATTGCTTGGTAACACAAATTGCTAATCGGCCAATCACATGGCAGCAACTCAATGCATTTAGGATTCTAGACATGGTGAGGGCAACTTTCTGAAGTTCAAACTGAGCACCAGAGTGGGGAAGAAAGGGGATTTAAGTAACTATGAATGTGGCATGGTAGATGGTGCCAGATGGGCTTGTTTGAGCATTTCAAAAACCTTAGCAAGCAGATCTACTAGGATTTTCATGCACAACCATATCTAGGGTTTACAGAGAATGATCCAAAAAAGAGAAAATATCTAGTGAGCAATGGTTGTGTAAATGGGCAGACTGGTTTGAGATGATAGAAAGGCACCAGTTACTCAAATAACCACTAATTACAACAAAGGTATGGAGAATACAATTTCTGAATGCACAACCCATCGAACCATGAAGCACATGGTATACAACAGCAGAGGAAGAGCACACCGGCTTACACTGCTGTCAGCTAAGAACAGGAAACTGAGGCTACAATTGGCACAGGCTCACCAAAATTAAATAGAAAAGTTGGAAAATGTTGCCTGGTCTGAGTCTCGATTTAAGCTGTGACATTGGGCATGATTTATAGTGTGTGCCATCTTTGAAGGCTGCAAAAATGGTTAGGTCTTTGGAACTCCATGTGGCCACACTGTCCCTATGTTGGAAGGCTGGGAGAAAGTCGGGGTCTCCTATAAAGGAGTAAAGAGGTGCCAGAGGGGAGGCTAATTTGAATTTAGCATGGTAGAGGGACCATAGATTCAGGGTATTGATATGTCTCTTTATCTGCATATACTGAGAATTCTGTAAAAATGTATTGACCATGTTTATCAATTTACTATAGCAATATTGGCTCCTCTCGTTAATCTAAGGAATTGGCTATACAGATGGTTGGAATAGCTCTGCAGAATTTTGCAGTAGGCATGTTACTTAAAGGGGAGGTTCCCCTAAAAATCAACTTTTAACATTGCCTGTGTCTTCTTAATAATAATTAGAATCGGCTGGTATTTTTTTTTTTAACCACCCGTACATACCATTTTCGGCATGTACGCTCACCGCCGCTTCCGGGTCTGGCGGCCGGGGATGGGAGGGCCTGCTTCATTGACAGGCATCCGATCGACGCATACAGCGCGTCACGGGATGCCGAAAGAAGCCGAACGTTGGTGCGCATGCGCCGTATAGAGCCGCACCAACGTTCGGCTTCTTTCGGCATCTCGTGACGCGCTGTATGCGTCGATCGGATGCCTGTCCCCGGCTGCCAGACCCGGAAGCGGCGGTGAGCGTACATGCCGAAAATGGTATGTACGGGTGGTTAAAAAAAAAAATACCAGCCGATTCTAATTATTATTAAGAAGACACAGGCAATGTTAAAAGTTTATTTTTAGGGGAACCACCCCTTTAAATATTAGATTATCCTAGTGACCTTCTCTGGCTGCTGAATAAGCTTGTAAATTAAAATGACCTTAGCAAGCTTTGTTATAATGCAGGAATCAGATCTTATGTATTTTATTGTGTATTTTAGAATGTTCATGTGAGCCAAGTGTAGAGAAACTATTTCAGACAACAGGCCATTCAGAATTTATATAGAATGTGACATACACAGATGATTAATATGAATATTGATTCAATGTGGCCCATTTTAAAGTTCATGTCATCACACCATGGATGCTAAGAAGGATTCAGCATCCGTATTTGATGATGATATGGCATAAATGCATATCCATCATAGGTTTAAAAAAGTTATCAAGAAATTAGTAAATCCTAAACAATAGCCACAAAATGGATCAGACACCATGTGTAATGGACAATAATTGTAGAAGGAACAACCACAATGACAGTCCTGTAGACCTTAGATACTAGGACTTACTCCTGGGGAGAAGAACTGTGAAAAAAGCTGCGATAAGGTCCATAAAAGCGCTTGGGTCCAACTTGGTATAACTAATTGGCTGTGTAATAACTTGGCAAGAACTAGTGATATGCCAGTATCCATAATCAAGAAATGTTTATTGGATTAAAAGTCATAACCTAAAATTAAACAGCTGTGCAACCAATGGTGTCAGATGTAAATAACAACCTCCATAGCGACGGGACCTGTACAATATGCTGGTCTTCCAAGTGCCCCTTCCTCCATTTCCTCCCGCCGAGGTCTGCTGGTGCAGCGAGTGACGTCCTCATTAGACGCCCCTTCCATGCGCTGTCTCCACTGGGAGAATTTGTCACAGCCAGCTGGTTGTTCCTTCCTCAGCACTGTGCATAGGCTTTCCCACACATTGGCTCTTTATCAGCCCCTGGATTTCCCTGCCTAGTCCAGCTGTCGTACATCAAGCCTGTCACCTAACCCTGCTTTAAACTTCTCCACAACTTTATCCCTGACCTGTCTGGTGTGTTCTTTGGCCTTCATGATGCTCTTGTTCACTAAGATTGGCGGGCTTCACAGAACCGCTGTATTTATACTGCAATTAAATAACACACAGGTGGACTCTATTTACTAATTAGGTGACTTCTGAAGGTAATTTGTTCCACTAGATTTGAGTTAGGGGTATCACGGTAAAGGGGACTGTAACAGGAGGGCCCGTGGAATCCAGAAGCTCTTTCAAAGTATGAGCCATGAAATAATGAACATATCTTGGATTGCTTTAACATGGGTCTGTAATTCAAGACCTATTTACAGGTTGTTGATTCTGAACTCAATAGGGTAATTAAAAGAGTGACTCATTCAATGTGGGAACACAGACTGTTAGGTGTTAATGTCATCTGTTGTGATGTAAATAAATCTAGTATGGCTTCTGAAGTATCTTCCATTGTGTGGTGCTAATTGACCCTGTATTGTGTGAAGGGCTATTGATGATAAATGTGTATTGCAAGTTAACAGACAGTCTAAAGGTCAGATGTCTGACTTATCAGCTGTAGTTAATTAGCTCATGTAAATTATGTCTACTAAAAGACTGTGTTTTGTATAGCAGTTGAGAGGAGCCGGGATGTCTACCTTGAAAAGGTCATAGCTCGGAGTCACCTTGTCTGGGTAAATGATTAGTTAATTGGCTCATGTAAATTATGTCAGAGATGGTGCCAGAAGGTCTACTAAAAAGATGTGTATTGAGCTCGTGTGATGTGGGTGGAGTTCAGTTATTCTCCATTTTTGGTTACTAGCTGTATATAAGAGACTGATTTTCTCCTTAAAGGGTCTATTCGTTTTGAACCTCGAACAGAGTGGTGTCTCGTTATTGAGGTTTGTTTGCCTGACTGTGAAGTGTCGATAGCTGTCTTGGGCACTGAATGGAATATCTTAAACAGCGTTAACCCCTGTCCAATTTGGGGTTCCGTTACAGGGACTGAATACAAAAGCATGTCACACTTTTCAGATATTTATTTGTAAAAAAAATAATTGGTTGTAGCATGACAAAATGTGGAAAATTTCAAGGGGTATGAATACTTTTTCAAGGTATTGTATAGCCTTAATATGATTCGGTTCAGAGGAGGGTAAGACGAATTGTGTGTTAAGAGTTTGGAAAGATTTAATTGAGCCACTAATTTAACAGGGGAATTTTAGTGATTCCATGTTTAATCCAATGTTGCAGGTGTATATGTGGGATAAAGTACGTAGGCCCAGATTCACAGAGAGTTGGGCACACATTACGCCGCGGTAGCGCAAAAGTCGTATGTGGCACTGACGCAGCGCAGAGAGGCAAGCACTGCATTCAGCAAGCTATTGCTCCCAACGCTGGGTCGGCGTAGCGTATGTTTCGAAGGCGCAGGTCGGCATAGGTGGAAGTGGGAGTGACCCCATGCAAATGATGGTCTGAGCATGGTGCAGTGTTTTACGCCCGGCGTATCACGAACTGCGCATGCGCCGTGACGTGGGCGCATGAAACAGCATCCTTATGCGCATGCTCACAACCACGCCGACACAAATGCCTAAGCTACGCCGGATCACCACGTACGCCGTGAACGTAGCGTACCCCCAATACGCCGGCCTGTGTTCTCTGGTGCAGACCTTTGCATGTCTGTTGCCGGGTTGCGCCTCATCTATGGAGAATAACTTAACGCCGGACATACAATTTACGCGCACCTCGCGTAGAATGCGTTGGGCGCACGTACGTTAGTGAATCGCTGTATTTCCCTCATTTGCATATTTGATTGCCTAATCAATGGGAGCAGCAACATGTATCTAGACAAAGTGTGCCCACGCTACGCCGGTGTATGTAAGCTACGTCGGCGTAGGGTGGCTAGTTTTTAGGCGTATGTTGGTTTGTGGGTCCGGCGCACAGATACGCAGGCGCACATTTGCACTTACCAGCGCAAATTTACACTTACGTCGGCCTAAGTGATTTGTGAATCTGGGCCTATGTGTCTAAGGGAGTCGACATTTTTTGAGACCTCTGTTAGTGCACAAGGTTGCCCCACAATAGGCAATAAGTGTTTTGTGAAGGGTAGGGACAATTCAGGAGTAGTAGACTCAATTTTATTGCTAGTAATGTAATTTTGGGTGTATTGCCTGTTAATCGTTTGGATCCTATCATTGACCAAATTTTATGCAGGGGTGGGTTCAACCAATATGGAGTTTAGACCAACAGAGTTGCTTTGTAATAATGGTCGATGTGAGTCCTATTCCTCTAGAACATATTTCCTGTACTGTGATAGTTGCGATTAGAAGAATCACTGCCAGTGCGACTTCAGGGGTGATCCAGATGTGTTTTCAATGCTATTTGGATGGAGCTTTTCTCTCAACACAGCACTGGGTGTTACAAAGTTCACTAGAATCACACTGTATTTGAACACCTATGTGCAATCAATAGTTTACATTCAACTACATGGAGCTCAGAAATGCACAGCATTGCATCAAACATGCACAGGACCCCTTTGCAATAAGTTCAAACTGCGTATGGGTGAACGCCCTCCAAAACAAAAATGTTATTTCACTTGTCATGTGAATCAGTGCGTTCTGGAACACATCTAAAAAAAAAAAAAAATTAACCGCCTATGGAGATTTTTAAGGGTAAAAGTTTGTCGCCATTCCACGAGCGGGCGCAGTTTAGAACTGTGAGATGTTGCTTATTAATTTACTCGGCGTAACATCATCTTTCACATTATAAATAAAACATTGGGCTAACTTTGTTTTATTGCGCTTGTAAGACCGCTGTGCAAATTATTGCAATGACCACCATTTTATTCTCTAGGGTGTTAGGAAAAATAAAGTAAACAAGAAGTTTAAAAAAATAGGCCCAGTAATTAAAGCGTTCACGGTTATTCCTACATGTGTCTATCCATTCACCATAATGTCTTTCACCTTCTTAATCCAGTCATGCCTACAAGGAACTTGTGACTTTTTTCATTAAATTGGTACAAGGCGTTGCCTTAGTGGCAGCATTGAGGAGAAAACACATCATGTGTAATGGCTGATCGGAATAGAAGTGACCTGGAGTAAAAAATATCTCCGTAAATGGGCTCTTAATGTCGAGTATGATTTTAACCCCTTTCCACCGACCGTACGCATACAGTGCGGAAAATAAGTATTTGAACACCCTGCTATTTTGCAAGTTCTCCCACTTGGAAATCATGGAGGGGTCTGAAATTGTCATCGTAGGTGCATGTCCACTGTGAGAGACCTAATCAAAAAAAATTCCAGAAATCACAATGTATGATTTTTTTAACTATTTATTTGTATGATACAGCTGCAAAGAAGTATTTGAACACCTGAGAAAATCAATGTTAATATTTGGTACAGTAGCCTTTGTTTGCAATTACAGAGGTCAAACGTTTCTTGTAGTTTTTCATCAGGTTTGCACACACTGGAGGAGGGATTTTGGCCCACTCCTCCACACAGATCTTCTCTAGATCAGTCAGGTTTTCTGGGCTGTCGCTGAGAAACACAGAGTTTGAGCTCCCTCCAAAGATTCTCTATTGGGTTTAGGTCTGGAGACTGGCTAGGCCACGCCAGAACCTTGTTATGCTTCTTACAGAGCCACTCGGTTATCCTGGCTGTGTGCTTTGGGTCATTGTCATGTTGGAAGACCCAGCCTCGACCCATCTTCAAAGCTCTAACTGAGGGAAGGAGGTTGTTGCCCAAAATCTCGCAATGCATGGCCCCGGTCATCCTCTCCTTAATACAGTGCAGTCGCCCTGTCCCATGTGCAGAAAACCCCCCCCAAAGCATGATGCTACCACCCCCATGCTTCACAGTAGGGATGGTGTTCTTGGGATGGTACTCATCATTATTCTTCCTCCAAACACGGTTAGTGGAATTATGACCAGAAAGTTCTATTTTGGTCTCATCTGACCACATGACTTTATCCCATGACTCCTCTGGATCATCCAAATGGTCATTGGCAAACTTAAGACGGGCCTTGACATGTGCTGGTTTAAGCAGGGGAACCTTCCGTGCCATGCATGATTTCAAACCATGACGTCTTAGGCCTTGTACACATGAGGGGATATTTCCGCTGATCATGGTCCGACGGACCATTTCAGCCGAAAAATCCCCTCGTCTGTAGGGGCAAACGGACGCTTTTTGCCGGATTCATCCGGCGGAAAAATTTCAAAGCATGCTTTGAAATAATTCCGCCGGATAGCTGGCCGTCAGATATGTCCGCTGGTTAGTACGGCAAACCAGCGGACATATCTTGCCGCACATGCGTCGTATCCTGTGAATGGATCCGACGCATGCGCGCGGAAGTGTTTACTTCCTGGTGCGGTGACGTGGCGGTCACGTGGCGGCGTCAACGTCACCGCGCTGTCCGCCGGCGGGGAATTTGATCCGATGGTGTGTACAGCCATCGGATCAAAACATCCCGGCGCAAATATACGCTGTAAACGGTCCGGGGACCGTTTACAGCGGATATTTCCCGTCGTGTGTACAAGGCCTTAGTGTATTACCAACCGTAACCTTGGAAACGGTGGTCCCAGCTCTTTTCAGGTCATTGACCAGCTCCTCCCGTGTAGTCCTGGCTGATTTCTCACCTTTTTTAGGATCATTGAGACCCCACGAGGTGAGATTTTGCATGGAGCCCCAGTCCGAGGGAGATTGACAGTCATGTTTAGCTTCTTCCATTTTCTAATGATTTCTCCAACAGTGGACCTTTTTTCACCAAGCTGCTTGGCAATTTCCCCGTAGCCCTTTCCAGCCTTGTGGAGGTGTACAATTTTGTCTCTAGTGTCTTTGGACAGCTCTTTGGTTTTGGCCATGTTAGTAGTTGGATTCTTACTGATTGTATGGGGTGGACAGGTGTCTTTATGCAGCTAATGACCTCAAACAGGTGCATCTAATTTAGGATAATAAATGGAGTGGAGGTGGACATTTTAAAGGCAGACTAACAGGTCTTTGAGGGTCAGAATTCTAGCTGATAGACAGGTGTTCAAATACTTCTTTGCTGCTGTATCATACAAATAAATAGTTAAAAATTCATAAATTGTGATTTCTGGATTATTTTTTTTTGATTATGTCTCTCACAGTGGACATGCACCTACGATGACAATTTCAGACCCCTCCATGATTTCCAAGTGGGAGAACTTGCAAAATAGCAGGGTGTTCAAATACTTATTTTCCGCACTGTATATGCGGCCTCAGATTTCAGGGATGTTACCGGGGTGATGCATGCATCTGCATGCATCACCCTGGTTCCAGCTTTTAGAGCGAGTGGTCCACTCCTCAGGCATAACAACCGACGTGGCTAAAAGCCGATCGGGTGTTATCCCGGAGGAACGAGAGGGGACGTCCCGCCGCTGTTCCCGGGCCTTCCGTCCCACTGGGAGACCTGATGCGAGATCCGGCACTTCCCTTGGCTAGAGATACTGAATCTAAGCCGGAAATGGCTTGGTCTTAGCCTCCTATGTATAAACACGGGAGCAACATCACAACAGTGCTTTTGGTTTACTCGGCTGCCCATGGTGCAGAATAAAATAAAAAAAATTACAAAAGGATCCGACTTGAAAGGACCAAGAGAGCTGTGGCAGGGACAAAGGGAAACCATACCCCCCCTCCAACTCCTCATTCCCCCCTCCCTTTTTCTCTATCTGGGTCCTCCCCACGCATTATACTACACTACAGGACGGCACTGAGAGACCCCCTATATACCCCCCAGGATATTCACCCCTTCCCCACACTTCATTCTCATACCATATCCCCATTCACTTTGATCCAGATCCTCACATCCAATAACAACGTGGCCGAACCTATCGCCAAAAAAAAGACCGTTAATAGAACACAAACCTATCTTCAGTTAGCGTTGATTCATAAGCGCACACTTCCAAAACTGTTTTGTCTAATGATCCACAAAAAACTAAAATGCTATGCTATGCCATATGTAACCTGTATACCACTCTATATTGTTACATCTTTACTCCTGTTTGCTTTTGACAACAGCTGCGTCCGCACCCATATATTACTTGTTCTTTGTTCTGTTGTGGTAGTTTCTATACTCATTAAAATCTTTTACAAAAGAAAAAGACAGTATTCAGAATCACTGTTTTTGGTGATCTAAATACTTTGAAGTGCAAAGGAGGGATTTGGGGTCTTTTAGACCCCTGATCCCCCCCCCCCCCCCCATAAAGTGTACCTTTTACCACCTATTACTTTAACAAGAGATGTTTTACATTCCAAGGTGATCAGAATTTAAAAAAATTAGACAATGTAAAAAAAAAAAAATGCCCCCATCCCCGCAAGCTTTTGCAGCAAAGAAAATGCATACATAAGTCGTGCCCGCATATGTAAACTTTGTTCAAATTACATGTGAGGTATCGCCACGATCGTCGGAGGAAGAGCAATCATTCTAGCACTGGACTTCCTCTGTAACTCAAACCTGGTATCTGCTAATTATTTTTAAAGCATTGCCTGTGGAGATTTTTAGGTTCCCATAGTTTGTCACCATTCCACCAGTGTGTGCAATTTTAAAAGCATGACATGTTCTGTATCTATTTACTTGGCATAACATCATGTTTCACAATATACAAACAAAATTGGGCTAACTTTATTGTTTAGTTTTATTTTTATTAAATATTTTTTTTTTCCCAAAAAATAGCGTTTGAAAGACCGCTGCGCAAATACAGTGTGACATAAAATATTGCAATGATTGCCATTTTACTCTATAGGGTCTATGCTAAAAATATATATGAGGAATGGAACCTTGCTAATGCTGTGGGCACCTGATACCACCGAATTAGCAGCTTGTATTTATTTTGCGTTTTTCGCGTTTTTGGAGTCTACAGAACTTGTATTAGTCGGTTGGTAAATATGTTGCAATTGCACCTCAGAGAACTCACTTTGCAGATCTCTTAACCATTCCTTAATAAAGATCACTTTCAAATAGTGATTGCAGTAGTCAGCATCTTATATGGTACTGAGGTCATGTGTGTGGTCGGTGTTCATGCATTGCAAATTCCTTCAAATTATGTCAAAGATGATATATCATGAACAAGCTTGTGCCAAGAAGAAATTATGTAGTCGTCTATAGTGCCACATATCCAATGGGAATCTTGCATATCTGCCTTGCATCATCCCCATTTGTAGTAATTTATTGTCAGAGGTTTAATTTTATTGTTTTATATTCCCCTCTCCATCTCTTCCTCCCCCCCCTTTTTTTTCTTCCCATTGTCCTATTCTTTTTTCATTCCAACATGGTGTCTTTGAGGCTGCTGTTCCTTTCTTTACATAGGAAAGTAGATGGAAATGAGCGCCCCTGCACCCGGTATACAGTAAATGTGAGTTTTGAAGCATCAAGGTTTCTGCCTCTGGACTTAATGCCGACACTCAGACACCCATCCGTCTGATCCTTATGCGATAGGCACACCCATGGGTGTCCGTTTCATAGGGCAAGGGAGGGCGCTTGCCCCCCCTAGAAACAAGTGCCATGATCCTCGGGGAGAACAACAGCGGGCAGGAAGCAAGGCGGCGGCACGGTGAATCCAATTAGAGCCGCTCTCTCTCTCGCTTCTTGCTCCACCAGCTGACAGAGAGAAGGAGGGGGGCGATCGGGGGAGATATACAGTACAGCCAGCCTGCGGCTTGCCTCTCCCTGTCACAGCGCCGCTGCTCCATTTACCAGAGAACTCGGCAGCGGCGCTGTGACAGGGAGAGGAGAGCCGCGGGCTGGCTATACTGTATATCTCCCCCAATCGCCCCCGATTTCTCAAACCTTTGCATGCCTGCTCTTTGTGATAATGACTAAGCCCCTCCCCTTCATGACATTGTCAAAAATGGACCGAGCATGGATAACCTTAAAATGATGCCCCCTCCTGAAAAAAAATCAGCGGACGCCCATGGGCACACCTGTTTGGGATCCTTCCCCCCCATCCAATTAGTATGCAGCAACAGCCCTGAAGAAAGGGAAGTTCTGTTCTTCTGAAATCCGTTGGCTTTATTTCACTTGTTGCTGCCTTCAGTAAACGGTTTTAAACCCACTTTCAAGCTCACATTTACTGTATATCGTGTGCCTAATTCTATCTGCTTTCCAAATTAACTAACATATTGAATCAACCATAAGGCTGTACCCTGAGGCTGCAGCCCAGGCCTCCTTTCAAGTTGGACACAAATCTTTGGAAGGGACCCACATCATCACCGACCTATAAACAATGATTGAACCAGTCTGTCCAGCGTGATCTCCATTCCTAAAGAGCTTCTTTATATAGAGCTCTCTTCACTTTGCCATGTTTTACCACAAAGGCTTCATTCACATGGGTGGCCAAGGGCGTTAAAAATAGTCGATGTGTGTCTGGACGGCTCATCTATAAGTAGGCATGGAGAAGTACACATTACAGTTGCATGCAGAGTACCAAAAGATCACAGCAAAAGGAGGAGAGAGAAGCGCCAAACTAATCCTTTAAACAACTTAGGAATTCAGTATATAAATATAAAACAACACTAAAAACTTGCATGAAAAATGTTGGAGCACTTGCAGAGTGCTAGAGCGAGTAGGAACTTTCGCATGCTGTGTCACAGGAAGACAGGAGGGCCCCCGGAAAGTCTCTATTGAGGGATCCACAAGCACCGTGTGTTAGCCGCAGATGGAGCCTTGATAAGCCTCATGGAGATGTCGGCTGTGTGTCTCTGGGTGGGAGTGGCTGCAAACTGGGGAGCCGCCCACATACTGTCTGGCCGTCATAATTTTTAGTACTACATGCAGCTTGACTAACTCTCCCCTGTAAGTGAACGGGGTTGCATCACAACTGCAAACCAAATGCTTGGCTCAGTCGCAGAAAAGTCCCATAATGTTGGGTAATATAAAAAAATCTTTTTAAAAGGTATCAGGAAACAGCCACTAGTGTGAAAAGAGTAAAACGGCATAGACTAGTACCCTTGGAAATGTCGTTCTTGTCTGCACAACTCTGTGGCTTACTCGTTTATCCTAACTTAACACATTGTGAGTGAACATTATTTACTCTGAACTACTTATTCTATATTTTAGTGGGCAAACTCATATGACTTAAAGGGGTTGTAAACCCTCATGTTTTTTCACCTTAATGCATCCTATACATTAAGGTGAAAAAATATCTGACAATTACCGGCCCCTTCAGCCCCCTATTTTACTTATCTGGAAAGTCCCGCATCGAGAACGCGCTGGATCTTTGCTCAGAGTTCTCATCTCTTCATTGGATAGATTGATGGCAGCGCAGCCATTGGTTCCCGCTGCTGTCAATCAAGTCTAATGACCGGGGGGGGCGAGTTCTGCAATCTGTGGCTATGGATCTCTCATGAGAGCGCCCGTAAGGTAACCCCCTTGGGAGAGCGATTCCCAGAGGGGGTTATCTGAAGCAGGGAGGAGCCAAGAGAGCCGCAGAGGGACCCCAGAAAACAGAATTCGGGGCCACACTGTGCAAAATGAGCTGCACAGTGGAGGCAAGTATGACATGTTTGTTGTAAATAGAGGGTGCAATCAGCGCAAAAATATGTATGATCAATGTGATTAATATAGCATAAAAAATATAAATAAGTAAATAAATAAATAAAGTGAAATTATGTATCACTACAAATTAATCCATAGAAAAGATGCCGAAACAGTTAATGTATCTAGGGAATGCTAGCTAAGCACAAAAAGGACCTTCACACAAATCCCAAGTAGTACAAAATATATATATATAGTGCAGCGCAAACCATGTAAAATATAGAATATAATAAGAATATAATAAGAAAAATGGTAAAGTCCAAACAATTCGTGACAAAAGAAGAAAAACTTCTGTAGAACATTCAGTGAGATGAATGATTGAATGAAGATCTTCACCACGTGAGAAAAAGCTAGGGTAGCAGGTATTGAAACTTATCCCTCCACCAGTGTAGATGGCTACTCTCACCTTAGGTTAAGACCACTGTGTTAGCAGATGGTCATTAGAGCATTAGGAAAACAGGATGTGAAGTAGGTCTCCTATTGATGATCTCAGCATGGATACCGGAGCAAGGGGACATGGAAGAAAAAACAACCATCTAAGAGCTTCCGCTTGATCACTGCTTTAATCAAATAGGCATTTGACAGGCTACTCACATTTCTTCAGATGTAAACAGGCATGTACATATATGTAACACAGCTCACGGAGTTCACCAGGAATGACACCGAGCGACGTGTAGGCTCCAAAAACCCCTGGATGCGTTGCGTGAAAACACTTCCTCAGCAGGGTGGAGTGCTGAGGAAGTGTTTTCACGCAACACGTCCAGGGTTTTTTGGAGCCTACACGTCGCTCGGTTCCCAGAAGCTGAAGTTAGTACAGTATATGCTTTTGGGGAGGAGGGCAGATAATTGAACATTTTACATGTTCTCTGCATGAGCAAAAAAGTCACTTCAAAAACTTTTTGAAGATGCATCCTTGTGAGCATCAACAGTTTTGCCGATTGTTGGATACCCTGTGTAGTTCATTATTTTATTGCTCTCGGGAAACAAAAGTAAGAAAACTATGTTCTATTGATAGCATTTTTTAAATGTAATCTTCAGTTTATAAAGCGGACCATTTTTCTGTACTATAGCAGTAGAGGAACACTATGATTAGGGATGCTGACAAGCCTGCCAGAGGCACATTCTTCTCCTTGGCAAATTCTCTGTACACTGAAGCTGGCAGCCAGAAATGATCAGCAGCATATTCCAAACACATTTGCATTGGTGTCTCCAAATGAAGAATTGGCAGTGGGCTGTGAGGAGACTGTCAGTAGCGTTTCTTATTGAAATGTCAGGCAGGTCAATATTGACTGTTGGCTGTTGTTTGCACCTGTCTGGGGTGAAGCAAGCTGGCACTATGGAGGATGCTGCTTTTCCAGGGCTCAGCAGGATTCATGCTGAATGCTCAGATCCTGGGTTTTAACGAACTGCCCTTCAAATTCACGCATCTGCAACTTTTAATTAAAGCGTACAGATTTAAGCCTAGACAGCAATGAACTGCAGGTCAGCACAAAGCTGAAATAATACTTTACATTGGCTACATAAACACCTAGGTATATATCTGTGTTAAAAAAAATTGCCGTATACCCACCTGTATGTTAGCTCTGTTTATTTGACCCTCTGTGTGCATTTGTACGGGATACTTTTAAAGGTGCATACCAAGTTATGTAAATAACCTATTGTAAATGAACAAGCCCAGGCTCTGTGACTTCGTAAAGCCCTAACCTTGACTTTTATTTTACTTTTTAGGGCGTTTAGCTTTTATCCTTTTCCTTGTTTATATGGTTGCCATATGTAGTACAATAAATGTGAAATCTGAATAAGGTTATAGGTTATTTGGCATCTTAGGATAGACAAAAGTAGATGCATCACAAGTAATTTAGGTTGTAAGATATCTGCCTGTGCTCATTGCTATGGCTGATGCCTTGTTACGTGCATCTCAATCATGTTGTCAGAAGTGCTTGTTATCCTTTAAAAGTCAGCGATGCAATAGCCAGCATAAGAACTTTGAAAATATCATCGCGTCGCTTGCGTAAAACGTCCATGAATGGGGATTTGACGTCATTGACGTTCACTGACAGAATTTGGAGCATGCGCACTGGGATGCATTGACAGTCGACGCATGCGCAGTACGTTTGCCGCGGGATCGCGCTTAGTTTAAATAATACACGCCCCGTACCCTCAAGTTGCATGAAAGTCAGAGCGAAGTTGTGCATGAACTACTTTAAAGTTTCTGCAATTTTAGGTCGCACATATATCATTGGAAAGCATGATGTCCAATGTTGCATGACAAGTCGCACAAGTGTAAATGGAGCCTTAACAGTGACAAGGGTGTTTTTTACCCTAAAAAAAATTAATCCTGTTCCCTTAAAGCATGTTATACAGCACAGTGCTTGTGCTGTGTAATTTGGCCCCTTGTATCACCTGAAATACCTGGCTGATCCTTCCTGGTTCTGTTCTCCCCCCTGTAAACTGACCACGGTTTATCATGGCTGCTGAGCCTTGACACCATGGTCAGTTTATGTGCCTCTATCATCCACAGCTCTCCTCTCTGCTCTCCCCCGATCTCTCCCCCCTCCCCTCCCTGCCTATCGGCTCCGTCCACTCCCCAGCCCTCCCGTTGCTATCATAATGCAATAAACTTGCTACAATCCCCTCTGCTATATGAAATCATGTCCCCAGTGCATGTACGTTTTATTTTTAAATGCTGCTTTTTCCCTTATTTCAGAGCGCCGATCTGCACTCGCGTGACGGGCGCCTCTCTCCTCCTCTTCTCTGCTCCTCCTGGCTGACATCAGCAATTGTTTCCCAGCCCCACCTGCTTTTCTATCATATCAAGAAAGGAGAGAGGCGGCTGATCATGTGAACGCTAATCGACGCTCTAAAATGAGGTACGCAGCGGCACTTAAAAAAAAAACCTATAGCAGAAGGGATTGTAGCAAAATTTAGTGGCTTAACAACCACTTTGAGGTTTTTCACCAGTACAGTAAAACCTTGGATTGCGGGCATAATTCGGTCCGGAAACATGCTTGTAATCCAAAGCACTCGCATATCAAAGCAAATTTCCTCATCAGAAATAATGGAAATGTATTTAATTTATTCATAGGTCCTTCAGTTTATAGTCCATATAAAAATATTATAGCAATGCGATAGGTTGTGTAACCATGAAATGTTCATCCACAAATGGCAGCCTCCATGAGGGGATTAGAAGCATAATTCAGCAGGCACTATAGAGTATAAAAGAGAAGAGAGATGCTGCTCCCACTTATGGGTAAGATCAGCGATCTGACATTTCCATGCTCCTCCTCGGCGCGGGACCATTCAGAAAACGCAGCAGGACTCGCGCATGGTCTGTAGGAAACAGACTGTGAAGCCTGAAGGCGTTACTGACAGTTTCCCTTAATTACAATGCTGACACCTGCACCCAAAGCCAATTGATGTATCGGCTATGGGTGCCGACATAGCAGGATGCCTAGACAGGTAAGTGTACTTTTATATTAAAAGTCAGCAACTACATTATTTGTAACTGCTGTCTTTTAATTTATTTTAATTTTTATACAGACTGGAGCTGCTTTTTTAAAGTGAAAAAGCACACTTTTTTTTTTTACCAAGACAGCACTTTACCATTTGCAAGTAGAATACTTTTATTTTTTTAACCGCCTCCTGCACATATACGTCGGCAGAATGGCACGGCTGGGCACATGCACGTACAAGTACGTCCTGGCTAGTGCCCAGCCGTGGGTCACGGGCGCGCACCTGTGACCCAGTCCGAAGCTCCGGGACCGCGGGACTCGCGGACCCGATCGCCGCTGGAGTCCGGCAATCGCCCCCAGGAGCTGAAGAACAGGGGGCGATCTTCACATTGGCGGCGTCATCGATCGTGTGATCCCTTTTATAGGGATACACAATCGATGACGTCACACCTACAGCCACACCCCCCTACAGTTGTAAACACACATTAGGTCACACATAACCCCTTCAGCGCCCCCTTGTGGTTAACTCACAAACTGCAAATGTCATTTTCACAATAAATAATGCATTTTTAAATGTTTTTTTTTGTGTGAAAATGACAATTGTCCCAAAAATGTGTCAAAATTGTCCGAAGTGTCTGCCATAATGTCACAGTCGCGAAAAAAATCGCTGATCGCCGCCATTAGTTAAAAAAATTATAATTAATAAAAATGCAATAAATGTATCCCCTTATTTGTAAACTCTATAAATTTTGCGCAAACCAACCGATAAACGCTTATTGCGATTTTTTTTTTTTTTACCAAAAATAGGTAGAAGAATACGTATCGGCCTAAACTGAGGAAAAAAAATGTTTTATATATTTTGGGGGATATTTATTATAGCAAAAAGTAAAAAATATTGTTTTTTTTTTTCAAAATTGTCGCTCTATTTTTGTTTATAGCGCAAAAAATAAAATCAAATACCACTAAAAGAAAGCTATTTGTGGGGAAAAAAAAGGACGCCAATTATGTTTGGGAGCCACGTCACACGAACGAATCTCAGAACCTGGCCGGGTCCTTTAGCTGACTAAAGGTCCGGGTCTTAAGTGGTTAAAGCTAAAATGGGGAAAATCTCCAACCAACATTCTTAATTCAATCTTATTTTATTCAGAAAAAAAGAGATACAGAAAGACAGGTAACGTCTCAAGCATTACATACAGTAGAAGCAATTGCATCAACAGGAAGCATCGTGTTTGACATAAGAAAAGCATGTCTAAGTTACGTGAGAACAAAAAAAAAAAAAGGAATGAGAGCATGTGCGTGTGGACCACCATAAGGCCGTACGATTTAGCAATCCCCAGATATATAAAATAATCATTAATTGTATCTACCAACCTCACATTAGTGAGGGGTTCAGTGTTGCACCGCACGTGGTACATTGGGAGAGATTATATATGAATCTGCAAGTAAAATAAGACCTATGGGGTCAGATAACAGATAAGTAACCATAGGCGGGTCGAGGCCATGATACGTTGGCTCTATGAATTCTTAAGAGAGTATTTAGAGATCAAGAAAAGGATAAGAGGCAGGGGCAGACAAAAGGGGGGCAGAGAGACAGGGGACAAGAATCATGGGACAAGAAACAAGAATCACTCAGGCATCAGGTTCACATCATCCATGCCACGCTCGGCCCAAGAGATAAACTCAGAAGAGTATCAGAACATGGACCATGAAGTCCAGGTGAGAGAAAACTGCTCGCTTTTACCACCCTTCTCCGCCAACAGACGCTCAAGGTCCCTTATGCGGTCCCAACCAACATTCCTATTCATTTCTAAACTTGACACATAATTCCCCAAGTATATTCAAAATCGATAGATTATCATCAGCTGTACTTCCCTGATACATCATTTAAAACTAGGACACAAATATAATTATCAAGGGGAAGTTGTAGCATAACTAAACATTAAACAAGTGTTAAAACGGCAGTATCAAAGGCTGCAGATATTTCCATTTACTACATTTACTTTTAGTTATAGTATTGGGAAACTATTAAATATCTCTCAAGCATGTGTTTTAATGCATTACAGAATAATATAATTGCAGAGCTTCCAGTAAGAGATTGCAGTACATTTAATAATGATCATATTGAGTATTGAATGCAAGATATTAGCTTTGTGGACAGTTATGAGTTATGACAAATGACCCTTGTGGTGTTTAATATTATAATGAACATGCAGACATGGACCTGCTGTTGCTGCTGTTGAAACTATACTCAAAAAAGGGAGGTTCTAGCAGTTGTGGGCCCTCATAAAATTGCATGTGGTGTAGAAAAAAAACATCCAATTGTTATTAGGGTAAGGGAAGTAGGGGCAAAAATAGGAACGAAGAGGGGTACAGTTACACAAATGTTGATTCAGATAAGGACCTCTAGGATTTAACTGACAGTTGACTGAAGGCACAGAGATTTACAGAAAAAGATGGAGGCTGTCGGTTATGCCAGGCACACAGGTATAGGCAAAAAAATGTGAGGTTGATTTACCAAAGGCAAATAGGTTATTAACTTTGCAAAGGAAGTTGCACGTTGCAACTGACTTCCGCAGAGCTTGGTGAAATTTCTCTTTGCAAAGAATGTCCAATCGTGCAAGGGAAATAATAATAAAAAAAAAAGAATATCCCGATAGTCCAGTACAGGACATGGAGAATATTCATAGACCCTGAGTTATAAGCTGGTACCTTTAGGCGATTGAACACTGGCAAGCGTTTGATGACACATTCCCTAGGCTTCCACCTATAATTCTAATTTACTCTGCAAGTCCTCCGTTCTTTGCTAATGTTTTAAGATGGACTTCTTTCCCCTTGTGGAAAAATCACTCTTTGCTAACTAGTATATTGTTTCACTAATCTTCAACCAATTCCCCACTGCCTTCTACTACTACAATAGAAGCAGTGAATCCAGATTGATACATCCTCATTCTAACTTTGGAAACCCTAAATTATGGTGATGGCCTGTAACATTGCTTTGGGCACTGAATCCTGCATGTGTCTCGTCTTGGGACTTTGTGCAATGCATGTAGTTAACCCCAGGGTGCTATACAGGTCCAGTGCCAGGGTTCATCTGTATGGAACTCCATCTTTTAAGACATCCATTTTGACGGGCGAAGCCTGGACCTTCAACAAGGACCAGTGACACACAGACAAGGTAAGACAGGGTCACGCTGTCTATTTTGAACCCTTACCTTTTGCAAGTTATATCCATCAGGAATCCAGGTTTCTGTTTGGAATGTATGCACTCAACGCCCTGTACAGCCAACATTCATCCTGTGTGTACAATAGTTAGTCTGGCAGAAGCCGGATGTTCGGCATGACCAAAAAGTGTGTTTTGTGGGAGTGGGGGGTGGCCTTGTTTCATGTCAGAACACAATAGCTCTGCGAGTAGATCGCTGTGCTAACATGGCATTGTTGACACTAGTGTTGTCACTATCCAGAACTTAAGACACTGTTAAGCTAGAGGTCATCCTAACAGCCTCCCAAGTGACTCCCTCCTGGAAAGTGTTTTAATCAGAGTATTTACAGTGTTCAGAGATTACTATGAACCAGGTGGCATAGTGAACAATAGAAATAGACTTTTTCAAGATACGAACTATAGATAAAATACCAGAGCTTGTTTATGATGTCCAGTTCCTGGAATTTCTTTGGAACCGAGACTTGTACTTCTAACAAAAGTTCACAATAATGACAGTAAAAATAATTGTAGGCCTCACTTTTAAGAGTGAGGATGGGTGGTGCTGGGCAGCCTCTGTTAAAATGTGTCTTTTTCTAGGTCCCAGATGTCCCAGAAATGTGAGTTCAATTTGTGGTTTCAGAGGGGTACAAAAAACACCACTTTCGTCTATAAAACCAGCCAAAATCTTCCAAAGGACAGTGTGATTTGAAGAATGCCCTGAACCATCCCTTATCTCAGGAGGTAGTAGTAGTAGTAGGAGGCAGTACTTCCAGAGGACAGGTTCAAAGGCTTGTACCCCTTGTACACATGTTCACGTTGCCAAAACCCAACAGGCCCAAAAGAAATTGGCTTCATATTCCAAATTTTCACATGGAATCTGCAAGGTCAGTGATTGTCTCTCTGAGACTAGGGAAGTTCTTGCCATCAGTAGGCATTCGAGATGACTATCTTCACATTCCCAGTTGTTCTCTTCATCACCGTTTTTTGCCGTAGGAAACAATCTCCAGTTTGTTGCACTGCCATTTGGTCTATTCTTCGCTACCAGAAACTTGCACCTCTTCTGGCCCTTCTCAGTACTAATTCACGTCATCTAGATGACCTGCTCCAGAAGGACTCCTAACCTTTCCCATCTTAGCTGCAATCAGCCACAAGACAATTTAGATGTCCCAGGCTTTTCATTTGGGTGATCAACTTTCAAAAGTCTGCTTTCCAACCCTCTCTTCACCTGGATTATCAGGTCCTGATTCTAGATAACAGCCCTGGCAAAGGTATTTTTTCCATAGAAGAAACCACTCTCCTTCAAATCTCATGCTCAAAATTGACAAAGGAGCGCACCCTGAGTTCCATCTACCAGTGTGCATACTCAAATGCCTTTGCAACCCACCAGTGACGTCATCGCGCCCGGCGCTGCGTTCCAGCCCTCACTATCGGCCTGATTCAAGCCTCGGTTTTATTGCTGTAGTCCCAGAGATCATACTGGCTAGGGATTCTCCACCACAGGCAGAAAAATCGGCTGTTCAGAATGCCGCTCTGCAGTGAACGCCACTCCAGTGTGGATGGACTTACTTCCTTAACCTCCATGTAAGTGGCGTGAGGCAGGATGACTTCACATTGCATCACGGTCCGTGACATCATCACGCCGTGCCCAAGCACAGTTTTGCAGCTTGCGCTCCGGGCCTCGTTCTAGCTGCCGCCCGAGACCCAGGAATCATTCACTGGACAGAATACCAGCTCCCCTGCACACAGAGACTGCTTCTGAGGCATTCCTCTCACCAGTGGAGATACACATCACTGGACTCCTATATGCCGTCATAAAGATACATCAGAGTGAGTGTTTTAATGCTATTGTTAAAATAAAAATGCACAGTTTTACTCAAGCGCCGCCTGCTTTTTGTCTTTTCTCTCTTTACATGTATAGAGTGAAGGCTGGAGCATAATTATATAGAGCTCCAACTAGTCGAGAAATACTAGTCAAGACTAGTTGTCTCAAAGACAGGACTAAACACAGACAGAACAGGTAATGATTGAAAATAGGACAGACAATTGTCGAGCCCCAAAGATCCGTTCCCTAGGTCTCGAGAAAGGGTTGCAGGTTCAATTGATTGTTGAGGCCCAATGGCACAAGAGATCCTAACCTAAAGATCCACCATTTTTCCTTTTGACCTTTGACCTTCATGCCTTACGAACTGCCTTGGGTGAAGTGTCTCGCCAGAGGTTTCTCTGGATTCTTTTCATTTATTTTCCTCATATGTTCACCTAGATGATAGAGATATATATATATATATATATATATATATATATATATATATATATATATATATATATAATATATATATTGTAATCTTTGGATGTGGCACAATGAGTCCCCTGACCTGAAAAGTCTGTTTCTTTTGCGAGTCGTAGAAACTTGCAGTACTGGATGGTGGTTGTCCCAGTTTTCTGTGGATGCAGGTTTCAGCTGCAGGGTTCTTGGAGTGGCAGTCTGAAGTTAGTTCTGTCAAGCCCTGTTTTTGGGCCTGTTGCCTTATCCTGTACAATTAAGATAAAAAGGAATTTTCAATTTACATGTACATTTTATATCTTAAAAAACAGTACAGGACACGCTCCTTTTTTTTAATACTTTTTACTTTGCATTGCTTGCTACAAAACTGAGGAGTGGGGTAGTTATAGCTGGGAAGAGCAAGGTTCTCAAAAGCTTGCTAGTATCCAGTCACCTGAAGGTACAGAATAAAATCCAGAGCTATGAATGTTCAGCCTGTGTCTTAGGTATGTATTTTACAGATAAGTGAAAATGAATTTCTTTTTTTTTGTTTGACTCAGCAGAATTCCCTTGCTAACAGTCAGTTTGCCTTCAGTAAATCAAATCCAGTGACTGGTGGAACCTACAGAATAATGGGGACTAGGGATCTTTTTGGCATGCAATAGATTTTTTCATTTAATTGAAGAAAATGTTTACAACTCTCCTGTTGTTCGGCAATGGTCAATTTGCATTTTTTTGATTGTATAGCTCCAGGTGGTATTCAAAATAGAATATTTCTTTAGCGCTTTCATTTGGACTGGCCCAGCAGTCAGAGTATATGGAATTCCATTTATTTTTGACATCTATTGGAAAGGCCAGTCAGAAATGTGTCAGAAAATTGATCTTTTCTGTTAATCCAAACCTTTGGCCTGTAAATGTCAGAATTGTGTACATACTTTGCTTGACATGCGATAAGATGAGAAAATATAAAATTCACAGCGGGCCTTTAGTTTACTACAGTACAGTGTATAGTTCGGGGATATTTTTTTTCAGCTTACTAATAGAACAAAATCTTTTTCGATACCAAAGATGTATTCGAAGGTGACCATGTAAAACAAAGTAAACTGTATGACATTTAATGTAAATAAGGCTTAAAAACACTTACATCTAGGTAAGTGAAGTGAAGCACATCGTGGAGTCCTGTTAGGTTAGTTTCTGCGCTGGCTGAATTGCAGTTAAGTAACCTTATCTTCTGTGGGTGCCAATCATCAGCTAGATGTATTATGCTGGAACAGGGAGAGGGTCTGGAGCACAGTTGTATCTGACCTCAACGGATATGTTGCAAGGCATTTCAGAGCGTGCGCTCTGCTGATGGTAATGACAGGCGCGCTCCTTTTTTAGCGCTTGAAAGAAAATATCTATTGGCACACCAAATCTTGTTTGGGTTTAGAATTGTCACATGCATACACAATTTAATAAATAGTTGGTCTTTGCTGGCTCCTAATAAAGGCAGGCAAGATGGCTTGATATGTATATATGTTCTTTTAAAACTATTTTATTAGATAATTAATGGAGCTCTGGTAGGTGTAATTAAACTTCCTTGAACATATTTTATTCATGGTGCACTACGTGCAAAGTAAATACTACAACCCCTGGCATAAAGTATGGAAATACCACTATTGGAAAATGTTCATTTGTTTGTTTAATTGTGTAAAAGAGCTAATCAAAGACATGCCTCACAAACTATTTTCATTTAAAGCGGAGGTTCACACAAAAAGTGAACCTCCGCTTTTTGGATCCCTCCCCCCCTCCGGTGACACATTTGGCACCTTTCAGGGGAGCGAGGGGTGCAGATACCTGTCTGAGACCGGTATTTGCACCACTTCTGGGTCTGATCCCCGCGGGCAATCCAGCCTGTGACGTCACTCCGCCCCGCTGTCTTCTGGGAAACACTGTTCTCAAGAGAGAGCGGGGACCAGTGACGGCGTGACACGATCCTCGTGCATACGCAGTAGGGAATCGGGCAGTGAAGCCGTTAGGCTTCACTTCCTGATAACCTCACCGAGGATTGTTTGCGGAAGCAGCCGAGGAAAGAGTGATTGCTCAGCCTCGGCTGCTGACATCTGCCATATTTGTAGCTGCTGACTTTAAAAAAAAAAAAATTGGCAGAACCTCTGCTTTAACATTCAACCTTTTGGCTTTAATAAACTGTTAAAAAAGAAAACTAGTCGGTTGCGACTGTTTTTGCAGATCAAGCAGAGGAAATTAAACCGAATCACTCAATTTTAAGGAAAATATAATGGAATCGCCATGTACTTTGCATTTCTAAAACATCTGCATCAGATTACGTCCTGAAAAATGTCCTCATCAGCAAACATCCTGTCAATTGATGAATAAGAAAAGTGTCCAAAATTTCAATATAAACATGTGTATTGAATATTTAATGGCTGTCATCTCCCCTATGCCTTTACCTGACATTTAACCCCATATCATCAATTATTGTGGAAATTTGCATGTTTTCTTCAGGCAGTCATCTGGCGTCCTATGTAAGGTTCACCTTACAGGTTTTTCTGTAAAGACGAGCTTACCCTTTTAATGATAATTTTCATACAAATCAAATGGGACAGTTCTTAAAGGGAAGCGTACCGGTAGACCAAGGAAGACGTCAAAGCATCAAGTTAGAAAACTTAAAGCAATATGCCTTAATAATAGAAAATGCACAACAAAACAAGTTAGGAACAAATGGTCAGACACTGGAGTCCATGTCTCTGACCGAACTGTAAGACATTGGCTAAAGGAAATAAGATTTACATACAGAAAAGCCAAACAAAAACCATCAAGAAAAGCATTCATGGACTGTAAGTGATATTCAGGGATGAATCGCCAATCTGCATTTGGCAGGGTGATGATACTGGAACGTGTGTTTGGTGACATTTTAATGAAATGTATGAGGACGACTTTCTGAAGAAAACATGCAAATTTCCACAATCATTGATGAAATGGGGTTCCAGGGTGTAATCTGATGCAGGTGTTTGAGAACTGCCATTTGTACATAGTGATTCCATAATATTTTCCTCAGAATTGAGTTGTTCCATCATTTTTTCCTCTGCTTGATCTGCAAACACAGTTGCAACTGACTACAGTTTTCTGACTTTTTTTTTTCTTTTTGTAAGTATTTCTTAAGCCAGAAGGTTGGAATGTTAAATACAAATAGTTTTGAGGCATGTCTGTAATTCGTTTTTTTTTTTCTTTTTTACACAAACAATTGAGTGAATATTTTCCAAGAGTGGTCAGTCCATATGTTTTTTACCAGGGGTTGTAGCTGTGTGTCGCCTAAATATAAAAGAAGACACAATGGCATTTATTGAATAAAGGAATATATTTAACAATAACAAGGCGCAATGCAAAGGTACCTCAATATAATAGTCTATAGTTCCCAATAGTCCAATGAGCAGGGATATAGTGAGCATTCACAGCCTCTATCGCTTTAATAAATTAACCTCATATTGCACATGGTGTTTTGGCTGCTTTTTGCTATAAGTATTGGTCTGGTAAATTCAGTAAAAAGGCAGCTCTCAAATCCTTTTGGAAACTGGAGAAATGGTAAACACAGATTCCAGATAACTTATTAGAATGAAATGTTGACCTTTTAGAAGTTTCTACATTAATATTCTTTTAAAACCAGTATTTATATAGTGCTAACAGTTTACGCAGGGCTTTACATAGTGTACATTTACATCAGTCCCTACCTTCAAGTAGTTTACAATCTAAGGTCCCCGACTTACATTTATACGTACACATACCAGGGGCAATTTAGACAGGAATCCATTAACTACGAACATGTCTTTGGATTGTAGGAGGAAAGAAGAGCACCCGGAGGAAACGCACGCAAGCACAGGGAGAATATGCTCACTTCATGTAGGTAGTGTTGTGGTTGAGATTAGAACAGACAACTCTAGTACTGCCAGGCAGAGGTTTCATCCATTCCATTGTCAAATAGGCACTTTTATATGCTACAGAAAAATATCTGTGCACAGTTTATAAATAACTGTTTTTAACATGCACCCTGTCATGTGGGTCACCTTAACCATCCATTGGCATGTGTAAAAATACCCCAATGTTTTTTTTTTTTTTTTTAGTCCCTTCCTTTTTATAAACTCTTGCTATTTTGTATTTGATTTATTATTCAATGAAGAGGAGTACAGCCAAAGTTTGTTTGTTCATTCTGCACTCTTGTGACCCGTTCTCAACAGACAGCAGGCGGAAGACCACTATCGGCTGACGTCACAGAGCCAGTCCAGGCTCGGCAAGATCGTGACCATATGGTCAGGATCCACCCACATGCCTGGACCAGCACTTGGCTCAGCCTTTACCACCCCACCACAGCCCAGCTCTCCTATGAGCAAGGATAACGCAGGGCAAAAGGCGGTGACTGACATTCATCAGCTGTCTGCTAAGGGCGCTGTGAGAACTGAGTGATCGGCGGTGTTTGATCGATCAGTTCTCAGTGTTGGACTCAGTGGGGGGCTGATGCTGCATCCAGCTGGGTGAGTATGATTCCTAAATAAAAATTAAACCCATACTTATTTTTTAACAAGCAGTATGATCATGATTCTGATCCTGTAAAAAGTATTCCACAGGGTACATATTGTATAACAAATAAAACCAAAGAATTTCCAAGCTCAACTTACCCACCAGCCTGCAACCAACTGAATTAACCTGTCTAACAGGGGTTTAGTTGCACACATTTGCAAATACATGCGTAAGCTGCAGGCCCCACCAAGGCACCCTGTGTACTGCAGACCCTAACTCTAAATTTGGAGAGTCTCCACAGTTGGAGCACATGTATTATAATGGATAGATGAAGGGCAGATGACTGGAGAGAGCCCAACCTGTGAAGACCAGTTATAGGTGGGGTAGTGACCTTCTTTGTACACATTGTATAACACCATTTAGAAAGGACACTTCAGTACATATAGAGGTATTACTATGTTTACCCATACTTTTAACACGTGAAAACAGACGAGATCTCTGAAGATTTTTGGAGTATCAAGGTCTTCCCAACAGTGACTGCAAATAATGTAGCAATTATTAAAACCCTTCCCAGCTTTGCCCAAAGTAAATTAATGAATGAATTAAATATTTAAGTTTTTCAGAGTATAACATCAAGTATTGTTTTTAAACCCCATAAGGGTCTGGTTTACTACAGTATGACTATTATTTACTGTTTATGTAATGGATTTGTTTTTTCTCAGAGATATTGGCACTTAAATATAAAAAAGTGTTTATCATAATCATAACCAGCTGCACATTGTCAAGAGTCAGGGCAATAAGTAATACTCCTGGGAATTTTAGTAAAACTAATTTAGAACTTTTGTTCTCTCCCTAGTTACAATGCAGCAAGTTGCCAGGACAGTGGCCAAAGTGGAGCTCTCTGACCATGTCTGTGATGTAGTCTTTGCGCTTTTTGACTGTGACGGTGAGTTTTTATGATGATCAATATTAAACATTGAGTTTCATTTCCAAGGTTCTTTACTTTTTTACTTTAGGGAAATTTATAATGCACTAACCGCTCTGCGAAGAAATTTAAAAAATCACCCTTAAGCATTTGATTGTAATGTTCTGTGGCTTTCAAAAGATATGTTTATGGAGACCTCTGGCTATTCCTTTAAATGTTGTTTTTCTTTTTAATGTAAAAAATATCAGTAGTTATCATGTACCATGCTCTAATTTAAAAAAAAATATTTAGACATATTTGATCACCTCTGCGGAGCTACTGACAGGCATTACTGATTGGCATCTGAAGGGCACTGATGGGCATTATTGAGGGGGCACTGACGAGTGTTACTGATGGGGCACAGACTGGCAGCTGATGGACACCTCTCATGGAGGCTGCACTGATAATCAATGTGCTGATTATCAGCACAGACCCCTCCCTTCTGACAGTGAGAGCTGCCAATCGGCTCACTGTCAGCGCGACCCTGAAGAAAACCATTGAGCGGCACTTTCTGGTTCACGCTATGATCAGCTCTGATTGACAGCTGATCATGTGGTAAGGAGCTTCAGTCAATGGCTCCTTACCACAATCAGAGAGGCAGTGTCAGAGTGACACACAGCACCAACGATCGCCGCGCGCGATGGCATATTATCATGAAAGACGTCATATTATGCCCAGTCAAGATAACAGAATGACGGCCAGGCGGGAAGTGGTTAAACATAAGAGATAACAAATAAAATGTAACCTCCCTGGTGGTCTGAATATGTCAGTATTTTTGAATGTTGAAGCGGTAGATTGTTTTTCATGGAAATTTGTTTTATGTTGTAGGCCTGTAATTCTTAGGAATAACTCAACTCAAATCTGTCCAAACAAGAGTTTGTAGACATCCCGGGAATGATGAGGTTTGAAACACAAAATCATAAATTATAATATATTAAATCATAAATTATTAAAAATAATATAGTAATTCAATAATGTGAACAAACCAAAAACGCTGAAATGTGTCCAAACAAGGGTGCAATATTTACTAGTCGCTGTAATACTAGATATTGAATATTGGTTTAGTAAACATCCCGGGTCTGAAAAATGTTGAAACCTGGGACTGCACAAAGTCGGACGTCACGCTCCAGACAATGGAATCTGGTTTACTTTCCGATTTTCTTTCCACTGTCATCTCGCTTCGAGCAACAAACCATGCACATCCTTGTAGGTTCTGACTTTTTCTCGGTTGCTGGGATGTAGTCCATGAAGTGACGAACAGTCGGGCATTCCAGATTGACAATGCCAACAGCACAACGTCCAGTTCTATTCACAGCCATTAATGGTGTTTGGTTAACAAAGATAAGTTTTGCAACTTTCCAAATGAAGTCAGAATGAATCACAAGCTTGTCAATTTTTTTTTTTTTTTTTAGAAGAATGTAGGCATTCCACAACCATTGCTCAAGAAAATGCCTGAAGATCATCTTGTAGTACTTTTTTTGCTGTTTGTCATTGCTTGGTAGAATGTCATTGCTTGGTCGGCTCTGTCGACACCTCCCGTGGTGTTATTGTAGTCTATCACTGCTTGTGGCTTCATGATTTCTTTTCCAACCTTTTGTGCATACCATAACAGTGGAGGTATTATAAACTGTACTCATTAGACACACATATTTCTTGTCACGCCATCGCAGTGCTATTATTTTGCCTTTTTTCCAGGCAACCATTTTTCCAGTCTTCAGATTTTTATTGTCAAACATTTGCAGCAAGTCGCACCATTTACCCCTAACAGTTCCATAGACATCTGTTTTGTTTTGCAGAAGAAACTCGTAGGGCCAGATTCATAAAGAACTTACGCCGACGTATCTCGAGATGCGCTGCGTAAGTGTCAAGATGCACCGTCGTATCTATGCGCCATACCCAGAAAACTCGATACGCCTAGTAGGCTTCTTCCGACCGACGTAACTTTTGTACGCCGGAGTATCGTAGGTGCATATATACACTGGGCGCATCTGGCGCACCCATTGACTTAGTATTCAAATATGCAAATGAGGGAGATACGGCGATTCAGAAACGTACGTTTGGCCGGTGCAGGCTACACACGGTGCGCGTAAGCTGTATGTCCGGTCTAAAGTTACCCCCATAAAGCAGGGGTAACTTTGCACTAGTCTTGCACAGGTCAGCTGGAGAGCAGCTACAGCAGCACCGTAACGGACATCTGTATGCCAACATGCCGGGGCAGCCGTGGTCATAGCACTACTGCGTCTACAGGCACGTAGGAGGTCACGGGAGACGATATACCGAACGTGCATCAACGTGTTTGGCATGGGTGATTCGGAGGTGTATCGCATCTTCAGATTCAGCCCTGATGCCATCCTTGAAATAGCCACAGCCCTGCATGATGACATCACCAGCAAGACACACCGCGTACAAGCAGTGCAGCCACTGGTCAAGGTACTGGCAATACTGCATTTCCTTGGCTTGGATGTCACAATCCACCATGAGCAGATGTGTGCACCAGGTTGTCCCCGCAATCCTCAGACGCATGTCCCACCACATCATCAGACCCACCAATGAGCACCTGCGACAGATGGCAATGCTGGATTTCTACAGGATTCCCACACACCATCGGGCCATTGATTGCACACATGTGGCACTACAGCCCCCCCGTGCCACAGCGCACATATACCGCAATCGGAAGCATTGGCATTCAATCAACGTACAGGTGATAGCCGATGCCCAATACCTCATATGGCACGTCCGTGCCAAACACCCCGGGTCCAGCTACATATACCGTCAAAGCCCCATCCCAACGGAATTTGAACAGAACGTGTATGGGAACAGCTGGCTGGTTGGTGAGTGACATGGGAGTCAGGCATGACTGTCCGGCCCCAGGATGCAGACATCACAAGGGGCACATGCATGGCTAACATCCTCCTGTCTTTTCCTTTCCAGGTGACTCGGCATATGCCCTTGGACCCCATCTCATGACCCCATTCCGGGATCCCCAAACCAGAAGAGAGAAAAGTACAATGAAGCACACATATGCACCCGTGCAGTGGTGGAGCGCACATTTGGCCTCCTGAAGTCCCATTTCCGATGCCTGGATAAGTCCGGGGGGACCCTGTTGTATTCCCAAACTTTGTGTGCCAGATCATCGGTGCATGTTGCATTCTGCACAACTACGCCATGAGAAAGGGCCTGCAGATTGACCTGTGATGACCTGACCCCCGAACTACACAGTCCCCCCTGCCCAAGGCTACCCATTCTGCTGAGGGAAGAGCAGTCAGGAGGGTCCTCGTAGTAGGCATCTTTGCACGTTAAACACACACATTCATCATGTCACACGGACAATGCACCCATGCACACCACTGTGGTCCCTAGATCACACACACACACCACATCCACATAACATTGGATTAGCCCAAGTCCGGCATGCAGGACTTGGGAGCAGCAACGCCGCGCCAAGGCCCCAATGGTGTCGCTGTCCATTCATACCACATTCACACGGTCGTGGGGATAACTTCTCCCCAATGACCCAGGGTGACACCCCTTACTGGCAGGAGTGCCACCCCCACATTCACACACCAGTCACACTGTAGCCTGCACTCCTCACCATGTGCAGATAATACAAAATAAAAAAACTCATAACCTGAGTATCATAAATAAAATATATAAACTCATAACATGATAATTAATACAAAGCAACCAAAAAACTCTGCACGTGAGCAGGAAAAAAGGCACTCATTTGCCCTGTCGTGGGCTACGCCTAGTGCCAAGGCTCCTGGTCCTCAGTTTCCTGGGGGGAGCCTCAGGTGGGGGGGGCATCTGGTGGAGGAACATCCCCCGGTCTCTCCTTGGCTGGCTGCCTGCCCTCCAATGCCAGGGCAATGCGGTGGAGGAAGTTGTTGGTTTCCGCCTGCATCCGCAGCTGGCGGGTGGTGGTGGTGCGCTGGTGGCGCCTTGTCTGCCTCCCCTCCTCCTGTGTGGCCACTGCCAGGCTCCTCCCCTCCACCTGCATGGCAGCTGTATTAGCATCAACAGCCACTGTAAGGTTCCGGACCTCAGACACAAGGCCTGATGTTGTGGCCTGCAGCTCCCCCAGACAGGTCACAATAGCTGTGCAGTTGGAGCTCTCAGCCTGCAGGCTGTCAGTGATGGAGGTATACTGATCAGCCTGCTGGGTGAGTGCCTGCTGGACAGCCAAGGTGCAGGCAGCCTGGGTCTGGGCCGAGGAGGCCAGGCTCTCTGCCACACGGTGCAGGTCACCCACTAATGCACCCATATGATGGGTCCCTCGCCAGATTCTCCTCCAACGCATCCGAATCACCCCTGGTCTTCCGGATTCACCTGTGCTGTAATTTCCTCCAGGATCTCATCCTTCTTGACCTTGCTGGTCTGGCCACTATGTGCCCCATGGAGGCATGCGCCGTACTTGGAGAGGCCATCCATAATGATTGCCTTCTTCCTCTGATCCTTAGCCGTCACTGGTGCAGACATGGCTCCAAATACAAAAGTACTTAAACCAAAAAGTTTGTGGTGTACTTTTGCACTTGACGTATATGTCTGGGCGTATTTATGCACTGGGCGTAGGCAGTGGGCCGGCGTATCTTAGGGGTTACGCCGGGCGTAGTTGTGAGCATGCACAAAGGGGCGCGGGACAAACGTTAACGTCACAGTGCATGCGCCGTTCGTTCGGCACTGGATCACGCCCACTCCCTTCCTACTTTGAATTACGCCGGCTTACGCCTACGATTTTACGTTACGCTGGCGCAGAGTTGGGAGCATTTGGTTTCTGAATACCAAGCTTGCCTCTCCACCCTGCGCCGGGGTAGTGTAAAAAAGATATGCAACATCTGCATAAATATGCACCGATGTATCTGAATCTGGCCCATAAAGTTCAGGAGACGTATAAAAGTTGTCGGTTGTTGCACAATAGCCCTGATTTAGCAATGGCTCATTGAGTAAAAGAATGGAAGATTTTGCCATTCCATGTTGCTGTATTTTGGATTTATTTTTCTAATTTTAATTCACCGACTTAGACTATTGTGTTCCGATCCATCACATATAATTCAGATTAAAAAAAACTAAAAGGCTGTAATGTAACAAAATATGTAAAAAGCCAAGGGGGTGAATACTTTTGCAAGGCACTGTATGTTTATGGATTTTGCTGCCTTATGTATAACTATTGGAATCATTTTTACATTTTAGCATGGGGTGCCTCGAGATTGTCCATAATTTTAAAGGGTGCCTTGACTGGAAAAAGGTTGAGAAACACTGATCTAGCCATTACAATTTGGCCCTAGTCAAAGTCGCTCAAATTTTTAAGCTGACCTTTTTTTTTTTTTCCTGCTTTCAACGCATCAACTTCAGGAACATCATGTTCACTTCCTGTCTAATATATCCTTTCCCACCCATTTACACATGCCATTGTAACTAGAAAATCAATATTTCTTACTTTAAAGGTTTTATAAAGGAGACTTTTTTTTGCCTAAAATTTATGTCTGCAAGGTAGACAGGCAGAATTGTGTAATGATTCTGTTAAAAAACAAGTAAATACCTATTAAATTCCTTCATATATATCACCTCTGGCCTTCTAGTTTCTGTTCTCTCATTCACTTCCTGGTTTGCGGCTCTTGTTCATGTAAGAACTACATTTCCCAATATGCATTGCGGCACGCCCAGTAATTCACACCTCCTTGAAGTCTCTAACATGTAGAGAGCATCCTGCCGCACAGATGTAGTTCCCAGGAGGGGGGCGAGCATGTCACTGACCACTGCAGTAAAGCCTCTCTTCACGGTGGTGAGTAACAATCAGACAAGCAGGAAGGGAATAGTACAAAGAAGAAATAATGCAACTTCTAAACAAAAACGAACAATGAGGAATTAAAAAGAGGAATGTCTGCAGGTAAATGATGCTTATTATGAAAAAAAAAAAATCCTTTACAACCCCTTTAACTGACAGTGGTCATAGTGTTATGGCTAATCTGTGCACATTCATTGATAAATGCATTTAAGTCCACTAGATATTCTACCTCTCCAAAAACGGCATGCTAATTTTTCTTTTATTTCAATTATGCTGTTAAAAGAAAAATTGTCTGCAAAGACGGTGACACTTAATGAAGCTAATTCGATTTTAAACAGCATGATATTTACTATATCTATTTTCCCAAATCATACTATTTTGTTAGTTCATTGCAAATAGATACCTCCTGCTCTTTGGTCAAATGATCTTTAATTGACGAGAGAAAAATTATACACTCTGTAACTGGTCTTTGACATTAATTTGCATAATAAGATGCTAGATGTTGGCAACTTTTATGCAAGTCACTTATGATTAATGTGTTCGGAGCTACTCAATTACTTTTCTTTTCTTTTTAACAAAACCAATGTCCCTTCTATGTGAGATCCGTACAATAATTATAGATGCAAGAACGTGTAAAATCATGTACACAATTTTTTTAGGATGCAAGTCAACAATTAGATGATCCATGATCCAAGCAAAAACATTTATTTTGTTTCTAAAAGCAGAGCTGTTTAGGTCTCCATGCTTTAACAGCTTGAATGTATGGCTGTTGGGAAGGTTGCTAATGTGTAGAATAGCTGTTTACATAGACTAGATGTCCGGTACTATTAGTGTACATGTTTTGCAGAACTTTTTTTTTTTTAGAGCTTGGCATGGTGCGTTTTCCTTTCTTTTTTTTTTTTACCATTCTTTTCAGTGTGTGTAGCATGTTTCTGAAAAGCAAGGCAAAGTGTGTGTTTTCTGTGCAGTTTGCCATGCATTTGGAAACACACAGATGTGAATGGAGCCTCCGTGTTCTTATGTAAACAAACCAATTTCACTTTCAGGCCCCAGTCACACTTGGCATAGTGGGAGTGCACGTTTGGCTTGTTTTTTCCCATATTACACAAAGGATAGTCCATTGATTTTAATGGGCTGTGCTACACATGACAAAGTAGCTCATGGGACATTTTAGCAAGTTGCGTGATGCACGTTTTTTACTGTGCATTTACTGTGTTTGTCACTTTTTTTCCATGTGTTTGCTTCTGTGTTTGGTATGCCGTTAAAAATGAATGGCACAGAAAGTGTAACTAGTTATTTTAGGAGTATAAAGGTGGTCATACACTGTGCAATCTGATTGTACATTCTCTGTAAAATCTCCTTTTATATTTAGCAAATATATTTACTAGGCAGACACTCCATCTATCCAGTCACTCCGTATCCAATCGGATTGTGCAATCAGATTGTATAGTGGATTGTGAGCTTTACAGAACCCAGGACATACTTATTTTTTCAATTTAACAGCTCTATCCACCGTGTCTGTTATTTGATCACGCACCTCCTGCACACTCTGCCAAATTGATTACTGCCTGTGTATTTGGTGAGAATGATCTTCACTGATGGTGGATGGTAGTGATGTGCTGGAGGGTAGATGATGCAGGATTTTTGCTAATAAGATCAGCTGGTAAACTCCTTTTGTGTCGAGCACCAAAGTCTGTTCAGGAAGTAATGGAGACATTTTTTATACAGCCAGCTGGACCTGGAGGTAAGGGGTGTGTAAGATAAATAGAAAGCTTTTTCACAGTCTGCAAAAGTACACTAATGGTATATTGGTGGGCAGAGCTTTTTTTCTCAGAAAATAGGTGTAGGAACTCAACCACGACCCGTTCAGATTTCACAAACAGTGGAAGGGTCTTAAAGGGGCATTAAATACCAGAATTGCATTACATACAGGGCCAGATTCAGGAACACTTGCGCTGGAGTATTTGGATATGCGCCGCGTAACTGTGATGATGCGCCGTCGTTTCTATGTGCCCGTACCCACCAAACTAGATGCGCCCAATAACGGTCCATTTGCGACCGGCGGAACGTTCCGACGCCAGAGTATCGTCAGCGCTTATTTTCGCTGGGCGCATCAGTCGCGCCCATTGATTTCCCCTGCAAATATGCAAATGAGGTATTTTTCCCAATTCACGAACGGATTAGCACCATACGCTGGCTACATGCGCCGCGCGTATCTGGTCCGTCCGGCGCAAAGTTATTTCTACAAAAGGCTGCTTTATCTTTACTCCAGACGGTCACAGGTCAGCAGGAGAGCAGCTACAGCAGCGTTACCGACGATAGGAGCTTGCTGAACAACAACACTTGCAAGGACAACACCTCTGTGTGCCAACATGCCAGGGGCAATTGTGGTCCTAAGACTAGTACTGGGTCCCTCGCTACGGAGGAGGCGGGCACGTGAGAGGATATACCGCACTCGTATGAACCTCTTTGGCATGGGGGATGAGGAGGTGTATCGCCTCTTCAGATTCAGCCCTGATGTAATACTTGAACTAACCACAACCCTGCAGGATGACATCACCAGCCCAACACACCGCTCACAAGCAGTGCAGCCACTGGTGAAGGTCCTGGCAACACTTCATTTCCTTGCCAGTGGATCATTCCAGCGTACAAGTGGAGTGGTGGCTGGGATGTCACAGTCCTCCATAAGCAGATGTGTGCACCAGGTTGTCCCTGCAATCCTCAGACGCATGTCCAACCAGTTCATCAGACCCACCACTGAGGAGCTGCGGCTGAAGGCAATGACAGATTTCTACAACATTGCCAGATTCCCACGCACCATCGGGGCCATTGATTGCACACATGTGGCACTCCAGCCTCCCAGTGCCACAGAGCACATATACCGCAATCGGAAGCATTGGCATTCCATCAACGTACAGGTGATAGCTGATGCCCAACGCCTCATATGGCACGTCCGTGCCAAACACCCCGGGTCCAGCCATGACAGCTTCATATACCGTCAGAGCCCCATCCCTACAGAATTCGAGCAGAACATGTATGGGGACAGCTGGCTGGTTGGTGAGTGACAAGGGAGTCAGGCATGACTATCCCCTCCCGTGATGCACAACAGAAGTCGCACGTGCATGACTAACATCCTCCTGTCTTTTACCTTACAGGTGACTCTGCATATGCACTGGGACCCCATCTAATGACTCCTTTCCGGAACCCCCAAACCAGAGGAGAGAGAAAATACAATGGAGCACACATCAAAACCCGTGCAGTGGTGGAGCAAACATTTGGGCTCCTAAAGTCCCGTTTCCGCTGCCTGGATAAGTCCGGGGGGACCCTATTGTATTCCCCTACCTTTGTGTGTCAGATCATCGCTGCATGTTGTATTCTGCACAACTTTGCTATGAGAAAAGGCCTGCAGATTGACATACGTGATGACCTGACCCCCGACCCACACAGTCCCCACCTGCCAGAGGACACCCAGTCTGCTGATGGTAGAGCAGTCAGGAGGGTCCTCGCCGTAGGCATCTTTGGACACTAAACCAATACATTAATCACACAGACAGTGCACGCGTGTACACCATTGGATCACACACACCACATGCACATCGCATTGGATTAGCCCAAGTCCAGCATGTAGGAGTTGGGAGCAGCAACGCCAGCGTCAAGGCCCCAATGATGTCACTGTCCATTCACACACCTTTCACACGTCATTCATTCAGCCGTGGGGTTAACTTCACCACCACGGCCGAGGGTGACACCCCTTACTTTCAGGAGTGCCACCCTCTCACATTCACACACCATTCACACTGTCCCCTGCACTCCTGACCGTGTGCAGTACAAAATTAAAAATAATATCTCATAACCTGAGAACCAAAAAAAAAACAAACTCATGTCCTGAGTATAAACAAAAATATTCAAAAATAAACAAAAACTCATATCCTGAGTATAAACAATAATATTCAAAAATAAACAAAAACTCATATCCTGAGTATAAACAAAAATATATAACAACCAAAAAAACAAAAAACCCTCATCTGGGATGACGGGGGCTCCTCCTTGGGGGCACTCTCGGGCTCCTCATCTGCCTGGAGGGAGTGGGTGGTGGTGGGGGTGGGGGGGCATCAGGAGGAGGCTGATCCCCGGGTGGGCCACTCCTGGGAGCTGTTGGCTGCCTGCCCTCCAATGCCACAGCGATACGGCTCAGATACAGGTTTGTCTGGGCCTGCATCCTCAACTGGCGGGTGATATTGTGCCGCTGGTCATGTTGCCGCTGCCTCCCCTCTTCCCGGATGGCAGCTGTGTTGTCTCGGACAGCTGCTGTCAAGTGCCGGATATCAGCCTGCACCTCCCCCAGGCTGGTCACAACGCCCTGCACACGACTGGGCAGCTGTGACAGAGAGCCCAGGCTGTCTGCAACCCTGTCTAAGTGGCCAGCCATCTCCCCCATTTGCTGGGTCTGTTTGGCGTGGTCCAACAGCACCTGGTCCTCGACCAGATCACACACCCCCCTGGTCTTCCGGGTGGCCTTCCTGGGGGCAGAAGAAGGTTGTCCCCGTGGGGATGGAGTTGCCCTTGAGGGGCTACCTAGGATGGGGGAGGGGATCACAGAGGGCCCTGCAGAGGAGGAGGACTCCTCCAACATTAAAATAAACTCCTGTTCAGGGACAGGCTCCTCCACAACCACCTCTGCTGAAGTGGTGTGGGTACTCTCCTCCTCCACCTCGGTGTCTCCAGCACCCAGGGCCTCGTCATCAGCATCCCGTTGGGAGGTTGGGGTGGACTGGCCGGCACGAGATGATGGCCCAGCTCCGTCATCTGTGGATGACACAAAGCAGACACATGTTGGTGGTCCCACACACTTGGCACATGTACCCACCCCCCCCCCACATGCAACACAGCAAAAAGGGGGTAAAAATCACTTACCTGTCCTGGAGCCTTCCTCTACGGAGTCATAGCCAGGGACCCCCTCCAACTGCTCCCTGTCCAGGCAGCGGGCAACCACCTCCTCCTCCGCGGTCAGGGTGACAGGACATGGTGGACCACCACCTGTGCCCCTCTCATGGCTCCTAATGGTGGACACCTTGCCCCTCACCTTGCGCCGCAGGTCATTGATTTTTTTTTGAATGTCGCCTGCAGTCCGGGTGGAGTATCCTAGCACATTGACCCTGGCAGCAATGGTGGCCAGGATACCCTGCTTCCTTTCCCGGCTGGTCTTCCTGCTTTTTTTCCCATGGAGGAAATCATTAAACGTCTCCATAGCCGAGATTATCACAGAGACCTCCTGGGCATTATAGTTTAGGTTCCTCCTCTCTTTGGGGGTAGCGGGAGCAGCCATTACAGGGCAAAAGTATCTTCCCTGGGGTGGGGGGAAATGGAACTACTTTTGCGCCGGAATGGCGTTTCCGCCAGCGCTTTTAAGCGCCCAGCGGAACGCATTGCGCTGACGTTTCCCAGGAAGTGGTGCCGACGGAAGTTGTGAGCATGCGCACAAGGGGGCGAGTGGAGCCGCACTCACTGCGCATGCTCCGTGGATGATGCGCTGAACGTAAGCCTCTGCGCTGGGCTCCGCCCATCATTTACATATGATCACACCCACTTCCACTTGCGTCGGGTTACGCCAGCGCATTATCGTTACTCTGGCGCAAGTTTAAGCGCAACTGCTATGTGAATTACAGGACTTGCGCTGAAAGGGTCTTCAGAGTAACGTAAATGAGAAGCGTTACTCCAGAGGAAAGATACTCTCATCTACCTGAATCTGGCCCACAGTGTGCAGAGTTCAGGGGGTTACAAAGCAGTCACTTGTAAACACAGAAACTAGACTTCTGTGTTCACAAGTGATTGTGGTGAGCGGGCACCAAAGGGTCTGAGCCAAAGGTGGTGGAACTGAGTTCCCCCAAGTTCCCCCAGAAAAAAAGCCCTGTTGGTGGGATTTAAAAAAAAAAAAGTGAACTTATTCTTTAACCGCTTGCCGACTGCCTAACACACTTATACGTCGGCGGAATGGCATATTTGTTATAGCAAAAAGTAAAAAAGATTTTTTTTTTCAAAATGGTCGCTCTTTTTCTGTTTATAGCGCAAAAAATAATTGCAGAGGTGATCAAATACCACCAAAAGAAAGTTCTATACGTCTGCACTTTGAAGAGGATTATCTTTGTTATGACAGCAGCTAGCTACCTTCCCTTATCCTCTTCTGGTGAATGGTCCGGTTTCAGATAAAAGTGGTCTCTGCGGCAGATTTGCCACAAGATCCCTTTTATTGGCGGTAGGAGAGGGCCCCTCCCACTGCGCTCCAGTGCCCTCCGCCGCTTATCAGAGCCGTCGATGGAGGTGATCAGGTTCTCTCCCTGGCTTGGTATGGAGATGAGTGAGGGAAAGATGGCCCCCACCCATCTCCATGCCATTGTAGGGTGGAAGCCCTCCGAGGTCTTTTTGACGCCAGATCTCATATTTAAGAGGTCCTTCATGCTTTTTTTCTATTACAAGGGATGTTGATGTCAGATATTGGTGGACAGTTATAACAAACACCTATAATGAGTGATCTCTGTGGAAATACCAGCTTCTGAGGCTAAAGGTGTACCTAAAGTGATACTAAACACACACATTTACATTGTCCCTTTTATTTTTGTATGTGGATGATGGCACTGTAGTTATTTTATTAATAAAAAAAAATAAGTAATATACAGCTGTCACATGACCTAGCTCTTTTTCAGCCTGTCTGCAAGTGAATGTAATCGGGAGGAGCTTCTAGTCCTCTGCTGCTGGTCACGTGTTAAAAAAAAAAAAAAGCCTTTGGAATACAAAGGAAAATAATATCAATAAACTGTTTAAAATCATCATACAAATCTATATCTGAAATCAAATCTTTATTTTATTTTTTAGCCTGTGTCTTAGAATAAGAGGGAGGTGAAGCCTCCATAAATCTATTCATGTAATATCCCGCCCTTATTGTGTTTATCTGGGGAAGTTTGTGAGCTGTCATTTACCACTATGTATACGCCCACATGTATGACTTGTCACATGGGCAGCTCAGATGTGATTGGGAGGAAATGCTCAGCATAGAAACTCACTGAAAACTGAGCATGTGCAGAGCTGCCAACACTGCTCTGCAAAATTCCTAGCTGCATAGGGACAGAAGGGGGAGATGGAGAACAGCAAGATCAACCAGTTTGCGGAATATAGTAAACAGATCTCATAGTGACTGAGTATGAACAGTATGTAATACACATTTATTGATTAGTTGTTTTTTATTTATTATTTTTTAATGTGGATTTAGTGGTTCTTTAACCACTTAAGGACCGCCGCCTGCACATTTACGTCGGCAGAATGGCACGGCTGGGCACATGCACGTACAGGTATGTCCTGTTCTAGTGCCCAGCTGTGGGTCGCGGGCGTGAGCCCGCGGCGCGCTCCCGTGACCCGGTCTGAAGCTCCAGGACTGCAGGACTCACGACATTTGCAGCATCTTTTGCTGTGAAAATGACAATGGTCCCAAAACTGTGTCAAAATTGTCCGAAGTGTCCGCCATAATGTCACAGTCACGAAAAAAAATCGCTGATCACCGCCATTAGTAGTAAAAAAAAAAAAAATTATAAAAATGCAATAAAACTATCCCCTATTTTGTAAACGCTATTTTGCGCAAACCAACCGATAAACGCTTATTGTGATTTTTTTTTTTTTTACCAAAATGGTCTATTTGTGGGGGAAAAGGACGCCAATTTTGTTTTGGAGCCACGTCGCACGACTGCGCAATTGTCAGATAAAGCGACGCAGTGCCGAATCGCAAAACCTGCCCGGGTCCTTTAGCTGCCTAAAGGTTCGGGTCTTAAGTGGTTAAAGCTGAGTTCCACCCAAAAGTGGAAGCTCTGCTTATCCGATTCCTCCCCCCCCTCTCCGGTGCCACATTTGGCACCTTTCGTGAGGGAGCGGGGAGCGGTTATCTGTTTTTGACAGGTACCAGTCCCCACTTCCAAGAGATTTCACCATAGCGAGATTAATCGGAAGTTCGGTTCCCTCCCCCTTTCCTCCACCAAGTCATTTTGTGCATGCTCAGTAGGGAACCAACTGTGAAGCCGCAAGGCTTCACTGCCAGTTTCCCTTACAGACAAATGCGACGGCAACATCGAGAGCCGATTGAAACATTGGCTGGGGTGCCAGCAACAATGGATTGCAGGACAGGCGAGTGTCCTAATGTTCTATATGTCAGCAGCTAACGGTATGTTTAAAAAAAAAAATTGCTGGGGAGAGAGGAACTCGCTTTAACTTTTCCACAGTACACCATTACAATAATTGATATTCTTGTTGAATAAATGTTTTAAAAGGCACATTTTCTTTTCTTTGTAGTCACCATGTAAAGAAGATCTGATGTTTACCTTTTCAAATATGCTAAAAACATTGTCAACAGTTTTCATGGAGTGTACTTATTTTTTCACATAACATCACCATTGCCTTTTAGATCAGTCACTATTCTGTAGGAGGAGTAGAAGAGTCTCTAATCAGGGTCCACAGTCTATAGAAGGACAAGGGCAATTCGTAGTAGAGCAGTGGTTCTTAAAATTTCTAGTGCTGTGATAACATTTTCCAAGTTGTGGGGACCCCCAACAGTAAAATGTTTTCTTAGCATGGGTTGACAGCACCCAAAGCAAGACAAGCAATGTGCGCTCCTAAGAGACATTTAGAGCTCCCTGAGTCCCTTCCACTTGTACAGTATTAAAACCCCTTATGGTACATTTTTGGATGTACCACTCTTTCTCTGTTCTCCTTTTATCTCTCTATTCTAATTTCTTGGTCCCCCTCCCCTGCCCATCCCTCGCTAGCCATCTTTCTTGTTCTTTCTCTCTGTCTTTTTCTTTGTTTATCCTTCTCTTTTCCTCTTGGTGGGGGGAATGGGAGGAGTGGCAGTGCTGGCGGGTAGTTGGGAGGAGTGGCAATGCTGGTGGGGGGGTGGGATCAGTGGCAGTGCTGGGGGGGGAGTTTGGATCAGCCAACTAAGGTGCTCATGATCAACATCATCTGCTGATCTGAGAACTGTAGTGGGGACTTTTAATAACAACTATAGTCACAAGGTAGGCTGCTTTCACACTGAGGCGCTTTGCATTGCTATTGCGCTAAAAATAGCACCCGCAAAAGAGCCGCACCTTTCTATCCAGTGTGAAAGCCTGAGGGCTTTCACACTGGAGCGTTGCACTGGCGGGACGCTAAAAAAAGTCCTGCCAGCTGTATCTTCGAGGCGCGGTAGGAGTGGTAAAAATACCGCTCCTATAGCGCCCCTGCCCATTGAAAACAATGGGTCGCGCCTCTTATCCAGCATTTGCCATCGGGAAACCTATTGCATTCAACTCTGATGGTATCTCTGATGTTTTTTTTTTTTTGCCGTCTGGCGTCTCTTTTTTATCAGAATACAATCACAGAAATGCCTAGCCTAGCTCAACTCTTCTGATGAATTAATAATATTCAAGTTACTATAATTTGATTTCTAAAGATAGTCAAGTGAGGCACAAGAATTATTGAGAACATAAAAGGATCACAGAGCAAAAAAATCAATGAAATAATATCATAATTTGCATAAAGAGACTAATGTGATTGTTTTGCTTAACAATAAAAATAAATCTGCTTGTATGTATACTTTCCTTATGTAAATATTTCAAATGCTTACCAGGACTGTGGATGTACTAAATGTCTCAGCATTCTAGTAGCTGGTAGGTGTTTTGGGACATGTAGCATGGGTCTGTTGGTTGCATTCTGCAGGCAACCCGTTTTTGAGGCAATGGTTATATAATAAAAGATGAACTGGCATAATATAGCCTTGTTTAACATAAAAATGATCTCTTTCTGATATTTTGTGGCAGGGAACGGAGAATTGAGCAATAAAGAGTTTATTGCTATCATGAAGCAGCGTTTGATGAGAGGACTGGAAAAGCCAAAAGATATGGGATTCCATCGCCTTGTAAGAGCTATGTGGAAATGTGCCCAGGAGACAGCTTGGGACTTCTCTTTACCTAAAGCGTAAGAAGAAAAGAACCTCACTGGGATTCTGAAGACAATACAGACTCTGCAATCTGAGAATGTAAAGGGGCTTGGTTTTTGAGCAAAAAGTTTTAGTTTGAATTATCAGCGTTGTCACATGCTATGGCTCAGCTTGACCGCACCACACATCCACCCCATTTTGCATTTATTTCATTAAAAAAAAAACACAAAATGCAATACAATTACATTAATGAGCACCATTTATAAATTACTGTTATCCTTACCATACCCATAAACACTGTGATGCTTGTTAAGACATTAGCCATCTTTTGAATGATCTTTCATGCTCTTGACATGCTTTCCTTTTTGCATAAGGTATGTATTATGTGAAACTTGTCCCTTCAGTCACAATTAACAACTTAAGTGGGCCTAAATCCTACTTGCTGTTAACATATCATTCAGCTTAGAAGCCGTTCTTAACTCATGCAGACATTCATTCATGTTGAGCCAAACCAGTAGCACCAAACATATTGATACGCTACTTACATCTCCTACATATACATCTGAAGCACATACAGAACATTTTTACAGATAAAAATAGGTTTATGACAGTCGGGTTCATCTGTACATTCAGTCCTGAAGGTGCTGCCTAATTGGACTGAACTGGAGGAAGGATGCTTGAAATGGGAAGAGGTTTGAGGTTTCCGGTACAACCCCTATAAATGTTTTGTGTGCTGATGTGTTTTTCTTCACTTATTGAATTATATGTCTTTGGGTATGTCTTAGTTTGTTTATTTTCATTTTATACCTCCTAGTGACTATTAAAAAAAAAAATACAATTATACAGTCACCAAAGAGTGGCAACATATTTTATATGTTTCTTTCTACAATCTATGGAATATAGTTTTGTGTAAAATGATCCTGTCTCCGAAGTGTAACAAGTTCACTAGTCATCAGATTATTTTATTTTTACACACTCAATAATAATGTCAGCCCCAAGGTCCTATCCATGCTATCCCACCAATACAGTGTTCCTGCCTTAGGTGAAAACTATAAACAGTGCACACACGTTTATTGACTGCAATCCTTGGCATAGCATTAATATTTCAATTCATTTCAAGTAGCAGATACATATACTGCTAGTTAATTCACACCAATAAACACTAACAAAAAAGGGGCAGAACTGATTATAGTTAACTTTATGGCAAAGTTTAACCGAACTATTCCCACTGATCATGCCAATAAATGTTAAATGTTAACTATTAAATAATTATGGTACTATAAGGGAACCATACATTGTTTAGCCATATATTTGAACTGAACATTGGAAGTGCCATTAGGGGAATTTTAGATTTGAGTAAGAAGGGATATAAGGTTATGCAATTGTAAATAAGCAATAAAATATGTTTTGTTGAAATAAGTTTGTGACTAATGATGGGTAGTGTATTGTCATTTTAATGTGTGAATTGTTTCAATTATTTCGATTGTATGATTATTTTTTAGTCTGTAATGAAAAAAAGGAGTGGGACTTATATGAAACATATGTGAATATATCTCCATCCCTGATTCAGTAGAAGTGAAGAAGAAATAAATGGGACTTTTCAGTTGCCATACATACCTCATAAAAGCAGTCAGTGTAAATACACAATATTTATTGCTAAGTAATGATTACATAACATAATAGAAAATGCATTCATAGGTTTGTGTCCATATTCACAACATATAACACACATTGTATGTAAAACTGGCAACAACAAAATGATACATTGTGTAATATATTAAAACTGAATCAAGATAATACATTGTAGGATAGATAAAAAAATGTTTTTTATATATCAGAATCCTATATGACACGGACCACCTCAGAAACCGTATAAACAAAAATTAAATCTGTAGATATATGAAACTGGTTGAACCCTCCAATGAAGATGAGATGCTTAAAATAAACCCTACGCGTTTCATGGATTTATTCCACTCTTTAGGGCAAATGCATTAAAAATATATATATGAGCTAAATATAAAGTGGTGAAATTGCAACAAAAGTGTCGCTTAAGACGTCTGTCACAGGAGCCGAGGTACTGGGACCCAAGGAGTGGAAAAGGAGCATAAATCAAACCTCCAGAGGTGATGTGTAAAGGCTTCAATACTTAACCACTTGACCACTGGGCACTTAAACCCCCTTAATAACCAGACCAATTTTCAGCTTTCGGTGCTCTCACAGTTTGAATGGCAATAACTCAGTCATACAACACTCTAACCAAATGAAATTTTTGTCCTTTTTTCCCCACAAATAGAGCTTTCTTTTGGTGGTATTTGATCACCTCTGCGGTTTTTATTTTTTTCGCTATAAATGAAAAAAGAACGTAAATTTTGTAAAAAAATGAATTTTTCTTCATTTCTATTATAAAATTTTGCAAAAAAGTAATTTTTCTTCATAAATTTGGCCTAAAATGTATACTGCTACATATCTTTGGTAACAAAAAAAAAATAATTGGATAATATTTAGTCTGGGTGAAAGTTATGGGGTCTACAAGCTATGGTACCAATTACTGAAAATTGATCAATTTGATCACATCTGATGTACTGACAGCCTCTCTCATTTCTTAAGACCCTAACATGCCAGAAAAGTACAAATACCCCCCAAATGACCCCTTTTTGGAAAGAAGACATTCCAAGGTATTTAGAAAGAGGCATCGTGAGTTTTTTGAAGTTGTCATTTTTTCCCCACAATTCTTTGCAAAATCAAGATTTTTTTATTTTAATTTTTTTTCCACAAAATGTTCATATTATTAGGTTATTTCTCACACACAGCATATGCATACCACAAATTACACCCCAAAACACATTCTGCTATTCCTCCCGAGTATGGCGATACCCCATGTGTGGAACTTTTACACAGCGTGGCCACATACAGAGGCCCAACATGCAGGGAGCACCATCAGGCGTTCTGGAACACCCAGACCAATTCTGACATTTCTCTCCTACATGGAAAAATCATCATTTATTTGCTAGAAAATTACATAGAACCCCAAAACATTATATATGCTTTTTTAGCAAAGACCCTAGAGAATACAATGGCGGCCGTTACAACTTTTTATCTCGCATTGTATTTGCACAGCAATTTTTCGAACGCGTTTTTTTTTGGAAACAAAACAGTTTTGTGCTTAAAAAAAAAAAAACAGTAAAGTTAGCCCAATGTTTTTGCATAATATGAAAGATGAAGTTACGCCGAGTAAATAGATACCCAACATGTCACCCTTCAATATTGCACACGCTTGTGGAATGGCGCCAAACTACGCGACTTAAAAATCCCCATAGGCGACGCTTTAAATGTTTTTCCTGGTTACATCTTTTTAGTTGGAGAAGAGGTCTAGGGCCAAAATTATTGCTCTCGCTCTAACGTTCGCAGCGATACCTCACATGTGTGGTTTGAACACCGTTTTCATATGTGGGCGGGACTTACGTGTGCGGTCGCGTCTGTATACGAGCACACGGGTACAGGGGCGCTGTAATTTTTTTTTTTTTTTTTTTATTGTTCATTTTACTTTATTTATTTTAGTTTGACACCTTTTTCCCCAAAAATAAATGTTTTGGTTACTTTTATTCCTATTACAAGGAATGTAAACATTCCTTGTAATAGGAATATAGCATGACAGGTCCTCTTTACAGTGAGATATGGGGTCAACAAGACCCCACATCTCCCCTCTAGGCTGGGAAGCCTGAAAAAAAAAACGATTGCAGAGTATTGCGCGGGGAGTATTGCGCGGGGAGTATTGCGCGGGGAGTATTGCGCGGGGAGTATTGCGCGGGGAGTATTGCGCGGGGAGTATTGCGCGGGGAGTATTGCGCGGGAGTATTGTGCGGGAGTATTGCAGGGTACTGCAGAATATTGGGGGATACTGCGGAGTATTGGGGGGTACTGCGGAGTATTGGGGGGTACTGCGGGGTATGCAGAGTATTGCGGGGTATGCAGAGTATTGGGGGGTACTGCGGAGTATTGAGGGGTATTGCAGAGTATTGAGGGGTATTGCAGAGTATTGAGGGGTATTGCAGAGTATTGAGGGGTATGCAGAGTATTGGGGGGTACTGCGGAGTATTGGGGGGTACTGCGGAGTATTGGGGGGTACTGCGGGGTATTGCGGGGTACTGCGGGGTATTGCAGAGTACTGCGGGGTATTGCGGAGTATTGAGGGGTATTGCAGAGTATTGAGGGGTATTCAGAGTATTGGGGGGTACTGCGGAGTATTGGGGGGTACTGCGGAGTATTGGGGGGTACTGCGGGGTATGGCGGGGTACTGCGGGGTATTGCAGAGTACTGCGGGGTATTGCGGAGTATTGAGGGGTATTGCAGAGTATTGAGGGGTATTGCAGAGTATTGAGGGGTATTGCAGAGTATTGAGGGGTATGCAGAGTATTGGGGGGTACTGCGGAGTATTGGGGGGTACTGCGGAGTATTGGGGGGTACTGCGGGGTATTGCGGGGTACTGCGGGGTATTGCAGAGTACTGCGGGGTATTGCGGAGTATTGAGGGGTATTGCAGAGTATTGAGGGGTATGCAGAGTATTGGGGGGTACTGCGGAGTATTGGGGGGTACTGCGGGGTATTGCGGGGTACTGCGGGGTATTGCAGAGTACTGCGGGGTATTGCGGAGTATTGAGGGGTATTGCAGAGTATTGAGGGGTATTGCAGAGTATTGAGGGGTATTGCAGAGTATTGGGGGGTATTGCGGAGTATTGGGGGGTACTGCGGAGTATTGGGGGGTACTGCGGAGTATTGGGGGGTACTGCGGAGTATTGGGGGGTACTGCGGAGTATTGGGGGGTACTGCGGAGTATTGGGGGGTACTGCGGAGTATTGGGGGGTACTGCGGGGTATTGGGGGGTACTGCGGGGTATTGGGGGGTACTGCGGGGTATTGCAGAGTACTGCGGGGTATTGCAGAGTACTGCGGGGTATTGCAGAGTACTGCGGGGTATTGCAGAGTACTGCGGGGTATTGCAGAGTATTGCAGAGTACTGCGGGGTATTGCAGAGTACTGCGGGGTATTGCAGAGTACTGCGGGGTATTGCAGAGTACTGCGGGGTATTGCAGAGTACTGCGGGGTATTGCAGAGTACTGGGGGGTATTGCAGAGTATTGGGGGGTATTGCAGAGTATTGGGGGGTATTGCAGAGTATTGGGGGGTATTGCAGAGTATTGGGGGGTATTGCAGAGTATTGGGGGGTATTGCAGAGTATTGGGGGGTATTGCAGAGTATTGGGGGGTATTGCAGAGTATTGGGGGGTACTGCAGAGTATTGGGGGGTACTGCAGAGTATTGGGGGGTACTGCAGAGTATTGGGGGGTACTGCAGAGTATTGTGGGGGGTATGCAGAGTTTTGCGCAGGGAAGGAAGGAGTTAATGCAGGGATGGCTGAGCAGGGATGGATGGATCTGTGACTGCAATAGTCACAGATCCATCCCACACTGCTGCAGCCATCCGCGCTCTCCTCTCACGCTGTACCGATCGGTACAGCGAGAGGAGGGAAGAACCGGCGTCAGCAAGTGACGCGGTTTGTTTACATGTGATCGCGCCGTCATTGGACGGCGCGATCACGTGGTAAGGAGCCGCCACCATTGGCTCCTTACCGAGATCACTGACGCTGCGGGTCCCGTGGACCCGCCGAGCGCCGTGACCGCGTGTGCGCGCCCGCTCGGGCGCGCGGATCTGACGCACGTCAGATTTGTTTACACACGTGGTCGCGCCGTCCTTGGACGGCGCGATCACGTGGTAAGGAGCCGCCGCCATTGGCTCCTTACCGCGATCATCGGTGCTGCGGGTCCCGTGGACCCGGTGAGCACCGGTGATCGCGTGTGCGCGCCCGGTTGGGCGCGCACACCTGACTCTAACGGAGGACGTCCATGGACGTCCTGTTAGAGTACAGGAACCGCCCTATAGCCGTATTTCGTCTATAGGGCGGTGATTAAGTGGTTAAATAAGAAGCCATGACCTAGATGAGTGTGTACACAGTGTATGATGACTGGCGTCATGCACTGTGCACACTGCCCACACTCCTCTAGATAATAGCTTCCTGTTTAAATGATCACTAAAGATTTTTTTTTTAGCTAAATAGCTTCCTTTACCTTAATGCAGTGCTGTTTTCATGTTCTCATTGTTCGTTTTTTGCTTTAAAGTAGCTGTAATACTTCTTTGATCTCCACACTTCCTGTTTGTCTGGCTACTTATGAAAAATCTCATGGCAGATTTTCACTGTGGTCTAAGCTGTGTGTCTAAAACTCCGCAGGACCAATCAGATTCATTTTAAAAACAAAACGCTGCCCTGGATTTGTTTTTGTTCTGTGTGTCTTCTCTACTTCCCAGAAACATGAAATCATTTTAAAAACTAAAGTGAAACTAGAGGCACATTATATGATTGATTTTTATCTATTTTCAATAATTTTTAAAAGGAATCGGTTAACTTTTATGTCTCTATACCCTTTAAACAGTCATTTCAGCAAGAAATAATGTTTCCTTTAGTGACCCTTTAAGTATTGGGGTTTATACACATCACCTCTGGACATTCCTTTCCTGTGGAGGTTTAATTTATGCTCCTGTTCTACTCCTTGGGTCCCAGTGCCTCAGTTCCCGTGACATACGCCTTGAGCGGCACTTTTGTTGCAATTTCACCACTTCATATTTAGCCCATATATATTTTTTATGTGTTTGCCCCTGAAGAGTGGAATAAATACTTGAAACGTGTAGAAATTATTTTATGCATCTCATCTTCATTGGAGGGTTCAACCAGTTTTTTATATACAGTGCAGAAAATAAGTATTTGAACACCCTGCTATTTTGCAAGTTCTCCCACTTGGAAATCATGGAGGGGTCTGAAATTGTTATCGTAGGTGCATGTCCACTGTGAGAGACATAATCAAAAAAAAAATTCCAGAAATCACAATGTATGATTTTTTTAACTATTTATTTGTATGATACAGCTGCAAATAAGTATTTGAACACCTGAGAAAATCAATGTTAATATTTGGTACAGTAGCCTTTGTTTGCAATTACAGAGGTCAAACGTTTCTTGTAGTTTTTCACCAGGTTTGCACACACTGGAGGAGGGATTTTGGCCCACTCCTCCACACAGATCTTCTCTAGATCAGTCAGGTTTCTGGGCTGTCGCTGAGAAACACAGAGTTTGAGCTCCCTCCAAAGATTCTCTATTGGGTTTAGGTCTGGAGACTGGCTAGGCCACGCCAGAACCTTGATATGCTTCTTACAGAGCCACTCCTTGGTTATCCTGGCTGTGTGCTTCGGGTTATTGTCATGTTGGAAGACCCAGCCTCGACCCATCTTCAAAGCTCTAACTGAGGGAAGGAGGTTGTTGCCCAAAATCTCGCAATACATAGCCCCGGTCATCCTCTTCTTAATACAGTGCAGTCGCCCTGTCCCATGTGCAGAAAAACACCCCCAAAGCATGATGCTACCACCTTCATGCTTCACAGTAGGGATGGTGTTCTTGGGATGGTACTCATCATTCTTCTTCCTCCAAACACGGTTAGTGGAATTATGACCAAAAAGTTATATTTCTTTATCGTACATCACGGGACACAGAGCGCATAGCCATTACATATGGTTATATGGGTACCTTCAGGTGTGGACACTGGTGTAATCAACTTCACAGGAAGTTCCTCCCTATATAACCCCCTCCCACTGAGAGTGCTTCAGTTTTTTCGCCAGTGTCTTAGGTGTTGGTCTCGTCTAGCTGTCCCTCGGAGGTCTCGGGACCCAGGATAGCTAGCCGGATCCGTCCGAAGTGCTTCAAAGCCAAGGTGTACGGTACCCGGGCCCTGCCTGAGTGGGGTGTTGCCTATAATGCCTCTCCTTGAAGGGCTGGATTCTGGGCTCCAGTGCCTTGGTCTCTCCCAGGACTAAACGCTACTGATGCCAGGATGCTATATAGGTCCAGGGGTGTGGGTTCCTTAAACACAGGACCCCGGTCCCTGAAGGTCCGAGACAATACCCACGGAGATGGGGGAAGATTGGGCCTCTTGCAGTTTGCAATACCCTGCGGCGTGGAGCAGGTAAGAGGGAACCTGCGGGACTTGGTTCGACAGTAGGTATCCCCCTGGGGGTTCTGGGTTGGCTAATAGTATGCTTGTGCATCAGCCACTATCTCCACTATGTCTGTGTGGGCAGGATGGGATACTAATGTTTACCCAGATAACATGTAGATATATGTATACTTGTGTAAGATATATATTTGCTACTCACCCCAGGTCTGCCTGTTAGCATTGATACTGCAACCCCACATGTTTTAAAGAGGAAATTGCTGGTGAAAACTCCTGTTTCTTAGGAAGCCCATGGGGACAGCTTCCTCTCTGTGTGTGCACTACAATAAGATTAGTGCTTACCTGGTGTCTGTTGGTGCTGCCTGGCGCTGGTCCATGTTGTTTCCTCTGCTCTGCTTCCTCCATGTGGTTTTCAGCGTGGGGGGGGTGCGCGCGCGTGCACGCCGCCTTTTATAGCGTCGGCGTGCGTTGGGGGGGCGGGCCAGCAGCGTCAGGGTCTGTTTAAAGGAAAAACTTTTTCTCTGGCTGGTCTTTCCCTCCTGGAAGCAGAGGAAGAAGGATACAGAGCGTGCAGCTGGGTCTTTTGGCCACACAGGGACACCTAGTGGCGGTTTTGTGGATCTTCAGGTCTAGGACTTAGTTCCACTATTGACCAGAAAAAAAAAAAGGGAGTTATTTTTTTGCTTAAAGGGACTCAGCCTTAGATCCAGCAGTATCTGAGTCTACCTTGGACTCCGGCTAACGGGCATTGGTGTGTCAATACTCACAGGTTTCCTCAGTATTGCCACCTCCCAGGCGGGTAAAAAAAATTTTTTGAAAAAAAAAAAGGAAATTATTTTTTCATTTTCCACATACCTGTCCTCATATTGGTTACTCCTAGCTGCAACAGTCAGGTGTTGGCTATAGGGGTGACTCAAGGTTGTACAATGGCTCCAAAGGGATCTGGACCAGCCAAGGCTGCTAAAGGTGCCAAGAAGCAAAAGGGGTCTCCATCGGGGTCAGAGGAGTTGGGCCAGGCTTCAACGGCCCCACCCTCGCCAGTTAGAACACCGAGTGGCATAGTACAAGAGCCATTGGGGGTGCTGGGGGCAGAGGCGGCCCCCGATCCACCCATTCCCGTTTACGTGACGGAAGAAATGCTAGCAGCCACCATGAGTGGGCTAGAGAAAAGGTTAACTGCGTTGTTTGCCCGTCCTTGGCCAAGTAGCAAGCGGGCTAGATCCCCCTCACCCAGTGTGGGGTTTTCAGATGCGGAGGTCTCCTCTTCAGAGGAACGGGACCCACAAGGGGATCAGGCAGACCCAAGTCCCGACGGTTCAGACAGGGAAGGTTCCACTATAGATGAATATTTCTCGGCCTCTCAAGCGGAGAGCCTGTGGATCCAGTCTTTGACAGATATGGTTCGCACTGCCTTTAAACTGCCAGTGCCAGAACTAGTAGCCCCGGAGGTTTCCTCATTGGGTTCTTTAAAGGCTCCATTAACTTGTGCGTCTTTTCCAATGCACCCCCTTCTGCGGAACGTGATTTACCAGGATTGGGCTCGACCTGATAGAATCTGTGTCCCTCCTAAAAGATTCTCTATTCTCTATCCTATGGAAGAGGAATATTTAAAGAAATGGGCACTCCCCACAGTGGACGCGGCCATTTCCTGCGTGAATAAATCCCTGACCTGTCCGGTTGAAAATGTCCAGATGTTCAAGGATCCGGTCGACAAGAAATTCGAGACCCTACTGAAAGCCGCTTTCACCTCAGTAGGTGCCATGGTTCAGCCAGCAGTAGCAGCCATTGGTGTTTGTCAGGCCTTGAAGGATCAGGCAAAACAGATATTAAAGGACATGCCGGCTCAGCATACTCATGAATTAGCAGAATTCCCTAGGGCTCTCTGCTTTGCAGTAGATGCTATTAAGGACTCCATCCAACAGGCATCCCGTTCATCTCTACTGATGGTTCACATGCGTCGTCTTTTGTGGCTAAAGAACTGGTCAGCAGAGGCACCCTGCAAAAAGCTTTTAGCAGGGTTTCCCTTTCATGGGGGAAGACTATTCGGAGAAGACCTAGATAAATATATCCACACCATATCAGGTGGAAAAAGTACTTCCTTACCGGTCAAGAAAAGACCGCGTGGGCCCACGTTTAAACGACAGGCCATTGTAGGCTCGGCCCCTTCGACTTCTCGTCAGTATCGACGGCCTCCCGGGCGTCCAGCGGTTAATAGCCGCCCACAGGGTCAAGCCGCGGCAAACAAGAGACCCTGGTCTCGCAAACCGGCTAAACCAGTCATCAAATCAGATTCATGAAGGGGCGCCCCCACTCTCTCGGGTGGGGGGAAGACTTCGGTTTTTCTCCGAAGTCTGGAAGGCCAGAATTCCCGACTCTTGGGTTCGGTCCGTGGTAGCTACGGGATACAAACTAGAGTTTCGAGAAATCCCCCCTCCTCATTTTCAGGGGTCAAGTCTTCCAAGCGACCCATTAAAAAGGGCCTCTCTCGTAAAGGCGTTGGATCGCCTATTGCTCCAAGGAGTAATTGTAGAAGTACCAACCCAAGAATGGGGTCGGGGATTCTACTCCAACCTTTTTGTTATACCAAAACCCAATGGCGACGTCAGGCCTATATTGGACCTCAAACGCCTAAATCGCTTTCTAAAGATTCAGACCTTTCGTATGGACTCCATACGTTCAGTGACAGCCAGCCTGCATCAGGGCGACTTTCTAGCATCTATAGACATAAAGGATGCATATCTGCATGTGCCGATTTACCCAGCACACCACAAGTTTCTTCGTTTTACGATAAATCAAAGTCATTTCCAGTTCGTAGCCCTCCCTTTCGGGTTGGCAACAGCTCCGCGGGTATTCACAAAGGTGTTAGCCCCGGTGCTAGCTGTCCTAAGGACAGAAGGCATCTTGGTCCTGGCATACCTGGACGATCTCCTGGTTATCGACAGATCAGCTTCCAACCTCAATCATGCAGTAGTCCGCACAGTGCGGCATCTAGAAGAATTCGGGTGGATTGTGAACCAAGAAAAATCAAGGTTACAACCCACAAGACAGTTGGAATATCTAGGCTTTCGGTTAGATACAGAATGCCAGAGGGTATTTTTACCTCAAGGAAAGATCAGGTCGTTGATTCAAACGATTCAAATAGTCTTAGGCAAAAAGAAGCCGACTATTCGCCTATGCATGCGACTGCTGGGAAAGATGGTGGCCGCCTTCGAAGCAGCGCCCTATGCCCAGATCCATACCAGAGTTCTTCAGGCAGCTATTCTCTCTGCTTGGAACAAGTCCATACAGGCATTAGACCATCCATTAGTTCTTTCCCCAGGGGTCAAGCGCAGCCTGTACTGGTGGCTGATCCCTCAAAAATTGTCAAAAGGGAAAACCTTTTGCCCCATCACGTGGAAAATAGTAACCACAGATGCCAGCCTAACAGGTTGGGGGGCAATCTTAGGAAAACGGACCCAGCAGGGACAGTGGTCAGAGGCAGAAAGTCTGCTTCCCATCAATGTCCTAGAGATCAGAGCTGCTCGGTTGGCCCTGGTCGCCTGGACTCTCCCCCTGCAGGGTCTGCCAGTAAGGATACAGTCCGACAATGCCACGGCGGTGGCATACATAAACCACCAGGGGGGCACAAGGAGCCTAGCGGCTCAAAGGGAAGTAAACCTGATTTTCTCATGGGCCGAAGCCCATGTACCCTGCATCTCAGCAGTGTTCATCCCAGGGATAGACAATTCTCAAGCAGATTTTTTGAGTCGTCAACAGTTACTCCCGGGAGAGTGGTCTCTTCACCCCCAGGTATTCCAAGAGATTTGCCAAAGATTCGGAGTTCCCGATGTGGACATCATGGCAACAAGATTCAACAAGAAATTGGACAAATTCGTATCCCGAGCCAGGGACCCCTCGGCCTACAGGACCGATGCGTTGGTTTGCCCCTGGCACCAGTTTTCTCTCCTGTATGCGTTCCCTCCACTACAGATGATTCCCCGCCTTCTACGAAGGATCAGGGTGGAGCGCAGGCCGGTGATCCTGGTGGCCCCAGCCTGGCCCAGAAGGGCTTGGTACGCACTCATCGTGAGGATGTCAGTAGGGGCACCGTGGCCACTCCCCCTGCGCCCAGATCTGCTGTCTCAGGGCCCGATCTACCACCCTGCTTCACAGCAGCTAAATTTGATGGCTTGGCGGCTGAATCCCTAATTCTTAAGGGCAGAGGCCTCTCAGCCCAGGTCATATCTACGTTAATTCAGGCTAGAAAGCCAGTCTCTAGAAATATCTATTACAGAGTCTGGAGGACCTATGTGGAGTGGTGCGAGTCTCAAGGAGGGCATCCTCGCAAGTTTTTTATTGACAGGATCTTGCGATTCCTCCAGGTTGGCGTTGACAAGGGGTTGGCTCTTAGTACTCTAAAGGGGCAGGTGTCTGCCTTATCGATATGGTTTCAAAGGCCTTTGGCCACGCATTCGCTTGTGAAAACCTTCTTGCAGGGGTTCTTGCATGTGAATCCCCCTATTAGAGCTCCCCTCTGCCCCTGGAATTTAAATCTGGTCTTGTCAGCATTACAAAGGCAGCCGTTTGAACCTCTGACAGAAATCCCTCTTGTGCTGCTAACCCGAAAGTTGGTTTTCTTGGTGGCTATGGCTTCGGCCAGAAGGGTCTCCGAGCTGGCAACCTTGTCTTGCAGGGAACCGTACCTGATTCTGCATAAGGACAGAGTGGTTCTGCGGCCTCAGCCTTCTTTCCTTCCTAAGGTCATATCCAGTTTTCACTTGAATCAGGACCTAGTCCTACCATCCTTCTTTCCTACTCCCCAGTCCAGAGAGGAAAGATTGCTTCATACTTTGGACGTGGTCCGAGCCATGAGGGTTTATCTCAAGGCTACAGAAAAGATTCGGAAAACAGATGTGCTTTTCGTTCTCCCGGATGGCCCCAAGAAGGGTCAGCCGGCTGCCAAGTCTTCCTTGGCTAGGTGGATTAAGCAGCTGATTTTTCAGGCCTATGGTCTGAAGCGCGTTCCACCTCCCTTATCAGTTAAGGCCCATTCTACGAGGGCCATGAGTGCCTCTTGGGCGGCACACCATCAGATCTCTATGGCACAGGTTTGCAAAGCGGCAACCTGGTCTTCCGTACATACGTTTACTAAATTTTATAAGTTGGACGTCACAAAAGCTACGGACGCAGCATTTGGGCAGGCGGTCCTACGGGCAGCAGTATAGAATCCTCTGGCCCGGTTCACGCCCCCTTTTTTTCTGTTGGTGAAGCTATTTTTTACCTCCTGATATATTTTCTGTTTGGCTATTTTTGGCCTTACGGTCTCCCTCCCTTCATGGAGCATTGCTTTGGGACATCCCATATGTAATGGCTATGCGCTCTGTGTCCCGTGATGTACGATAAAGAAAAAAGGATTTTTAATAAACAGCTTACCTGTAAAATCCTTTTCTTGAAGTACATCACGGGACACAGAGCTCCCACCCCTCTTTTGGGGAACATTGTGTAAACTGAAGCACTCTCAGTGGGAGGGGGTTATATAGGGAGGAACTTCCTGTGAAGTTGATTACACCAGTGTCCACACCTGAAGGTACCCATATAACCATATGTAATGGCTATGCGCTCTGTGTCCCGTGATGTACTTCAAGAAAAGGATTTTACAGGTAAGCTGTTTATTAAAAATCCTTTTTTTGGTCTCATCTGACCACATGACTTTCTCCCATGACTCCTCTGGATCATCCAAATGGTCATTTGCAAACTTAAGACAGGCCTTGACATGTGCTGGTTTAAGCAGGGGAACCTTCCGTGCCATGCATGATTTCAAACCATGACGTCTTAGTGTATTACCAACAGTAACCTTGGAAACGGTGGTCCCAGCTCTTTTCAGGTCATTGACCAGCTCCTCCCTTGTAGTCCTGGGCTGATTTCTCACCTTTCTTAGGATCATGGAGACCCCACAAGGTGAGATTTTGCATGGAGCCCCAATCCGAGGGAGATTGACAGTCATGTTTAGCTTCTTCCATTTTCTAATGATTGCTCCAACAGTGGACCTTTTTTCACCAAGCTGCTTGGCAATTTCCCCGTAGCCCTTTCCAGCCTTGTGGAGGTGTACAATTTTGTCTCTAGTGTCTTTGGACAGCTCTTTGGTCTTGGCCATGTTAGTAGTTGGATTCTTACTGATTGTATGGGGTGGACAGGTGTCTTTATGCAGCTAATGACCTCAAACAGGTGCATCTAATTTAGGATAATAAATGGAGTGGAGGTGGACATTTTAAAGGCAGACTAACAGGTCTTTGAGGGTCAGAATTCTAGCTGATAGACAGGTGTTCAAATACTTCTTTGCAGCTGTATCATACAAATAAATAGTTAAAAAATCATAAATTGTGATTTCTGGAATTTTTTTTTTTGGATTATGTCTTTCACAGTGGACATGCACCTACGATGACAATTTCAGACCCCTCCATGATTTCCAAGTGGGAGAACTTGCAAAATAGCAGGGTGTTCAAATACTTATTTTCTGCACTGTATATATAAAATCTGTGTGTGTGTGTGTGTGTATGGCTGTTATATTTACAGATATATATAATCTGTGTGTGTGTGTGTGTATATATATATATATATATATATATATATATATATATATATATATAGACTAGAATGTATTATCTTGATTCAGCAGTCACATATTAGACAATGTATTGATTTCTTGTTGCCAGTTTTACGTACAATGGGCTAGATTCAGCAAAGAGTTACGCCGGCGTATCTCCTGATACGCCGTCGTAACTCTGCGTGAGTGGGGTCGTATCTATGTGCCCGATTTTTAGAATCAGTTGCATATTTACGCTGGCCGCTAGGTGGCGTTTCCGTCGATTTACGCATCAAATATGCAAATGAGCTAGATACGCCGATTCACGAACATAGTTGCGGCCGACGTATCCATTTGTGTCGTTTGTTAGGCTTATGCCCGGTGTAAAGTTACCCCTGCTATATGAGGCGCAGCCAATGTTAAGTATGGACATCGGGACAGTGTCGTATTGTACGTCGTTTGCGTAAGTCGATTCAGAATGGGGCTAGGCGTAAGTTACGTTCACGTAGTTTATATTGACTATTTGCGATGTGATTTGGAGCATGCGCACTGGGATACGTTCACGCCCGGCGCATGTGCAGTTCGTTCGGCGTGTCGTTTACGTTGGGTCACGTTTGGTTTACATACAACACGCCCCCTACCTGCCCTATTTCAATTACGCAGGGATACGCCGCACATTTACGCTACGCCGCCGCAACTTACGGAGCAAGTGCTTTGTGAATACAGCACTTGCCTGTAAAAGTTGCGGAGGCGTAGCGTAAATAGGATACGCTACGCCCACACAAACTTACGCACATCTACCTGAATCTAGCCCAATGTGTGTTACATTTTGTCAATATAGGCACAGACCTGTGAATGAATTTTCTAATATGTCATGTAATAATTACTAAGCAATATTATGTTTTTACACTGACTACTTTTCTGTTGCCATACATAACTTGTATAACGTCTCATTTATTTCTTCTTCATTAGCCTGTAATGAATCGTCGAACATTATTTGATGTTTAGACACTCATGGCAGCAGCTCGGATTTTTTTTTTTTTGCTGGACTGAATACAGTAACCTGAAATCTGGTTGCCCAACTGAAACATGTATGTACCACAATAACTGATTAAAGGGTATCTAACGTAGTAATGTTTTAGTTTTGGATAGTATGATGGGATGTTAGAACCCATGTCAGGTTTTATTGATGTTTATGTCCCCTCTGGGGAGTTTATATCCACCTTTTTATTTCCTCTAGTGATGTCACAGGACTAAAAATTATGAGCAATCCAAAATTTGTGTTGTCACCACAACAGGAATAGACAGAAAATCTTTCAAAGGAGACAATAGTTCAATTGACGGCTGTCTAAAAGATTTTTCTCAGTTTGGAGGCTAGAGTTATATAGTTGGTAAAGTTAAATAAAGACAGATTCATCCAGTTCAACCTATATACTGTGTAGTTGTATGCGTGTGCAAATAGCACTTTGCATGCAGTACACCTGTATATTGTGTTCGCTAAACAATCTACACTCCCTGATACCACCACTTACTGTGAAAGAGAGTGCAACATCTTACTGCTGTAACTGTAAAGAACGCTTTACACAGGAAAAAAGAAATATAGTACAATAAGTGCAGCACTAATACATGGTGATCAACTTAATGACAACCAAAACCAAAAAAATTAATGTATATGATCCAATGGTGGATCTCCCAACAGGTGGGTGAGTCACTCTGGGAGATGGGTGAATCACAATGCAAATGAATGGATGAGTGAATAAGTATAGTCCATTGACAAATCTCCCAACAGGTAAGTAGATCACTTCAACAGGTGCATGAATAACAATTCAAGTGAGCGAGTGGGAAGTGGATGTTATCTTGTGAGATAAATGGCTTTTCTGTACCAATGAAACCTGAATTATGGCTATATATATGGAAATTTGAATAAGGTTGAGGTACATATCATACAGCTTTATGTTTATATGTGAGCTATATATGTTAATAGCTAAATTTATTATATTATGGTTATATGTTTCATTACATCATTTCCTGTCTGTTTTTCAATTTCCTGTCTCCTCCCCTAGTGGGAGGTGTTTTGAATTTGTTTCATTTAAAGTCCAGCAGTATGGGGGTGCAGAGACATGCCCCTGTTGATGGCTTTGAGCCGAAACGCGTCGGCTATCATGTTTAGTACCCCATATTGCTTTTTATTATTCACGTGATTTTACGTATCAATATTATTTTTTCAAATAAAACCTTCACAGGTTTAGTTTGATCTGCACCATCTGGAGCATTTTCTTTATTTTTTCATATCCACACACGTTCTGCCGATTCAATGAGGTATCCATTTGAACAGATCAATTCAACTATCCAAGCCAGAGCGACCATCTAGGCAGAGTCCCAGGTCTGTCAAGACCATTACGCCTTCCTAGACTTGCTATTATTATTAACACGTGAGTCCACCACTGTTGGTAAGAGTACCTACTTCATTTCCTTGTTGTTTGGATGATTGCTACAGAAAATCCGTTTATCTCACAAGATAACATCCACTTCCCACTTACTCACTTGAATTTTTATTCATGCACCTGTTGAAGTGATCTACTCACCGGTTGGGAGATTTGTCAATGGACTATACTTATTCACTCATCCGGTCATTTGCATTGTGATTCACCCATCTCCCAGAGTGACTCACCCACCTGTTAGGAGATCCACCATTGGATTTTATACAGTCATTTTTTGGTTTTGGTTGTCATTACATTGATCACCATGTATTAGCGCTGCACTTATTGCACTATAACTCTTTACACAGTTTAACATTAAACCGCTTCTTGTCCAACGTCATTATGTGGCGGCAGCTTTATAAAAGATCTTTCATTAAACTTTTTTTTTTTTCCCAATACTACAGTCCCCGTTGATAGATTTGTATACTGCAATTAAATACCCTCTTAAGCGCTGATTCTACAAGAAGAATTTGTTTCCATTTTGTAATCGTAATTCATAACTGAAACCCTCCATTCTCCTTATTAATTATATTGCCTCTCATTTCACGTTGTGTCCCCAGGACATAAAGTGAAGGGGGAAAAAAACTGACAGCAGTTTTACCAATGTATAATCTAACTAAAAGGAGAAAAAATGGCTTGAGGCCCCATACACACGATCGGACATATCCGATGAAAACGGTCCGCGGACCATTTCCATCGGATATGTCCGATCGGGAATTTGATCCGATGGCGTCACCGCCACGTCACCGCACCAGGAAGTAAAACACTTCCGCGCATGCGCCGAATCCATTCGGCGGCGGCGCGGCGGCCGTGGGGGACGACATGTCTGCTGGTAAGTGTACTAACCAGCAGACATGTCGGGCGGACAGATTCCACCGGATGGATTTCAAAGCATGCTTTGAAATCTGTCGGGTGGAGAAATCTGTCCGCTAGCCCATACACACGAGCGGAGATGTCTGCTGAAACGGTCCATCGGACCGTTTTCAGCGGACATATCCCCTCGTGTGTACGAGGCCTTAGATCTACTTGGAATATTTAAAAAGACAGATCTCATTTAGTTATGAGTAACAATGGCACTTTAAAGCGGAGCTCCACCCGATTTTTAAGTCAATTGTAATAATACTATAGCTAAAAAAACATTGCTGAAATGGATATTTATGTTTATTAAAAATTTACAGTACCTGAGTTCTTCATTTGCCTTCCGGTCTGGAGCCTTCGGGTTTTCCTCAGGTTATTCTTATTTCCTGTCCCACGCAGTGTCTTCTGGGAGCTTCTGTCATAGCTCCCTTGTGATCCTATTCTGGCCTAGACGAAACATTGCGTGATTTCGGGGACCATTGCAGCTGACGCCGCTGGTCCGCGCTGCGTGTGCGCATGCGCGAGATTGAGCGGTGGATGCTGGGAACACAGCATCACCGCAACCAGGAAGTCCCTGCCCGATTGTAATGCCCACACTAGAAATGGCAACGGAAGGAATATAAGTGTTTTTACATCACACAAAGAGAGCGGAGCGGACGTTAGAGCGGAGAGAAGTACGTTTATTTAAGCCCTGCAATTAGCTATGTTACTAGACTAAAAAAAAAACGTAATTGCATGGGAGATCCGCTTTAATTCCAGTCACGTTTTATTTTTGATGAAATTGAAGGATTTTTTTCTCCACTCATGTGCCTTTTTAAAAAGTTACTTTATATTTAGAATTAAAACCTTTATTGAGTAAGTCAGATTCAATAAGGCCATACCAAATTTCCATCCCCTTAAATCTGAGTGATTTGCTTAAAAAGCCCTTGTCACTACTGGATACTCAAGCTATTGACAGGCAAAAAAATCTGTATTTAGAATATTTATAAACCATGCAGCAAAATACCCTTGATCAGCAGAGGTATCTGTATTTTAATTCTGTAGCAAAATTAACACTTCCTGGAATATCGATAACAGACTTCCTGAAGGCCACCAACACCTCTTCCTGACCCCCTATGTCAGCAGCAGCATAAAGAGAACTCTCAGCAGAGGTATCTGTATTTTAATTCTGTAGCAAAATTAACACTTTCGGGAATATCGATAACAGACTTCCTGAAGGCCACCAACACCTCTTCCTGACCCCCTATGTCAGCAGCAGCATAAAGAGAACTCTCATACAGTGGGGATCGAAAGTCTGGGCACCCCAGGTAAAGATTTGTATTATTGTGCATAACGAAGCCAGGGAAAGATGGAAAAATCTCCAAAAGGCATCAAATTACAGATTGGACATTCTTATAATATGTGAAAAAAAGTTAGATTTTAGTTCCATCATTTACACTTTCAAAATTACAAAAAACAAAAAAATGCCATCTGCAAAAGTTTGGGCACCCTGCAGAGTTAATATCTTGTGCTGCCCCCTTTGGCAAGTATCACAGCTTGTAAACGCTTTTTGTAGCCAGCCAAGAGTCTTTCATTTCTTGTTTGAGGTATCTTTGCCCATTCTTCCTTACAAAAGTCTTCCAGTTCTTTGAGATTTCTGGGCTGTCTGTCATGCGCTGCTCTTTTAAGGTATATGCATAGATTTTCAATTATGTTGAGGTCAGGAGATTGTGAAGGCCATGGCAAAATCTTCAGTTTACGCCTCTTGATGTAATCCCCCGTAGATTTTGAGGTGTGTTTAGGATCATTATCCATTTGTAGAAGCCATCCTCTTTAACTTTAGCTTTTTCACAGATGGAATCAAGTTACCATCCAAAATTTGCTGAAATTTTATTGAATCCATTTTTCTTTCTACTTGTGAAATTTTCCCTGTGCCACTGGCTGCAATACAACCCCAAAGCATGATTGATCCACCTCCATGCTTAACAGTTGGACAGAGGTTCTTTTCATTAAGTTCTGTGCCCTTTCTTCTCCAAACGTACCTTTGCTCATTCCGGCCAAAAAGTTCTATTTTAACCTCATCGGTCCACAGAACTTGTTTCCTAAATGCATCAGGCTTGTCTATATGTTCATTTGCAAAGTTGATTTTTTTTTTGGTGAGGGCGTAGAAGAGGTTTTCTTCTGGTGATTTTTCCATGAAGACCATATTTGTACAAGTATCTCTTTATAGTGGAATAGTGTACCACAACTCCAGTGTCTGCCAGATCTTTCTGGAGGGATCGTGCAGTCAAACGCGGGTTTTGAATTGCATTTCTCACAATCCTGCAAGCTGTTCTGTCTGATATTTTTCTTGGTCTTCCATATCTTGCTTTAACTTCCACTATTCTGATGACTGCCATTTCTTAATTACATTCCGAACAGAGGATATTGACATCTGAAAACGCTTTGCTATCTTCTTATAGCCTTCTCCAGCTTTATGAGTGTCAACTATTTTCAGTTTCAGTTTTCTAGACAACTGCTTAGAAGAACCCATAGTGCTGATTGTTGGGGCTAGATGAGTCTGGGCATTTAAAACCTTTGAGATTGACATCACCTGGTTTTCCCAGACGATGATTCAGAACAATCCATGACACTGGCAGGTCTCCGTTTTGCAAAGGGTGCAGTGCACGCTATAATTTCTGCAGGGTGCCCAAACTTTTGCAGACGCCATTTTTTTGTTTTCTGTAATTTTGAAAGTGTAAATGATGGAAATAAAATCTAACTTTTTTTGACATTATAAGAATGTCTAATCTGTAATTTGATGCCTTTTGGAGATTTTTCCATCTTTCCTTGGCTTCGTTATGCACATTAATACAAATTTTTACCTGGGGTGCCCAAACTTTCGATCCCCACTGTATGATCAGCACTCAAGGCCACTGCACAGTAAGTCCTGACAGTGTGCGTAATGTGTCAGAGCTTTTGGTGCTGAGCATGCACATTTCCTTCTACTGTTGAAATGCCATGATGACCTAGGGCAGGGGTAGGCAACTCCGGCCCTCCAGCTGTTTTGAAACTACGAGTCCCATGAGACATTGCAAGAAACTGACAATCAGAGGCATGATGGGATTTGTAGTTTCACCACACCTGGAGTGTCGAGGTTGCCTACCCCCGATCTAGGGGTTGGGAAGAGGTGGCACTGATGTCCGCCCCTATGGCTCTCTTACTGACACTCCCAGAGGTGTAGATTTTGCTGTTGAATTTCAATACAGATATCTGCTGATTAGGTGCCTGCAGCAGACTGGGTTTCTGTACCCTCTTAATTCTGACTCCCTTTCTATCTTTGAGGAGGGTCAGGTGGTGACAAGGTCACAATATAAAAGTGTAGAGATACAGTAGTAGTATTCTAAATACATTTTACCACCAAGTCAGTTTTTACCTACATTTTCCTACAAAAACGTTTATACCCTTTCATTAAAGCTTATTACTGTGGCCTGTAGTAAGCTATTCCGTAAACAATTTTCTTAGACTGTAATGTTTACAAGCATATTTTTAGTTATAATAGCTGGGAAAATGCAAAGCATTATATATACCAAATGTTTAGTGCCATCCAGTGGCCTTTAGATGAAAATGAAATTACTAGTTTAAAGCCACTGTAATATATATTCAAGGAAGGTGTTCTATGTACATGTAAAAAATCCACTTAATTTAACCACTTCTGCTCTTGAGTAATTGTTTTCCTTTTTGCATAAAGGTAAAAAAAAAAATTTTTGGCCATAAAATTACTTAAAACCCTCAGAATATTATAAATATTCTGAAAGCAGAGACCCTGTAGAATAAAAAGATAGCAGTTGCAATTTGTTATTTTGCATGATAGTTTCACAGCTTATTTTCAGGAAAAGCTATAATAAAGTAAATTTTAGTGCACAGAATTACAATAAAACACCCACTTTTTGGATAAAATATAAAAGATGGGTTTGGGTCACGTAAATGGATACCAAACATGTTAAGTCTTAAAATTACATGCAAACGTGACCTAGCAGCCTCTGGAATTGAGGATAGCGTGTCATGGGTGGAGAGGATTAGCCTGAGACTGTCTGAGCAATCGATGCACGAGGACAGCGTCTCCTCCTGAAAGGTGACAGATTGATTTATACTACTTAGCTGTTTTAAATTTTTGTATCTTGTAAGTGTAATCGAAATGGGGGTGGTTGTTCCAACAATAGCTATAAACTAGTTGAAATTACGCTATGTTGAGTTTTTCTCTTTCTCATCAAAGCACCCATTAAGTGATGATTGAATAGATGGAAGACTGAACAGGCGGATGACCTTGAGCTTTTTTTTAAAGCGGAGCTCCACCCGCATTTTTTTTTTCAAAGTCGGCAGCTACTAACAGTGTAGCTGCTGACTTTGAATAAGGACACTTACCTGTCCTAGGCGCCCGCGCTGACGGCCCCCGCCGATGCCGATCCTCGATCCCGGCACCGCCATCCACAGTCAGGGAAACAGGCAGTGAAGCCGTGCGGCTTCACTGCCCGTTTCCTACTGCGCATGTGCGAGCAGCGCGGCACTTTGTGAATGGTCCGGCTGCTTTCTGGGATACACACAGTTCCCAGAATGCAGCGCGGCCCATTCACAAGACTACACCGAGAAGAGGAGGAGGAAGAAAACCACACCGCGGAAGATGAGGGCAGATTCGGGACTTCCGCATAGCAACAGCCCATTTAGGGTGAGTATTTTTTTTTTCCATTTTTTTTTTTTTTCTTTTCCATTTTTGAAAAAAAAAATAATCAGGGTGGAGCTCCGCTTTAAGGCTTCTATATTTTAGCAGTCTGGTGAGTGCATACCATTAGGGGGAAAGTGATTGACAAGGTGCAGACACTTTACGGATAATAGGGATTTTAAACTAATGACTGTCCATCTTATCACCCAGTATCACACTTCTCTTATTGGACTTGATGAGCTTCAGCCACACTTACACCTTGTGTGTGGTAGTGAGTCCTGCTTTGAATACCAATATCTAGAGACTGTAACAAACCCCCATGTGATAACATTGGGCAGATGACAGGTAATCTTTATGGACACATTGGGGGCTTATTAGACCCCAATGTCTCCCTTGCCCTTCAGAGCAGCTAAATAAGCACAGATTTGCTCAATGGGCAGGTAAACTACACCGCCCAAATTATGAAAGTGTATATAGCCCCCTTTATAACTTTGCTGTTACAGCTGGGAGCCAGCTGAAGAAAATGGGCATAAGCTTGTAGCTTCTACTGCAGCCATGAGCTTGTGCTAAACCTTTCACTATTTGGATGTACTATGTATGTCCAAAGAGCAGAGGTGGTCAAATAATGTTGGTCTGTGTTAATATACAGTATATATAATTATATACATAGGGCAATTATATATGCTCATTACATATACTGTGGGTCAGTTGGTTCCTGCATTGCATTTGCTGGACAATGGTTATGTTTCCTTCTTATACTGTAGTTACTCCCTATGTAGCCAACATCTTTACTCAGCAGTTTTTAGTGATTTTTCCTAGAGCAATCATTGCCAATGATTATCTGAAAATTAATTGCTAAACATGGGGAACAGGGAAGTGTAGCATGTGGTAATGGTAGATAACTAAAGATCATAAGTAATGATCCAAAGTCCTGTGCTAATTTGAAATACTACTACGTGCAATCTAAAGGTGTGATCACGAGCGATTTAATCACAGGCAGTTTTATTCAGCTTGATTGTACTAGCAATGATTGTAGGGGTTAACCTTCAAATTTCTTTATTTAAAACAAAATTATGCAAGATCAAAGATGGCAATAATTTTCCATGCTTACAGTGACCTTTTCACAAATGGAAACTGGAAGCAAATACCTGTGAAAACAGAAGGAATGTGTATCTTTCCTGCTGTGCTCACACCTCAACTCTGATCTTAAGGAATGGTCCTCTACCCTGCTTAAGATTTAGATCTCCATGGTCCCCTGCAGTGCTCAAAGGTTGTTCCTGCTGGCCTGTATGTCACTGCATTCTCCTGCAATGACATGGATGTCAACAGTAAGCAATTGTGACAAGAGGAACCACAGCATTTGAATGAGAAATAAACACTTTATCCCATCAGAGTTGGAAAATGGTAGAAACTCTGTGAAATGTTTATTACTGTTTATTTACTTTTTATTAAATGTGTATTACTTTGTCGTCTTGTTCCTGGTGTCACAGGGATATGAATTAAGAGGCAGTCCTCCCATAAAATCACATACAGCAATAAAAATTTAATAAGATTAACTTTTCCCCACTGGGTAACAAAAAGCAATACTAACAAAAAGTTATTTTAATACATACTTTTTATTTTTAAGTGGAAGTATACAGAAGAGGTGGTGGCGACATAGAAGTGAAAAGCACTTTCAATTTTCTTGCACAGCAATTTGAAACACAAAGCACAGTGGCGTGCACCGCTGCCTTTAATTAAATGTGAAGCTAGTTGTTGAGTCAGGTCATCACTCTTTTCCTTCATACTCATTTTCCACCATTGATTGGTTCTAAGCCAACTGCAGTAACCTTTCATGTACTACACTCGTGTGTCTGCCATAAGTGCATTATCTGGGGAAAACTTAATTTACTAAACACACAATGCACAAGTTTATACTCTAATTTGTTTTCAAAACTTAAATTCTCCAGATAGAGCTTTTTTTTTGGTGGTATTTGATCATCTCTGCGGTTTTTATTTTTTGCACTGTAAACAAAGAAGTGCGACAATTTTGAAAAATCAATATTTTTTACTTTTTGCTATAGTAAATATCCCAATTTTTATGTTTATTTAAGTTTAGGACGATACATATTTTTGGTAAAAAATTGACAATAAGCATATAGTGATTGGTTTGCACAAAAGTTATAGCGCCTACAGAATAGGGGACAGAATTATGACTTTTTTTCCTTTTTTCTTTTTACTAGTAATAGCAGTGATCTGTGATTTTTATTGGGACTGCAATATTATGGCGGACACATCGAACACTTTTGGCACATTTTTGGGACCATTCACATTTATACAGCGATCAGTGCTATAAATATGCACTGATTACTGTATAAATGTGGCTGGCAGGGGAGGGGTTAACACTAGGGGGCGAAGAAGGGGTTAAATGTGTTCCCTAGGAGTGATTCTTACTATGCACAAGGGACAAAGCATCGGTCTCCTCTCCCTGACAGGACGTGGATCTGTGTGTTTACACACACATCCACATTCTTGGCTGTGTAATGGCTGATCGCGGGTATCTGATAGGCACGCGCGCGCCCCCCAGTGGCCGGAGGAGCAGAGAATAGACGTCCTCCCAGCATTGTAGAGCCACCTTGTGGCCGTCAAAGTACAATGGCCAGGATACGAAGTGGTTAATAAATTAAAATATATATTAAAAAATTGTTTAGCTGCATGCACTTGCAACTCGGATAATAAAAGTATCAAAACATACTGCCTGCTAGATCAGGCACAGTAATGTTCAACCCCTGTGTAAATATGCTTTAGGAACAGCCTTCCTAGGGGGATTTTTCACAACCACCAATAAAGTAGGCTTTTCTGAAACTTCTTGAAAACATGCTGCAATCATTTGTCATGTTTCAGAGCTTCTTCCCAATAATGGCACATTCCAGGCTGAAGAGAAAAAAGAAAAAAAGAGGGCGCACTGACCTAGTACATTACCTTATATAAAAATGTTTATTAATTAAAATGGAATAAAAGCAATGGTCTTACTCACAAAACGAGCATGGGTATACACTTTTCTGACAAACAAACTGGCTTTCCTGGCCCCTATGGGTGGAACTTGTAGGGGCCAGGAGAATCCCCCACATCAAGTTCCACCTGTAGGGGCCAGGAGAGCCAGTTTGTTTGTCAGAAATGCGTATACCTACCTATACATTTTTCTTATTTCTCTTTAGCCATATGAACACCCATAGTTCTGAGGAGGGCTGCAAGACTATAGACCTTGCCTTAAAGACTGGATTACACTACCAGTATTTAGCGAAACACCAGAGAGCAGGAGAGATTTTTGTTTACATTCCAGGCTGGCCAGAGCTGTTGCCACTTTCTAACTGCCTATTTTGTCCTAGATTAATCTATATATGTTCCCAATTAAGGGATGGGGCATGGGACTGTGCGAATGCAAGTTGGGTATGTTGTATTTAGAAAGAAAAATATAAATATGACCTATAATGTTATTAACTCTGGAACCGAATTTTAATAAATTAAATAGCACATTAGATACAAATACAGTATAAAAAGATTGATCATATGAGAGATTGTATTTCACCATCTTGGTATATATATGAGGTCCAACATGTTTCGCCTGTTCAGGCTTCCTCAGGGACAAATATATAAAAATACAATAATCTACAAAAGTGAGAAAACAAAATTATATAAATGTCAAAAAGTACAAAGTAAACAAAACCATCTGTGGTAAAGATGATACTAACATTACCACAGAAACTTGGCATGCCTACATAGACAACACACATACTATGAAATATTTTTATATATATCAAAATTGAGATATGAAAACCAAATACGCAAGAGAAAAAAAAGGGTATATATATCAAAAAAAGAAAATTATAACATTAATTAAAAGTGCATTTGAGTATGTCATGCTACATTACCATTCCACCACATGTACATATAGATAGAGCGCAACAGCATACCTCCACGATGGACACAGACACGGGCCACAGGGAGTCAACGTCACGAGCCAGCCAGAAGTATGGCTGGGAGTGGCTAAATCAGGTAAGTGTTGGGTGTAAGGATCCTGCACACACCGGATGTCCTACCGTGGAGCATATAAGAGTAAGGATGAACATAATGTAGTGATTACAACTTCATATAGATGGCGCTATGTCATCAGGATAACTTGAAAAGTTGGATACAATAATATTCTATAGGGAGAAAGGGGCAGACTGAAAAACTCAAGCTGGCCGGCCTTATGCTTAATGGTACAGATAAAAAGGAAACATTTAAATAAATAAAAAAATAAAAGATGTTATGAATAATGTTGTAGTATATAATGTGTGCATCTACAAAAACCTATAAATTTGCTAGTATCTAATTTGGTTCAAAAAGAACCCAAGATCAAGATAATTGACCTAAGAGTATTACAATGAGCCAAGAGAATTAAACTCTCGGGTGCAGCATGTCAAATGTTTACCATGTTAAAGAAAGTAAAACATATATTATATAAATATACAAAACGTGTGGATACTTACATGTAATGATTAATATTATAGAAAGATGGCTAGCTGATACTTATATAAAGTAGAGGTGCACTATCATGTGCAGCTAAAACGACCGCACTTTTGCCCAGATGTCGATCTCGGACTGTATACCCTAGCTGGGGAGGTGATATGTAGATCCTAGGTGTAGTACTGAAAGGAAGAGCTGCGCTGTAGCGGAGCGAACACTGCATCAAAAGTATAAAAGAAAATAATTTTTTATATATGATAAAGATGAGCTGAATAAGGAAATAGTATGTAAAGGCACTTGCAACAAAGTGCATGTGTCTAGCCCTGAATGTATGCGAAGCTGACATTCGGCTGACTAACAAGACAAAAAGATTACCTTATGTGCTCAGTGTGTCTGATCACCGTCTTCCTGTTTTGGCTCAAGCAGCTGATGTGTGTTCAATGTGCTCCTAATATACCCCCCGACGCGCTGACGTTGCGTACGTCAGATCGTGGGTATGGGCGGGTTATGTGCAGCAAGGGAGACGTGGGAATGATGTCTCCTATGCAGAAGGAGCTATGCTGACGTAGCAGCACTGGAGATGATCGTAGGCCAGCACGCCCATGTGGGCGGAGCATACGTACAATAAGACATCCCAGTAAGGAGACGTGAATATTGCATAGCAGTGAGCGCACTACTGAGGATGAGCACAGCATCATAGCCTCCGCTGTGATTCAGGGCTATAATAGCGTCTGGTGCTCACCCCTGGGCGCCCATAGGGTGGAACAGATAGGTGATGCTGGGTCTCACACCTTTGTACCCCTGTTGAAGCGCTACTATATCGGGGTGACTTGGTGGTAACTGGATGTCAAAGATATGTGTAATTGTGTCTAGATGTGCACGTAGAGGAACATGCATGTGAGCCCCGTGCATGTGGGGATGGCAACAAGGAGGCATAAACTCAAAAATGCACTTACGTGACAGAAAATGCAGCAATGAGAGATAGACAATAATACAGGAAAAATAATAGTGAAGAATATATATAGAATAAAATAAAAAAGTAATCAACAAATATGGAAAGGTCAGGCTGTGGAATTCCCGAGTGTGATGTCATCAAAGATGCAAAGTATGGCATCCTATATAAATGACTTCAGTATACCAGGGAAAACCGTTAGTCCTGTTCTCCATTTTTCATTCATTTATTTAATCGTTTAAAAGTTGCTACAGAGAATATGGGAATATACCAGCTTCAATGGAAACTAGCGATATACATTTTACATATATTGTTGATACCTGGCCTCGACTGCTCTGGAAGTGCAGGGGCTTGAAGATGGAGAGACATCATTAGATCCATTGGATCAATTATAGGTTGGGGGTATATTAGGAGCACATTAAACACACATCAGCTGCTTGAGCCAAAACAGGAAGACACACTGAGCACATAAGGTAATCTTTTTGTCTTGTTAGTCAGCCGAATGTCAGCTTCGCTATACATTCAGGGCTAGACACATGCACTTTGTTGCAAGTGCCTTTACATACTATTTCCTTATTCAGCTCATCTTTATCATATATAAAAAATTATTTTCTTTTATACTTTTGATGCAGTGTTCGCTCCGCTACAGCGCAGCTCTTCCTTTCAGTACTACACCTAGGATCTACATATCACCTCCCCAGCTAGGGTATACAGTCCGAGATCGACATCTGGGCAAAAGTGCGGTCGTTTTAGCTGCACATGATAGTGCACCTCTACTTTATATAAGTATCAGCTAGCCATCTTTCTATAATATTAATCATTACATGTAAGTATCCACACGTTTTGTATATTTATATAATATATGTTTTACTTTCTTTAACATGGTAAACATTTGACATGCTGCACCCGAGAGTTTAATTATCTTGGCTCATTGTAATACTCTTAGGTCAATTATCTTGATCTTGGGTTCTTTTTGAACCAAATTAGATACTAGCAAATTTATAGGTTTTTGTAGATGCACACATTATATACTACAACATTATTCATAACATCTTTTATTTTTTTATTTATTTAAATGTTTCCTTTTTATCTGTACCATTAAGCATAAGGCCGGCCAGCTTGAGTTTTTCAGTCTGCCCCTTTCTCCCTATAGAATATTATTGTATCCAACTTTTCAAGTTATCCTGATGACATAGCGCCATCTATATGAAGTTGTAATCACTACATTATGTTCATCCTTGCTCTTATATGCTCCACGGTAGGACATCCGGTGTGTGCAGGATCCTTACACCCAACACTTACCTGATTTAGCCACTCCCAGCCATACTTCTGGCTGGCTCGTGACGTTGATTCCCTGTGGCCCGTGTCTGTGTCCATCGTGGAGGTATGCTGTTGCGCTCTATCTATATGTACATGTGGTGGAATGGTAATGTAGCATGACATACTCAAATGCACTTTTAATTAATGTTATAATTTTCTTTTTTGATATATATACCCTTTTTTTTTCTCTTGCGTATTTGGTTTTCATATCTCAATTTTGATATATATAAAAATATTTCATAGTATGTGTGTTGTCTATGTAGGCATGCCAAGTTTCTGTGGTAATGTTAGTATCATCTTTACCACAGATGGTTTTGTTTACTTTGTACTTTTTGACATTGATATAATTTTGTTTTCTCACTTTTGTAGATTATTGTATTTTTATATATTTGTCCCTGAGGAAGCCTGAACAGGCGAAACATGTTGGACCTCATATATATACCAAGATGGTGAAATACAATCTCTCATATGATCAATCTTTTTATACTGTATTTGTATCTAATGTGCTATTTAATTTATTAAAATGTATTTTTTACGAATATAAACTTTGTCTGTAGTGTTTGATCGCTGCGGTTCCAGAGTTAATAACATTATAGGTCATATTTATATTTTTCTTTCTAAATACAACATACCCAACTTGCATTCGCACAGTCCCATGCCCAATCCCTTAATTGGGAACATATATTTATTATTTTTAGGGACGGTAATGATGTTGGCTATTTATATATTTTAGTTCATGCTTGCTCTATATATACATTTTCCGTAGATTAATCTAGTTTGCAATACACTGATTTAAGTATTCTAAAGATCATTATCTGTATTTATCAGTGTGTTAGTGGGTAGTGAGCGATTTGGTTGTGTTACTTTGGTGTTAAAACGTCATTGGGTAAAATTGAGAGTGAAAAATGCTGCTGCTCAAGAAAATCGCTTTAGAATAAACAGCAGTCACTGTATTACAGGAAGTGGAAGATCAGTGGGTCTACTGGCAGGATTAACGGGTAAAACCACTGTTACAGGGGACTCATTAACACAGCTGTTTTTGTTTGTTTGTTTGTCCTACTTAGGGTAGAACAGCTCTGCAGCTATTGTATCTATTGTATGTTTTTGTATCTATTAAGATATAAGAAAAAAATCTATACAAAGACTGGCCCAGAGAAGGTTTCTCTCCTCCGCCAGGATATCCAGAAAATTAGGGAGAGGACCACTGCAGTGGAAGGCAGGGTGAGTGACATTGAAGATCAGAATCCCCATGTGACGCGGGATGTGCAGGTGGCGGCTCAGCTGGCCCGCCAGGCCTATGATAACACCGACGACATCGAAAATCGCATCAGACGCAATAATGTCTGCATAGTGGGGATTCCCGAGAAAGTGAAGCATAGGGACACCACAGCGTTTATTGAGAGATGGCTACAAGAGGTGTTCAGCAAGGAAGCATTCTCCCCTCTATATGCGATTGAGCAGGCACCCAGGGTGCTGCCACGTCCCTTCCCACCAGGCAACCCCCCAAGAGCAATGCTGGCAAGGCTACTGAATTACAAAGACCGTAAGGTGGTGCTGTGACTTGCAAGGGAGAAAAGTGCAGTGCAACACAATGGAACCAAAATATCCTTTTACCCTGACTTTTCGGCAGGAGTAGAACGCAAACGCTGAGGTCAAAAAGCGACTACAAAAGCCACAGCTCCCCTATGCTATGCTATCCTTTTTCCTGCAAAGCTCTGCATAACAGCCAGAGACCAGAACCACTTTTGTATACGCACAGGAGGCAGCAGGATGGCTGGATCAACTCGAACAGGCTCTACGCCGCCAGGGTCGTGGCAAGGGAGAAGGTTGATGCTTTCTGGATCATTTGCACCAGGCATTAAGGGTGCCCATTATCCCTTCTGAAGCTTTCATTTGGCTAAATGAGGGCCTACACTTTATTCCTATACTCAGCGAATGGCGTTCCACCCAAGAAATACATTTTTGTTATTTGTTTTTTTCCTTATCATTTTAACCACTTGACCACTGGGCACTTAAACCCCCTTAATAACCAGACCAATTTTCAGCTTTCAGCTTTCGGTGCTCTCACAGTTTGAATGACAATAACTCAGTCATACACTGTAACCAAATGAAATTTTTGTCCTTTTTTCCCCGCAAAAAGAGCTTTCTTTTGGTGGTATTTGATCACCTCTGCGGTTTTTATTTTTTTCGCTATAAATGGAAAAAAAAACGAAAATTTTGTAAAAAAGTAATTTTCCTTCATAAATTTGGCCTAAAATGTATACTGCTACATATCTTTGGTAACAATACAAAAACAATGGATATTATTTAGTCTGGGTGAAAGTTATAGGGTCTATAAGCTATGGTACCAATTACTGAAAATGTATCAATTTGATCACATCTGATGTACTGACAGCCGCTCTCATTTTTTGAGACCCTAACATGCCAGAAAAGTACAAATACCCCCCAAATGCCCCCTTTTTGGAAAGACGACATTCCAATGTATTTAGAAAGAGGCATTGTGAGTTTTTTGAAGTTGTCATTTTTTCCCACAATTCTTTGCAATATCAAGATTTTTTTATTTTTATTTCTTTTCCACAAAATTTTCATATTAGCGGGTTATTTCTCACACACAGCATATGCATACCACAAATTACACCCCAAAACACATTCTGCTATTCCTTCCGAGTATGGCGATACCACATGTGTGAGACTTTTACACAGCGTGGCCACATACAGAGGCCCAACATGCAGGGAGCATCATCAGGCATTCTGGAACACCCAGACCAATTCTGACATTTCTCTCCTACATGTGAAAATCATCATTTATTTGCTAGAAAATTACATAGAACCCCAAAACATTATATATGCTTTTTTAGCAAAGACCCTAGAGAATACAATGGCGGTCATTGCAACTTTTTATCGCGCATGGTATTTGGACAGCAATTTTTCTAACGCGTTTTTTTTTTTAAATAAAACCGTTTTGTGCTTTAAAAAAAAAAACAGTAAAGTTAGCCCAATGTTTTTGCTTAATATGAAAGATGAAGTTACGCCGAGTAAATACATACCCAACATGTCACCCTTCAATATTGCACACGCTTGTGGAATGGTGCCAAACTTCGCTACTTAAAAATCCCCATAGGCGAAGCTTTAAATGTTTTTACTGGTTACATCTTTTTAGTTGGGGAAAAGGTCTATTGCCAAAATTATTGCTCTCGCTCTAACGTTCGCAGCGATACCTCACATGTGAGGTTTGAACAGCGTTTTCATATGTGGGCGGGACTTGCGTGTGCAGTCGCGTCTGTATACGAGCACACGGGTACAGGGGCGCTGTAATTTTTTTTTATTATTGTTAATTTTACTTTATTTTAGTTTGACACGTTTTTCCCCAAAAAATAAATATTTTGATCACTTTTATTATTCCTATTACAAGGAATGTAAACATCCCTTGTAATAGGAATATAGCATGACAGGTCTTCTTTACAGTGAGATATGGGGTCAATAAGACCCCAAATCTCACCTCTAGGCTGGGAAGCCTGAAAAAAAAAATCAATCGCGGGGAGTATTGCGCCGAGGGTATTGCAGAGTATTGTGCGGGGGTATTTCGCAGGGGGTACTTCAGAGTATTGTGTCGGGGGTACTGCAGAGTATTGTGCCGGGGGGTACTGCAGAGTATTGTGCCGGGGGGTACTGCAGAGTATTGTGCCGGGGGGTACTGCAGAGTATTGTGCCGGGGGGTACTGCAGAGTATTGTGCCGGGGGGTACTGCAGAGTATTGTGCCGGGGGGTACTGCAGAGTATTGTGCCGGGGGGTACTGCAGAGTATTGCGCCGGGGGGGTACTGCAGAGTATTGCGCGGGGGGGGTACTGCAGAGTATTGCGCGGGGGGGTACTGCAGAGTATTGCGCGGGGGGGTACTGCAGAGTATTGCGCGGGGGGGTACTGCAGAGTATTGCGCGGGGGGGTACTGCAGAGTATTGCGCAGGGGGTACTGCAGAGTATTGCGCAGGGGGTACTGCAGAGTATTGCGCAGGGGGTATTGCAGAGTATGGGAAGGAAGAGTATTGCCGGGGTTAATACAGGGATGGCTGAGCAGGGATGGATGGATCTGTGACTGCAATAGTCACAGATCTATCCCACAGTGCTGCTGCCATCCGCGCTCCCCCTCTCACACTGTACCGCTCGGTACAGAGAGAGGAGGGAGGAACCATTCATCAAATGACGCCGGTTTGTTTACATGTGATCGCTCCGTCATTGGACGGAGCGATCACGTGGTAAACAGCCGCTATCAGCGGCAATTTACCACGATCCGTGATCCAGGGGACGCGGCGGTCACGGACATTTCCGGGTGCGCACCCCCGGGCGCGCGGGAGCGCGATTCTGGGATCACGTTATATAACGTGATCCCAGAGTTAAGCAACCACCTTGCCGCCAGTATTTGACGGCGGCTGGTGGTTAAGTTCCTGTGCGGGCATTATGAGACTGTCTACACCGACTGTTCGGGGCCTTTTGTTATAATTGGTTTGCAAGAGACTCATCTGCAGGGGGATACAGTTGGGTTTTTACAGTATGCATGGGTGGGGAAAGGCCTATCATTCCACATACTTTGGCCTACCAGGAGCTGGACTCCTTAATTGACATATCTGGTAGATTTGTGTTCCTGTATTGTAAGATATACTCGGTAACAATGATTCTAGCTTTTGTGTATATTCCCCCCCCCCCCATTCTCACGGGAGGGGTTACAGTTACTGCTGTCTTACCTGGCTAACAAACCTGACACCCCGGTCTCAGGTTTTATTATGGGTAAATTTTAACTGCTATTTAAATCCCAGACTAGATAGGCAACCTCCGGTGGTACCCCTTAGGGTGGGGTGGGGTGGACAGACATATGGCGTATATGGCGTAAACCTGGTGAGTAGCACCCCTAGGGTGGAATATTTCCCACGGGGAGTGTCAGACCACTCCCTTTTGGCTCAAGTCGCCTTGAGATCGCCTTGCCAAGTCTGGAACTTTCCAAGTCTGGAACTTTCTATATCTATCTGGAACTTTCAAAGTTTGGAACTCTCCAAGTCTGTCTGGAACTCTCCAAGTCTGTCTGGAACTCTCCAAGTCTGTCTGGAACTTTCCAAGTCTGTCTGGAAGTTCCAGACTTGTAAAGTTCCAGACTGTCTCGGAACGTTCCAGTCTCGGAACGTTCCAGTCTCGGAACGTTCCAGACTTGGGAAAATTCCAAACTTGGCCCAGATAAATCTTAAAATGTGGTTCTGGAATGATTTAAGAGGTTAAGGTAGAAGACAAGACCAAGACAAGAGTGGGGTTTTTAAAGATCAGAAGTCTGGGATATAGTTGGCCTCATAAATTGTGGGGTATGAGGTGGAAAGGCGAAGCTAGTTTTGTGTTTCAAAAACCTTTTCCATAAATCCTAGCCAGGTCGTGAGATAACATTGGAGGAGTTGAGCAATACAGCTTGGCGACTGACCACCCACTGGCCTGCTGACTGTACATTCAAGATTTCAGTAAAAGTGAGCCAAATGTACAGTGCATCTGGTAAGTGTTTACAGCAGCTCACTTTTTCCACATTTTGTTATGTTACAAGTACCTTATTCCAAAATGGATTCAATTTGTAATGTTCTTCTAAATTCTACAACCAGTACCCCATAATGACATCGTGAAAGAAGTTTGTTTAAAATCTTTGCACATTTTTTAAAATGAAAAAAAAAACACATTAGTGTTCACAGCCTTTGTCACAACGCAAAGATGTTTTCACATGATTGGAGTCCACCTGTGGTAAATTCAGTTGATTGGACATGAATTGTAAAGGCACACACCTGTCTATCTAAGGTTTCACAATTAACAGGGCATGTCAGAGCACAAACCAAGCCATGACTTCAAGGATTTGTATGTAGACCTCTGAGACAGAATTGTCCTGAGTAGTGTTGCTCACGAATATTCGCATTGCGAATATTCGCTACGAATATTGCATATTCGAGTATTCGCGAATAACTCGAATATTGCGGCGAATATTAGCTATGGCGAATATTCGTATTTTTTCAAATTTATTTTTAAAACAGATCACATCTTAGTGATCTCCATCGACGTCTAAAAGCATTGCTGGTATGATTAGAGAGAGACCCTGGGCCGAGTAGCTGATGCGATTCTTTTATGTTGCCGAAAATTCGCGCGATATTCCTTTTGCCGAATATTTGAGTTATTCTGATTGGCTCTGATGCAAAAAAAGGGCGGAGAAGATAATCGCGCAATATTCCGTTTGCCGAATATTCAAGTTATTCTGATTGGCTCTGATGCAAAAGAAGGGCGCATCAGAGCCAATCAGAATAACTCGAATATTCGGCAAAAGGAATATTGCGCGATTATCTTCTCCGCCCTTTTTTTGCATCAGAGCCAATCAGAATAACTCAAATATTCGGCAAAAGGAATATCGCGCAATATTCCTTTTGCCGAATATTCAAGTTATTCTGATTGGCTCTGATGCAAAAGAAGGGCGGAGAAGATAATCGCGCAATAGGAATATTGCGCGATTATCTTCTCCGCCCCTCTTTTGCCCCCTTATTCTCCTTTCTTTTAAGTAGAGTTAGTGTAGAGTTAGTGTTTAGTGCATATTAGTTTAGTAATACAGGAAATGATCTCCGTTTATGAGAATTTCGCAATCATTTTCGCATTAGCGAAATTTCGCAAAAAATTTTTTGGATAAAATATCACAAATATTCGATATTAGCGAATATTCGCGAATATTCTTCTATATATTCGCGCAATATCGCGAAATCGAATATGGCGTATTCCGCTCAACACTAGTCCGGAGGCACAGACTTGGAAAAGGGTAAACAAAATTTCTGCAGTATTGAATGTCCCAAAGTGCACAGTGGCTTCCATCTGTAAATCTAAGAAGTTTGGAACCATCAGGACTCTTCCTAAAGCGGCCGCTCGGCCAAACTGAACGATCATGGAAGAAGGGCCTTTGTCACCAAGAACCGGACTGTCACTCTTATAGAGCGGCCAGCATTTCTCTGTGGAGAAAGGAGAACCTTCCAGAAAAACAACCATCTCTGCAGCACTTTACTTATCAGGCCTGTATGGTAGAGTGGCCAGACAGAAGCCATTGCTCAGTAAAAGGCACATGACATCCCATCTGGAGTTTACCAAAAATGCACACAAAGGACTCTTAGACCATGACAAACAATATTCTCTGGTCTAATGAAACAAAGATTGAACTCTTTGGTCTGAATGGCAAGCGTCATGTCTGGAGAAAACCACTCATTATCTGGCCAATACCATGCCTACAGTGCAGCATGGTAGTGGCAGCATCATGATGTTGGGATATTTTTGGCGGCAGGAACTGGAAGACTAACCAGGGTCCAGGGAAAGAGGGATGCAGCAATGTACAGAGACATTCTTGATAAAAACCTACTCCAAAGTACTCTGGACCTCATACTGGGGCGAAGGTCATCTTCCAACAGGACAATGACCCTAAGCACACAGCCAAGATAACAACTGAGTGGCTATTGGACAACTCTGTAAATGTCCTTGAGTGGCCCAGACTTGACCCCAATTGAACATCTCTGGAGAGATCTGAAGATGGCTGTGCACCGACGCTCCCTATTCAACCCGATGGCGCTTGAGCGGACCTACAAAAATGAATGGGAGAAACTGCCCAAAAATAGGTGTGCCAGGCTTGTAGCATCATGACTTGAGGATGTAATTGGTGCTAAAGGTGCTTCAACAAAGGTATTGAGCAAAGGTTGTGCATATTTACAGTGCCTTGAAAATGTATTCATACCACTTTGAAATGTTTCAAATTTTGTCATGTTTATGTATTAGACCAACACAAAGTGGCACATAATTGTGAAGTGAAAAAAAAATGCTAAATGGTTTTCCATTTTTTTTTACAAATATCTGAAAAGTGTGGCGTGCATTTGTATTCAGCCCCCTTTACTCTGATACCCCTAACTAAAATCTAGTGGCACCAATTGCTTTCAGAAGTTATCTAATTAGTAAATAGGGTCCACCTGTGTGTAACTTTTTCTCGGAGACCCGGTTCACACAGGGGCGACCTGTCAGGCGACTCAGCCGCCTGACAAGTCGTGGTTCGCAGTAGTCAATGGAACCATTCTAATAGGAGCAACGCAAGTTGCTCCAACTTAGAAAAGGTTTCCTGTACTACTTTGGGGGCGACTTGCATTGACTTCAATACAGAAGTCATTTTGCAAGTTGCCTCTCAAGTCGCCTTGAGATCGCCTTGCCGAGTCGCCCCCAAAGTTGTGCTGCCTGTGTGTGAACCGGCTCTTAGTATAAATGTAATTGTTCTGTGAAGCCCTCAGAGGTTTTTTTAGAGAATCTTGGTGAACAAACAGCATCATAAAGACCAAGGAACACACCAGACAGGTCAGGGATACAATTCTGGTAATTTTAAAGCAGGGTTAGGTTATAAAAAAAAATATCCCAAGCTTTTAACAGCTCACGGAGCACTGTTCAATCCATCATCAGAAAATGGAGAGTGTGGCACAACTGCAAACCTACTAAGACATGGCCATCCACCTAAACTGACAGGCCGGGTAAGGAGAACCTAAATCAGAGAAGCAGCCCTGAGGCCCAGGGTAACTCTGGAGGAGCTGCAGCGATCCACAGCTCAGATGGGAGTATCTGTCCACAGGACAACTTTAGTCGTGCACTCCACAAATCTGGCCTTTAAGTAAGAAGTAAGCCATTGTTGAAAGCCATAAAAAGTCCCTTTGGTGGTTTGCGAGAAGCCATTTGGGGACACAGAAAACATTGAAAAATTTGCTCTTGTCAAATGAGGCCAAAATATAACTTTCTCTTTCATTCATGGACGGACACAGCTCCGAATTATCTTGACCTTAGGTTATGTTCCGTCTATCAGGAGAGGACTAGGCAGACATGTTAAATGGTAAAAAAAACATTTAATACAGCAAAGCTGAACAGCACCGCCTAGGGGATGGGCCCTCTGGTCATAGCCCCTCTGCAGTCAGCAGCTCAGTTTTTTTCTGCCTAGCATGGGAGAACGACCTGGCTCCCTGGGGGCCCACTGGTCCTAGGAGAACTTTTTTTGGGTGAAAGTTGGTTTGCTTTTTGTGCCCACCCCTTTGTTTTTTGACACTGCTTGGGGACGTCCCTACTGTCAGGATTATTTGGAGCTGTGTCTGTCCATGAACGAAGAGGAAAATTAGGATTTTTGTACTCACCGTAAGATCCTTTTCTCTGAAGTTCATAGACGAACACAACACCCACCCCTCCTTTTTAAGTTTGTACTGCTTTTATATGAACTGAGCTGCTGACTGCAGAGTGAGGGGTTATGACCAGAGGGCCCACCCCCTGGGCGGTGCTGTTTGGCTTTGCTTTATTACATTTATTACCTTTTATCGGGATACACAATCGATGACGTCACACCTACAGCCACACCCCCCTACAGTTGTCAACACACATTAGAGAACACATAACCCCTTCAGCGCCCCTTTGTGGTTAACTCCCAAACTGCAAATGTCATTTTCACAATAAACAATGCAATTTAAATGCATTTTTTGCTGTGAAAATAACAATTGTCCCAAAAATGTGTCAAAATTGTCTGAAGTGTCCGCCATAATGTCGCAGTCACAAAAAAAATCGCTGATCGCCGCCATTAGTAGTAAAAATAAATAAATAATAAAAATGCAATATAACTATACCCTATTTTGTAAACGCTATAAAGTTTGCGCAAACCAACCGATAAACGCTTATTGCGATTATTTTTTTTTACCAAAAATAGGTAGAAGAATACGTATCGGCCTAAACTAAGGAAAAAAAAAATTTTTTTATATATTTTATGGGGGATATTTTTTATAGCAAAAAGTAAAAAATATTGTATTTTTTTCAAAATTGTCGCTCTATTTTTGTTTAAAGCGCAAAAAATAAAAAACACAGAGGTGATCAAATACCACCAAAAGAAAGCTCTATTTGTGGGAAAAAAAGGACGACAATTTTGTTTGGGAGCCACGACGCATGACCGCGCAATTGTTAAAGGAACGCAGTGCCGAATCTCAAAACCTGGCCGGGTACTTTAGCTGACTAAAGGTCCGGGTCTTAAGTGGTTAAAGAGACATTTTTCTGAGACATTTTTCTGTTGTTATTTTTTCAAATTACATTTTTTTTTCTTTTTTTATTGCATTTAAGTCTAACTATGAGATCTGAGGTCTTTTTAACCCCAGTTCTTATATTTAAGAGGACCTGTCATGCTTTTTTCTATTACAAGGGATGTTTACATTCCTTGTAATAGGAATAAAAGTGACCCATTTTTTTTTTTTTACAACAGTGTAAAAGTGTATAAAATAAATTAAAATAAATAAGAAAACAAAAAAATTATTTTTTTTAAAGCGCCCCGTCCCGACGAGCTTGCGCGCAGAAGCGAACGCACATGTGAGTAGCGCCCAAATATAAAAATGGTGTTCAAACCGCACATATGAGGTATCGTTGCAATCGTTAGAGCGAGAGCCTATGGAGATTTTTAAGGGTAAAAGTTTGACGCCATTCCACGAGCGGGTGAAAATTTGAAGCGTGACATGTTGGGTATCCTTTTATTCGGCGTAACATCTTTCACAATATAAAAAAAATTGGGCTAACTTTACTGTAGTCTTATTTTTTTATTAAAAAAAGTGTTTTTTTTTCCTAAAAAAGGTGCGCTTGTAAGACCGCTGCGCAAATCCGGTGTGACAAAAAGTATTACAATGGCCGCCATTTTATTCTCTAGGGTGTTAGAAAAAAATATATACATAATGTTTGGGGGTTCTAAGTAATTTTCTAGCAAAAAAAAAATGTTTTAAACTTGTAAACACCAAGTCTGAAAAACAGGCAAGGTCCTTAAGTGGTTAAGGTACAGCGAGCGCTACAATGGAGTATTTTAGAACAAAGCATAGTCATGTGTTAGAATAGCCCAGTCAAAGTTCAGACCTAAATCCAATTGAAAATCTGTGGCAAGACTTGAAAATTGCTGTTCACAGATGCTCTCTCTATTCAATCTTAAAGAAGTTGAGCTATTTTGCAGCGCTGCACCTTTTATACTTTTATTTACATTATTTGAGGTCTTGTAATTTACCTTTTCGTGTTAAGCCTGCAAAGTTTTTAATTGTGTTTTATGTGTGTGCGCTGATTGCCATTCATATTAAAAATGTCACTGTAGATGTGCAAAGCTGGTAGAGACATACCGAAAAAGACTTGCAGCTCTAATTGCAGCGAAAGGTGGTTCTAGAAAGTATTGACACTTTTCAGATATTTATTTGTAAAAAGTTTGGAAAACCATTTATCGTTGAAAAATAAATTGTCCCGGTGGGGCTTTAAAACAGCAAAGTTGAAAAAATATGGAGATGCAACGTGTAAAATACAACGTTTTATTATGAAAATGTTATGACATAAAAATAAGGAATAAGTTGCGACATGATGCACAGTATAAAAATATCCATACACAGATCATAATGTAACAATAAAAGGTACCACACCTATGGATGGTGTGGTACCTTTTCCAGGTGCTCCTTCGTCTGGTTACATACAGCCACCCCCAGATGGCGCCCTGCTCGGAGTGCACCAGTGATTGAGGACTCGGTTTTGGGAGATGCGGGTTGGGACATTCTCCCTTCTACCACCACACAAGAGCTCTGTTTGGGACTTCCATACCTTTTTATTCTGGTAAACACGCTGCTTTTTATCTAAATATTTCAATTAATTTTTCTCCTCTCCGCCCCTCATATGTTTCCCCTACCCCGTAGTCTGGGACCACCCATGTCCCATGACAGGGCAGGGTTCCTCTTGAGGGAGTGGATAGATGAGACAATCTATGTACAGTATTACTCATGAAATTATTCTCTTTCAGCTGCAACCAATAAAAAATCCTCTGAAGACCTCTTGGTCGAAACGCGTTAGAAACTGCAAATGCTTGTCACTTTTACAGGCCATGTATTTTATTCTTACATTATGATCTGTGTATGGATATTTTTATACTGTGCATCATGTCGCAACTTATTCCTTATTTTTATGTCATAACTTTTTCATAATAAAACGTTGTATTTTACACGTTGCATCTCCATATTTTTTCAACTTTGCTGTTTTAAAGCCCCACCGGGACAATTTCTTTTTCATTATATCGGGGTGTGCAGCCCTATCTCTCCACCCACAAGTCTGTCTCGTTTTTTCAAAAAAACATTTATCGTTTTCCTTCCACTTCACAATTATGTGCCACTTTGTGTTGGTCTATCACATAAAAGCTAAATAAAATACATTTACGTTTTTGGTTGTAACATGACAAAATGTGTAACATTCAAAGGAGTATAAATGCTTTTGCAAGGCACTGTATGTACATGTGATTTTTTTTCTTTTTAATAAATTTGAAAAGGTTTTAAATAAATGTTTTTACGTTGTCATTATGGGGTATTGCTTGTAGAATTTTGAAGAAAATTGTGAATTTAATCTATTTCTGAATAATTCTGTAACATAACAAAATGTGTAAAAAGTGAAGCGCTGTAAATACTTTCCGGATGCAGCTTCTTCTGTGATGCCTCTTAACCACTTCTCGACGGCCGTACGAATATATGCGGCCGCCGGGTGCTGCTGAATCTCTGACTGGACACATATATGCGTCCAGCGCTCTTCCTGGCCACTAGAGGGCGCTCGCGTGCATGCCCGCTGCATTCCTGAGGTACCGGTGCGCGTGCCTGGCGGCCGCGATGTCCGCCAGGCACTCGCAATCGGCGGTTACAGGGACAAGGCATGGATCTCTGTGTGTAAACACAGAGATCCATGTCCTGTCAGGGGAGAGAGGAGGCCGATCTGTGTCCCTTGTACATAAGGACACAGCATCGGTCACCTCCCCCAGTCACCCCCCTCCCCCACAGTTAGAACAGACCCAGGACACACATTTAACCCCTTCCATGCCCCCCTAGTGTTAACCCCTTCACTGCCAGTCACATTTATACAGTAATCGGTGCATTTTTATAGCACTGATCGCTGTATTAATGTGAATGGTTCCAAAAATGTGTCAAAAGTGTCCGATGTGTCTGCTATAACGTCGCAGTCCCAATAAAAATCGCAGATCGCCACCATTACTAGTAAAAAAAAATAATAATAAAAATTAATATTAATTCTGTCCCCTATTTTGTAAGTGTTATAACATTTGCGCAAACCAGTCGCTTTTTGCTTTTTTTTTTTTTTCTACCAAAAATATGTAGAATAATACGTATCGGCCTAAACTGAGAAAAATATATATATATATTTTTTTTTAAATGGGCTATTTATTATAGTAACAAGTAAAAAAAAAATTTTTTTTTCAAAATTGACGCTTTTTTTTGTTTATAGCGCAAAAAATTAAAACCGCAGAGATGATCAAATACCACCAAAAGAAAGCTCTATTTGTGGGGAAAAAAGGACACCGATTTTGTTTGGAAGCCACGTCGCATGACCGCGCAATTGTCAGTTAAAACGACGCAGTGCCAGAAGCTGAAGTTTCACCTGGTCAGGAAGGGCTATAGGTGTCCAGTAAGGAAGTGGTTAAGCAAGCCCATGGTGCTCGGGGAATCATTTGTTATGTATTTAAAGCTACAACATTTTTCCTAAAATCATAATAGTTTATTTTTAAATACACGCAAGTACAACTCCAAAGTTTAAATGTCGATTTTTTGCTGTAAAGAGATGTTAGTCTCCAGCCTTAATTTAGGTTCCTTGGTGCATTTTATTGTGATTCTTTTAACACCTATTGCTATAGTCCTGAAGGGGAAGGCCTTTTCCCCCCAAAACGCATTGGCTATGTCTGCTCTTAACCAATATATATTTCATAAGTACTCTTTTAAAGCCCTACTCTGGGTTACCTTCAACAAACATTCCATTTATGATTGCAATGAACCTTTTGCAGCAGCGTTGCTCATCTTACTTTAAAAAAAGTAATTAGTTACAGTTACAAATTACTTCTCCGAAAAAGTAATTGCGTTAGTGACTCAGTTACTACATTGAAAAAGTAATTAGTTACTCAGCAAAGTAACTGTGACTTTTTTTTATAATATTCTACAATGCAATTACATTCTATAACATCTTTAATATCAAAGATGTTTATATTAACTGATTGAAGAATAAAAACACTATATACAGTATTTTAGAACATTTGGTATTTAAATTAATTAAACTAAAATAAAAAAAGGTGTGCTGTCCCTTTTAAGTCTAAAAACCATGAATAAATTCATAAATAAGTGCAAAAAAGCAAATGTGAAAAAAAGTCCAAATGTAAAAGATGTGCAGTAATTCTTAGTGAAATAATGAAATCCACCACAAAAAGTATCTAATGAAGTAACAAGTCCATATGCAGTCGATGGGGCAAAGGTGCTCTGTGCTTAGGGAATTCCACTTAACAGTGCTCCAGTAAGCAAAGGTGCTCCTTAGAGCAAAAGAGGGGCCTGTTACCAAATGGAAAATAACTCGAATTACAGAGATCAAATGCGCACAAACTCCATCTCCAAAATTAGCACTGGCAACAGACTTCAGATAGGAACACCTTCATCAATGAACTACATGAACCAGCCCTTTGGCAAAGGCATATGTAAGGTTCAGATAGAACGATGTGCAATACAGTCAAATCATCTTTTAATAAAAAAGGAATTGCCTTTACATTAAGGCAGTTTAAAATAGCAGCAATGGTAAAAAAAATTAAAAAACGGAAACAGTGTTACCTGACTCGCTGGCATGTGATGGCATCACACACAGACTCTGACCGACGTGTTTCCCCACACGCAGTCCGCACTGGCATGAGAGAGAGAGAGTCACGTGTGCCACTCTCTCTCTTCCTCAGTCTGCTCTCTGACATTGTCGGCTGTGAGGAGACCAGCGCTGGCAGAAGCAATTACTCTGCTGCCATCTAGTGGCGGTAAATGTACTTGCGGTAACGCAGCCCAAGTAGTGGGAACGGCGTTACCATGAGGGGAAGAGTAATCGGTTAGATTACTCGTTACCCTCTAAAGTGGCTGCGTTAGGTAACGGCGTTTATTTAAACGCCATTACTGACAACACTGTTTAGCAGTAATTACTAAGAAAAAAAAGGTACCAGTACATGTAATGCTGCCATACCATATTTTGGCTCCAAGCTAACTGAGCAACATTGAAATGGTGCCAAAATTCTCCCATCTATGCTTGGCTTGTAGAAAACTACACATTTCATCATGCATGGAATGATAGTTTTTGGTTAGACTTTATTTGGGTGGATCTGTGGGTGGTGTCATTGGGGACTAATGCCACTGCCCCAACACCTACACAGTATGATCTTAAGAGCAATCCACACTGACAAGATTACACCAGCCAAGGAGCCCTAGAACTAAACAGGGTGCATCCAGGAGAGCAGACACCCTTGCTTAAGAGAGAAGCCTCTATTGTGCAAGTCCCCCTGGTGGATGGTCCCATCTCTGCTAGGAAAAAAGTAGTTTGATGGATGTGTTCTTCCTCGGATGTGGAACAAGTGCAGCCTGGTAAGAGGGGTCCACACCAAAGCACAATGTTCACTGTATTTGTAGATTATTTTAGTGCATGTCTGGTCATCGCTTATAGGTAAATCAAACAACTGAGCTGACAGTGAAGAAAGGGCATAAATTGACCAGGGGAAACCATGCCACAAAGATGCCACTGAACCGTACAATGAGAAGTCAGTCTACATACAGGTGAAACTCAAAAAATTTGAATATTGTGCAAAAAATAATTTATTTCACTAATGCAACTTAAAAGGTGAAACTAATATATAAGACTCATTACATGCAAAGCAAGAAAGTGCAAGCCGTGATTTGTCATAATTGTGATGATTATGGCTTACAGCTCATGAAAACCACAAAGCCACAATCTCAGAGAATTCGAATATTGTGAAAATGTGCAATATTCTAGGCTCAACGCGTCCCACTCTAATCAGCTAATTAAGCCATAACATTCCCGAGCCTTTAAATGGTTCAGTAGTTAATACAATCATAGGAAAGACTGCTGACCTAACAGTTGTGCAGAAAACCATCATTGACACCGCCCATAAGGAGGCAAAGCCTCAAAAGGTAATTGCAAAATAAATTTTACGAGTTTCACCTGTAGAAATACATGAACTCTAAATAAAGTGTCCTATACCACCTACAACATACAAACTGGTATCAATTATAGAACTGCTCTAGAATGAAAATTGTATGTACTGTTCAATAAATCTGCCATGTTTTTCTATGTTACAGTATTCAGAAACGTTCAGGCTTCCTTGCATCATGTGCTCTAGTGACATTACTTCCTTTAAATCTCCTGTGGGAAGATTCAAACGGGTACTTGGAATGTTATTAATAGGCTGGCAATTTGTGTCATCTTCATAAACCAATGTGGCAGAATACAAGCAAGTTCTGTACTTATACCAAGTATGTACATACCTGTGTTTTTTTACAGGAATTTTAAAGGGGTTGTAAAGTAAAAAAAAAAATCACCTTAATGAACGCTCAGCTTGGCCGTTGATTGGTTACAGTGTATGGATTGAAAGCAGCGCAGCCATTGGCTCTACGTGCCGGGGGGGGGGCGAGTGATACAGTGAGCGGCTATGGCCGCCGGCTGTATCACGGGAGCACGCCCGCAAGAACTCAACACCATGGGAGTACGCTCGCATGAAGGTGTTGAGTCCTTGCGCGGGGGGGGGGGGGGGGCCGAGACAGCCACAAGGGAACCCAGAAGACCAGGTTCATGGCCAGTCTGTGCAAAACGAGCTGCACGGTGGAGGTAATAACATGTTTGTTTATTTAAAAAATATATATATCTTTAGTGATCTTTTAACTGTATTTAGATGTGCAACAATTCCTTAAATACACTTTTACTACTTGGATAAGTGATAGCCACATTACATTTACAAGGAATTGTTTATTTAGAATTGGCATCTAGCTGTGGAAAGGTGTGTTGTCCACAGCATCAGCTGTAAAATATTCAGTTATCGGACGGAAAGGCTGTAAATAACAGAATAAAGAATTCTACTTTGCATGTGTTGACTTCTTGCCACATAGTCCTAAAGCAGGGCTACATTTTACTAGGATATGCATCCTGTGAGGTGTATTGCTGCCACCTGCTGGATAAAATGTTAATCAGCGTTACTACATAACCAAATGCTACAGGCTGAACCATGCAATCAGGCAGATAGTCATTTGTAGTATCCAGTTCAATAAAGACGTTCTGAAGGCAAAATCAAAAATGACATGACAGTCTGTGACTAGCATCAACAAAGCAGACTTTGTTTTTATCTGGTGATTTATTTTCTTGCTGCTATTTTTCAATTTCCTTTAACAGACCAATCTGTCCAGCAAAGGGTTGACGCAATCCATTTAACACTGACAGGTGTGCTTACAATGGGCTTTTATTAATTTAATTAAATGTCATTCCAAAAAGAGAACAAAAAACTGTTTCTGTAGCTGCTTAAAATGTGTTAGCGGGACTTATTAATGTTCTGTTCACTTATATAAGGTTCATCTAAATCTACTAGTCTATCTAGCACTACTCTCTCCAGGCAGTGCTGCTGTCCAAGGGTGGCTTCATTGCTCTTCTATAGATAAAGGAATATGACAGGAAATGTGTTTCTGGCCAGATTATCAGGTGAATATAAAGGAAAAACCTAAAATAAAAAGAAAACTATTGCAGCCACCACATCTAACGATTGGTAATCTGCAATACATTACATTTTTTTCTTTTACGTTTTAAATCTGTTTTTAAGCACAATAAGCAGCTGATTTAATCACCTACTGTTTATGCAGCTTCTTTATCTTTTAATCTTTGCCTATGTTCCTGTTTCGGTTGATGCCATGAATGCTGCCTCAGGTTTCCTGCTTTGGGCTGGCTCTATTCTTTTGCAGTGTCCTATGGAACCCCCCTGCATGCAGGAAGACAAAAAGGTGTGTCTCTCTACACTGTGTGCATCAATAGAAAATCACAGCTCTGTAGCCTAGGGTGCTAGGGTGCTCCCCCTTCCTCCAAGCTAAAAATGTGACAGACCCAACAAGAACAAGGGCTTTTGAAGTAGACTGGGGGCAAGCTTCCTACCCACTGATTTTGCATTTAGTAAGATGTTCTGGTTATATAATGTAAAAGGACATTATAACATTTAATGGTCAAGTAAGTCATAATGGTCTCTGCCAACTTGAAACTTGGTGAACAGATGTACAGTATGTGAAAAAGCTGGTTAATGAGATTTGGACAGCCCTGGGTCTTCTTAAATACTGTTGCAGGATAGTCTGGGGTCCTGGCATTTAAGGGAGCTACAATCATTTAGGAAGATGTCCTGTTATATAATGGAAAAGGACATCATTACATTTACCAGTTGAGGAAGCCATGATGGCAAAACTATGGACAGCCGCACACCAAACTAAACCTTAAAAAGCTAGCCTTTAATGGTAAAAAAATGAAAACGGCACTACAAAGCACAGCAAGCAGTGGGGTGTATAGCTGATGCGTTTCACACTAGGGTTCAGTGCTTAGTCATAGCTCAAGCTCCGAAGCCATGATGGTCATAGCCAAGAAGAGCTGGCATCAGAGCTGAACATCATTGAGCTCTGTCCAACACCAACAGCAGCTTCAGACTACCTGAGAGAAGAGGCAGCTGGCCTTTCTCCAACACCACTGACAGGGACATGTGATTTTATGCCAGCAGCATCTGTGGAGTTACAACAAACTTCCCCAGCTGGATCGCTGGCAACCCGGACAGAGGGTCTGAGACCTTTGCCCCACACCGTGGCAGTTCCTGAGGCCCAGGGTGAAAAGGTGGCAGTTTCTGCCAAGCAGAAGATGAGGTTTCAGGGGGAGAAGGGAAAACATTTGGTTGTCCTCTCTCTCCAATGGCACTGTAATGAGCATGGGATGTCTGGGGGATGGCACAGCCGCAGGGGCGTACCTAGAGCATTTGGCACCCGGGGCGGATCCAATATCTGGCACCCCCCCCCCACGTTAAAATGTAAAAACACCCCACTGTGCCCCCTGCATACCTCTGCATCCTTCAATATCTTTTTGTTACTACTGTGTACCCCTCTCCACAACTGCACCTCTGGACCACTTTACATTGCACAGCACCCTGCATCACTGGGCCCCTTTACATTACACAGCACCCTGCACCTCTGGACCTATTAACATTACACAGCCCCCTGCATCACTGGACCCCTTTAAAATTACACAGTACCCTGCATCACTGGACCCCTTTAAAATTACACAGCACCCTGCATCACTGGACCCCTTTACATCTCACAGCCCCCTTCACCTCTGGACCCTTTTACATTACACAGCAACCTGCACCTCTGGGCCCCTTTACATTACACAACACCCTGCACCCCTTTTACATTACACAGCCGCCTGCACCTCTGCACCCCTTTACATCACATAGCCCCCTGCACCTCTGGACCCTTTTACACTACACAGCCCTCTGCACCCCTTTACATTACACAGCACCCTGCATCACTGCACCCCTTTTACATTACACAGCACCCTGCATCACTGCACCCCTTTTACATTACACAGCACCCTGCATCACTGGACCCCTTTACATTACACAGCACCATGCATCACTGGACCCCTTTACATCTCATAGCACCCTGCATCTCTGGACCCTTTTACATTGCACAGCACCCTGCATCACTGCACCCCTTTTACATTACACAGCCGCCTGCACCTCTGCACCCCTTTACATCACATAGCCCCCTGCACCTCTGTACCCTTTTACACTACACAGCCCTCTGCACCCCTTTACATTACACAACACCCTGCATCACTGCACCCCTTTTACATTACACAGCACCCTGCATCACTGGACCCCTTTACATTACACAGCACCATGCATCACTGGACCCCTTTACATCTCATAGCACCCTGCATCTCTGGACCCTTTCACATTGCACAGCACCCTGCATCACTGCACCCCTTTTACATTACACAGCCGCCTGCACCTCTGCACCCCTTTACATCACATAGCCCCCTGCACCTCTGGACCCTTTTACACTATACAGCCCTCTGCACCCCTTTACATTACACAACACCCTGCATCACTGCACCCCTTTTACATTACACAGCACCCTGCAGCTCTGCCGCCCCCCCCCCCCCTCCCCACATGTCAGCTAAAAAAAAAAAAAAAATTTTTTTTTTTTTTTTTTTAATCGGGGTGGTGTCACCCCTCTAGCGGGTGTCACCCGGGGCGGACCGCACCCCCCGCACCCCCCTAGGGACGCCTCTGCACAGCCGGCTCATTTTCCCAGTAGCAGATCAACCATCAGAGTGGAGAAAGCTGTCCTCCCTCCCCAACAGTCAGCCAGAGCAAAAGAAACTGTCTTCCCTCCCCAGCAAAGATCCGTGCACCTCTGAGAAAGTACCAGAAAAATGTCATCCCGGCAGCCAGGTGAGGGTACAGGAAATGGAGCAGCCAGCTCGTTTCCCCAGCGAAAAAGCTGATGTAGAGAAGCTCCTACTCCCAACTGAAGCGCTGGCAACAGGGCAGAGCAGCGCTGACCTCTGCCTAGCACCTATAGTGTTAATGGAGGCTTCATGGAGTCGGGGCAGCTGGCCCTCTTCCCAGCAGCAGACCAAGCCTCAGAATGGTAAAGACCACCCAGCTGAAGCGCTGGCAGCTGGACAGAGATTCCACAACCTCTACTCCACACCTACTGATGACAACTATTCCCTGTGTCCCAGAATGGAGATCATATGGACCAACGATGTGGGTTCACTCTGCCCGACTAACGCAGGTCTAGACCAGGCAGAGGTTTAGGCCTGTGTTAGTCGACTTTGAATGGGGGGAGGAATGTGACAGACCCAGCCAGGACTGAGGATTTTGGAGAGGACTAGGGGTAAGCCTCCCACCCACTGTCTATGCATTTAATAAAATGTCCGGTTATATAATGCAAAAGGACATTATTACATTTAATGGTCAAGGAAGTCATAATGGTCTCTGCCAACTTGAAACTCAGTGAACAGATGTACAGTATGTGAAAAGGCTGATTAATGAGATTCGGACAGCCCTAGGTCTTCTTGAATACTGTTGCCGGATAGTCTGGGGTGGGGGTGAGATCACGGTTTGTGTTTATTGTTAAGTAGGTCTTTCCCATTGTTCTATTGTTTCTGTCTGATCAACTCTTGGAGATGAGATTAATCTGGTGGCCACTTTGATTTTTAACCAAATTATAGTGGGATGTTATGTGTTTGTTGATAAACTTACTGTTTAATATACTGTTTAATTATGATCATTGTTGGCTATGTAAAATTATATTCCTGTTTACAGTTTGTATTGTTAGGGTAATATGATCAGAAGGGGACTTTCCTCCTGTTGGGTATAAAGTATGTGTCTGAGTTTCAATAAACAGTCATTCCTTTGGTTCTATCCCATATTTTGTCTCTGTATGGTGATTGAGGTAAAAGGCTGGTATTCTCTCTTGGTCTGCTCGGAACAGTTTGGAGGGCAGGAGACACTGTTTGGCGTAAGGTTGCCCAAGCAGTTCCCTCAAAAACAGCCCGGCTGAAGACTTCACTGTCCCCTGTTAAACATTTCATGTGAAAAACTGGAAGTCCAGGGAAGCAGCACTGTGAGAGCAGGAGCCAGCAGCATCGAAACTTACAGATGCTGGGGTAAGAGTTGTAACAAATAGTTTACTGGGCACTTAACCAAAAATCTCCCACTCACAACTGTGGTAGGAGGGGAGAGAGGAATACAATGGGACATTAAGTGTGCCATAAAAACACACAGCATATTATAAGTGCCATATACATATTTTGACAAATATATCTATCAAAGGGTGTAAAAATGTATCAATGTATTTCGCAAGCAAGTTGCTTTCTCAGGATCCCCGCCACTTGATACTAAATTCAACGGTTATCCCCACAGCAAGGTGGAGAAGGTGCTTTGCACCATGGGAGGGACGAGATGCCCAAAAGAAAAATAGGCAGACATTTCCAAGGGCAAAATATCTGCTTGACATAGGGTCCAACCAACGACCTAAAACAGGTGTAATCCTATAGGATACCCTTATAAAAATTCTGATAATGTGTCTCCCTCCTTCCTACATTGATAACCAAATAAATACCTCTTTGTCCCCATAAAGAATACCAAGAAGAGTGTATTTAGCAGAGTTGGGATCCGCCCAAGAGTTGTATAAACAGCACCAACATAAACCTGCTTATCTCACTGAATGCTGCACAGTTCTGGGCAGAAAGCTTCCCCTTGTAAAATGGCACCATAGCATGTATAAAAAAAAAAATACATATATTTTGTCTTATCTTGTCCTGTATATTTTATGTAAATGCTCTTTTAAACCAATGTGTATTGAGAGAGGTCTTCGTGGATGCATTGGAAAAAGGTAGCCTGCCTCAGTCCATGAATGATCAATAATTGTGCTGCTGTTAAAACCTGGTAAGGAGGCCCATTCCGCAGACTCTTATAGGCCCATTTCTTTATTGACGACTGAGGTGAAATTACTGGCAAGGGTGTTAGCTACCAGACTGGCTAAATTTATACATAAACTAGTTTGCAGGGATCTGTCAGGATTCATTCCCTCCCGGTCAACGGCTCTTAACATCAGACTCCTCTTTCTTAATCTCCAGGTACCTGCTGATAATGCAGGCCAGAGAGCGATTCTTTCATTGGACGCCGCCAAAGCTTTTGACAGCGACGAATGACCCTATTTGTGGGAGGTCTTGGGTCGCTTTTGTCTGGATGACACTTTTATCAGGTGGGTGCGATTGTTGTATGCGGCCCCCACGGCTAGGATCCGCGTCAATGGAGACCTCTTGGACTCTTTCCTTTTGTTTAGAGGCACGAGACAGGGGTGTCCATTGTCATCCTTTTTGTTTGTATTAGCCCTTGAACCATTGGCAGCTCTGATAAGATCGTCCCATCGATCATTGGCTTCAGTAGGGGTCTGAGCATGGAAAAAGTTTCTCTTTACGGGGACGACACATTACTATACTTGGGGGATGTGGATGCCTCCCTTGCTGCGGCTATGGAGTTGTAGGGCTTTTCAATTAATTGGAGTAAGCCTATCCTTTTGCCTGTAGATGGCCCAATTGCTTCACTGCCGGATGCTGCAAGGTACCTGAAGGTAGTCTCTTCTTTTAAATATTTGGGGGTTCAGGTATCGGCTAATCCACAGAGGTACCTAGAGGAAAATCTCCTGCCTCTTTTCAAAAGATTGCAAATGACGTGCAACACTAGGTATAAACTCCCGCTTTCAGTTTATAGGTAGGATAAATCTAATCAAAAGTGTTGCCCTCAACTATTATATATCATGCACAATTCTCCACAGTGGATACCACGCAGATGGTTCACTCAGATAGATACTTTATTTAGGTCTTTGATTTGGAAGAAAAAATGTGCCCGTATTAGGCTTTCTACACTACAATATGGTAAAGATCAGTGAGGAGCTGCAGTCCCTAACCCCAAATTTTATTTTGTGGCTTCTCAGTTACAGCATTTGGGTGGGTTGGGGTATTTAAATTAATCTGACTCTATTGACAATCTGTTACGTACAGGGTCTCGGAACACTTCGGTACTGGCGTGTTTGGAGGCAGGGTTTCCTCACCTGCCACAGCCAACGCCTACTGTAGTCCTCCTTAAGAAATTGTGGTCCATGGTGAAGTCTAATTTGCGTATCTCAGGATTTCTTGTGGACACACCGCTTTGGGACAATCCCAACTTAGTAGAAGTGTCTAAGTTAGACGGCTTCCTGTCCTGGAGACTGGTCGGTATCTACAATATTGTTCAATTATATCATCAAAATATGCCTAAATCATTTCAGGAATTGCAGACTGAATTTAAACTTCCTAGGCATCAATTCTACAGATACTTGCAGCTCCGGCATGCCCTGCAGGCCCAGGGTCAGATTTCTGTTCTCCAACTGTCTAGTCATCCTTTGATAAAAGATGTATTTTTTGGTAAGGAGAAAAAGGGCCTAATATCCCATATCTATTCCAGCCTTTTATCAAATGTACAGGGCTCAGCGACTTTACTGTGTAGGAGAGGTTGGACGGAAGACCTGGGGGTTATTAATGGTGAAGCATGGGGCACATGTTTACAAGCTGGTCCTATTACTTCAGTGTCACAGTCACATAGGTTGTCTCGCCTGTTTTTGTTACATAGGGCCTACTGCACACCTATTCAATTGTTCCGTTGGGGAAGAAGAGACTCTTCTCTATGTCCTAAACATTGCGGGGAGGAGGGATCTCTTATTCACCTGATGTGGCGCCGTCCTAAGTTGCACCGGTTCTGGGGTAATGTCACTGAGATTATTTCCTCTGTGCTCCAAGTTAGGGTCCCTTTGGACCCCCTAATATGTGTATTGGGTGCAGTGGATGAAGAACTCCACCCTCATCCAGTTAACATTGCAGTGATCAGACTCTTGTACTTGGCACGTAAGCCAGTGGCTAGATTTTGGTTATTCCTGCATGTCCCAACCAAGAAACAATGGATTAAAGGGGTTAACCTCATCCTTATACGGGAGTACCTTACATATCAGCATAGAAATGCAGCCCAGAAATTTTATTGCATATGGCAGCCCTGGTTGGAGACCCCTGGGTTGGCAACTCTGAGACTGATTTTGACTTGGTTGCTGCAGGTGTGAGAGGCATTTTTATCCAGGAGGAAGACCCTGCTTTGTTTGAAGGGCATGTTACATAGGTGCTGTACTTTACGTACAGCACCTAGGTGCTGTTCGGTTTACGTGGGCAGACTGTGGGGTGCAGGGTTTAAGTTGTGGCTCGTTGGCCTCATGTGTGGTTGTGTTAGGGGGTGAAGCTATTTTTGCCCGCCCAGCACTGTCTAATTTATCTGTTCTACCTATATGTGTCATGACTATAATTTTTGTGCCACTATTGTAATCCACATGATGTACATGTTTTATTGTTGTGTTGCTTGTGATTTTCTTAATGGTGGTCTGTAACCTGTACTTTGTTTTGCTGGCACAATAAACAAAAAATCTGATAAAAAAAAACAATGTGCATTAGATGAAGTCCAATTAGGACAATGCGCATCAAGTGGGATCTGCCTGTCAATCTGATATCCCTGCACTGCCGAGGGAGAGCCGTACTAGCCGTTGGGAGGACAGAGACTGGTCCTCTGTAATAAGGACAAGTCTGTAAGCTCTTCCTATAGGTGTAGGAGATTTTATATGGAAATCGCTATTTACCTAGATTTTATTTGAGTAGATTTTTTACACTTGTTTTAATAAAGCTTTTCTATAGAGAGCATTGGTAATGTCTCTTTTTATTGAGGATCACTCAAATGAAGGTTTTAGAAAGTGATTCCTATGAGCTGAGAGCCAAAGGATAATTATAAGGGATTTGTGCCTTATTAAAGCTGGATGCTGCTGAAATAGATCACAAGCCTGTATTGACTTCCTTTAATTCAGGGGTCAGTAAACAAAGCAGAAATGTCATCTTTTCAGTGGTGAAAGGGAGGTGTTGGTATCACAAAATTGCAAGAATAAAGATTTATTGGACTTTTTTTTTTTTAGAAGGAACTTTGAAGTTCACTAAGCGGTATTATTGCAGTGATTGGGAGTTTTAATTGGTTTTGATTTTTTGCACAAACAAAAACATATACATATTCTATTTTAAAGCAGTATTAAAACTAAAACTGTAATATATGACAGCTTACCAATCATTGGATGTGATAGCTGCATTCGTTTAAATTTTTTATTTTTTTTTGGGGATTTCCCCCTCTTTTTTTACCTGGTGATCTGACCAGTAACACACCTCCTGAATTGGAGTACCCCCACTCTGGATGAAGGAGGACAAGGGGGCACATTTGGACAGTAGCATTTGTCATTCTGAGGTGAGGGGAGTTTGAGATGTACTGGCAGATTTAAATACACTAACAAGCTGAAGTCAAACTCAACCAATGTGGCCATCACATCTAAAAATTGGTAAGCTGCAACATTAGAAATGTATGCTTTTGGGTTTAATACAGTTTTAAAGCAGAAAAAAGTCCATAAAATTTGTTTTTGTTCTATGCAGTGGGGCTGTGCCCGGACTGCATGGGTTAACTGCTTATTTATTCCAGGGAAGCACAGAAAGGCCATACTTGAGTTCAGAGGGTCTGCGGATCAGGTAAGTGTGTTTTTTTATGCACAGTATAATTGAGATGTATATGTATTGAAATATTGTTTATGTGTATGATATTTAGTGATATGTTTATTTACTTAAAGTATTAATAGTGGCTATTAACAGATTTGAACATATTTATTTTATATGTATAATTGTAAATGTGGAATAACAAGCTCGTAAACACAGACATGCACATCTTTACTTATAAGCACACAAACACAGATTTGATCTTGCTGCACGGGGCTACTGTTTATTTATACTTTTAAGAATTTAAGTAAAGTTACAAGCAAAGTGATTCCTTGCCTCATCATTGTTTTAGCTGGGAAAGCATTGCATTTAATGAATGCTGGTTGACTCAGGAATGGGTGGTGGTTAGGGAACAAGTATTACCCTCTTGCCAGTGAGAGAAGACCCCCTCATGCATCATACGCTAGGTGGCCTGGTCTCCTAGCATTCTGCTGGATTGTCCAAATCCTAACCTGGACCACAACAGTGTAGGTCTACAGATGAAGTGCTCTAGGCACATGGGGGTTAATGAGATTGAGGACCAGGAGGATCAGTGAGAGAGAGGCCTTTGACCTGTATCCTTGGACGTGGACAAGGTGTAAGCTTGGTGTTAGAACCAGTAGGTGTCCCTGAGTTGCCCTGCTTACAAATGCAGTAAGGATGGGCATCGGTGAAGTGTTTTTCTTACAGGATTGCTACTCAGATTTGGTGCTAAAACAGCCATGCATGTAAATAAGGCTTTCTGAAGCAGGCTGTAAAAAGTAAAAGTATCATACTTCACTACGATGCTTCTATAGGTGAAAATAACCAGCACTGGGATAGGTTGGGGGAATATTTCTGCCTCAGCATAATGTCTCACGAGGCATCACTTCAAAGATTTGTATCTATCCTTATGCTAGGAACTCTTTAATGCAGTACTTTCCTCCACATTATCATTGCATCCTCCAAATCTAAACAGATACACTCGCAAATCACAGTCATGTCAAATGGAGTTGTGTTTTTCTTATGCAGATCTTGGCGGCTTTCCTTCCATCAGTATGGAATTATGTATGCACTAAATTCACTGAAGTCTTTGTAAGGCATAAAATATAGAAGCTGGCAGTGATTAAACTGTTCTCCTTTTCAATTTATCATAGCGGTTCAGAAACAAATGGAAAGGAAGCTGCGAATAGGTTTTCATCTTACAAAGAAATGTTCCCTGGCAGTGCCAAGAATTAATCTGCAGGCAAAACATCAGTGGTTCGTTTAGCCTGGGAAGGAGATTTACAGAGTAAAGGTTTGTCTTTTAATAGAGATGCCAAGGAAAAATACTATTTTCTATTGAATTCCTATAAAGCAGAGATGCTGCTTGGCAGAATTAGGGAAATTGGCCTACAAAACCAGGTCAAATGAAGGTGAGACACTCAGTGGGCCATAGATACTTTGGTATCTGATTAGTTACTCTGCTGAAGTAACAAACAAAGCACTGCTGCTGTTTTCTGAAGTGTCATATATCATCATTTATTGTCATGTTTGTTGCATAAAATGGTGTTTTCCTTTCTTTCATCCTGTTTTACATCTCCAGCCATTTTCATTCACTTCCTGTCTACATGTGCTACCTGCAGCATTGGCTGTACATCATTATTCTAGTCTGGCTTCCTGATATGACAGTGGTGGATAATGCCTGGGCAATGTGTGTCGGCTGGTTGTAATACCCTCCATGGGTGTGTGACAATGCAGGAGCAGAGTTTGAAGACAGATGTCACCTCATAACAGAGTGACTAAATAAGAACCCTCACAACAGGATCACCAGGTATTCTTGTATTGAGAGCAGCAGATTTAAAACCACCTTCTAAGTGACGATAAATTCTAGTTTAAAAAAATAAAAAATTATATTTAAGTATGTATTCTTAAAGTATAACTAAAAGCAAAACTTTTTCTTTAGTTTTAAATTAATTGGCAAGGAATTGGAACCCCTGTCAGTATTTATTGCTGTCTGTGTCCCTGTTGGAGTAGATTTACTCTCTCTATTTGTCCTGTATATCATTATCAATAAAGAAAAATAAAAAAAACTGCGCCAATAAGTGCAAACACAAACAACAAAGTCCTTGTGAATAAAGAAAAAATAAAATAAAAAATAAGTCCAGTAAAATGATGCCCGAAGACAAATAACACCGAAGTGCTTGCAAGATTCGGTGAACCACCACCACATGGACAGAGGCTTACCAACAGGTAGTAAGGTATCAGCATATATCAGCTCCACAGCCGTTCAAGGAACACAGGCAGATGACAGTAGATTCAGTCCAGAAGTAGCCTCATAAATGGTCCTCAGCATTGGACAGTGACGTCACCGCGTTCGACGCTACGAGGAAGGGCTCCTCTTGTTGCCGGCCGGCATCTGTTTTTATACGATCGAATTTCATCTTCGTTTGTAAGTAGGTTTTTATTTGTTATTAAAATTTCCCTTGATGGTATTACACTATGTATGGTCCTTCATTTCTTGGTTTGCAGTTGGTGGTAACCTGTACCAATGCTGAGGACCATTTATGAGGCTACTTCTGGACTGAATCTACTGTCATCTGCCTGTGTTCCTTGAACGGCTGTGGAGCTGATATATGCTGATACCTTACTACCTGTTGGTAAGCCTCTGTCCATGTGGTGGTGGTTCACCAAATCTTGCAAGCACTTGGGTGTTATTTGTCTTCAGGCATCATTTTACTGGACTTATTTTTTAATTTATTTTTTCTTTATTCACAAGGACTTTGTTTGTGTTTGCACTTATTGGCGCAGTTTTTTTCTTTTTCTTTATGTCATTGTGGTATACACGCTTACTGCTGCCGTTTTGAAATCATATTTCATATTTACACTGGTTAAGCGCAATTTTTTCTCCTATATACCATTATCAATGAAAGTAAAAGAAAATTCCAAATTTTGGGTTGTCCCCAGAAAAGTAACAGAGGCAAAATCTTCCAATAGGGACTCTAGATCTGGTGCCCCAGTGGGTCCCCTAGGGATTTCCTTAATTTTCAGGGATTTCTTCTCACTTTCTGTTTTGGCTATGGGACAGGAAGTTATGGTAAATCTTCCCAATGGGACACAGATGGCAAACATAAAACCAAAAGATGTTATAACCATTCCATACTCTATCCAAAATGACAAAAAAATTAAAATGTGCCATAGTTACCGTAATTTTATTTTACTGGTGCCTATCCATGGCAGTATACCTCTGACAAGCTCTGCCTTGTGCTCCTCCCTGAGGATCAGTGAATATTATAAAAGAAAAGGATTAGTGTACCCCCAGCATTCTACATAATATAGCATACCGAGGGTGGGATTGTATGCTGCACCAGGAAAATAAAATTACAGTAAGTATGGCACAATTTTCTGTTTTCCTGGTGCCTCCATGGCAGCATACCTGTGACAAATAACTAGCTAAAATGGGCGTGATCATGCTTAGAAAAAGATTATTATTTAGAACAGGCAAATGCTGACTTGATAGTCTCTCTGCCAAATTCTGCGGACGAGAGAGCTCCTGGGTCCACTCTGTAATGTCTCGTAAACATATGTTGGGATGACCACGATGCTGCCCTGCAGATGGTTTTGATGGATATGTTTGCTCTTGCTGCCCAAGAAGCAGAAACCGACCTGGTGGAAGGTGCCCTAATTGAAGAGGAGACCCTAGCCCTGTACACTTTCTGAATCAATTTCAAAATTCATGAAGCTATTGTCCTAGAGTAAATATAAGAACTGGACAGTGCCTATGGATATGAGTATGTACCTATAATAACGAACTTCAGCTGCAAAAATAAACTTGCTGAGTATTACCAAAGCAATAACATGTATAAGAAAACAAAAAGTTGCGCTAGAAATACTTAGATGTAAGTAGTAGACAAATCATTGGACAAACAAAAGAATATATCAAAGAAAATGCATCATTAAAATAATGACATCAGATAATCCCATATGGTGCTCAGTGCTCAAATGATATCTCCTACTACATGTTTCTTTCAAAAGAACATCATCTGGGGTGACCCCAGATCTTTTGAACAAAACATTTCAGGAAGGACTACTGATGTCACTGTTACCCTGATTTTATGAGCACTTTTATATCACTGCAAATGTGAGTTTTTTTCTTTGAATAAATGCTGTGAGATATTTTACAGAATTATGCTATGTGCACCCCTACTTTTCTTCTTTTACGTATCCTATTGGTTGGATGCCTTAATATATGACATATGATTGGGAGAGTTCCTTTGCTGTGTCTTTAATACTATTCGATTCCATGCCTTGAGTCTCTTGGATTAACAAACCTGAGGTACCATCTCCCATTATTCGATGCTCCTGTGACCCCCCCCCCCCCATGGTGCACCGACTTTCCAGTAAGCCTTATGACATACGGTGGTGGATCTCCTATCAAATTTCTTCTTTCAAGTAGTCAATATTAGAATGGGTTCATTCACCTTTTAATTGGATTTTATCATTTTGGACTTTTTATCACATTTTTCTTTCTAGTGGTTATTATTAGAAAGAGTTTAATCACTTATCAATTGGACTTTATATGGACTTTGTTTATATATGTAGTCTTCGTATGAATTTTTTTCATTATGGTGTACACATATGGTGATGTTTATTATTTAATCTTTTGATATTTTGTCATTAGATATTTTGTCATACTTTAGCTCTACACTTTTTTCCGAATTCTAGTGGCCTATGTATAGAATTGTGAATATGTATATTCTGTGTGTTAAGGCCCGAAGGCCATCTTGTGGTGAAATTTGAAATTGCACTCATACTGAAACATTAATAAACATTAGTAAAAGCAGACCAAAGTCTGAATAAATGCTCCAATATAAATACAATTATGAAAGAAACATAATATATAGTGATACCTAAGTGATAATAGGAATGAAAATAAAATAATTGAGTGAAAAAACTATAGAAGACCCAATAGGTAAATATAGCTCACCCATGGGAAAATAATTGAAATGTGTGTAAACCTAGTGCATGATTATGTGTACCGGATGTGATAAACCAGTACATGTTAATATACGTGCTACAGTGTAAGGTATATTCCTATTTAATAAGGGATAACTACACCTCAAATTTGAGAGATGCCAGATATCCACTCCAAAATAACATATAGCATAAAATTGGAACCTGTAATAAAACAATTCAGATCTAGTTCCACATTTAACCCTTGTGGAGTTAAAGTCTGTAATTCATAGATCTATTTGATTCATTTTTAGATATATTCTGTGTCATGTTGGCTTCTCTCCATGGTGTATTGATAGTATCAATAGCATGAAAGGATAGATGGGATGTATCTTTATTGTGTACCAACCTGAAATGGTTGAATATGCTAGGGAAACCTTGTCGGATATTAGTTATACCTGTATGTTCACTGACTCTTTGGCCTTGACACACGATCAAACATGTCCGCTGAAACTGGTCCGCAGACCAGTTTCAGAGGACATGTTTGATCGTGTGTACAGCCTATCGGACCGTTTTCCAGCGGACAAAAGTTTCCAAACATGCTTAGAAACCTGTCCGCTGGAAACCTGTCCGTCGGACATGTTCGATGGTTAGTACACGAAATCATCGGACCAAAATCCTGCGCATGCTCAGAATCAAGTCGACACATGCTTGGAAGCATTGAACTTCTTTTTTCATCACGTCGTTGTGTTCTACGTCACCGCGTTCTGGTCCGAGGGGATTTTGGTCCGATGGTGTGTACGCACATCAGACCAACAGACCACTTCAGCCTTGTCCGATGAAAACGATCCGTCGGACATGTTTCCTCGGACATGTCTGATCGTGTGTACAGGGCCTTTTAGTTAATGTTATGATGGTTCTACCCACATACTGTAAGCCACATGTACATTTTAAAATGTATGAAACATACCTAGTGCTACAAGTAATGAATGGTTTTATAGGGTAATCTTTATTAGTCTGATAGAAGATGAAAATAGTCTTTTTTTCTAGGTACCCTGCGTGTATGTTTACAGGGTCCACATCTACCAAATCTGTAAAAACCTTCCAAATTAAACATAGTGGTAGCTATTCATTTAGGGGGGGCCCAGAATGTTCTTAACCAGCCTTGTTCTGAGCCCTGGTGCCCTACGGTAAATTAATTTTGGTTTTGTTGGTAGTACCTTATTTAATATAGGGTCTTTTTGTAAAATGGACCAATTTTTCTTTATGCTTTGTTCTAAGGTTCTGAATTGTTTACTGAAACCTGTGATAAAAGCAACATCATATTCTCTTATGCCCTGTACACACAATCGGTTCGTCTGATGAAAACGGACCGATGGACCGTTTTCATCGGACGAACCGATCGTGTGTGGGCCCCATCGTTTTTTTTTTCCCCATCAGTGAAAAAAAATAGAACCTGTTTTAAATTTTTTTTATGGTTAAAAAACCGATCATCTGTGGGAAAATCCATCGGTCAAATATCCATGCATGCTCAGAATCAAGTCGACGCATGCTCAGAAGCATTGAACTTAATTTTTCTCAGCACGCCGTAGTGTTTTACGTCACCGCGTTGGACACGATTGGATTTTTAACCAATGGTGTGTGGGCAAGACTGGTGAAAGTCGGCTTCATCGGATATCTGATGAAAAAATCCATCGGTTTAGATTCCATCAGATATCCGATCGTGTGTCGCATTACTGTTTTTTCTTTGGTTGACACAAGGGTTTGTCTGTTTAAAGCTTTTCTTCCCTCACTTTTAATAGTGTGTCTTGGGAGTACCCCTTGTCCATAAACCTTTGGATAAGCGTATCTGTTTGTTCTATATAATCTTGTTGAAGAGAAAAATTATGTTTGATACATATAAATTGGCCTTTGGGGATTGCTGTCTTCCATCTGGGGTGATGGCAGCTTTTAGTTGGTATATACCCATTTCTATCTTTACTCTTGAAATGGGTTTTTGTATTCAATACACCATTTTGTTTGACGATATGCAAATCAAGAAAGTCTATATTCTGTTTGTTCATTGTGACCGTGTATTTCATACCATAGGCATTTTTGTTAATGTTGTCAATGAACGAGTTGAGTGAAGACTCTGTCCCAGTCCATACGACAAAAATATCGTCAATATATCTACGGTAGGTTTGCAGATCTGGCCATATATTTGCATATATTGCCGCCTCCTCCCATTTGTTGAGGAAGATATTTGCAACACTCGGGGAATTTTTAGCCCCTATTAAGACGCCTTTTATTTGATTATAGTGTTGGTCCCAATACCAAAAAAATTAGTCATTGCTTACCGTAAACATTTTAAGATGAACTGCTTCTGTTTATACTTTAGGTTAATGAACTTGTTTAAAGCTCATTTAACTGCATTCATGGCATCAGTTTGCAGAATATTTGTATACAAAAACTGTACGTCTCTAGAATACTACTTTCATTGGTTTTGATGTATTGTAGATGTACAGTAACATCCTTACTGTCCTTTAACTACAATGGACTTTTGGCCACCAAAGGTTGCAGGTACACATCTATATATTCTCCCAGTCGGGAGAAGAGTGAGTTGATACCACTCAAAATAGGTCTACCTGGAGGATGGGTTACATTTTTATGAATTTTAGGCATTTTGATATAGTATAGGCATTACCGGGCATCTGGAACTAGGTACCTTTGTTCTTTTTTGTTAATAATTTGGTTAAATCCTGCATTGTCTACTAAGTCCTGTAATTGAGCCTTTAGATCTCATGTTGGATCACCATCCAATTTTTTGTAGGTAGTTTCATCACTAAGTATTCTATTCATTTCCCTATCATAGTCACCTTTGGATATCAGAACAATGCCCCCCCCCCCCCCCTTTGTCCGCTGGACGGACTACAATATTGTTTCGCTGTTCAATAGTCCTAATAGGGAATTGTAAATTGTATTTAGCGTTCAGCTTTAACAATCACAGGTGTATTGTGAATAAACACCAGAACCAACAATAATTTGCAATATTGATGAATAACCATATCTGTCTGTGGGTCATCACATAGCATTACAGTCCTAACTAGATGACAGCAGGGATTGGATGCATGTTGCCCAGTGCAAGGGATTTCAGCAGAATCAATGAAATATCAGGCTGAATTTGCATTCTGCTATGCAGGCCACCTTTGTCTGTAGAAAGGGATATTTAACAGGTATAGTATTTATTTCATTTTTTTTTTATTGTGTTCTGTGTAACTGTTCTCTGTTGTCTTCTAATATTTGCAAACAATACCTCTCAGGCTAGCAAACAATGTGTTTCAGGATAGAGAATGGGCTAACCCCTATAATGAACTTTTGCTGTGTGTGTGTGTGTATGACGAGTATAAAGATTCCCTGCAGAGTACAGTGTGTACAAATTGTTTATTTGAAGTGTACTTCAATAGACGGAACAGGGATCAAAGAAAAGGTATAACAATGACTATGTTTACTCCCGCATCAGAGAATGATACTACAGGGAGAAGAAAAATCTTTAAAAAGGTGAAATGTTTTTATACCTACATTTCAGCATGTCATATTTAATAAAATGTTTTCATTTCACGCTTTTGTTTATTTTTTCAACATGTTTACATCAACTGGGAGGCAAGATGCACCTGTACAGTATAATAAAGCAAAAAAAAAAATATATAAACTATCACAAAATATATGAGGGAAACACTAGTGTTACACTGTGGGATATTTGGCTAATAAATACGTTATTGATGTTTAACTACTTGAGGCCCGTGTTATAGCCAAAAGATGGCTGCAGCGCGGGCCTTATTTGCCGGGAGGATGTCCATGGACGTCCTCCCAAACAAACGCTGTCTGCGTGTCCCTGCGGACTCTGGTGAGTAAGGGGTCAATTCCGGTCCCTTACCACGTCATCAGCTATCAGCCACGTGATGCAGAAAACAGAAGCTCGGTAATAAGTATTTTTTTCCCCTTACGCTGTCAGCGTGAGGGGGAAAAAAAAGATCACCGTCTTCTATCAGAGGGATATCGGTCCCTCACACAGAAAGCCACAGCTGTATTTGTTGTGCCCTCCAGTGTCAGCTGCCAGTGCCCACTGTGCCATCTACCAGTGCCCACAGTACCACCCAACAATGCCCACCAGTGCTGCCAATCAATGCATATCAGTGTCTTATCAGTGCTACAGATCCATGCCGCCTATCAGTGCCACCTCATCAGTGCCACCTATCAGTGCCCATTAGTGCAGCCTCATCAGCACACATCAGTGCAGGAGAAAAATTACCTATGAGTAAGCACTGTATGATAGTGTGAAACACGTCAGCTTTTTCATCTGATTTTCTGCTGTGACATGTAACTTTTGTGACCAGTTTTATTAAAAAGGAAACATTTTTTGGAGTGTGGCGGTCCTAGTTTTTCTCTTCAGTTTTGCGAGAAAAAATTACCTGTTTTCCAAATTTTATAATAAACTATGAAGCAGTTTTGTTTTTTTGTTTTTTCAAAAATTTGGGCCTACACATCCTGGCCACATACAGAGGCCCACCATGCCGAGAACACCATTCGGCGTTCTAGGGACATAAAATACACATTTCATTTCTTGACTACCTCTTGCACTTTTGAAGGCCCTGGAACACCAGGACAATGGAAACGCCCAAAAAATGACCCCAGTTTGAAATAAAACCTAACGTATAATCTATGAGGCATAATGAGTGTTTTGAACATGTATTTTTTTTCCCACAAGTTTGTGGAAAATATGGAAAGAAAATTAAAACACGTTTTTTTTTACATAAAGTTGTCCATTTAACTGGAATGTTTCAGAAGAAAAAAGAGTTGTCCATTTATACAATATTTCTAACACATAGCATGTACATACCAAAACTTAGACCCCAAAATAGATACTCCTACTATTCCTGAGTATGGCGATACCACATGTGGGAGACTTTTCCACAGCCTGGCCACATACAGAGGCCCAACATGCAGGGAGCACCATCAATTGTTCTAGGGGCATAGATTACAAATCTAATTTGACTACCTATTACACGTTTGTGAGGCACTGTAGTGGCATAGATGTGGCATGGGTGAGCATGAATGGGGATGGCTGAGCCATGAATGTAGATGGATGAGCCGTGGATGGGGATGAATGAGCATGAATGAGACATGGATTGGGAAGAATGAGCCATAAATGGGGATGGCTGAGGATGGATGGAGATGACTGAGCATGAATGAGGATGAATGGAGATGACTGAGCATGAATGAGGATGGATGGAGATGACTGAGCATGAATGAGTATGGATGGGGATGGCTGAGCATGAATGAGTATGGATAGGGATGATTGAGCATGAATCAGGATGGCTGAGTATGGATGGGGATGACTGAGCATGAATCAGGATGGCTGAGTATGGCTGGGGATGACTGAGCATGGCTAAGTATGGCTGGGGATGACTGAGCATGAATCAGGATGGCTGAGTATGCATGGGGATGACTGAGCAAGAATAAGTATGGCCGAAATTGGATAGGGATGACTGAGCATGAATGAGTATGGCCTATTATGAATGGGGATGACTGAGCATGAATCAGGATGGCCTGGATGGCTGAGCATGAATCAGAATGGCTGAGTATTGATGGGGATAGATGAGTGCAGGAATTGTCACAGAGCAGTGCTGTGGGCACTACAGACCAAGCCCACAATGCCGCTGCAACCAATCTCTCCCCCTCTCCTCTCACACTGGTACAGAGAGGAAAGAGCTAAGCCGGGAATGCATCGGCCTGTTTACAAGTGATCACTCTATCATTTGACGGAGCGATTACGTGGTGGTTTTGGTATAAATGTAGCGGGGTCAACCTGCCAGAGTCCAGTGACAGGTCTTTCCTGCTGGAACTTTACTTACAACTGTACATATGTTAGATACCTCTTACATGAGTTATGCATTGCGGGACTACAAGTAGCAGGAGATATGGACTCCATTGACTCGTAGGAGAAACGGACAACGTTTCCCGAAATACTTTGCCCTTCAGGAGGATGTGACATTTCACTCAGATCAGTGGAGGAGGTTACTTAAGGAGAGGGAGTGGCGCCTTTTTGCTCTCTCGGGAACGGCCTTCTCTCCTGTGCGGAGCTGCTGACAGGGGCAGCGGTGCTTAGGCCAGAAGCCTGGGCCTAGAACTGCCGAGAGACCAGCCATCCAGACGGAAGCAAAACTCCAACATCCAGCCAGTGTTGCCAGAGATTGAAGAGACAGCCCAGCTGACAATCGTAGCAGTGGAACGTCTCAGTCTCAGTCCGGGGTCCAGCGTGTGTGTGTGTGTGTGTGTCGGAGTGACGTCTTACCAGCACACTTTTCCTTCCCTGAGGAGAAGTCAGGCGGATTGGCCTGTTGGGTGAGAGAGCACTTGCTCAGTTCCTAACTCTTTGGTCACCATAGACCCTAAAAAGTTTGTTTACCAGCCACTGGCACTTGTTGGCCCACAGACAAGACTAAGAGGCCTAGTCAAACTGCCTCGGGGTTTCAAGGTAGCGACCGACGCTGGCCAGCGATCAATCACATCACCCTCTACCGTTCCTGACATCACGCTGTGTGTGTTTTTCCCTCTCCAACTGCTCCCTTTGGATTATGTGCACCAACCGGCCGCTACGCGTACATTGATTGTTCCGGAAGGTTGCCCGCTAGGGGTGCTAGACTGATCTCATATATTTAGGGGAGTGGTGCCACTCTTTGGTTTTAGAGTAGCTTATTGATCTATGTTAATTTCTGACTCTTGCAAGGGCCCTTGCTTTCCAGAGTGAACTACTGTTGATTTATTGTGTTTGCATTTAAAGTCCTATGCCTGTTATTTATAAGTTTCATGCAGTAAAATAACTTAACTTTCTTTCATTCAATCATATACATTGTGTGAAGTGTATTTTCTTGCCCAGAAGGAGCACGTACATTATCAGTATACTGTTCTTGTACATTGTGGGTCTGTTGTGACTTCAGTCCAACAGGAGTCACAATATCCCATTGCCAGGTTCTGATGTGTCAAGGGCGGGTTCGAGCTAATTGAAAAGGGGTGAGCTGATAAAAGACAGGGGTAGGTCCCAAAATCAACCAGCGGCTCCTTTGGGGGTAGCGCTCCATTAAAAAAATCTCTTTTAAATACTGGACAATTATGTAAATGTTGACCCCTGCCATACTCCCTTCAATTGGGAGGTGTATTTTTAAAATTCTTCTAGAGCTCTTCCTTCCTCTGATCATCTGCTCCATCTAGTGACCATAATGTGGTATTTTCCTTATTCAGTAAATTTTGTTTAAATAAATAACTTTCAACCTGAAGGGAACATAGCCTAGTAACATTCCATTTTGCCCCTATTCATACAGAATGAATATAAATGCAGAGTCACCACAAGAATACTTCTGTAAATCTTTAATACGTGCGCCCTCTGTGTGATACATGAACTTGTGTATCCAATGTAGTGTGAATGAGGCCTAAAAGAAAGCAGGTGCGTTAAAACATGTTTTCGTTTCACTAATCAATCTGATGCTATATTTTTCAACTAGTCTCACCGTTCTTTCCTCAGGAAGCATTAGCAATATTAACGCTTAGAAGACAAATGAAGCAGCTTGAGAATTTTAACGGATGCTGCAGCCATTCTGCTAATGGGCTGTAGGGATAGGGAAATTAATGAGTGTGTTTTTGCCTATAGCAGCTGCAAGCCTCTGATATATTTCAATCAAAGGGCTTCTTATCAGGTAAGCTGTATGCAAGATGGAGCCCAGATGTAAACTGTGCCAAGGCATCAATCCTTCTAATTACACATGATAATTTTTTGGAAGTTTCTGGAGCCAGAAAATTTGTTCTAGTGACTTTCAATGTCCTTTCTACTTTTAGATGAAGAGACTTGAGTTTAGGCTATACATATTTATCAGGGTTGAATAGAGTGGGGAATGGTTTATTTTTTGCTGTCTGTGTTCTATTGGTGACATTTTGCTTTTGTTTCTGTCCTAAAGTGTCACTGGAATAGGTGTCCCTCTTCTCTTCTTCTGGTAACAGCTCAAAGTGTTTGGATTTCCCATCACTTTCGGTCTTGGTCACAATGCTCACCAGGACAAATAAAAAGAGTGAATTTTACCAGTGGGGGTACAAACCTGAGCTATACATAGCTAAAAATGGCTTTGGATCCTTTACAATAGGCCATATATAGCCTGTTTCTTATAACAATGCTAACTTGGTATTGCTAGTAACTTGCGGAAATGAAAAATGCTTGTTTATAGTAGGAGTGATCCAAGAACTTTTATAGAAAAAAACGTACTTTTCATTAAGGCTACCTTTAACACTGAGGTGCAATAGCGCTAAAAATAGCGCCTGCAAAACGCCCTGAAAGAGCCTTTCCTTTCACACTGGAGCGGTTTGCTGGCAGGACGGCAAAAAAGTCCTGCTAGATGCATCTTTGAGGTGTATACACTGTTCCTAAAGCACCCCTGCCCATTGAAATCAATGGGCAGCTCCACTGGCAAAGTGCCGCTAGCGGGGGTTAAAAGCCCCCCTGCAAGCTGCTGAATATCGCTGCAAAAATGACAGTAAAGCGTCGCTAAAAATAGCGGCGCTTTACTGCCTTTGCCTCAATGTGAAAGTAGCCTAAGGCTGGGTTCACACTTGTGCGCTGCGTATTTCAGCTCTTTTATCTCTGCAGATAGATAAGAGAAGTGTTCAGCAGATTAGCTCTGTTTTTGCTGCGAATTTGGAGACCTGGGAGAAGTTCCGGGTGAGAGGAGAGTGGGGGAGAAGTGTATTGAGCTGAATGACAGAAATTCCTGAAGAGAACTGAACACATCTGCAAATCAGCTGCGTACCCATAGAAGATAATGGGACTGAATTCGCACCTGAGCCGCACCCCAAGGCATAAAATCTGCACACGTTTTTTCTGCAATGCGCAGTGCGAATGCATCGCACATATGTGAACCAGCCTCATTGAAAACAATGTATTTAGAAATGTTCTGCATATTAAATGCGGTTTAATTCGCATAGGTGTGAAACCAGCCTTAAAGTTCACTGACTCACCAACTCTATCTCCTGATCTCTGTTAAATAATGTCCACAACTGTGTTATGGCGGTTTGGTTCTGCCACATCGGCAACACTGACTGTGTTTTTGAAGTAGACTGTCATAGAGTTGCATAGGGCCACACCCTAAACATCACCAGCTATGTTCCCCTTACTTTTTGCTTGATAGAGCTGTAACAGTCATTCATGGAGATAATATTTTCTGAGCCCCTTTACTGCATCACTGTGGAAGCAATGTATCATTTATTAACCATACGTGTAATGACGGCCATATGAAAACCTTACCGAATGTATTCAACCTTATTAGGCTCTGGTTTCAGTACTTTCACTGAGTCACTGACATCATTATTTAAATTTATGTTCTAGATTAGCAGGGGGGCATATAAGATACCACAGTCAAAACTGTGGGGGGGCAATAATTTTCCACTAAATAAGACTAATGCCGCATACACACGATCACTTTTTGTGATGGGAAAAAAACGTCATTTTATCTCACGAAACAAAACAACGTTTTTCAAACTCCATTTTAAAAAACGACGTTGCATACACACCATCGTTTTTCCAAAAAGCTCTAGCAAAGCACGGTGACGTACACCACATTCGACAGCACTCTGTTTCATTGAAGCTCCCGTCTCATAACTTGCTTCTGAGCATGCGCGGGTTTAAAAACGTTGTTTTAAACGTTGTTTTGCCCACACACAATCATTTTTTTATGACACAAAAAATGACATTTTGAAAAATGACACAAAAACTTCAAGCATGTTCAAATTTTTTTTTTTAGTCGTCTTTTAGAAGACAAACAACGTTTTGCCCACACGGGATCATTTTAAATGACGTTTTTTAAAACTACGTGTACGCGGCATTAGACTGAAGAAGTCACATGACGATACTCGTCAGGAGCACTAGAGCGTGCACGTTTGACGGCTGGGAGACGAGTTTGTTGCTTGTATGGAGTTGTGCCCAGTTTTTACCTTGCAAATGTGAGTTTTATTTTTTCTATTGATCCAATAAACCTTTTTTACGGCGGTACTTTGCTATGTGCTTCCTCTGTTCTCTCTCCTCACACATCCATCTGCCATCTGCTTGAGATCCATCCATCTGCCTTTTGGCCACTTGGAGCTGGAGAAGGGACTGGGGGGACCCTGAGCATTGATACCGGACCTGAACGAACTCGGAGTTCGTGGGAGATAGGTGCCCTATGGCCAGTTCCAGAATGTACAATGCTATTTGTAATATGCAGAATGGAGGGGGTTATTGTATTGTCACTAATGCATTAGTGACCAGCGGCATTTATTTAATCCCTGTGTGCTGCATTAGTGGCACCAGTGTCAGTGTTTATAAATCCCTTCATGCTGCAGCATACAGGTATTAACACGCCCACTTGAGCCACTGCCACTAATGCAGCACAAAGGGGTTAATTAAACGCCACTGGTCTTCCAATGCATCAGTCACCAGTGGCAATACATTAACCCCCTCCATGCTCACTTGCAGAGAAACCAGGACCAGGAAGATCTCTTCGCATGACATGAAAATGACTGTGGTTATTACACTACTTGAGTCGGACGGGTGCAGGAATGCACTCTGCACACTCGCAGGGATTGGCTGCAGCTCTGTAAGTAGTAGCCAGACTACCCTGGTAGTTCTGGCACTACCCAGCAGCCTATAGTGGGGGCAAGGAATAACCAAGGGAGGGGGGAAATTGCCCCCCCCCCAGTAGCGATGCCACTGTGGTTTAGGGACCTTCAAGTATTGAAGGAAGAGGGTCATCAGTACATTTAATCTAAGTGTAGCAGTTAGATGTTTTAATGTATAAAGTACATAATAAAAACACTCACAAACGAGCGGTAGAAATCAGCATTGTAAGTAATATCATCATCTGTGCTGTCCTGGGAGCTGCCCGGTGCCTGTGGCTGGGGTGTCTGTGTGTCCTCCCTTGGTCTGGTAATGGTGGTGAAAATCAACGCTCTCCAAAGACGGGGACTGGGGACGGTGAGACACAGGTACACAGCTGGGGTGACGTCACTTACGGGTAGAGGGTCAGCGGAGATGTGTGCTTCTTCGTCAGGCTCTGCTCGCTGACCCTGTACCCGGAAGTGACGACATCCCCACTGTGTACCTGTGTCTTACTGCTGGCAGGATGGTAAAAAAAAAGTCCTGCTAGCTGCATCTTTGAGGCGCTGTAGGAGCGGTGCTTTGCGGTCGGTTTTAACCCCTTTTTCAGCCGCTATCAGTGTTAAAAGCGCCCCGCTAGTGGCCAAATAGTGCCGCAAAAACTATGGTAAAGCGCCGCTAAAAATAGCGGTGCTTCACTGCCCACGCCTCAGTGTGAAAGTGGCTCTAGACTGAATGGAGTTTCCTGAATGAAGATCACATACACGGTTAGAAATTCGTTTGAAAAACAAATTCCATCCTGCTCCTTCGAATATTCTTATTGGCTACTTTCACACTGTTTTCTGTTGTTTTTGCGGTGCTATTCAGCCACTAGCGGGATGCTTTTAACCCCTGCTAGTGGCCAAAAATGGGTTAAAACTGCCCACAAAGCGGCACTGCCTGTTGTTTATTTTTAGCGATGTAGCACCTGCAGAGCGCCTCAGTGTGAAAGTAGCCTAAGGCTCGATTCACACCTATGCATGTTGCTTTTGAGCGTTTTTGCCGTGCTTGCTGCATTTTTCAAAACACGTTTTACTGCGATTTGTGTTTTTTTTTTTTTTTTTAGCTGCCAATTTTTTTTTTTACATTTTTTTTTAACAACCAGCTATAAACGGGTTGAAAAAGAACTTGCAAATTGTGGCAAAATTGTGAAAAAAACGCGGTACTTGTGTTTTTGATGCGGGTCCATTGATTTCTATTACATGCAAAACGCTGCTTTTTGTGGGGGGAAAAAAAACCCTTTCCAAAACTGCAGAGGCACAAAAAAGCATTGATGTGAACATGTTCCATAGGAAACCATGGTAAAAAATGTCCGTGCATTTCTGCAAAATGCATCAAAAAAACGCATTAGTGTGAATGGAGCCTAACGGTGCTCAAAAATATATGTTGATTTTATATTACTACTAATTATAAAATCGAGTTCTTCTTCAAATCAAAATGTTCAAGCAAAGGGGGCAGGGCACCTTCACAGATGATTAGTGTAGGCAGTTACAGGCACAGATTTCCCTGCGTGTGGACTTTTCTTTAGACATTTTGGGAACTAACTTTGAACCTCCACTTTTTGAATTTGGAATCTCGCCCCTTCCCTCCCCAAATCTTCTGGTAAACACACAGGTCCCAGAACACAGAGGGGACCAGTGAGGACATGCTGCTCAACTTGCGCATGCGCAGTAGAGAACCGGGCAGTGAAGCCGCAATGCTTCACTTCCTGAATCCCTCACTGAGGATGGCACCTGAGTGATTGCTTTGGGTACCCTGGACAGGTAAGTGTCCTTTTATTATGTAGTGATACCCCCTCAAGGGCCGCTGGTTGATTTGGGATTGGCGTATTAAGTTACCTCTAAGTGTTGTCCAGGGGTGAAGTTAGAGAGCAGAGCAGTAAGCCAATGTCCAATCAGTAGTTAAGATTTTCCAAATTGGGTTCAACACGACCAATATCAACAGGAGGTAGATAGGACAGGTTGATGAAATAAAGAAAACCTTGCAGTATCAGGCTTGGATGAACAGGAAAGCAAGCCTGCTTTCAGTAACTGTATATTGCGTCGCCACTCTAGCCAGAGTGGGTGAAGTGCCTCTGGACAGACTACTGCCACAAGCCTGGCAGCCGAAATGTCACTTAAGGTTGCTGGGAGGAACAAGTCTCTCTCACTGACTTGGCTCTAATAGAATCCCCCACCGAACAGCATACAGCTTAGGATCTCTTCAATAGGAATGGGCCCTCAGCAAGTCGCTAGGGCCCCTTTTAGCATCAGCAGGGAACTCCGCGTAGCATGCGACCCCAGCCTGGTAGGCCATGTCACCGGGGTCCCTTGGATGTGCACACCCTAAAGGTGGGTGCCGTACCTGGAACCCGTGAAGAACCCCGAAAAATGGCGTCTGCCACAGATATACTCCTCCCCAGCATGCTCCGCGAGGGAAAACTCCTCCAATTGGCTGCTGGGGAAAAGTGGCTCTGCCAGAACCTCTCTGGCATCATCTGTCGCCCGCGGGGGTGGGATCGCACCCCCGGAGCGCAGACTGACCCACAGGGGACAGTTCTGGAATGACAGCAGCCCAAATTTAGCAAAATTAAGAGTGGGAGCAACATAACTCTCCCACTCTCCCACTTTAGCGTAGTGCCCATACTGAAAGCAAGGGGGTGCTACAATTAAAAGTCAGCAGCTGCAGTAAAGCTGCTGGCTCTTAATATTTTTTTTTTTTTTAGGAGGACCTCCGCTTTAAAGGTACCATGTGCCACTATAAGAAAAAGAGCCCCTGATTCCAATAAAAATTGGATTCCTGTAAATGTTAAGGATAGACAAGTCCACTGTTATATATGATCCATACACAGAATTTATTTTATTAATGTAGTTCCAGATTATCTGTATCATAACATACAAATGTCTTCCAATCCCTAAAAATAAAAGTCTGGATTCCTGATCTGTAAGCAGCGCACTGTCTGTCTGCATCGGTCCTGACTTTGGGGAGATTTTCTCTCACTTCCTGTTGTATCTCTGGGACGGGAAGTGAAGGGAAATCTCTCCAATCGAACATAATTCCTCTAAGCTGAGGGAAAACGTTTAGGCCTTATTTATACTTTCCAGGACATAATTCCTCCATCATTGCACTGAGCAGCATCCTCTATCCCATGATAATAATAATAATCCAGAAGAGTTTTCCCCATGTAGATATCCTACACACACACACACACACACTCTGACAGCTGTTTACTATGGTACACTGTATCACCCGGGAGGGGGTTCTGATGTCATCGGTCAGCGCCAGAACGTAGATGACGTGCTCGCGGAGCGCCGCCCACCAGTTCCTATTAGCAGTGATTCCGCAATGGAATCGAACCGGGACGAGGCGGAGCGCTGTATAGCCATCGCGCTGAACGCCATCAAGAGCCAGAAGGCGGACAAGGCTTTGCGGTTTCTGGAGAAGGCTCAGCGGCTCTTTCCCACGGCCAAGGCGAGAGGTAAAGACGGGGAGCAGGGAAGCGGCTCGGCGGGTGTGGGGGAGGGCGGCTGGCTCTGGGACAGCTGTGGCGTCACATCTTGTGCCGCGCATGCGTACAAGAAGCCCGTGGTGAGGGGAATTGTGGGAGATGTAGTATTGTGTGTGTGCAGAATGAAGGATATCACGGGTAGCGCATGTCATTCTTGTTCTCCGCTGTCCCGGGCGGTGTGTCTGTGGCTCGGGGGTGTGTGCAGTGTGACCCCTGGGATTGCCGGTCCACTTTGACCTGTACTATCCGTGTGTGGACACTGGTGAGGGGACTACAGGTCAAAAATATGGCGGCGGACAGCTGTATTATGGGCCCGGTGTCTATAAAATGGAGCTCTGTGGAGATATTGTGCTGACAGGGAAGAGAGGGCGGCTCAGAGCCCCAAATAATCCTCGAGAACATGCCTGGTCACCGGGGAAGGGTCATGTTATCCGCCTGTGTGCTACAGTGCAGGAGAAATACAGGGACAGGATGGAGACCTGGACTACAACCCCCACAATGCACTGCGAACAACGAACTGACACAGACAGCCAGCCTAATACAGAAAAAATGACAGGAAAGGCCCAGAGGGGCATACTGACACCTCACCCATGGGGGAGGGGGACCCAACTCACACCAAGGGGGGTGTCAGTGTACCCCCTCCTCACTCATAGGCTATACTGACCCCTCACCCATGAGGGACACCCAACTCTCCCCAGATGGGTGTCAGTGTACCCCCTCCTTACTCATAGGGAATACTGACTCCTCACCCATGGGGGGGCCCCCAACTCTCACCAGGGTGTGTGTCAGTGTAAACCTTCCTCACTCATAGGGTATAATGACCCCTCACCCATGGGGGGGACACCCAACTCTCACCAGGGTGGGTGTCAGTGTAAGCCTTCCTCACTCATAGGGTATAATGACCCCTCACCCATGGGGGGGACACCCAACTCTCACCAGGGTGGGTGTCAGTGTAAGCCTTCCTCACTCATAGGGTATAATGACCCCTCACCCATGGGGGGGACACCCAACTCTCACCAGGGTGGGTGTCAGTGTAAGCCTTCCTCACTCATAGGGTATAATGACCCCTCACCCATGGGGGGGACACCCAACTCTCACCAGGGTGGGTGTCAGTGTAAGCCTTCCTCACTCATAGGGTATACTGACCCCTCACCCATGGGGGGGACACCCAACTCTCACCAGGGTGGGTGTCAGTGTAAGCCTTCCTCACTCATAGGGTATAATGACCCCTCACCCATGGGGGGGACACCCAACTCTCACCAGGGTGGGTGTCAGTGTAAGCCTTCCTCACTCATAGGGTATAATGACCCCTCACCCATGGGGGGGACACCCAACTCTCACCAGGGTGGGTGTCAGTGTAAGCCTTCCTCACTCATAGGGTATACTGACCCCTCACCCATGGGGGGGACACCCAACTCTCACCAGGGTGGGTGTCAGTGTAAGCCTTCCTCACTCATAGGGTATAATGACCCCTCACCCATGGGGGGGACACCCAACTCTCACCAGGGTGGGTGTCAGTGTAAGCCTTCCTCACTCATAGGGTATAATGACCCCTCACCCATGGGGGGGACACCCAACTCTCACCAGGGTGGGTGTCAGTGTAAGCCTTCCTCACTCATAGGGTATAATGACCCCTCACCCATGGGGGGGGACACCCAACTCTCACCAGGGTGGGTGTCAGTGTAAGCCTTCCTCACTCATAGGGTATACTGACCCCTCACCCATTGGGGGGGCACCCAACCCAACTCTCACCAGGGGGGGTGTCAGCGTACCCCCTCTTTACTCACAGGGTATACTGACCCCTCACCCATGGGGGACACCCAACTCTCACCGGGGGGGGGGGTGTCAGTTTACCCCTTCCTCACTCTCACCAGGGGGGGGGGGTGTCAGTTTACCCCTTCCTCACTCATAGTGTATACTGACCCCTCACCCATGGGGGGGGCACCTAACTCTCACCAGGGGGGGTGTCAGCGTACCTCCTCATTCATAGCGTATACTGACCTCTCACCAGGGGAGGTGTCAGCGTACCCCCTCCTCACTGACTACCCCTACCTATGGTGGGGGTAGTCGGTGTACCCTGCCGTCACCCATGGCCAACATATAGCAAAAATAGGGTATACCAAATCATCATTTGGGTGTAGGTGTACTGACTTCACCTTTTTTGAAGAATCAGTAACAAACTTACCGATATTACCAATATTGCTTCAAGTGGTTGTGCCAGGGTAATGCGTGCACCTACAGGCATCACCCAGGTACCATTCTTTAGAGCGGAATGGTTGCTTTCTTGTAATAACAACAATGTGGCTAAGCAGTCATTATCACAAGCAGCGGGAGGGGGTCATCATTTCGCTGCTCCGTCTGGGTCTCCTGTCCCACCTGACTGGAGACCTTACCAAAGCAATCAGAGTTATATATATATATATATATATATATATATATATATATATATATATATATATTTTAAATATGTTTTAGGGGTTCTAGGTAATTTTCTAGCAAAAAATACCGATTTTTACCTTGTGAGCAATAAGTGTCGAAAAAGGTTTAGAGCCCTTTTTGGAGGCGTTTTTCAGGTGCTTAGCGTCTGTGAAGCGCCTGAAAGCCCCAGTGTATAAGGTTTTCACTATCACAGGTCTTTCACTAACATTTACAGGAATCCAATTTTTATTGAAGTCAGGGACTCTTATGCCGCGTACACACAATCATTTTTTGTGATGAAAAAAAACGACGTTTTCTGTGAAGTAAAAAACGACGTTTTTGAAATGTCACTTTTCAAAGACGATGTTGCATACACACCATCGTTTTTTTCACAAAAAGCGAGGTTACGTTCACCACTCTTTTCCATAGAAGCTCGCTTCATAACTAGCTTCTGGGCATGCGCGGGTTGAAAAACGTCGTTTTAAACAACATTTTTGCTACACACGGTGACTTTTTGTGAAACAAAAAACGACGTTTTGAAAAACGACACAAAAAATTCAAGCATGTTGGAATTTTTTTTTTGGTCGTTTTTTTTAAGACAAAAAACAACGTTTTGCCCACACACGATCAATTTAAATGACGTTTTAAAAAACGTCGTTTTTTTTCATCGCAAAAAACGACCGTGTGTACGCGGCATTATGGTTGCATTATGGTTGCACATTGTACCTTTAAAGTGGAGGTCTACCTAAAAAAAAATAATAATATATATTAAATACTGCAGCTGCTGACTTTTAATAAATGGACTTACCTGTCCAGGGTGCCCGAAGCCAAGCAATCGTTTCTCTCGGCTGCCCGCGCCACCATACTTGGTGAGGGAATCTGGTGCGCTTGCAGCATCTTTGGAGCGGTTTAGGAGCAGTGTATAATTAAAATTGATGGGCACCAGTGCCAAAGGACCTACAAAGCACTTCGGCAGCGGCGCTTTTCAGGCGCATTTAACCATTTCTTTGGCCGCTAGCGTGGGTTACAAGCGCCCCGCTAGCAGCTAAAACTAGCGTCTTTTTACCACTAACAGGACCATGCTGTAATGTAAAAGGGGTCTTAGTCTTTAGGGTTTTTAAACTGACCTCTACAGACAGAAGTTTATTCCTTTGATCTAAAAGAACCGAGAGATGCATTGTTTCTCTTTATCGTCTTTTTTTTTTTTTTTCTTGACAACTATGAGCAGAGAATGGCTCTGTACTTGTTTAACATGAATCGGGGGAAATGCTGTATTAAGATTGCAAGTTTTTTTTTTTTTTTTTTAACGATTATTCGTGCAGGACTAATGTGTTGGAGTCACTACTAGACTAAGGCCAGCCATAGACCAAATGAAGGAAAGAAATTCACTAGATTTCCCCATAAACACAGACAGTGTTGATGAGGGAATGCCACCCAGCGAGCCACTGTGTTCTCCAAGCGGGGGACGGGTGCAGAATAAACAGCCCCTGCCAGGAGAACGCAGTGTTTATTTCTAGTAGCTATAACAGCCACTAGCGATGATCGCATGTAAAATCCAGCAGGCAGGTTGTGCCCAATCTGATCGATTAATGTGGGTACAACCACCCTACCCATGCATGGTTCTTATCTCATTCGGTTCCTACTGAACCGCCTGAGATTCAAACTAGTGTCTATGGCCGGCTTGAGGCACATCTGCAAAAATGTGGTCACTATCCCTAGTCTACCATAGATCCCTCTCAGGGGTCGCTTCTCCAGCGAGAATACATTTAATGCTTGTAGTCGCTCCTTGCAATTAAGGTGCTCCAGTTCCCTTATTCATTTTGTTGCCCTTCTTTGGACTCTCTCCAGCACATCCCTTCTGAGGACTGGTGACCAGAACTACACAGAATTCTTCACATGTGGCCTAACCAGAGTTTTATAAAGAGTCAGGATTATCGTTTTATACCTGGATAGGTGGTACGAATCTCAGCCGGTTCAGCAGTGACCGGCCGAGATTCGAACCATGTATGGGCAGGCTGAATGTACCCAAGTTGATTGTTGGGTACAACCAGCCTGTTGAATATTTTGTGCTATTTTTGCTAGCGATTATTATAGCTGCTAGCAGTAATCTACTTCCGACAGGGAGAGGCCCCCTCCCCCACCAGGAAAACATAATGACTGGTTGCGGGAAAGAAACTTGCTCCATGTATGGCCTGCTATGGGCACCCTTTGTGCAAAATGGTGAAGTGCTTTCACCAACATGCTAACATAAAAACTATAGTGTAAAAGATTAATCAAATATAGAATAAATAATAATAAAAACTGTTATACCATTTTTACCACATTTCATTAACAATTTAAATGTGGTAACACATAGTATAACTATGGGGTTGTAAAGCTTTGTGTTTTTCACCTTAATGCATCCTATGCATTAAAGCGGGGGTTCACCTTAAATAAATTTCTAACATTACATTGATCCGACTTATCCGGCCGACAGTATGCTGGTGGTTTATTTTTTTCGGTACATACCTTTTTAGAGCTATTTTCACCCCCGGCTTCCGGGTAGGTAATTGTGCGGGACTGGGCGATCCTATTCACAGGCTGTGATTGACGTTCTTCCGACCAGCGCATACTGTGTGTCACGATTTGCCGAAAGAAGCCGAAAGGTGGTGCGCAGGCGCCGTATAGAGCCGCACCGACGTTCGACTTCTTTCGGCAAGTCGTGACGCGCAGTATGCGCCGGTCGGAAGAACGTCAATCACAGCCTGTGAATAGGAACGCCCAGTCCTGCACGATTACCCACCCGGAAGCCGGGGGTGAAAATAGCCCTAAAAAGGTATGTAGGGGAAAAAAAAAAATAACCACCAGCATACTGTCAGTCGGATCAATGTAATGTTAGAATTGTTTTTTTAGGGTGAACCCCCGCTTTAAGGTGAAAAAACATCCGATGCTTACAGGCCCCCCCCGGCCCCCAGGTATACTTACCTGAGCAGTCGAAAGTCCCGCGTCGTGAAGACGCTGGCTTCTCGGCCGGGCTTCTTGGCTCTTCTCGGCTCATTCATTGGATGATTAATAGCAGCGCAGCCATTGGCTCCTGCTGCTGTCAATCAAATCAATGACACGGCGCACCAGTGGGCAGGGCCAAGTGATACAGTCGGCGGCTATGGCCGCTGACTGTATCACGGCAGCATGCCCACAAGCTAACCTCCTTGGGAGATCGCTTCTCAGAATGGGGGTTAGTTCTTGCATGGAGGAGCCGAGACAGCTGCCGCGGAACACCAGAAGGTGAGGATTGGGGCCACTCTGTGCAAAACGAACTGCACAGTGGAGGCAAGTATGACATGTTTGTTATTTAAAAAAAATAAAAACAATAACTTTTACTAACCCTTTAACCTCTAACATTGGATGGAGGCCTCTGGCTTGCTTGGTAACAGTGATCCAGACAGGAACTTTTTGGAATGTGTGGAAACTGAAAGGGGTGGGCCAACAGCATGAGTCATGTGAAAGATCACTTGGCCTCATGCACACAGGACGTTTAAAAAAGCGCCAACCCTGCAGCCAGGTAAAAGCAGTGTTAAAAACGTGACGTGTTTTGGAATGGCGTTTATGGGTGTTTTTTGCCTTTTTTTCAGTAAAAACACTCCCTATAATGTAAAACCTCCAAGCTAACAACTTGTTACAGCGTTTAGGCACATTTTTAATTTTTACTACTCAACGGCCTTTGCTCCTGAACGAACAGGCTTTTTTGTTTTCGAATGCCCCTAAACGCTTATGCCTCTGACATTTCTGTGCATGATCACAAAGGCTACAATAGAGGGGCATTTAGAGGCAGTTAAAAAAAAAAAATTAGATGCCAGTTTCACAGCAGCTGTAAAAACATCCTGTGTGCCATACAGTACGGAAAGGAGCCTGCTGATGAGAACTGAACAAAGCTCACGGCTGCTATTGCACTTTTATATTTTGGACAAACCAAACATGGTTAAAGTGGTTGTAAACCCCTTTTCCAGACGCTAACGGGGCGCTTTTAACCCCCGCTAGCGGGCGAAGAAATGGTTAAAAATATTAAAACCGCCCATGTTACTGCTCTTCCGAAGCATTGCCCATGCATTCCAATGACCAGTGGCGGTTTAGGAGAGCAATAGTTGTTGCAATTTTTAAATTGTCCAATACTTGCGCAATGGTTTATCAACACATTTTCAGGAAAAAATACAGTTTGAATTTAAGTGCACACAGACACATTATAATACTCGATTTGTTGGTAAAATATAAAAGATGTTACGCCAAGGAAATCGTTGCCTAACATGTCACGTTTTAAAATTGCGTATGCCTGTGGAATGGCGGCAAACTACAAATAATCTCCATAGTTTGGTGGTTAAAATCCTTTAACAGATTACCAGTTTAGAGTTGCACAGGAGGTTTTTTTTATTCTTATTTTTTTTTTATTGAAACTTTATTGCTATCAAAAAGGATGTAAGACATCCATTGTGATAGCAAGGCCCATGACAAGTCCTCTTTATGGAGAAATCTGGAGTCCCGTGTACATTTTTTTTATTTTTTTTAAGGATTTAGTAGTTTTGTTAATGCCAAGCTTTTTTCCAGCTTGGCAGTTATGTTATTCCATGTTTAGTAAACAAACATACATTATGGGTAATTTGTATACTTTATTAGGCTTTGCTTTCTCCTTTTTTGTTTTCCTTCATTAATGATAAAGCAGCTGAATTGCTCACCTTTGCAGGTAACCGATTGCTTACTGTTACATCATCCTGTAACCAAGAACAGCGTGTGCCTTAATTTAGCTATGCTAATTTCTGCTTTCACTTTTTGACTTCTCTTGGACAAATCTAGGTAGCAAACAAAAACTGTTTAATATGCAATAATATTTATATTTCCCAAAAAGTATTTTTATTGCAGGCATATGAAATATTGTCTTTACACGTTTACAGATGATTTATTAAACATTGTGTACCTGCCATACTGGCCAGGATTAGACTTTATCATACACCATTTTTTACATTAGGTATCTATTATTCTCATGTTCTCGTTTACATTTCAGAAGTAGAACAGGAGAGCTTACAATGAAAAAAAATACATCAGTGAAGTCTATTTTAAGATTCTAGTTGAAAGGAGCAAATCAATCAGCAAACTCCACTAATGCCTGGTACACATGATAAGCCCAGCGGGGCGAATGGAAAAAACAGCTCGCTGTACTAACTGCAATGTTATTACTGGGATTCCTCTGCTGTACTATTTTGTTCACCAAACCTCCCGCCCCCCCAGAACACACCGGTCAGCGATCGCTGATCAGATGCCGATCGGCTGCTGATTTTTCGGCATTCCTGTTCGACAGAAGCTGTACACAGTCACACTGACCAAATGTTTTTGTTGAACTGCTGCTATTCGGCCCACGTGTACCAGCGCTCAAACAGAATGTTTGCATAAAATATTGCGTATTATTATTGTATTGTATTCTCATTTTAAACCACCAAGTGGCGCTCCTGGTCTTTTTTATTTATTTTTTATTTATTTTTTACATGGTTGGCTATTTCAGCTAAAAGTATTTGTTTGCATTTACCTGAACTCTTCTGTAATATTGAAGGTGTTTTGCATCTTCTGAAGTGTCTTGATTAAGTTGCAAAACATTCTTAACATTGGAGAACAAGGCCAGTTGAATGTGGCTACTACCCAACTTACTACAGCTGGTATCGGTGGAGTCCATAGTTCTGCAGGAGAATGAAAATTGTACTTGCCATCTGCCAGATACTGTGAGACCCCTTTCACACTGAGGCAGTGTTCAGGTGTTTTACCACTAATAAAAAATGCCTCTCATGCCTCCCTAGTGTAAAAGCCTGAGTGCTTTCACACTGGGGCGGTGCGATTGTGGGACAGGGAAAGAACGTCCTGTAAGCAGCATCTTAGGGACAGTGTAGGAGCACTTTATACTGCACTCCTACACCGCCCCTGCCCTTTGTAATGTATAGGCAGCGCTTCCGAAGCACTGCAACGCAGGCGCTATTAACCCCTTCTTGGGCCGCTGGCTGGGGGTTAAAAGCGCCCACTAAAGGGGTGAAAAGCACTGCTAACGGACCCACCGCCCCAGTGTGAAAGGGGTCTTGGTATTAAAGTTGTTCCAAAGGCACAAGTTTTTTTTTACCTTCATGCATTCCATGCATGAAGGTAAAAACCCTACTGTGTGCAGCAGCCCCCCCCCCCCCCCTAATACTTTCCTAAGCCCCATCGCGATCTGGTGATGTGCATGAGCGCCTTAACTCCCCGTGAACTATCTGTCTTCATTGGCTGAGACAGTAGCCAGAGCCATTGGCTGATTTCAATCACGGTGCGAGTCGTGGCTCTGTATGAATGGCCACACAGAGCAGTGACTCTGGAGCGTGCCTGCTTGGGTGCACCCACAGCAAACTGTTTGCTCTGGGGGTACTTGGCAGGACGGAGAGGCCAGGAGGATTGGGGCTGTTCTGTGCAAAACCACTGTACAGAGCAGGTAAGTACTGCATAATTTAAAAATAAATAAAAACTTGCCTTTTAATATCGCTTTAAGTTTAATATTCAATTGGATATGTGTCAACCCTTCTGCACTACGTCTCAACCCCCAAAAAAGGTGTTTATTGGTATAATTTCAATGAATATATACAGTTAACTGCTATATTAAATCACGTTATTAATATTTTTTTTTACTACTAATGGCAGCGATCAGCGTTTTTTTTTTTTTTTTTTTTTTTTTTTTTTCGTGACTGGGACATTATGGCGGACACATTGGACAATTATGACACATTTTTGGGACCATTGTCATTTTCACAGCAAGAAATGCTATAAAAATGCATTGTTTACTGTGAAAATGACAATTGCAGTTTGGGAGTTAACCACTAGGGGGCGCTGAAAGGGGTTACGTGTGACCTCTTATGTGTTTCTAACTGTAGGGGGCGGGTCTGGAGGTGTGACATCATTGATCGTGTTTCCCTATATCAGGGAACACACGATCAATGACACTGCCACAACAAAGAACAGGGAAGGTGTGTTTACACTCGCCTTTCCCCGTTTCTTCAGCTCCAGAGGACCGATCGTGGGACACCGGCTTCGGACCAGGTTGCGCGCCCCCCCCACGGCTGGGCTTAAAGGGCCACATACAGGTATGTGGATGTGCCCATACGTGCCATTCTGCTGACGTATATCGACGTGAAGGGGTCCTTAAGTGGTTGAAGTAAAGCCGTATTAAATCCAAAAACAAACATTTATTATATTGCAGCTAACCATTTCTTAGATGTGATGGCTAAATTTCCTTTTCTTTGGTAATCCAGCCAGCAAGTCTTTTGTTTTTACATAGCACAAGCTCTCAAGCAGAGTGTATCAGTTTACATGGATGAGATAAACCACCTAACACTGACAGAGGAGAGTCTGATGGGGAAGGTTCCTATGATGAAACTTGTAGGGGTGGAGCCTGGCACTGTTGGTTGAATATGTAGTGGATCTATGCTTGTGCTGGAAGAAGCAAGGAGCTGAGTCGCCGGCGGGTGTCAGATTTAAGGGTCTAACGACCAAGCAATACAGCTACACAGATGTGTTTTTGTGCTTGGTTTTCTAAAGCCGCGTAAACACGATCGGTTCAAACTGATGAAAACGGACTGAAATTTGTTTTCATTGGTCCAAACCGATCGTGTGTGGGCACCATCGGTCCATTATCCTTTGGTCCAAAAACAGATGGCTTGCTTTAAACGGCTAACCGATAGGTCAAAACTGATCGTTAGTACGCATGCTTGGGAGCATTCAACTTCGATTTTTTTTCATCACGTCTTTGTGTTTTACGTCACCACATTTTGACACGATCGGTTCATGAACCGATGGTGTGTAGGCACATCAGTCCATCAGTCAGCTTCATCAGTAAACCGATGAAAGCGGTCGGTCGGACCTTTCTCATCGGATGGACCGATCGTGTGTACAAGGCTTGAGACTTTGCAAGTATATTTTTACACCCTATTCACACTTGTACCGCTTGTCATGTGACTTTGGACATCATACCCCATGTTTTCCAATGATAACCATTCATATATGTGAGACTTAAAGTCGCAGCGACTTAGAGTAGTTCATGCACTACTTTGATCTGACTTTCATGCAACGGGCATAGACTTCAATGTTAATCCTCCAAAGTTTCATGAAAGTCGTACCCAAATGTTTTAAATGCAACAGTCGGTTTCATCTTTGAGGGACAAGAAGTTGAAATCTAAGTTGCACTCATCCAAAGTAGCGTGACTTTTTGAAGTCGTAGAAGTGTGAATAGAGCCTTAATTTGAATGGAATCGCACTATGTGAGCTTCTTTTTGGCTTTCTTATGCTCATTTTGGGATTACTGAATGGAAGGTGGAGGATTACTACTGAATATAGACCAGGTGTAATTCCCATCTGTTTTGAGCTTATGTTTTCCCATTCTATAACTAGATAGGCATGCACTTTTGCTAAGTGGGTCTTAAGTGTGGTGATGGGAACCCTTTGGAATATATTGAAGGTTCTTATGGTGGTGGACATTTTAAAACGACACACCGTTGTGCTAAATATGCATTTTTTTAATGAGATTTTACATGTATTTTTGGCTGTGATCATGTCACGTTTGGAGGACTTTTGTATGGAGGAGGAAGTTTTAGGAAGTTAACCATTGGACTGCGCGCATAGTCTTGAAGTTGTGTTCGAATGGATTTTTTTTATCACGTTTAAAGTAGGGTTGTCCCGATACCACTTTTTTAGGACCGAGTACAAGTACCGATACTTTTTTTCATGTAGTCGCCGATACCGAATACCGATACTTTTTTTTTCATGTAGTCGCCGATACCGAATACCGATACTTTTTTTCATGTAGTCGCCGATACCGAATACCGATACTTTTTTTAAACGTGTCCCCAAATGCAGCCATGTCCCCCACATATTGCAGCCATGTCCCCCCACATATTGCAGCCATGTCCCCCCACATATTGCAGCCATGTCCCCCCACATATTGCAGCCATGTCCCCCCACATATTGCAGCCATGTCCCCCCACATATTGCAGCCATGTCCCCCCACATATTGCAGCCATGTCCCCCCACATATTGCTGCCATGTCCCCCCACATATTGCAGCCATGTCCCCCCACATATTGCTGCCATGGTGTCCCCCCACATATTGCTGCCATGTCCCCCCACATATTGCTGCCATGTCCCCCCACATATTGCTGCCATGGTGTCCCCCCACATATTGCTGCCATGGTGTCCCCCCACATATTGCTGCCATGGTGTCCCCCCACATATTGCTGCCATGGTGTCCCCCCACATATTGCTGCCATGGTGTCCCCCCACATATTGCTGCCATGGGGCCCCCCACACATTGCTGCCAAAACGAAAGCGTCATGTAATCTTCGTGGCGGCGGCTTTGTATATACAACGGCGAGGTCGGCGGCGGGGGCGACGGCGATGGGCGAAGTATTCTATTTGGGTATCGGGGGTATTTGCGGGAGTACAAGTACTCCCGCAAATACTCGGAATCGGTATCGATACCGATACTGGTATCGGTACCGATACTGGTATCGGTATTGGGACAACCCTAGTTTAAAGGCCTTTTCTATTTGTTTTCCTTTTTAGGAGCAATTTTGTTTACATACGTGTTTGCTTTAATTATCAGTGCTGTGTGAATTGAGATATATTTCAGTTAGAGATACTCTGCAGTTTTTAAAGGACTTGTGACTCAATAGCGGCACCAAAAATGCGCCGCGGGTAAGTTTTTGCCACGTTTTCCATTGCTCTCAATGGGAAGGTGCATTACAGTGTTTTTTTTTTTACTCCCCAAGCATGCTAAATAAAAATGCTGCAAACAGGGCAGAAAGCGCACTGCTCTGGTGTAAACACATTCATTGATTTTAAATGGAGCGTTTCAGGTCCTTTAACGCAAACGCGCTTAAAAAACTCATCAGTGTGACAGCAGCATGCTTCAGCTATGCCATCTCTTTTTCTAACCCATAGTTAGTTGGTAGTGTGTTGTCATGTGTTTGATGTCTAAAACTTGTAAGTGTGTGTATGTATAATATTATATACAGTACAGACCAAAAGTTTGGACACACCTTCTCATTCAAAGAGTTTTCTTTATTTTCATGACTATGAAAATTGTAGAGTCACACTGAAGGCATCAAAACTATGAATAACACATGTGGAATTATATACATACCAAAAAAGTGTGAAACAACTGAAAATATTTCATATTCTAGGTTCTTCAAAGTAGCCACCTTTTGCTTTGATTACTGCTTTGCACACTCTTGGCATTCTCTTGATGAGCTTCAAGAGGTAGTCACCTGAAATGGTCTTCCAACAGTCTTGAAGGAGTTCCCAGAGATGCTTAGCACTTGTTGGCCCTTTTGCCTTCACTCTGCGGTCCAGCTCACCCCAAACCATCTTGATTGGGTTCAGGTCTGGTGACTGTGGAGACCAGGTCATCTGGCGCAGCACCCCATCACTCTCCTTCTTGGTCAAATAGCCCTTACACAGCCTGGAGGTGTGTTTGGGGTCATTGTCCTGTTGAAAAATAAATGATGGTCCAACTAAACGCAAACCGGATGGAATAGCATTATGCTGCAAGATCCTGTGGTAGCCATGCTGGTTCAGTATGCCTTCAATTTTGAATAAATCCAACAGTGTCACCAGCAAAGCACCCCCACACCATCACCCCTCCTCCTCCATGCTTCACGGTGGGAACCAGGCATGTAGAGTCCATCCGTTCACCTTTTCTGCATCGCACAAAGACACGACGGTTGGAACCAAAGATCTCAAGTTTGGACTCATCAGACCAAAACACAGATTTCCACTGGTCTAATGTCCATTCCTTGTGTTCTTTAGCCCAAACAAGTCTCTTCTGCTTGTTGCCTTTCTTTAGCAGTGGTTTCCTAGCAGATATTCTACCATGAAGGCCTGATTCACACAGTCTCCTCTTAACAATTGTTCTAGAGATGTGTCTGCTGCAAAAGGTGGCTACTTTGAAGAACCTAGAATATGACATATATTTTCAGTTGTTTCACACTTTTTTGTTATGTATAATTCCACATGTGTTAATTCATAGTTTTGATGCCTTCAGTGTGAAAATGAAGAAAACTCTTTGAATGAGAAGGTGTGTCCAAACTTTTGGTCTGTACTGTATGTGTAATATATATGTTTACAATATAATCTCTCTATCTCTGTATGTGTGCGTGTGTATTAGAGCTGCACAATTAATCGTTAAAAATTGTAATCTCGATTCAACCCCCCTGACAATCTCCAATGCAGCGTTTGCCGATTCTTTCATATACCGTAACAAGTGGAGAGACTTTATCTGCTCACTCAGCTGTCAAAAGAAAATATTTGGACAGTCTGCCAAGTTTAGATAAAATAAACTTCTGTGTATAAAGAAAAAATCTGGGGCAGTCTGCTAAGTTTTTAACATGAAACATTGTAAATAGAGGTAGACCGATATGGGTTTTGCTCTGGCCAATGCCGATTTTTAGGAATTGGGGCGGCCGATATATGATGCCGATTTAAAACAAAAAAACAAAAAAAACTCACCCACTCCTTCCTGCTTACTCCTGTCACTCTAGCACACACTTGATGTCTTTAGTACATTTGGCACTGTCAGATGGCACTGGTTTGGAACTGTCAGATGGCACTGGCATGTGGCACTGATTGGCACTGGCAGGTAGCACTGGTTGGCATTGGAAGGTGGCACTGATTGGCACTAGTTTGGGACACTGGCAGGTGGCAGTGGTGGGTGGCACTGGCAGTGGCAGGTGGCACTGATTGGCAGTGGCAGGTGGCACTAGTTTGGGACAGATGGCAGTGGCGGGTGTCAGGTGGCACTGATTGATGGTTGGTGGTGGCACTGATTTTTAGTGGCACTGTCAGGTTTCACACTAAGCCGAGTGTAACTGTGTGAAACTAACAGAGGGGGGAGAGAGAGGAGCTGTCAGCTCGATGTCGGGGGTGGGCGGGACCCAGCTAAATTACACCAGCTAATGTTTGGGCTGCTTTAGAAAGGGGCCACATACAAGTATGGGCCCGCCCATAATACCATCCCATTGGCTGGTGTAATATAGCTGCTGGTTCCAGCCCATCCCTGACATCGAGCTGACTGTGTATGTGTGTGTATATATTTTTATATTTATATATATATATATATATATATATATATCCTCTCTTTTTACCCGCTGGATCTAAGTCTGATTGAGAAGACTATAAACATCTCTGAGCCTTACTGACCGCTGTACGGTCAGTGGATCTGGTAAGGAGACTACATTCATCACACGGGTGATCCCTTTTGGTGAAGGATTAAACCAACTTTATCTCCTTTCACTACCCATCATTTAATGGACTTTATTTATTACCTATTATTGAGTAATTCACTATTTTAATTAATTCACCTCAACCCTCCTGTTTTTCCATTTTTTTTCACATAATTTGGTTTTATCACTTATTTATTTAGCGCTGTATCTTTTTTGTATTTTTTTTTTTTTTTTTTTGCTTTGGGTATTTTGAGCAATAGGTACTGGCAGCTTTTTCACTCACAATATTTAATTATATTCATCACTTGTTAGTGCAGTGTTTTTCCTAGGGATCTCTTTAGGGAATCTTATTTTTATATATCTTAAAAATATCTTAATATCTTAATCTTAAAAATAAGATTATATATATATTTATAAATTACACATACTTCCGCCTAGTCCACGTCATTCCAGCCTCGGCCGAAGCCGCCGCTTTACCTAAAAACTCCTTTAGCCTAGTCTGCGGCGTCCGGCCTTGCGGACTAGGCTGAAGCCACGGCCTCATCTAAAAATGCCTTCCTGCAGCTCCTCAGGACTGTGGTGTCAGTGCGGGTCCTGGGGGGAAAATAAATGGAACAAATCTATTTTGTTTGAATATATGAATCGATTTGACTTGCCAACGATTTTTAACCACTTAACTACCGGCCGCCGATATTGCTGTTGTTCTGGGAGGACGTCGTATGACGTCCTTGCCATGCCACTAGGGGGCGCGCGCGCGTTCACCCGCCTCGCTACTGGGAACCTGATGTGTGTGCCCAGAGGCCGCGATGTTTGGCGGGCACCCACAATTGCCCAGTAGCTAAGCAGGAACGTGGATCTCTGTGTGTAAACACAGAGATCCACGTCCTGTCAGGGAGAGGACACAGATCGGTCATCTTCCCCAGTCAGTCCCCTCCCCCTACAGTTAGAATCACTCACTAGGGTACACATTTAACCCCTTGATCGTCCCCTAGTGTTAACCCCTTCCCTGCCAGTCACATTTACACAGTAATCGGTGCATATTTATAGCACTGTTCACTGTATAAATGTGAATGGTCCCAAAATGGTGTCAAAAGGGTCCGGTGTGTCTGCCGCAATATCGCAGTCACGATAAAAATCACTGATCGTCGCCATTACTAGTAAAAAAAAAAAAGCTATAAATCTATCCCCTATTTTTTAGCCGCTATAACTTTTGCGCAAACCAATCAATATACGCCTATTGCGATTAGTTTTGGTATACAAAAAAAAAATGTAGAAGAATACGTATCGGCCAAAGCTGAGGAAATTTTTTTTTTGTGGATAGTTATTATAGCAAAAAGTAAAAAATATTACTTTTTTTTATTTTTATTTTCCGCTTTTCTTTTGATCAAATACCACCAAAAGAAAGCTCTACCTGTGGGGGGAAAAAAATATTAAAATTTCATTTGGGTAAAGTGCATGACCGCGCAATTGTCGTTCAAATTGTGACAGTGCTGAAAGCTGAAAAATGGCTTGGGCAGGAAGGGGGTGAACGTGCCCAGTATTGAGGAGGTTAAATCAAATCAATTTTCTTTATATACATGTACACATGTATACTGTGTGTGTATATGGATATAGATATAGAGATATATAGTGTGTATGTATAAAGCTAGAGGATTAGGTGACGGCCAATTAACTAGCACTAGGTGCTCCTTAATGGTGGCCTATGCACTTCTCATGGCACAGGTTTCTTTTGAAGCCTGGCAGGCTCTTCTCCAGGGCTTTTTTATTTTTTATTTAATTTTTCAACCAGACATGGCAAAACAGAGCTCCACCACCTCTGGCATAGGTCCTGTGCTCACCTGTCACTTGTAAATGCAGAAGCCTGGCTTCTTTACAGGTGCCAATTTATTGTTAAGGGTACCTTAAATGCAGTGTGTTGGAAGGCACCAAATTGCATGGTACTCCAGTACCGTGCGGGTTGATGTGGTGCATTTTTTTTAAAGTAGGACATTTACTACTTTTTTCTGCATTTTAGTGCTATTTGCATCCCACTCAAATAAATGGGGCTGGAAAATAACACTGCATGTTCCCCCTTCCTGCTAACCTCTGCACCTCAGTCTCACTCTGCTCGTCTCCATACCCCAAACTGCCCCCTCTGTTCACCTCCATAGCCCAAACTGCCCCCTGTTGGCACACCTATGTATCCCACTCTAACCTCCATACCCTCCCCTTTTTATCACATCTGCATCCTGCCTTCCTTTTACCAGAACCTCAGGGCAGGACCTTTCTTCCAGTACAATCCACACAGCTGTTTGCACAGAGTGGCCCAGATTCTCCTCTTCTGGGGTCCCTCTTCTGTGCTCCTGTCCCCTCCATCCTGTTCAGTGCCCCCACAGCTAGCAGCTTGCTGTGGGGGCACCCAAGCCGAGTCACAGCTCCCTGTGTCCATTCAGACACAGAGCCGCAACCTGGCCCTGCCCCCTCTTATGTTTTGCTGACTAATCATGCCACGCTGCTGTCTTGGTCAATTAGGATGGGAATCCCGGGCAGTTTGTTTATTGTGCATGTGCTCTACAGCCCACATTTGCAGTATCACCGAGACCTAGTGAGAAGTTCTGATGCAGGGGTGATTTAGGTGAAAAATTGGCTGATATAAGAAAGAGAAGCTGTGATAGCAGTGGCCTTGGCAAGCTATTTCACCAACTGTGTATGTACATGTGTGAGAATTCTTCTTTTTTTTTTTTTTTTTGGGGGGGCTTATTCCTAAAATTTGGATTAGATATTTATTATGTTATAAAGGGGAGATGGAATTCTTATACCATAAAGGTAATGTATAATAAATATGATTTGGAAGGAAGAAATAATAGCTGCCATGGATATTATTCTGTCATTTCCGAAATAGACAGTTGTTAGAACTTCACTCACTATCTATCGGCCAATAACTTTTTATGATTTATGTGTAAGTTAAATTTTTGCTACCTTTCCTGGCAGGCTGTGTCTTGAATAATTAACCAGCTTGTTTGTCAGGTGAGGGATTGTGATCTTTTTCCTGAACCGGCAAAATAAATGCTGGTTACGTTTTTTTAACCACTTCAGCCCCCTGAAGAATTTATCCCCCTTCCTGACCAGAGCACTTTTTGCAATTCGGCACTGCGTCACGTTAACTGACAATTGCGCGATCGTGCAGCGCTGCACCCAAACAAAATTGACGTCCACAAATGGGGGCTTTCTTTTGGTTGTATTTGATCACTTTTTTTTGCACTATAAACAAAAAGAACGCCAATTTTGGGGAAAAAAGGCTATATTTTTACTTTTAGCTATAATAATTATCCCCCAAAAATATATAAAAATCTAATTTCTTTCCCAGTTTAGGCTGATATGTATTCTTCTTCTACATATTTTTGGTAAAAAAAAATCGCAATAGGCATATATTGATTGGTTTGCACAAAAGTTATAGGGCCAGATCCACAAAGGAATTACGCCGACGTATCTACAGATACACCGGTGTAATTCGAATTTCCTGCCGGCGTGTCATTTTTTTTCTATCCAGAAAACATGATACGCCGGACTTGCGCTAAGATACGACTGGTGTAAGTTTCTTACACCATCATATCTTAGATGCATATTTACGCTGGACGCTAGGGGCGCTTCCGTCTATTTCCAGCGTAAAATATGCAAATGAGCGAGTTACGCTAATACCCGAACGTACGAGCGGCCGACTCATTCCCTTTACGTCGTTTGCGTAAGCGTATCTCCGGCGTAAAGATAAAGCTGCTATAGTGAGGCGCAGCTAATGTTAAGTATGGACGTTGGGACAGCGTCGTATTGGACGTCGTTTGCGTATGCCGATCCAGAATGGGCGTAAGTAACGTTTAAGGTATGGTGCATAACACCGCGCTGCTAGTCAAAAAGTATTTTAAAGCAGCTGACACGGCTGTGAAATAAAGCAAAAATAGAACAAGTGTATATAAAGTGTCACGCTAAACAAATATAAAGGCTGCATATAATGACATAAAATGCAACACAAAATAAGAAAAATACACGTCCAATGAAGTGCTAGATAAAAATCCAGTTCAGGAATATTATAGTTGATTTGAGATTATCAACTATAATATTCCTGAACTGGATTTTTATCTAGCACTTCATTGGACTTGTATTTTTCACTCACTGTGTGGACTTTACACTTGGTGCACTAATTTGTATATAATTATTCACTTTTGTATTGCTTATTTTGTGTTGCATTTTATGTCATTATATGCAGCCTTTATATTTGTTTAGCGCCACACTTTATATACACGCGTAAGTAACGTTTACATCGTTTTCATTGACTATTTGTGATGTGATTTCACGCATGCGCACTAGGATACGTCCACGGCCGGCGCATGCGCAGTTAAAAAAAACGTTGTTTGCGTTGGGTCATTTATAATTATAATAAAACACGCCCCCCCCCCACCCCCCTAGTAAATTTGAATTACACCCGCGTAAGCCGGCCCATTTACGGTACACCGCCATAAGTTACAGCGGCATTTCTTTGAGGATAAGGATACACCGCTGTGACTAACAGTGGCGTAGTGTAAATGGGTCACGCCGCGCCAGCGGCAAAGGTATGTGGATCTGGTCCATAGTGTCTACAAAATAGGGGATCATGTTTTTTTCTAGTAATGGCGGCGATCGGCTTTTTTTTTTCCAAATATATATTTTATCAAGAAAGCACACATGGAGAAATTCCAACATTACAACAGAGACATACATGTCCTTAAAAACAAGTACAGAGGGGTTATGTATACATTTCAGCCAACACTGAAAAATGACACCGTACATAGACACACTTAGAGAGGAGTCATAACGACATGCACATTGCAATCTATACCAGTATGGATAGCATCTAAGAGCCAGAACCTCCCCGTGCTTAATTTTATCTTAGATAGAAGTAAAAGTGAAATCAGGTAAAGCTGAGAAAAAAGGGGGGGAGGGAGGATGGAATGGGGGACACAGACAGGGCGATGGCGGGGAGCAGACGACACCACTCCTGACCAAAGCGACATCAGGACCCGAGTAGGGATGCCCCCTCGTCTGAGAAAATAAAACCATTCCAGATACCCCAGACCTCCGTAAAGGCCTCTTGTTTATGTTGTGCAGTGAGAATCAAATCCTCCATCTGTTTTTTGTTTCCTCCACCTTCCGCAACCAGCACCCAACCGTCGGCAGGCACTGCTGCTTTCAGTGGAGGGGCATGCACGCCTTGGCGGCATTCACAAGGTGGCATACTAACGATTTTTTTTAGGATTTAACCGACATCGTTCACAGGTGTAGCAGAAAAAACGACGTGTTGTCCGGGATCAAATATTCCGTAAACGTCTGTGTGATACGGCGAACCTCCGTCCAGAAGTTTGTCAGTCTTGGGCAGGACAAGAAAATGTGTAGTAGTGAGCCCGCCTCCACCCCGCACCGCCAACAGTGGTCCGATGTAGAGGGGGAACACCTGTGCAACCTGGTGGGCGTGAGGTACCACCTGGAGAAGAGTTTAAAATTAGTTTCCTGAAGTCTGGTGCAAGAGGAGGACTTTATAGCCAAGGTGATGATGCGCTGCCTCTGCACCACTGAGAAAGTCCAGTTAAGGTCTGACTCCCATCTCCATAGGCAACGCAAGTTAGGTTGTGTGGGGGGTGAGTTTAGAAGCGAGTACATTTGTGAGAGGGTCTGCGACGCCGGTCTGGTCCCCGAGCAACACTCCTCAAAGGTCGTCAGTGGACGTGAGAACTTCTGCGGGTCGGAGATAGAGTGAAGGAAGTGGGGAGGTTGTATCCACCTACGGAGTCTGCCAATTCAGTCAACAAAGCCCAACGTCCCAAACCTAGGCGCCTGCTCCCAACCCTTCTCCCCAGACCCGGATATTCCGCCCGGTGGAGACCCGGCAAGAAGTCCGGGTGACCGAGGATCGGGAAAAGCGGTGAGGACGCGGACGTCAGAAGCGCCTTTATGGTCACACGGGAGCTAAGTCTCAACATGGATCCTACCAGTGGGTGAGATTTCAGCCTTGGGGGGAGACCGCCAGTGCACCACAGTGCACTTTTTAAAGGGTTCGTGGTCTGAGACTGCTCAATTTGAGTCCACAGTTTATGTGCTACGTTTTGTCTCCAGTCTATCTTTTTTCTTTTTTTTTTCTTTTTTTATCGTGATTGCAAACATGTTGGCAGGCACAGAGAACACTTTTGACACTATTTTGGGACCATTGTAATTTATACAGCGATCAGTGCTATAAAAATGCACTGATTGTGTGACACTGGCAGGGAAGGGGTTAACCAGTAGGGGCGAGGAAGGGGTAACGTGTCCTAGGGAGTGATTTTAACTGTGTGGGGGCTGGGCTTACCGTGACATAACACTGATCATTGCTCCCGATAACTAGCTCCAATAGGTAATGACTAAGCGCTTATATTTGCACAAAATGTGTCTACGTCTTTGTCCCCTGCGCCATCTGTCAACCACTTGTCATATGAAGCTTCAATAAAAGTATTTTTGGAAGTGCAGCCATCCGGAATTATTTCTTCACATTACACAACATGCGAGCTACGCTAGCACCTGACTAGTGTGTGTATTAACCAGACTCTCTCACCTGGAGCAGCTTTTCTTGTTTCAGAAAGGGGTTAACCACTGGGAGGGGCGATGAAGTGTGTCCTAGGGAGTGATTCTAACTGGGGGGCCTGGGCTACAAGTGACACGACAGCGATCACTGCTCTTGATGACAGGGAGCAGTAGATGAGTGTCCTGTCACTAGACATCTCCCCGTTCTACAGCTCCGTGACACGATCAGACATCGAGTGCACTGGTCCCGTGGGCATGGTCACGTTGCTTTGCACAGCCGTGCCATTCTGACAATGTATATTGGCGTTAGCTGGTCGGCAAGTGGTTAAATGGGTCCCATTATAGCCTCGTACACACAATCAGATTTTCGAATGACCGTTCATACGTTTTTCTTTTGTTGCATGCTAGTCTCATGTCGAAAGTGAAGAGGTTACTCACCATATGAAAATTCTCATATGACATAATTCACTTCAGAAGTATGTATCCTTTCGTTTCTGAGCAAGCGTAGTCTTGCTCTTACGATTTTATTTTATTTTTTCAGATGAAAACCATTCTAATTAAACAAAAATTGGACGTTGAGTTCACGTATGACAAAAAATGTATAGTCTGCACATCCAGCTTTTCTTTTTTTTTTTTTCTGAACAAAAACCGAATCAGCTGTCGAAAGCGCCGTACTAACGATCCGAAAATTGGAAGATTATTTGTCGAACTAAATTTTTACTTCCAGTTTTCGTATACGAGCCTTAAAGTGGATGTAAATCCCCCAAAAATTTTTTTTTGATGTCACAATGTAGAGAGTAATCCTGAGTAATCCCCTTTTAAAGTTTAGTGCAAATTAACAGAATTCCAGATAAAAACTTGCCAAATTATAAAGTCCGTTTCTCTGTTATTTCTTTCAGTGACAGGTTATTTACAAATCTAGCTTGGACATGTTTATCATAACAAGAGGTGATCCAAAGTTCATTGTATATTACTAGGATGTTATATCACCTCATGTTATGATAAACAATACATAACATATGATAAACATGTCCTAGCTAGATATGTAAATAACCTCTCACTGAAAGCAAGAAGAGAGAAAACTGACTTTTTTATTTAGGCAGGGTTTTATCTGGAAGGCTGTTCATTTCCACTGAACATAAGAGGATTTCACAGATCTGGATTAACTCTGTGTGGCAAGACTGGGCACAGATGTTAGGAAATCTTATACTCTACATTGTGACATAAAAAAAAATGTTTTTGGGTCTACATCCACTTTAAGTCTCTGTGACTCCTATTACTTCTGAAGCCGATTTTGATTACACAAATGTTTTTATTGGGTTCCCATAGAAATGCTTCTGTGCAGGCAGTGTTACGGAAGACCAAACATACATGGCTAACCTACCATTGAATATGCATAAAGAAAGTGCAGCGCTAATAATGGTGAACAAATGTAAGATGAATTGATATCATTAAAAAAATAATTGTAATTATCAAGTAAAAATCAAGTTTTTAAAAAAAGGAAAAAGTCCCATTCAAATTAAAATCTGTATGAGTCTATAAAGTGTTAACATCCAGACAAGTAATGATAAGTTGCAAGAAGAAAGGCATGACACAAATCTTCACACAAAATAAAGTGAAATCAGCTCGACACCCAAGTGTAAGGTAGCCTGCTTACCAGATTGGACAATCCCCAAAAGACGTCCACTTATGCCACGTAGGTTAGTTCCTCCGACGTTGACATCATTACGCATTCCTTCCCAGATGTGGATAGAGGTGGATAGATGAATCATATAGGCAGTAGAGAGAAGCAAATGGAGACGCCGCAACTTTTTTTACCATTCATGATTTGACTGCTGTTTGGCTGGCTTATGTACATAGTTCCTGTAAGTGCAATCTAGTTATTAACCACTTCAGCCCCGGAAGGATTTACCCCCTTCCTGACCAGAGCACTTTTTGTGATTCGGCACTGCGTCGCTTTAACTGACAATTGCGCGGTTGTGCGATGTGGCTCCCAAACAAAATTTGGCGTCCTTTTTTTCCCACAAATAGAGCTTTCTTTTGGTGGTATTTGATCATCTCTGCGGTTTTTATTTTTTGCGCTATAAACAAAAATAGAGCGACTATTTTTAAAAAAATGCAATATTTTTTACATTTTGCTATAATAAATATTATAGGCCGATACGTATTCTTCTACATATTTTTCGTAAAAAAAAATCGCAATTAGCGTTTATTGATTGGGTTGCGCAAAATTTATAGCATTTACAAAAAAGGGGGTAGTTTTATGGCATTTTTTTTTAATATTTTTTTTTTTACTAGTAATGGCAGCGATCAGCGTTTTTTTTCGGTACTGCGATATTATGGCGGACACATCGGACACTTGACACATTTTTGGGACCATTGGCATTTTTATAGCGATCAATGCTATAAAAATGCATTGGATTACTATAAAAATGCCATTGGTAGTGAAGGGGTTAACACTAGGGGGCAGGGAAGGGGTTAAGTGTGTTCCTATTTGTGTTCTAACTGTATGGGGGGGTTGACTCACTAGGGGGAATCACTGATCTTCCGTTCATACATTGTATGAACGGAAGATCAGCGTTTCCCCCGCTGACAGGAACGAGAGCTGTGTGTTTACACACACAGCTCTCGTTCCCCGCTCTGTAACGAACGAGCGCGCGTGCCCGGCGGCGATCGCGCCCGCCGGGCACGCGCGCGGGACTCGGGTGGCGCACGCGGGCCGCTGGCGGCCAGAAAAGATAGGACGTAGAGCTACGTGCTCTCGCCCAGCACTGCCACCGTCCCGCAGTAATATGACGGCGGACGGTCGGCATCTAGTTAAACAATCTTGGATCAACGTACTGCGCTATGGGAGATTTTCTCTTTTTATATTTTGAGTAATATCAGATAACTAGCTGCTGTTCAGGACACCACTTGGTTCCCTGGGAGACCGTTAATTCCCTGAGCTGGGTGAGACTGTTCAGGCAGTCACGGCCTTTTGGTTTCTCTCACCTCCCAAAGTGGAAAGATGCTGACTGTCAGGATCTCTCCTGCTCTTTATCCACACTCATTGGAGCGCTGAGCTGTGGACGGGCGGGGAGAGGTTGTCTCAGCGGCTCTCTGGCTCCGGCTGATGGCAGTCTCAAGACTTCCAAAGTTGGGATGACTCGCTGCCTCCACTGATCCTGGTGACGTCAGCGGAGAGCGGACTTCAGACCGCTCTCTGCTGAAAACAAATTGCACTCCTGTGAGCAATAGGAGAAGCCCAGCCTAAAAAGCTTAGGTTGGACTTCTCCTTTTAAACCCTACTCTCATCCATTCAACTGCTGTCTCTAAAAAGGGGGAAAAAAATTCTCACCCAAGTATATGATCAAGTTTGTCATATTGACGCCTCTTCAAGAAATGGACAAATGGGAAAGACAACCGCTCCAGGTGAGCTCCAGGCAATCAATGTCCGTTTAGAACCCAGGCAGGTGCAGGCAATGCACTAGGCAATCAGAAGAAGAGGTTTTGGACAGCCGCACTCAAAAATAGGTAAAATTCAAAAATAGCCCTTTATTGTGGTAAAATAAATGGATGCACTACAAAGAAAGCATACAGTGGGAACAAAAAGCAGCTAACGCGTTGCGCATTGAGCTTCTATGCTTAGTCATAACTATATGCATTGGTTATTAAACATTGGTTACTATCTGTCAAGTTAAATCGTTCAAGAGGTTGTAAAAACGTCCAGTGTACATTAAGACTTATTATATCTTTTGCAGTAGCCATTGGTTGATTTTAATAGTCTGGGGAATGATCATTATATGCATATTCTGCACTTTTGCAAAAAAAAAAAAATGTTTGTGTGTGTATGTGTGCTATTATGGCACTAAAGTTCCTCCCCACCAATCAGGAGGCAGGTCTGTGAGACCTGTTTCCCGATTGGCCAAAGCGTCAGACAGACACACGGCGGAGGAGTGGACACACTAGCCGCCATGGCTGCTGCCTGCACTCTAGGAGTGGACATCACAGCCCTGCCACACGAGCGGGTACGTGCTGGACCGCCCGCTTAGGGGGGTTGATCTGTTTCATTGCCGCCTGGGGGGGGAGTGGTTGTTTTTTTGCTGCCCCCTACCAGCCGCCACTGGTTTGCATGGCATCGAACAGCCTATTGGGAGTTGCTGAGTGTTGCATTAAATTGTATATCTTGCTGCAGCTCATAGGTGTGAAGCCAGGCTTAAAGCAGGCCATACATGGACCGAAATTCAGGTGGTTCAGCAGAAACTGCTGAATTTCGATCCATATATGGTCTATTCTGTTCATGAGGGGGTGAGCTATCAATCAACTTTTCATGAACGCTCATTACCAATCGCCTGAAGCGCTGCTTAGTGCTTTTTTTTTTATTCATTATGATTTTTCACCTGCACATACTGATCGCATTATGGTTTTCCTGCAAGACCATTCGACAGAAGCCAGTCAGACCGTGGTACGCTGAACTGCCTGACTTTTAAAAAAAGACGTGTTTTGGTTTTAATACTACATGTAAAGCATTGCAGAGTAAAATGGGGCCCCCATGTACATTCAAGTACAGACTCCACAATGGAACAAAGGTTTTATTTTTTTATTTTTTTTTAATCAAGCTGAGCATTTTCTGCAGCATTTGGAGACCTTTCGCTTTCTTAACCACTTAACCCCCAGACCATATTGCTGGTCAAAGACCAGAGCACTTTTTGTGATTCGGCACTGTGTCGCTTTAACTGACAATTGCGCGGTCGTGCGATGTGGCTCCCAAACAAAATTGGCGTCCTTTTTTCCCCACAAATAGAGCTTTCTTTTGGTGGTATTTTATCATCTCTGCGGTTTTTATTTTTGGCGCTATAAACAAAAATAGAGTGACTATTTTGAAAAAAAAACAATATTTTTTACATTTTGCTATAATAAATATCCCCAAAAAATATATAAAAAAAACATGTTTTTCCTCAGTTTAAGCCGGTACGTATTCTTCTACATATTTTTAGTAAAAAAAAAATCGCAATTAGCGTTTATTGATTGGTTTGCGCAAAATTTATAGCGTTTACAAAAAAGGGGGTAGTTTTATGGCATTTTTATTAATATTTTTTTTTTTACTAGTAATGGCGGCGATCAGCGTTTTTTTTCAGTAACGAGACATTATGGCGGACACATCGGACAATTTTGACACGTTTTTGGGACCATTGGCATTTTTATAGCGATCAATGCTATAAAAATGCTTTGGATTACTATAAAAATGCCATTGGCAGTGAAGGGGTTAACACTAGGGGGCAGGGAAGGGGTTAAGTGTGTTCCTGGGTGTGTTCTAACTGTATGGGGAGGGGGGGTGGACTCACTAAGGGAAATCAATGATCTTCTGTTCATACATTGTATGAACAGGAGATCAGCGTTTCCCCCGCTGACAGGACCGAGAGCTTTGTGTTTACACACGAACCTCCCGGTCCCCGCTCTGTAACGAATGAGCGCGCGTGCCTGGGGGCGATCGCGCCCGTCGGGCACCTGCACGGGACTCGGGGGACGAGCAGGGGCGCACGCGCCCCCTAGCGGCCGCTAAAGGGAGGACGTAGAGCTACGTGCTCTCGCACAGCAGTGCCACCGTCCCGCCATATAACTGCGGTGGGCGGTCGGCATGTGGTTAGTCTTGTTTGTAGACTGAAAAAATGCTTTTTTTTTGTGTCTGCTATCAGAAAAGGGAGCTGGTCGGAGTTATTATTGGGAATGCTCAATAGCATTCCCAGTATTGTTGTTCGTTTTTTATTATTCTTAATTTTATTATTCCTACGTTGTTTTGGCTCTGCGTAACTTCTGCATACTTTCAGCTATTAAGACCATTCAACTTTTAAAATGTGCATCTCTTTCAGCTAATGATGGGACTTCTTCAACTTTTTTTCTACTATTGTTTTTGTTTTTTGATATTACGCTTTTAGACACTTTTTTTTAACATTGAAGTCAATTAGAGCATACTTCACATCCTTAAAATCTTCTCTGCTACCAAAATGTTCAGCTCCTTCATACATTTACCTACAGACACCAAACTTTAAAATGTTCACAAAATATTCAGCTATCCAGCTGTATATTTTCAGTTTGATATCTTTTTTACGAGCGATCCGGGATGAGGGGGCGGCTATTCGTTTTTGTCCGCCCCCTCCTGATCGCTCTTAGCCAATGCGCGCGCCCGCCTGTGTGTCACTTCCTCCTCCTGTGTAAACACAGGAAGGAGGAAGCGATGTGATCTCTCCCTCTGCGTTTTTTTCAACCACCGCTGAGGAGAGATCACAACACAAGTAAGTCTGCACTGACACACACTACATATAGGCACATTTAACCACCCCGATCGCCCTCCCCCTGTCACAGTGTCACTGAATTCAGTAATCGTACATGTATGATTACTGTATTTAGTGTCAGTGTGACAGGCAGTGTGACAGTCAGTTAGTGTTAGGTCCTGGGTAGCCCCCGTACCCCCCCCTAATAAAGTTTTAACCCCTTGATCACCACCCTAGTAAACCCTTTCACTCCCTATTGCCAGCATCACTAAGCGATCATTTTTCTGATCGCTGTATTAGTGTCGCTGTTCCCGCTAGGTAGCAATTTTTCTTTTTTTTATTGCTTTTTTTTTTTTTTTTCACTAAAGACATGTGGCTAAATACATTTTGGCCTAAATGTTTGACTAAAATTTAGTTTATTGATTTTTCTTATAACAAAAAGTAAAAAATATTGATATTTTTTTTCAAAAATGTCGCTCTATTTTTGTATATAGCGCAAAAAATAAAAATCGCAGAGGCGATCATATACCACCAAATGAAAACTCTATTTGTGGGAAGAAAAGGATGCAAATTTTGTTTGGGAGCTACGTCGCACGACCGCGCAATTGTCTGTTAAAGCGACGCAGTGCCGAATCGCAAATTGGCAGCATATTGGTCCGGTCCTTAAAGCGGATCTCCACCCTAAATTGAAGATCCGCTGATCGGAACCCTCCCCCCCTCCGGTGTCACAATTGACACCTTTCAGGGGGGAGGGGGGTGCAGATACCTGTCTAAAGACAGGTATCTGCAACCACTTCCGGCCCGCAGTCTCGGGCAAAAGTCTGGTTTTTTGGCGACATCCCGTCGCCCCCCCCCCGTTGTGTGCTGGGAACTCTCTGCTCCCAGCACACAGCGGGAGCCAATCGGCGGGCGCAGCGCGACTCGCGCATGCGCTGTAGGGAACCGGGCAGTGAAGCCGCAGCGCTTCACGTCCTGGTTCCCTCACCGTGGATGGAGGGGGGAGCAGCAGGGTGACGAGCGATCGCTCGTCCTCTGCTGCGGACGCCGCTGGACTCCAGGACAGGTAAGTGTCCTAATATTAAAAGTCAGCAGCTGCAGTATTTGTTGCTGCTGGCTTTTAATATTTTTTTTCGCTGAACCATCCGCTTTAAGTGGTTAAAGGGGTTGTAAAGGTAAAAAAAAAAAAAATTCCCCAAAATAGCTTCCTTTACCTTAGTGCAGTCCTCCTTCACTTGCCTCATCCTTCCATTTTGCTTTTAAATGTCCTTCTAAGAAATCCTCACTTCCTGTTCTTCTGTCTATAACTCCACACAGTAATTCAAGGCTTTCTCCCTGGTGTGGAGAAAGCCTCTTGAGGGGGAGGGGGCGAGCAGGAGTGTCAGGACGCTGTCTACTTTGCAGATAGAGAAAGGAGCTGTGTGTTAGTGGGCGTACTGACACTCCTGCTCGCCCCCTCAAGAGGCTTTCCCCTTATCAGGGGGAAAGCCTTGCATTACTGTGTGGAGTTAGACAGAAGAACAGGAAGTGAGGATTTCTCAGAAGAAGTAAGGACATTTAAAAGCAAAATGGAAGGATGGGGTAAGTGAAGGAGGACTGGACTAAGGTAAAGAAAGCTTTTTAAGGATTTTTTTTTTTTGTTTACCTTTACAACCCCTTTAAGCTTTTTAACACTTAAAAAAAAAACAAAAAAAAAAAACATTAAAGTCAATGAAAGCATGCTTCAAATCCTTAAAATCTTCCGCTCCCAAAAGTTTCAGCTCCTTCATACTTTCACCTACATACACCAAACAAACTTTAAAAAGTTCACAAAATATTCAGCTATCCGGCTATATCTTTTCAGTTTGATATCTTTTACAGCTTTTGTGAAAAAGCTGTTTAGTGATAATTTCAGGAAATGTTATCGATTTAAACAGAGTGTCTATAGGGTTGCTTAGAGTGGTTGATGTCACAGCTACAGCACAGAGCTTTAAAAAAATGATCTTTTGTTCCTTTTCTATAAATTGCTCTCACAATTTATACATTGTAGGTATTTTTGTCTAGTTTCAGGCAATGTGCTCAGTTTTGTGATGCAATTACTTTTGGCTGGTTGAGCTTCCAAATGACAAGAGTTCTACACTTTCTTCCATTGACTGTCCTGTATAAAATTCTTCAGATTTCGACATTAATAGTGTGTTGAGTTATTTTGAGGGCACGGCAAATTTACACTGTTGTACAAGCTGTACACTCACTACTTTACAATGTAGATACAAAGTGTAATTTCTTCAGTGTTGTCACATGAAAAGATGCAAGAAAAGATTTACACAAATGCAAGGGTTGTACTTACTTTTTGTGACATACTTTGTGATCTCCTGCACACAGAGGGGTGTACTTACTTTTGTGAGACGCTGTATAAAGGTGGTTACATCACACATGGCGTGTGCTGAGGTCTGCAGCAATTAAGGATTTTTGTATTAGTAACTGTAAATCTAGACAGTTGAGGGGGTGCAATATTCCCGCTGGGTGGAGTATGCGATCCCCTTACTTTCAATATCACCCCAATCAAGGCGTGATTTTTGCCGTGATTGTTGCCTGACAAATCGCAGAACTGCTTTTGGAAAACGGGCGTCCCGTCATTTTGTTTGTGTGATTTGTCAGGTGACAATATTGTCCCATGATTGGGGGGGCCATTGAAAGTAACGGGATCACAAGCGTGCCGCACGTTTTGCGGCAATTCGGGAAATTGCAGTAATTCCGCCCACGATCCTTAACTCCTAGGTGTGATCGCAGCCAAAGCTAAGCGTCTTCTATCAGTTGCTGGGTTCTCCTTCTATAGATTCTGGGGGAACATTTTCTTCCTCAAACATTCCACGCGTTCTCTTCATTCTTTATTCCACCGCTAATATATACTCCGCACTGACCTTGTATAGCGCTTTTCTCTCTGAGGACTCCAAGTATTGGAGATGGAGATGGCGTTGGCCGGGAATCGAACCCGGGTCAGCTGCTGGGAAGGCAGCTATGCTTACCACTGCACCACCAACGCAAAAGTAGCATGTAGTGTGGGAGGAAACCCACGCAAGCACAGGGAGAACATGCAAACTCCATGCAGATAGTGTCCTGGTCAGAATCTGAAACAAGGACCCCAGTGCTGCAAGGCTAACCCCTAAGCCTCTGTGCTGCCCATATGCAGCCTCTGTTCTCTAAGGCCCGTCCCCGCTGAGCAGGGCAAATCACTTATGTTCACTTAAAGTGCCTTCAGAAGAAATCCAAACTTCTCCTAAACTACAATATATAACACTCCTATAATAAAACACACCCAAATAACAATAAAGAGGGGTAAAGTGTTCTCCAAATTAGCAACACAATGGAGGTTAATATTCCATTCACCCTTGGGCCTCATTCATACCGGGCGTATGAATCCGTACCCCATGGGAGGGCTGTGTTTACCGGAATGGGGATGCACAGGTGTTCCCAGCATTCCGTGTAGGCAGTCCCATTGCTGTCAACTGGGGTGCAGTGACTGTACCCAATGTGACATCTGTGTGGGTGCCGGTGCACGGCCCCAAAGGCACACGGGGTGTGTCCGCACAACTGCACCCACATGGATGTCCTTTTTGGGGTTAACGCAGCCCCCACACAAGGTACAGATTCATACACTCCGTGTGAGTGAGGCCTTGGACTTCTTCATGAAGGACCTCACTGGCGGAAAGAGTTCTCATTTCTCCAGCAGAGAAAGTCTAAAGAAAGCTGGAAAGACTTCTCCGACCTCTGAAGACAAAAAGAGTTCCAACCTCGACTTATAGCCGGTCCAACACATGCCTCAAAAATATACCGGCCTCCAACCTCCCCTTATAGCCGGTCCAACACACGCCTCAAAAACATACTGCCCTTCAACCTCCTTTATAGCCGGTCCAACACGCGCCTTAAAAACATACCGGCCTTCAACCTCCCCTTATAGCCGGTCCAACACATGCCTTAAAAACATACTGGCCTTCAACCTCCTTTATAGCCGGTCCAACACACGCCTTAAAAACATACCGGCTTTCAAACCTCGCAACATAATTACTTTATGCCGATCGACAACACATAGATCAAACTTATCACCTGTAAAAACGTGCTTGAGATGTTGGTGGTAAACAGCCTGCTAGGCCAGGGGGAACCAAACTGAATCCTCCAAAAGCTGCCTCATATCCAAAAGTTGCCAAGAGTGTAAATGTAGACATGCTTTTAAGGTTAATCAAAAATATCACATTCTAAAGGGAAAGGTAGAACAAGGGGAGGAGGAGTATGAAAGAGGGAGAAAAGTAGGGGGGATGGAAGGTTGCGGGTAGGGAAGGGGTGTGGGGGTCCCCCCAAACCCTCACCTCCTTCTTCCTCCAACCTTCCTTTCTCCCCCCTTTCCTCCCTCTCTCCCTCTTCCATACTCCCCCTTTGTTCTACCTTTCCCTTTAGAGTGTTATATTTTTGATTAACCTTAAAGCTTAATGTCTACATTTACACTCTTGGCAACTTTTGGAGGGCTTGGTTCGGTTCCCCTCGGGCCTAGCAGGCTGTTTACCACCAACATCTGACACTTTTTTTTACATGTGATTATGTTTGGGCGATGTATTGTCAAACCTTAAAGCTTCTGCAGAAAGGTAAATAGTGGGCTGATGGGAAAACCCTCCGGTTACTGGAGTGGCAGCCGCCACCAGTGTAGGGACCTGTGTTGGTACAGCCGTACCTGGCCCCTGGGAGGGTCCCTCAAACTTTTTGTTGTCTTTTTCTTTCTCGTACATCACGGGACACAGAGCGGCATATTCATTACTATATGGGTTATATGGAGTACCTTCAGGTGTGGACACTGGCAATCTCAAACAGGAAGTCCCCTCCCTATATAACCCCCTCCCCTAGAGGGAGTCCCTCAGTTTTTTCGCCAGTGTCTTAGGTGTTGGTCACGGAATAGCTTTGCTCCACATCCTTGGGATTAAGGGCGGGCTAACCGGATCTGTCCAAGGAGCCTCAGTGCCAAAGTGGACAGTACCCGGGCCCCAAACCGTGGGGTTTTGCCTATAATGCTCCTCTTTGGAGGGCTGGACCCTGGGCCCAGGACTTGGAGTTCGTGTTTGCCAGGGTGCTATATAGGTCCAGGACAGTGGGTACCTTCCAGGACCCCAGGGCATGAAGGTCTACTACGCTACCCACGGAGATGGGAGAAGTTTGGACCGTTTTTGCTAGGCAAACGTCCTGCAGCATGGAGCAGGTAAGAGGGGAGCCTGCGGGACTTGGTTCGACAGCAGGCTCTCCAGGGAGACCTTAAAGGAGGGTAGCCTAAGTATGCTCTGCATTGGCAGCCTTGCTCACTATGTCTGAGAAGACAGGATGATCTCATTTCCCCCATAACTTGGTCCCCCTGTCAAAGAAACTTTAGAGTTTGCTAGCTACCTGCTGCTCTCTTCCCAGGGCTAATAAGGATCCCTATGGGGCCTTTTGGAGAGTCCTACCTGGCCGGGGGTTTGATTCTGCCGCCTGAAGCTGCAGTCCTGGGTCTCCAGCAGCGCGGCTCCTCCATGTGCTTCCTTCCCCGGCATACGCGCGCGTGCCGCGCACGTCTTATAGACGTTTTGCGCGCCGTTCGGAGGGAGGGCGGGGGTTAGGGGCGTGCCTGCAGCGTCATCAGTGGCGGAAGAGGGGTAGTGCATGCTGGAGTTGGTTCCAATGCTTTTGTGTTAAGCCAAAAATCCCCTTTGGCAACAGGTTGGAGGCTGGCAAACTAAATTTGGGGACGCTGTATGTTTTGAAAAAAGAAAAAGTTATATATTATAAAAAAAAAAAAAAGAAAAAGAGAGAACATACGGGGCCCCATCGGTTTTTAGGCATTAGTGATCTATTGTCCACTAAACCCTAATTTTGTACTCCTGGCCACTACAGTCGGTTGTTGTAGGCGGAGTCCCTCGATTTTGTACTATGGCTTCCAAAGGTTCGGGATCAAAAGGTACAAAAAAGACCAAAAAACAAAGGGGTTCCCCCTCTGATTCTGATGATATGCCGATACTTTCTCCGCAGCTTATTCCCATGAAGGTCGCCTTGGATGAGCCATTGGGGAGGTCTGGTGCTGAGGCTGGCCCAGATCAGCCCAGCCCTGTGTTTATCACAGAAGAGATGCTAGCCGTCTCCCTAGGGGGGCTAGAAGAAAGATTGGCAGCGATAATCGCTAGCTCTATTCCTGGCAAGAAACGGGCTAGATCCCCATCGCCAAAAGGTGTATCCTCAGATGCTGAAATTCTCTCTCCGGAGGAATTGGAATCTCAGGAGGATCAACTAGACCCGGAACCAAGAGGGTTCAGGGATTGAGGAATCTACCTCTGAGGAACCATTTTCAGACTCCCAGACAGAGAGACTGTGGGTACAGTCTTTGACGGACATGGTCCGCTCGGCATTTAATTTACCATTGCCAGAGCCTCAGGTTCCTGCGGTATCCTCTCTGGGCTCTTTGAAAGCTCCTTTGAGCAACGCGGTTTTTCCGGTCCATCCTCTGTTGGAGGAATTGATCTTTCAGGATTGGGTACGACCGGACAGGATTTTTCTGCCGCCTAAGAGATTTTCGGTCATTTACCCTATGGAGGAAAAATTCTCGAAGAGGTGGAAGCTCCCAGTGGTGGATGCAGCCATCTAATGTGTGAATAAATCACTAACTTGCCCGGTGGAAAACATACAAATGTTTAAAGATCCGGTTGATAAACGGTTAGAGACACTTTTAAAGGCATCCTTTGCTACGGCAGGAGCAGTGGTACAGCCAGCTGTGGCTGCAATTGGAGTTTGTCAGGCGTTAAAGGACCAGACAAAACAAATGCTTAAAGACATGCCTACCCAACAGGCAGAAGAGTTTTCTGACATTCCCAGAGCTCTGTGTTTTGCGGTAGATGCTATAAAGGATTCCATCCAGCAGGCCTCTCGTTTATCACTATTTTTGGTGCACATGAGAAGGCTCTTATGGTTGAAGAACTGGGCGGCGGAGCCCCCATGCAAAAAGCTTCTGGCAGGGTTTCCCTTCCATGGAGGACGACTCTTCGGAGAGGATCTGGATAAATACATTCAGACTATTTCAAGTGGCAAAAAAAGGATTTTTAATAACAGCTTACCTGTAAAATCCTTTTCTTGAAGTACATCACGGGACACAGAGCGCATAGCCATTACATATGGGTTATATGGGTACCTTCAGGTGTGGACACTGGTGTAATCAACTTCACAGGAAGTTCCTCCCTATATAACCCCCTCCCACTGAGAGTGCTTTAGTTTTGTAGCAAGCAATTTCTCTGAGGTTACACAATGTTCCCCAAAAAGAGGGGTGGGAGCTCTGTGTCCCGTGATGTACTTCAAGAAAAGGATTTTACAGGTAAGCTGTTATTAAAAATCCTTTTTTCTTTATCGTACATCACGGGACACAGAGCGCATAGCCATTACATATGGGATGTCCCAAAGCAATGCTCCATGAAGGGAGGGAGACCGTAAGGCCAAAAAATAGCCAAACAGAACATATATCAGGAGGTAAAAAATAGCTCCACCAACAGAAAAAAAGGGGGCGTGAACCGGGCCAGAGGATTCTATACTGCTGCCCGTAGGACCGCCTGCCCAAATGCTGCGTCCGTAGCCTTTGCGACGTCCAACTTATAAAATTTAGTAAACGTATGTACGGAAGACCAGGTTGCCGCTTTGCAAACCTGTGCCATAGAGATCTGATGGTGTGCCGCCCAGGAGGCACTCATGGCCCTCGTAGAATGGGCTTTAACTGATAAGGGAGGTGGAACGCGCTTCAGACCATAGGCCTGAAAAATCAGCTGCTTAATCCACCTAGCCAAGGAAGACTTGGCAGCCGGCTGACCCTTCTTGGGGCCATCCGGGAGAACGAAAAGCACATCTGTTTTCCGAATCTTTTCTGTAGCCTTGAGATAGACCCTCATGGCTCGGACCACGTCCAAAGTATGAAGCAGTCTTTCCTCTCTGGACTGGGGAGTAGGAAAGAAGGATGGTAGGACTAGGTCCTGATTCAAGTGAAAACTGGATATGACCTTAGGAAGGAAAGAAGGCTGAGGCCGCAGAACCACTCTGTCCTTATGCAGAATCAGGTACGGTTCCCTGCAAGACAAGGCTGCCAGCTCGGAGACCCTTCTGGCCGAAGCCATAGCCACCAAGAAAACCAACTTTCGAGTTAGCAGCACAAGAGGGATTTCTGTCAGAGGTTCAAACAGCTGCTTTTGTAAAGCTGACAAGACCAGATTTAAATTCCAGGGGCAGAGGGGAGCTCTAATAGGGGGATTTACATGCAAGACCCCCTGCAAAAAGGTTTTCACAAGTGAATGTGTGGCCAAAGGCCTTTGAAACCATATCGATAAGGCAGACACCTGCCCCTTTAGAGTACTAAGAGCCAACCCCTTGTCAATGCCAACCTGGAGGAATCGCAAGATCCTGTCAATAAAAAACTTGCGAGGATGCCCTCCTTGAGACTCGCACCACTCCACATAGGTTCTCCAGACTCTGTAATAGATATTTCTAGAGACTGGCTTTCTAGCTTGAATTAACGTAGATATGACTTGGGCTGAGAGGCCTCTGCCCTTAAGAATTAGGGATTCAGCCGCCAAGCCATCAAATTTAGCTGCTGTGAAGCAGGGTGGTAGATCGGGCCCTGAGACAGCAGATCTGGGCGCAGGGGGAGTGGCCACGGTGCCCCTACTGACATCCTCACGATGAGTGCGTACCAAGCCCTTCTGGGCCAGGCTGGGGCCACCAGGATCACCGGCCTGCGCTCCACCCTGATCCTTCGTAGAAGGCGGGGAATCATCTGTAGTGGAGGGAACGCATACAGGAGAGAAAACTGGTGCCAGGGGCAAACGAACGCATCGGTCCCGTAGGCCGAGGGGTCCCTGGCTCGGGATACGAATTTGTCCAACTTCTTGTTGAATCTTGTTGCCATGATGTCCACATCAGGAACTCCGAATCTTTGGCAAATCTCTTGGAATACCTGGGGGTGAAGAGACCACTCTCCCGGGAGTAACTGTTGACGACTCAAAAAATCTGCTTGAGAATTGTCTATCCCTGGGATGAACACTGCTGAGATGCAGGGTACATGGGCTTCGGCCCATGAAAAAATCAGGTTTACTTCCCTTTGAGCCGCTAGGCTCCTTGTGCCCCCCTGGTGGTTTATGTATGCCACCGCCGTGGCATTGTCGGACTGTATCCTTACTGGCAGACCCTGCAGGGGGAGAGTCCAGGCGACCAGGGCCAACCGAGCAGCTCTGATCTCTAGGACATTGATGGGAAGCAGACTTTCTGCCTCTGACCACTGTCCCTGCTGGGTCCGTTTTCCTAAGATTGCCCCCCAACCTGTTAGGCTGGCATCTGTGGTTACTATTTTCCACGAGATGGGGCAAAAGGTTTTCCCTTTTGATAATTTTTGAGGGATCAGCCACCAGTACAGGCTGCGCCTGACTCCTGGGGAAAGAACTAATGGACGGTCTAATGCCTGTATGGACCTGTTCCAAGCAGAGAGAATAGCTGCCTGCAGAATTCTGGTATGGATCTGGGCATAGGGCGCTGCTTCGAAGGCGGCCACCATCTTTCCCAGCAGTCGCATGCATAGGCGAATAGTCGGCTTCTTTTTGCCTAAGACTATTTGAATCGTTTGAATCAACGACCTGATCTTCTCTTGAGGTAAAAATACCCTCTGGCATTCTGTATCTAACCGAAAGCCTAGATATTCCAACTGTCTTGTGGGTTGTAACCTTGATTTTTCTTGGTTCACAATCCACCCGAACTCTTCTAGATGCCGCACTGTGCGGACTACTGCATGATTGAGGTTGGAAGCTGATCTGTCGATAACCAGGAGATCGTCCAGGTATGCCAGGACCAAGATGCCTTCTGTCCTTAGGACGGCTAGCACAGGGGCTAACACCTTTGTGAATACCCGTGGAGCTGTTGCCAACCCGAAAGGGAGGGCTACGAACTGGTAATGACTTTGATTTATCGTAAAACGAAGAAACTTGTGATGTGCTGGGTAAATCGGCACATGCAGATATGCATCCTTTATGTCTATAGATGCTAGAAAGTCGCCCTGATGCAGGCTGGCTGTCACTGAACGTATGGAGTCCATACGAAAGGTCTGAATCCTTAGAAAGCGATTTAGGCGTTTGAGGTTTAATATAGGCCTGACGTCGCCATTGGGTTTTGGTATAACAAAAAGGTTGGAGTAGAATCCCAGACCCCTTTCTTGGGTTGGTACTTCTACAATTACTCCTTGGAGCAAGAGGCGATCCAACGCCTTTACGAGAGAGGCCCTCTTTAACGGGTCGCTTGGAAGACTTGACCCCTGAAAATGAGGAGGGGGGATTTCTCGAAACTCTAGTTTGTAGCCTGAGGCTACTACGGACCGAACCCAAGAGTCGGGAATTCTGGCCTTCCAGACTTCGGAGAAAAACTGAAGTCTTCCCCCCACCCAAGAGAGTGGGGGCGCCCCTTCATGAATCTGATTTGATGACTGGTTTAGCCGGCTTGCGAGACCAGGGCCTCTTGTTTGCCGCGGCTTGTCCCTGTGGGCGGCTATTAACTGCTGAACGCCCGGGAGGCCGTCGATACTGACGGGAAGTCGAAGGGGCCGAGCCTGCAATGGCCTGTCGTTTAAACATGGGCCCACGCGGTCTTTTCTTGACCGGTAAGGAAGTACTTTTTCCACTTGATATGGTGTGGATATATTTATCTAGGTCTTCCCCGAATAGTCTTCCCCCATGAAAGGGAAACCCTGCTAAAAGCTTTTTGCAGGGTGCCTCTGCTGACCAGTTCTTTAGCCACAAAAGGCGACGCATGTGAACCATCAGTAGAGATGAACGGGATGCCTGTTGGATGGAGTCCTTAATAGCATCTATTGCAAAGCAGAGAGCCCTAGGGAATTCTGCTAATTCATGAGTATGCTGAGCCGGCATGTCCTTTAATATATGTTTTGCCTGATCCTTCAGGGCCTGACAAACACCAATGGCTGCTACTGCTGGCTGAACCATGGCACCTACTGAGGTGAAAGCTGCTTTCAGTAGGGTCTCGAATTTTTTGTCGACCGGATCCTTGAACATATGGACATTTTCAACCGGACAAGTCAGGGATTTATTCACGCAGGAAATGGCCGCGTCCACTGTAGGGAGTGCCCATTTCTTTACATATTCCTCTTCCATAGGGTAGAGAATAGAGAATCTTTTAGGAGGGACAAAGATTCTATCAGGTCGAGCCCAATCCTGGTAAATCACGTTCCGCAGAAGGGGGTGCATTGGAAAAGACGCACAAGTTAATGGAGCCTTTAAAGAACCCAATGAGGATACCTCCGGGGCTACTAGTTCTGGCACTGGAAGTTTAAAGGCAGTGCGAACCATATCTGTCAAAGACTGGATCCACAGGCTCTCCGTTTGAGAGGCCGAAAAATATTCATCTATAGTGGAATTTTCCCTGTCTGAACCGTCGGGACTTGGGTCTGCCTGATCCCCTTGTGGGTCCAGTTCCTCTGAAGAGGAGACCTCCGCATCTGAAAACCCCACACTGGGTGAGGGGGATCTAGCCCGCTTGCTACTTGGGCAAGGACGGGAAAACAACGCAGTTAACCTTTTCTCTAGCCCACTCATGGTGGCTGCTAGCATTTCTTCCGTCACGTAAACGGGAATGGGTGGATCGGGGGCCGCCTCTGCCCCCAGCACCCCCAATGGCTCTTGTACTATGCCACTCGGTGTCCCAACTGGCGAGGGTGGGGCCGTAGAAGCCTGGCCCAAATCCTCTGACCCCGATGGAGACCCTTTTTGCTTTTTGGCACCTTTAGCAGCCTTGGCTGGTCCAGATCCCTTTGGAGCCATTGTACAACCTTGGGTCACCCCTATAGCCAACACCTGACTGTTGTAGCTAGGAGTAACCAATATGAGGGCAGGTATGAGGAAAATGAAAAATAACTAATTTCTCTCTTTTTCCTTTTTTTTTTACCCGCCTGGGAGGTGGCAATACTGAGGAAACCTGTGAGTATTGACACACCAATGCCCGTTAGCCGGAGTCCAAGGTAGACTCAGATACTGCTGGATCTAAGGCTGAGTCCCTTTAAGCAAAAAATTTCCTTTTTTTTTTTTTTCTGGTCAATAGTGGACCTAAGTCCTAGACCTGAAGATCCACAAAACCGCCACTAGGTGTCCCTGTGTGGCCAAAAGACCCAGCTGCACGCTCTGTATCCTTTCTTCCTCTGCCTCCAGGAGGGAAAGACCAGCCAGAGAAAAAGTTTTCCCTTTAAACAGACCCTGACGCTGCTGGCCCGCCCCCCCGACGCACGCCGACGCTATAAAAGGCGGCGTGCACAATCGCGCGCACCATCGCGCGCACCACGCTGAAACCACATGGAGGAAGCAGAGCAGAGGAAACATGGACCAGCGTTTAGGCAGCACCAACAGACACCAGGTAAGCACTAATCTTATTGTAGTGCACACATAGCGAGGAAGCTGTCCCCATGGGCTTCCTAAGAAACAGGAGTTTTTACCAGCAATTTCCTCTTTAAAACATGTGGGGTTGCAGTATCAGTGTTAACAGGCAGACCTGGGGTGAGTAGCAAATATATAACTTACACAAGTATACATATATCTACATGTTAGCTGGGTAAACATTAGTATCCCATCCTGCCTACACAGACATAGTGGAGATAGTGGCTGATGCACAAGCATACTGTTAGCCAACCCAGAACCCCCAGGGGGATACCTACTGTCGAACCAAGTCCCGCAGGTTCCCTCTTACCTGCTCCACGCCGCAGGGTATTGCAAAATGCAAGAGGCCCAATCTTCCCCCATCTCCGTGGGTATTGTCTTGGACCTTCAGGGACCGGGGTCCTGTGTTAAGGAACCCACACCCCTGGACCTATATAGCATCCTGGCATCAGTAGCGTTTTAGTTCTTGGAAGAGACTAAGGCACTGGAGCCCAGAATCCAGCCCTCCAAGGAGAGGCATTATAGGCAAAACCCCACTCCAGCAGGGCCCGGGTACCGTACACCTTGGCTTTGAAGCACTTCGGACGGATCCGGCTAGCTATCCTGGGTCCCGAGACCTCCGAGGGACAGCTAGACGTGACCAACACCTAAGACACTGGCGAAAAAACTAAAGCACTCTCAGTGGGAGGGGGTTATATAGGGAGGAACTTCCTGTGAAGTTGATTACACCAGTGTCCACACCTGAAGGTACCCATATAACCCATATGTAATGGCTATGCGCTCTGTGTCCCGTGATGTACGATAAAGAAAGTACCCTTTTACCAGTCAAAAGGAGATTCCGGGGCCCTGAGACAGCTCTCTCCTGTCTCAGGGCCCCCAAATTCCAGGCAGTATCGACGGCCGCCTGCGCGATCAAACTTTAATAATAAATCGCAGGGACAGGCCCCTGGAGGTAAGAGGCCATGGTATCGCAAGCAGACAAAGCCAGCCCCTAAGTCTGCCTTATGAAGGGGCGCCCCCACTCTCGCGGGTGGGGGGAAGGCTTTGTTTCTTCTCAGAAGTTTGGGAAGCCAAGATCCCCAACAAATGGGTCCGGTCGTCTGTAACCACAGGATACAGACTGGAGTTTCTAAAGTTTCCTCCGCCTCGTTTTCAAGAGTCAAGGCTACCAAAAGATCCAGCAAAGAAGGCCTCGATGCTGGCAGCTTTGGATCACCTGCTTTGCCAGGGCGTGATAATAGAGGTACCAGCCCAAGAGCAGGGGCTAGGTTTCTATTCCAATCTCTTTGTCATACCAAAGCCCAACGGCGATGTCAGGCCAATCTTGGACCTAAAGAGTTTAAATGTTTACCTAAGAGTTCGTTCCTTCCGGATGGAATCCGTCCGGTCAGCAGTCGCCACGCTCCAGAGGGACGACTTTCTGGCTTCCATAGACATAAAGGATGCTTACCTTCATGTACCAATCTTTCAGCCGCATCAAAGATTTTTACGCTTCGCAGTGGGGCAGCGACACTTCCAATTCATGGCGCTCCCCTTCGGGCTGGCCACGGCCCCCCGGGTATTCACGAAGATCCTAGCCCCAGTTCTGGCCAATCTAAGGATCCAAGGGGTCACAGTCCTAGCATACTTGGACGACCTTTTAATCATAGATCACTCACGACCGTGTCTGGAACAAGCAGTAAACCTCACGGTTCAGTACCTCGAGAGGTTCGGCTGGGTCCTAAATCGGGAAAAATCAGCGTTTCATCCTACAAAGCAGTTGGAATACCTCGGCATGAGGTTAGACACAGAACAGCAAAGGGTGTTCCTGCCCCTTGTAAAGGTCGAGGCTATCAAGGGGTTGGTTCAGTTGGTTCTAAGCAAGAAAAAAACAACTATTCGCCTGTGTATGCGATTACTAGGCAAGCTAGTGGCCACGTTCGAGGCAGTACCATACGCTCAGATCCACACTCACGTCCTACAGGCAGCCATTCTAGCAGCCTGGAACAAGAGAGCACATGCCTTGGAGTCCCCTTTGACGCTATCATCAAAGGTCCGACAAAGCCTGGCCTGGTGGTTGAACCCTCAGAATCTTCTGAAGGAAAGGTCCTTCAGCCATGTTGTCTGGAAGGTAGTTACCACAGACGCCAGCCTGGCAGGCTGGGGGGCAGTCTTGGAGGGGTTCACTCGCCAGGGAACTTGGGCGGAAGCGGAGAGGCAGCTACCCATCAATGTCTTGGAGATCAGAGCTGCTCGCCTAGCCCTCCTGGCATGGACTTCCAGATTACAAGGGTCCCCGGTGAGAATCCTGTCAGACAATGCCACAGCGGTGGCATACATAAACCACCAAGGGGGAACCAGGAGTCAGGCCGCTCAGAGGGAGGTGAGCTTGATTTTTCAGTGGGCAGAGGTTTATGTACCCTGCATTTTGGCGATATTCATTCCCGGAGTGGACAACCTGCAGGCAGACTTCTTAAGTCGCCAGATTCTGTCGCCGGGGGAGTGGTCTCTTCATCCCCAGGTCTTTCAGACAATCTGCCAGAAGTGGGGAATGCCAGACATAGATGTAATGGCATCCAGGTTCAACAAGAAACTAGACAGGTTCGTGTCTCGAGCAAGGGACCCTATAGCCTGCGGAACCGATGCACTGGTTTGCCCTTGGCATCAATTCAAACTTCTATATGCATTCCCCCCGCTACAGTTACTTCCTCGCCTGTTGCGCAGGATCAGAGTGGAGCACAAACCAGTCATTCTAGTAGCTCCAGCTTGGCCCCGGAAGACATGGTACTCACTAGTCCTGAAGATGGCAGTGGGAGACCCTTGGACTCTTCCTCTACGACCAGACCTACTCTCACAAGGTCCGATCCTCCACCCTACATTACAGCGTCTAAATTTGACGGCCTGGAGGCTGAATCCCTGATTCTCAGGGGTAGAGGTCTGTCTAGGCAGGTAATTCCTACCCTGATTAGGGCTAGAAAGCCGGCCTCCAGGGTGATTTATTACAGGGTGTGGAGGACCTACGTAAGCTGGTGTGAATCCAAAAGATGGAATTCCCGCAAAAATACCATTGATAGGGTGTTAAGTTTTCTCCAGCTAGGGGTGGATAAAGGCTTGGCATTAAGCACAATCAAGGGACAGATTTCAGCTCTGTCAGTGTGGTTTCAGAGGCCGCTGGCCACCCACTCGCTGGTTAAAACCTTCATACAGGGGGTCTTGCGTATTAATCCTCCTGTCAAGTCACCGATTTGTCCATGGGACTTAAATCTTGTCCTGTCCACTCTACAGAAACAACCCTTTGAGCCGTTGGCTGAGATTCCTTTAGTTTTACTGACAAGAAAGTTGGTATTCTTGGTCGCCATAGTTTCGGCCAGGAGAGTGTCAGAGTTGGCAGCCTTATCTTGTAAGGAACCATATCTCATTTTACATAAGGACAGGGCAGTTCTCCGGCCTCATCCTTCCTTTCTACCAAAGGTTATATCCAGTTTTCACTTGAACCAGGATTTGGTACTTCCATCCTTCTTTCCGAAACCCACATCTAGAAAGGAGGAGTTGCTGCATACCTTAGATATTGTCCGGGCCATGAGGGCCTATCTTAAAGCTACAGAAAAGATCCGGAAAACAGATGTGTTGTTCGTTTTACCAGATGGCCCCAAGAAGGGGCAAGCAGCTGCAAAATCCACCATCTCGAGATGGATTAGACAATTAATCATTCAGGCCTACGGTTTGAAGAGGTTACCTCCTCCTTTGTCGGTAAAAGCCCATTCTACCAGGGCCATGGGCGCCTCCTGGGCAGCACACCATCAGATCTCTATGGCTCAGATATGCAAGGCGGCGACGTGGTCGTCAGTCCACACGTTTACAAGGTTTTATCAACTAGACGTGAGAAGGAATGCGGATTCAGCCTTTGGGCAGGCAGTACTACAGGCTGCGGTTTAAGATCCTCGGGATCGGGGGCACCCTTGGTTGAAAAGAAAAAAAAAACATTTTTCAAAATTATTTCTTGACTAAGTTGGATTTATTATTATTATTTTAGTATACCTCTAAATTAAATCCCTTTTGAGAAGATGTCTCCCTCCCCTCATTAAAGCATTGCTTTCGGACATCCCATATAGTAATGAATATGCCGCTCTGTGTCCCGTGATGTACGAGAAAGAAAAAGGGATTTTTTAATACAGCTTACCTGTAAAATCCTTTTCTTGGAGTACATCACGGGACACAGAGCTCCCATCCCTCTTATGGGAACATGTTTTGGGAGGCATACTGCTTGCTACAAAACTGAGGGACTCCCTCTAGGGGAGGGGGTTATATAGGGAGGGGACTTCCTGTTTGAGATTGCCAGTGTCCACACCTGAAGGTACTCCATATAACCCATATAGTAATGAATATGCCGCTCTGTGTCCCGTGATGTACTCCAAGAAAAGGATTTTACAGGTAAGCTGTATTAAAAAATCCCTTTTTCTAGGAGCAGACAGTTGTCTTGTTTGTCCAGCTACGTTGATAGTTGGTGATTCAGAAGCTGCTTATGAGAATCTTTTAAGAGATTGATGACGTAGTGGATTCCTGTCATGATGGCTTGAAATGAAGATCCTCTCCCTCATATTCACTAGCAAATCGTCCTCTTCTCATCACCTAGTTGAAATTTTCTTCCAACATTTTGGCCATCTTCAATCCCAAGAAAGCTGCACCCCTGCCATTTAAGTGCAATCCGTCACTACTATAAAGATGGTAACGGCCTGAAAAGTCAGTCCAGTTCGCCATGAAGCCAAACCCCTCCTCCCTGCACCAGTTCCTCAGCCACTTGTTAAGTACCATAAGCTCTTGATGTCTCTGTGGTGTGGCTCGAGGTACAGGCAGTATTTCAGAAAATATTACCTTGGGGGACCTTTTCTTCAATATGGCCCCCAAGTCCTGAAATCATTTTGTAGGGCGCTCCATCTTTCTCTAACTTTGTCATTGGTACCGATATATACCATGACAGCTGGGTCCTCTCCAGCGTCATCCAATAATCTGTCCATGCAATCTGCAATGTCCCGAACCCGAGCGCCCGGTAAACAACATACTGTTTGGCGATAATGGTCTTTGTGACAGATTGCCCTCTGTATTCTTCCAATAACTGAATCCCCTACCACAAGTATGTGCCTATCCTTTGTGGTAAACTTGCCCCCATCTTCGTCGCATGCTGGTAAAGTCTCTGTGTGGACGTCGCATGCTGGTGAAGTCTCTGTGTGGATGTCGCATTCAGGTGGTGTCTCTGTGTGATCGTCACCTGCTGGTGAAGTCTCTGTGTGATCGTCACCTGCTGGTGAAGTCTCTGTGTGATCGTCACCTGCTGGTGAAGTCTCTGTGTGATCGTCACCTGCTGGTGAAGTCTCTGTGTGATCGTCACCTGCTGGTGAAGTCTCTGTGTGATCGTCACCTGCTGGTGAAGTCTCTGTGTGATCGTCACCTGCTGGTGAAGTCTCTGTGTGATCGTCACCTGCTGGTGAAGTCTCTGTGTGATCGTCACCTGCTGGTGAAGTCTCTGTGTGATCGTCACCTGCTGGTGAAGTCTCTGTGTGATCGTCACCTGCTGGTGAAGTCTCTGTGTGATCGTCACCTGCTGGTGAAGTCTCTGTGTGATCGTCACCTGCTGGTGAAGTCTCTGTGTGATCGTCACCTGCTGGTGAAGTCTCTGTGTGATCGTCACCTGCTGGTGAAGTCTCTGTGTGATCGTCACATTCGGGAGGAGCCTCAACAGAATCGTTGCATGCTGAAGGAGTCTTGATGTGAATGACACGTGGTTGATTTAAAGAAATTCCCAAGTTTTGGGCTATTTTCTTTGCCAACAGAGTGGCACCCTGTTCATTGAAGTGCAGTCCATCATGGCTGTAGAGCAAGTTACCAATTGAAAAGTCAGTCCAGGTCTCCATGAAGCCAAGCCCCTCCTTCCTGCACCAGTTCTTCAGCCACCTGCTAAGCTCTCTAAACTCTTGCTGCCTCCTTGGTGTGGCTTGAGGTACAGGCAGTATTTCTGAAAATACTGCCTTGGAGGTTCTTTTCTTCAGTATAGCTCCCAAGTCCCTGAAATCATTTTGTAGAGCGCTCCATTTTCTTCTAATGTTGTCGTTGGTTCCAATATGTACCATGACAGCTGGGTCCTCCCCAGCCGCATCCAACAATCCGTCCATCCAATCTGCAATGTCCCGAACTCGTGCGACCGGGAAACAATATACTGTTCGTCGATTACCGTCATTCTGACAGATTGCCCTCTCTGTTCCTCTAATAACAGAATCCCATACCACCAGGATCTGTCTATCCTTTTTTGTAAACTTGCACTCATCTTCGTGGGAGGAGATATTCCCATGGCTGTCCTGTTTTTTTGGTGGATTCCCAACATCTGTCACATTGTGCTGGAGTCTCAACGTGAATGTGACACTCAGGTTGTGTCTTCATGTGAACATCACATGCTGGTGGAGTCTCCGTGTCAACGACGCATGCTGGTGGAGTCTCTGTGTCAGCATGCCGGGAATAGAAATGTTTTTTTGAAACTGGTAAATCTATGGCTTTCCTTCCGCTCTAAACCGGTTGAAAGCGGTTCTTTTTTAGTGTAATCAGTTTTTATTGCATAACAACCAAGGACAAGACATGTCAAGTAGAACATAAAGCTTAGAGCCATGGACCACGCAGGGTCAAAGAATTGGCAGTACAGGCAGTACATTACGTCCATGTCATGCATCGGCATACATGTCTTGAGACCACTTATTAACAAAAAAAATATATAAAATAAGTACAATAAAACAACAGGGAGAAAACAAAACAGGGTGTTGCAAAGTACAAATGAAACAATACTAAGAGGGGAGGGAGGGGGAGGAAAGGGGAAAAGGTAGGTGATGGGGAAACCGGACTCGGGGGGAGAGGCTGACTCCATTCGAGACAGGAGGGGCAAGCCCCGGCGGTCCGCGACGGGGGAGGGAGGGGGGCAAATCGCCTCCGTATAGCCACCCCACACCCCGACACGCACCAAGGTCAGAAAGCGGTTCTTTTTTGAATAACACAGGCACTGGGATGCAGCTTTGTATCTGACAGAGGGGAGGATATAAAGATCACTTAGAGGCTTAACAATCACTTTAATATCTCCTTATTTTCTAAAATTCTATGAAAAGGAATCATTTTGAGGTGAAGGAGCCTTCGATTGATGAGTGTAGATGACTTGTCCATTTTGTATCGATCACTATCCATAGTACTTGCCAATCTCGGTGTCTGTAGCCTGGTGATGTCCTTTGGCTTTACAGCCGGATCCGAAACATCCAACAACGGCTCGGTAACAGCGGCGTACAAATGCTCGGGTCTTCTTCATTTTGGAGGGCTTTTTGGTTGGGGTATCTGCAGGCTGGTCACTGATACCTCCTTCCATAGCTGCCCTTCCTTTGCTGGCTTTCTCTTTGGTGTTTTTCAGAGAAAAAAGCTTTTTACATTTAAATTGTCTCATCATTAAGAAATAAAGAAACACTCTTTAAATGTACAAGAATAGAAATCGCAAGAAAAATCTCAGGAGAGATTACAAACGCGTCTTCACTGGTCAGTGAACACTCAGCTACTGCCTTCCCTCTCTGCATCGGCTTATATTGGCTCAGCCAATGACATCAGTGACCACTTTTTTTTTTTTAAATCTCATAACTGCCAATTTTTCTTAAAGGGGCCACGTCCTTCTTTTTTTATTTTATTTTGTGAATTCAGCTTGTAGGATCAGTATATGTATCTAATAGGGACACAATGTTATTGTGAATGAGATTTAACCCTTTCAGTCCCATGGCTGAAATAAAGATCTCTATTTTTATAACATCTTTTCATTTCTTTTCTTTTTTCGTTATTACACCCCAATTATTTCTCTATTTTTAACCCTTTCACTACAAAATTGTGTGTGTGTGTATGATTATTTTTTTTTTAGTTGTTTTTTGAAATCTCTTGATGACTCAAAAAATAACAGACAATTTTTTTTTTAACCACTTGCTTACCGGACACTTAAACCCCTCCCTCCTGCTCAGACCAATTTTCAGCTTTCTCACTCTTCGAATGACAATTGCGCGGTCATACAACTCTGTACCCAAATGACATTTTTATCATTTTTTTTCCCCACAAATAGAACTTTCTTTTGGTGGCATTTGATCACGTCTGCGCTTTTTATTTTCTGTTAAAAAAAAGACAGATTTTAAACATATAATAAAATACAAAACCGTTTTATATTTAGTGGGACTGCTTCAGCAGTCCCACTATTGTTGTTGTTGTTTTTTATTTTTTTTATTTATTTTTAATTAAAAATGTTATTATGTACGTTTTTTTGGCTCTGCGTAACTTCTGCATACTTTCAGCTATTAAAACCATTCAACTTTGATGGATATCTCCTTAATGGCAGCAGCTGCTGCCACAACCGAGATATCCATCTCTTCTGTGGGCGGTTCTGTTAATGATAACGGCGGTCTCCGGCAGATTCGCCGCGAGATCGCCGTTATCGGTGGCGGGAGAGGGCCCCTCCCGCCTCTCTCCCGTGCCCTCCGCTGCTTACCGTTGCCGTCTGTAGCGGCGGAGGCGATCGGGTCCGTTCGGCTCCTCAGCGGGGATACGAGTGAGGGAAAAATCGCCCCCACCCGTCCCCAGAGCTCTGCTGGGCGGAAGTGACGTCAAAACGTCAGTCCCGCCCAGTGTCTTAAAGAGACCTTTTTTTTAATGTTATTTGAAAAAATGACATTTTAAATTTTAATTTTATTTTTGGCATTTAAGCCTAAATATGAGATCTAAGGTCTTTTTGACCCCAGATCTCATATTTAAGAGGACCTGTCATGCTTTTTTCTATTACAAGGGATGTTTACATTCCTTGTAATAGGAATAAAAGTGATAATTTTATTTATTTTTATTTATTTCGGTGTATAAAATTATAAACTAATTTAAAATATTTTTTTTAAAACGCCCCATCCCGACGAGCTCGCGCACAGAAGCGAACGCATACGCATATGAAAACGGTGTTCAAACCACACAAGTGAGGTATTGCCGCGATCGTTAGAGCGAAAGCAATAATTCTAGCCCTAGACCTCCTCTGTATCTCAAAAAATGCAACCTGTAGAATTTTTTAAACGTCGTCCTATCGAGATTTTTAAGGGTAAAAGTTTGACGCCATGCCACGAGCGGGCGCAATTTTTAAGCGTGACATGTTGGGTATCATTTTACTCGGCGTAACATTATCTTTCACAATATATAAAAAAATTGGGCCAAATTTATTGTTTTATTTTTTTATTCAAAAAAGTGAATTTTTTTCCAAAAAAAGTGCGCTTGTAAGACCGCTGCGCAAATACGGTGTGAGAAAAAGTATTGCAATGACTGCCATTTTATTCTCTAGGGTGTTAGAAAAAAAATATATAATGTTTGGGGGGTTTAAGTAATTTTCTAGCAAAAAAAACTGTTTTAGTCTCGTAAACACCGAATCTGAAAAACAGGCTTGGTGGGCAAGTGGTTAATACTTTTTAAAATATTTTAAGCTTTTTTTTTTTTTTTTAACACTTTTTTTTTTACATTTAAAGCAAATCAGAGCATGTGCCAGTTTTTGATGGGGCAATAGGATTGGGGCCAGTTTTTCGATGGGGCCAATTTGATGGTAGTTTGGTAGATGGTTTTAATATGATGGGGGCAGTTTTGATGGGGGAAATATGATGGGGGCAGTTTTGATGGTAGAAATTTTATGGGGCATCTCCTGCAAAAGGTAATTACTTTTAAACAGATGCTAATTAGTGGGAATGCTGATTCTCACTTCAACTTTTTCTTACGGATTTAAGCTATTCATCCAGTTCGATTTAGCAATTCAGCATTCCCACGCATTTTCTGCAGGAAATGCATTTTCTAGTTCTTATTAGTGGGAATGCTCTATAGCATTCCCAGTATTATTAGTGGGAATGCTAAATAGCATTCCCAGTATCGTTATTCCTTTATTATTAGTGGGAATGCTAAATAGCATTCCCAGTATTGTTATTCCTTTTTTAATATTAGTGGGAATGCTCTATAGCAGGGGTAGGCAAACTTTTTGACTCAAGGGCTGCAATGGGTTCATATATTGGACCCAGGGGCCGGACGAAGAGTAGATGGACGGTGTGTATGTGTGAATTAATATAAATTAATTATATAAATATAAATTAACATAAAAAGTTATTTTAATTTTATTTGTATTCTCCCCAACAGCGCTCCTTTTAAGGTGTCCCCATCACAGCGCTTTTACATAATTTATGGTAGAAAAGTCCCCATAAAAAGTTATTTTCAAAACAGCGCTCCTTTACATCAGGTGTATTCTCCCCATCACAGCGCTCCTTTACATCAGGTGTCCCCATCACAGCGCTCCTTTACATCAGGTGTCCCCATCACAGCGCTCCTTTACATCAGGTGTCCCCATCACAGCGCTCCTTTACATCAGGTGTCCCCATCACAGCGCTCCTTTACATCAGGTGTCCCCATCACAGCGCTCCTTTACATCAGGTGTCCCCATCACAGCGCTCCTTTACATCAGGTGTCCCCATCACAGCGCTCCTTTACATCAGGTGTCCCCATCACAGCGCTCCTTACATACAGGTGTCCCCAGGTGTCCCCATCACAGCGCTCCTTTACATCAGGTGTCCCCATCACAGCGCTCCTTTACATCAGGTGTCCCCATCACAGCGCTCCTTTACATCAGGTGTCCCCATCACAGCGCTCCTTTACATCAGGTGTCCCCATCACAGCGCTCCTTTACATCAGGTGTCCCCATTACAGCGCTCCTTTACATCAGGTGTCCCCATCACAGCGCTCCTTTACATCAGGTGTCCCCATCACAGCGCTCCTTTACATCAGGTGTCCCCATCACAGCGCTCCTTTACATCAGGTGTCCCCATCACAGCGCTCCTTTACATCAGGTGTCCCCATTACAGCGCTCCTTTACATCAGGTGTCCCCATCACAGCGCTCCTTTACATCAGGTGTCCCCATCACAGCGCTCCTTTACATCAGGTGTCCCCATCACAGCGCTCCTTTACATCAGGTGTCCCCATCACAGCGCTCCTTTACATCAGGTGTCCCCATCACAGCGCTCCTTTACATCAGGTGTCCCCATCACAGCGCTCCTTTACATCAGGTGTCCCCATCACCGTGCCCCCTTACATCAGGTGTCCCCATCACATCGCCCCTTTACATCAGATGTTCACATCACAGTCCCCCTTAACATAAAATGTGCTCATCATTGTGCCCCTTAACATAAAATAAGGGTCACGTTGATGGGCACATTTTATGTTAAGCGGCACCCTGATGGGTATATTTTTAATGTGTACGCTGATGGGCATATTTTATGTTGAGGGGCACTCTGATGGGCACAACAAAATGTGTCCATCAGTGTGCCTCTTAACAAAAAAAAAACTATGCTCATCAGTGCGCACATTAAAAATGTACCCATCAGCGTGCCCCTTAACATAAAATGCGCCAATCAGAGTGCCCCATAACATAAAGTGCCCATCAGCGTGACCTTTAACATATGCCCAGCAGTGTTAATGTTGACAATAAATTAGCCCATTAATGATGATCAACGAACTAAGAATATGCCACATACCTAGAATGCAGGGGCAGATGCGGCAACGAGTAGCAGGGGGCGGGGCGTGCACCGGACGTCATGCCTCTAGGAGAGCCAGGAGTGGACCCGGGAACCAGGAGCAGCAGGGGCACGCAAGTGACGTAGGAGACAGGTGTGGCCCCTATTAGCAATGTGATCAAGGAGTGGACTGCAGGGGGCGGGGAAGGAACGTGACGTCACGCCCCTACTCGCCGATCCCAGCAAAACCAGCGCTGCAATTTGTAAATATACTGGCAGAAGTGCCACTCGGGCGGCTGTGATAGATCATACACAGACACGCGGCGGCAGCGGAAAAAAAACTCAGGGCCGGCGCTGGCGTGCCGGATTAAAAGGTCTGCCGGGCCGTAGTTTGCCCATTCCTGCTCTATAGCATTCTCAGTATTGTTATTCGTTTTTTATTATTCTTATTCATTTTTTTTTTTTTTTACAGCGAATTTTTATTCATTTTTTTATTTTTTTATTATTCTGTATTTTTTTTTGGCTCTGCGTAACTTCTGCATACTTTCAGCTATTAAGACCATTCAACTTTTAAAATATTCGGCTCTTTCAGCTTATGATGGGACTTCTTCAACCTTTTTTCTACTATTTATACTTTTTAAAATATTAAGCTTTTAGACACTTTTTTTTTAACATTGAAGTCAATGAGAGCATGCTTCAAATCCTTAAAACATTCTCCCGCTACCAAAAGTTTCAGCTCCTTTATACTTTCACCTACAGACACTAATACCTACCTGAACCCCATTTCGATCCATCGTTATTGCACAAGAGTCTTGGCTTTCTAGGACTCTCCCTCCTCATTGGCTGAGACAGCAGCAGGCGCCATTGGCTCACGCTGCTGTCAATCAAAGTCGGTGAGCTATTGGGGGGAGAGAGAGAGGAGGCAGGCCTAAGCCATGGCTCAGTGTCTGATTGGACACACAGAGCAGCGGTTCGCCTCAAGTGCCCCCATCCATAGCAAACTGCTTGCTGTGGGGGCACTCGGCAGGAGAAAGGGATCCGAGCAGAGGAGGATCTGGATTGCTCTGTGCAAAACCACTGCACAGAGCAGGCAAGTACAAGAAATACTCTAAATATCACTTTAAGCCAGTGTGCATGGACCCTTACCATATGGTCAGAATCTTTTCAGAGCCAGCATCGGCTCTATGACATTAGCTGGCAGCAGACTTTAGCCCGCTGTCGGCTGAAAACCGGAGTGAAGAACTAACTGCACTCCTGTGACCCACAGAAGAAGTACAGCCAAAAAAGCTCTGGCCCTACTTCTCCAAGTAATTTCATTGCAAAAAATGAAAAACATTTGTTGTGGAGCCGCACTGGTAAAGCAGCAGTACATTGGCTACCTTGGGAATAAAAATGAAGTTAATGTTTTTTCAGGGTCTTTTAGATAAACAGAAAAGGATCAGGTTGATTATAAATAATTATTATTTTGTGTTTTTTAACTTTTTTAATAACTTTTTTGTGTTACTAACTTTGTTATGCTATGCATACGTTCACATGTTCTCATTACATTTGCATACTGTGTTTTGTGATTTCCAGTGTTTCACAGTGGGTGTGCTGTACTGCTTCTCACAATTCAAGTCTATAGAGCATTTAATGATCTGGGGAAATCCTAAAATCTTTTTTTTTTCTCCTTGTAGAGCTTATTGAATCCCTCACAAATGCCAGCCAAGTAAATGGCGATCCTGAAAGCACAGAGTCCTCAAACCCTCGTCTCCGGAAGAATGCTGCTGAATCTGCCCAAACTGCCAATGGTGAAGCTGGTACAGACACTGGAAAGGGCTACACACCAGACCAGGTGGAAGCAGTAAAAAGGTGACTTTAACTGCTATGATACTTGATCAAGTTCAATTTACTGTTTGCTAAAATGTTTAACTATTTTCTTAATGATTTATTCATTGTTGTTGGGTTGTGCCTGATTTTATACTTCAGAAATGTTTTAAGCATTGACATCAATTAGACCTTTTTGAAGGAAAATTAAATGGTTATGCAAAGGATTGTTCTCCTGCTTTGATTGTTCTCTCTAGAATTATAGTGTGGAGGGCCAAGTTGTTAGAAAGTCAAGGCTGTGGTCATTATATTGAGACCTCTGAGTATATAAGCTTCAGACATTTTCATATCTGTATGCAGCCCTAGTGGTTATAAAGGAACACTTTCCTTGACTTTAGTTTGAAAGCTGAACGTCCTGTAGAAGTTTTAAAACATTGTAGTAGCCTGAGCACCACATTGATGACTGCATATTTCTAGGTGCTGCACTGACGGCCCCCCTTCTGTATAGTAATCACAGGAGGTCACTTGCTGGGCAAGGCCGCCATTCCAGGACATGTTGCATCCTTTTCAATGAATAGATGAGGTGGAGAACCTGGCATCACTGTCTCTCTTCTCTGCCTCGTCCAATAGGTAGTATTTTCTTGGAATAGTTCCAGGTTCCTGCGTAGATGGTCAAACCAAACTGGATTGTGGTTAAGAAATAGAAAAGGGCCTAAATGTTAACGTACATCCAAAACAGGGTGACGCTACGGATGCACAGGTACCAACACCCCGATATTAATAGAATGAATTGAAACCTAGTGAGTTGGGTTTTAAAGGCACACGATATTAAGGTAAGAAAACTAAATGGATTTATTAAAAGGAATATCATAAAAACAATTAGACATAAAACCCTGTTAGATTCCCTGATGAATGGAGAGGCGTCCTCCATTCATCAGGGAATCTAACACAGTCATGCTAATAGATGCTGGGAATTAAGGATTTTCTGCTTGCTTTTGCTTGATTACCGTCTCCACTCACGTGGACTGGAGATTCACAAGCTGGCAACCGGTGAGTCAGGCTTATCCCCCTGTCCAACCGTTGATCGGGTTATTATTCACCCAGTTTATTTGATCACCCGTGTATATCCCTGGAATATGACTCACTTTCTATTGCTTACCTGCAATTGATTACCCTACCATTCAACATAACGATATTTACACCCCTAATTGGCCCTATCGACACCTTGTTGAACCACAGCCAACTTTAGGTTAAAATAGACTAGTCGTTGTCTATCTTCAACGGGGTCAACTCTTATTTATTGAAATATCTGTGCTCCTGAGGAAGCGTTCTTGAATCACAACATGTAGAGCAAGTCCTCCTACTTCCCTGGAACACCACCTGGCTATACAATACCTAAGCTAATTATATGATTATACTGTTTATTTCAGCCTTCTTATGGTAGAATTTTAGTATCATTGTAATAGCCCAGTTGGACCAGTTACTGATTTGATCTCATCTTGATTTAATGTCTGTAATTGTTTTTATAATATTCCTTTTAATAAATCCATTTAGTTTTCTTACCATAATATCGTGTGCCTTTAAAACCCTACTCACTAGGTTTCAATTCATTGGATTGTGGTTAAAGTGGATCTAAACCCGTAAACTATTGCCACACAGAGTTAATCCAGCTCTGAGCAGTCCTCTTATTGTTCAGTGAAATAAAACACTTACAGAGAAAAACCTTAGTCAGTTCTGCCCCCTTGCTGTGAATGACAGGTTATTTACATATCTCATGCACTAGCCTGAGACAGAGGCACATCCTGTGAAAAAGTTCACAATTCACATCCTTTTCCCCTCCTCTCCCCTCCTCTCCCTTCCGGCTCTCCCAGGATTGGCTGCATTTACTGTGTTTTGACTGGATGTTTCTCATCATGGGGTGTGATCCACAGTTCAGTGTGACAAGGAAATGCATGTATATTGCAGTGAAAACATAGAACAGAAAGCAGAATATAAACTGACAAGTGATCTGATTTAGGTTAGATGTATCTCGTGAGAGCTGGGCAGAGGAGAAGCTCCAGTGATCTGATTGTTATATTGCAGTGTGTGTGTCTGGAGACAGGCATTATATTTTAATTCCCACCCCCACTCCTTTTCTGAAGTCATGTGGTTATTTTTCTGGATTTTCACTGGATGTTGGTGATCATAGCAGAATTTAGTGTAAGGAATACACAGGAAAAAATGCATGTTGACAAGGGGGCTGTAAAGGTGGGCGGGGAGTCTGACATGACTCCACCCACCGAGCTCCAGACAACAGACCCACCCACAGAATCTGTAGTTTTTCGGGTCTCATAATAGACAGAGGGGAGACATTTGACAGGTAAGGATACATGCAGGAGGCATCTATATCCTTATAGATCAGCACTATAGCAGTAGCTCAGAAAGGATGAGAGTGGCTTTACATCCACTTTAACAAGGTGCACACACGTTTACAAATTTAGAATCCAACAGGTATCAGAGACATGTCTTTCCATTTCAACATCTTAAAAAAAGGGGGGGGGGGGCCTAAAACTCGGTGTCTGTCCAGGAAACAATTGAAATCATGCAGTACAAAGTTGAGAAGAATAAATAAATTCATAACCCCCCCCCCCCTATATGGGCAGGCAATTGTTTTAAGATTGCATGTGCCCTTTGACCCTGCCATTTATCTGTTATTGGGTTTCTGGTGTCCTTCTGACAACTTATCTGTCATTCAAATACAGGAATAGCTTAGCTTTGACAACACCCAGATGCTTCCTATCTCGCTCAGTGTTTCATACACATCAGATTCTTCCTCTAATGTGCATTGCTTTCATGTACCGGTCCAACAGTTCCCTGTTGTGCTCAGCCCTGTACAGCTTGGAAATCTGTCACTTCCAGCCTTGCTTCTATTCTATGCACACCACTCGCAGACTGATACATGAATGTCTCTCCATGGTGTGCCGCCTGTACCGATCAGTAACTTTCCTAGACTGAACACCGTGGTGCTTGAAGGTAGCTGAACAGCTAACGTATTGGTAGTAACCTCAAAGCCACCATCTTATTCCTCCGTTTTACTACTTTTGAATATAATCTGAAATCGTGACTCAGATGTGGCTTAGTAGATCTTTTCTCACCTCATTAGAGCTGAAACGATTAATCGATATTATCGATAATATTCGATAATGAAAATCGTTGTCAACGATTTTCATTATCGAATAATCGGTCCGCTCTTCCGCCCATTCAAAGCCGCGGCCTCAATTACCGTTTGCCGCGGGCCCGCCGCGATCGAGCAGCGGGGGAGGTGGGGGAGCACGGAGGCACAGGATCCTGTGTCTCCGTGCGCCCCCACCACCTCCGCCGCGCGATCGCCGCGGGTCCGCGGCAAACTGTAATTGAGGCCGCGGCTTTGCGGCCTTGTGAAGTCCCAAGCTCTTCCTTCTGTGAGCTTGCGCCATCTGGTGGTGGCTGTTTGACATTACAAGTTAAATTACAATACAATTGCTGTTTTTCACTGCCATCTCCTTCCCTATAATTAGAACCCCCAAACATTATATATATTTTTTATTCTAACACCCTAGAGAATAAAATGGCGATTGTTGCAATACTTTGTGTCACGCCGTATCTGCGCAGCGGTCTTACAAGCGCACTTTTTTTGGATTTTGTTTTTTTTTTAATTAAAAAATAAAACAGTAAAGTTATCCCAATTTTTTTTTAGATTGTGAAAGATAATGTTACACCGAGTAAATTGATCCCCAACATGTCACGCTTCAAAATTGGGCCCGCTCGTGGAATGGCGTCAAACTTTTACCCTTTAAAATCTCCATAGGCGAGGTTTAAAAAAAATACAAGTTGCATGTTTTGAGTTACAGAGGAGGTCTAGAGCTAGAATTATTGCTCTCACTCCAACAATCGCAGTGATACCTCACTTGTGGTTTGAATACCGTTTACATATGCGGGCGCTACTCGCGTATGTGTTCGCTAATGCGCGCAAGCTCATCGGGACAGGGCACGTTTTCTGGCTCCTAACTTTTTTAGCTGGCTCCTAGATTCCAAGCAAATTTGTCAAGCCCTGCCGTGAGGAATAGTGCCCCAGCATTGGTGTTCCCGGGAGGAATAGTGCCCCAGCATTGGTGTTCCCGGGAGGAATAGTGCCCCAGCATTGGTGTTCCCGGGAGGAATAGTGCCCCAGCATTGGTGTTCCCGGGAGGAATAGTGCTGCTGCAAAGTTGTGTAATGTTAATGTTAAACGTTTTTTAATCTGCCGTTTGAGTGTAACATGTTTTTCCATTATTACTGTTAAATAAACGAAAAAATTCCACATTACGTTTTTTTAATGATTTTATCCGATTAATCGATTAATCGAAAAAATAATCGGCCGATTAATCGATTATGAAAATAATCGTTAGTTGCAGCTCTACACCTCATTGCATCTGAAGTAGCACTCTGCCTCTTCAAGGCTCTCTACCCCTATGTTATACTGTAGTTCTATTTAAATTGGCTGTAACCGCTCATCTCCCCCCCCCCCCTTTTGTGTAATTAATGATGCCTTTAGTCTGTTTCTTTTTTGGATGTTCTATGTTAATGTGATCAGAAATAAATATTAGGCTTATCTCTTCACTCCTCAGGGTAAAGCAATGTAAGGACTACTATGAAATTTTGGGAGTCACTAGAGAAGCCAATGAAGATGACTTGAAGAAATCCTACAGAAAGCTTGCTCTAAAATTTCACCCAGATAAAAACCACGCTCCTGGCGCCACAGAAGCATTTAAAGGTGGGTAAATCAATTTAAAATTGTTTTCATGGGTATGTTATGGATTAGAGGGTAAGATTTCAGTAGGATTGGGTTTTGTTTAACAAATTTTCATGGCATTTTAATATAAACGGCCCCAATTATTTATCAATGCTATAGTGATCATTTCTCCTTTTTAGATGTGACGCATTGTGTTACAAGAACAAGCTAGTGATTCAACCTGATCTTGAACGTTTTGATGATTTTCCAGGGTTGGATCGGTGTGATGCTTTCATATGCCCGTCTTATACAGCATTATCCTGAGATCAGCATTGCTGTCACATAGGATGAGCTCTCCATTCCTGACTATCATTATCTGTGTAAAGCAGATCAGCGGCTACTTAGCTGCTTGTGCTGCAGATTTCCACACACTGATGTTCCAGATGAACAGCTGAAGAAATATTCACAGGAATATTGCCTGGGGGTCATTTATACTAAGAGAATATGGAGGCGGCAATGGCTGGCTTCTTTTTACTAAAAATAAATATTCTACTTGCATGGTTATCTAATGGCCCAATAACTTCTGAGTCTGTTTCAGAACAAGTATGCAGATAATCGGTTTATCAGTTTTTACTTTATCCTGACTTTCTAATCTACATACCTGCTGTGGGTAAGTGGCTCAGAAAGTCATGCTGGTTAATGAAGAAGACAGGCAGCTAAGTTACCAATGGCACACTTACCTGCTAGCCTGCAAACAGTGGCGGAATTACCACAGTCGCAACAGTCACACTTGTGACAGGGCCGTAGAATTTCACCACTGTTTTGGGGGAGGGGCAGCGGGGTTGCTAGTCGCACGGCTCTGAGTGAAGAGCGTGTCTCTCATGGAACCGCTCAGAGCCGGCATTGACGGGACCGTTCTATCTCTCCCTCCATCCTCTTTTGCACGGGATGAGACGGGACACAGCTGATCTGCTCCCCCTCCTGTTTCCTGTTGTATGCTCTGCAGAAAATTTGAGCGCGTTGGCTTTGCACTTGACTGCCCACAGAGCACACACAGGAGATGGGGGGAGGGGAGCAGATAAGCTGTGTCCTCTCTCATTCCGTGCGAGAGAGGACGAAGGGGAGATAGAATTGTCACTGCCGGCTCTGCTATTCCATGACAGGCGCGGTCAGCTCAGAGCGGTGCTGAGAAGGCAGACGGCACTGATGGGAGGCACTGGTAGGTGGCACTTATGGGCATCGATAAGCAGAACTCATAGGCTGCTCTGTGACTGGCCAGAGCGGCATGAAATCACTCCTGTGCGTGGAAGCTGTCAATCACGGCAGTGCATGCACAGATGACATCACCGGTACAGTGAATATCTCCCAAATGGCGCATGTTTATGAGAGATTTACAGTACCTAATGGTAAGCCTTATTCTAGGCTTACCGATGGGTACAATTTTAACAGAGAGGTTTACAACCTCTTTAATAAAATCAGTCAAAACAAGATCATGGCTATAGCTGAAATTATTTTATTTTTTTGATTTGCTGTTCAGTGATCCAGGAGGCTTTACAGCTGCCTAATCACTTCTACTGTAGTGAGAAGTTAATTTATTGGCTACTGTAGCCAGGAAGCAGCTAATCATGTCTGATTTAGATGCAGTGGAGGGCAGTAAGGAATTAGGGATCTAATGTACTTCAAATAGAACTTGACACCGGCCATTTTAACACGACTTGTTAGCACCCTTATGATGGCAATCAAGTAAAAAAATTGTTTGTTCATTTTTTAATTAAATAAAAATAATTGAGAAATATATTTAAAGGCATCTCCATCACCCTGTGCATACATGCAAATGCAAGCAATAGGCATAGGGCACATGTTTTTATGCAGCAATTGTGCCACATGTTGGATATTGCTGTGCCCATCAGAGTGAGAGATAAACAATCCTAGGCCGTAATTCACGGCTGACTTTAGATAGATAATTTGAAAAGGTTTTTAAAGAATCAAGATGTGGACAATTTTGGGGGGGCCGTAGTGTTTCAGCATTTTTTTTATGGCCACACACAATTTATATTTTTACCAATAAATGTACTATTCTATGGTTTGTGGGCACTAAGATTCATTTTAGTCTTTTTTTTTTTTTCTTGCAGTATGAATTTTATAAATATTGTTTGGAATTGCCACCATTTTATTTTACAAGGCATCCGTTTTCAAAATACAGTGCCTTGCGAAAGTATTCGGCCCCCTTGAACTTTGCGACCTTTTGCCACATTTCAGGCTTCAAACGTAGATATAAAACTGTAATTTTTTGTGAAGAATCAACAACAAGCGGGGCAAAATTATTCAGCCCCTTTACTTTCAGTGCAGCAAACTTTCTCCAGAAGTTCAGTGTGGATCTCTGAATGATCCAATGTTGACCTAAATGACTAATGATGATAAATAGAATCCACCTGTGTGTAATCAAGTCTCCGTATAAATGCACCTGCGCTGTGATAGTCTCAGAGGTCCGTTTAAAGCGCAGAGAGCATCATGAAGAACAAGGAACACACCAGGCAGGTCCAAGATACTGTTGTGGAGAAGTTTAAAGCCGGATTTGGATACAAAAAGATTTCCCAAGTTTTAAACATCCCAAGGAGCACTGTGCAAGCAATAATATTGAAATGGAAGGAGCATCAGACCACTGCAAATCTACGAAGACCTGGCCGTCCCTCTAAACTTTCAGCTCATACAAGGAGAAGACTGATCAGAGAAGCAGCCAAAAGGCTCATGATCACTCTGGATGAACTGCAGAGATCTACAGCTGAGGTGGGAGACTCTGTCCATAGGACAACAATCTGTCGTATACTGCACAAATCTGGCCGTTATGGAAGAGTGGCAAGAAGAAAGCCATTTCTTAAAGATATCCATAAAAAGTGTTGTTTAAAGTTTGCCACAAGCCACCTGGGAGACACACCAAACATGTGGAAGAAGATGCTCTGGTCAGATGAAACCAAAATCAAACTTTTTTGCAACAATGCAAAACGTTATGTTTGGCGTAAAAGCAACACCGCTCATCACCCTGAACACACCATCCCCACTGTGAAACATGTTGGTGGCAGCATCATGGTTTGGACCTGCTTTTCTTCAGCAGGGACAGGGAAGATGGTTAAAATTGATGGGAAGATGGATGGAGCCAAAAAACCTGATGGAGTCTGCAAAAGACTTGAGACTGGGATGGAGATTTGTCTTCCAACAAGACCATGATCTAAAACATAAAGCGAAATCTACAATGGAATGGTTCACAAATAAACATATCCAGGTGTTAGAATGGCCAAGTCAAAATCCAGACCTAAATCCAATCGAGAATCTGTGGAAAGAACTGAAAACTGCTGTTCCCAAACGCTCTCCATCCAACCTCACTGAGCTCGAGCTGTTTTGCAAGGAGGAATGGACAAAAATGTCAGTCTCTTGATGTGAAAAACTGATAGAGACATACCCCAAGCGACTTACAGCTGTAATCGCAGCAAAAGGTGGCGCTACAAAGTATTAACTTAAGGGGGCTGAATAATTTTGCACGCCCAATTTTTCAGTTTTTTATTTGTTAAAAAAGTTTGAAATATCCAATAAATTTTGTTCCACGTCATGATTGTGTCCCACTTGTTGATTCTTCACAAAAAAATTACAGTTTTATATCTTTGTTTGAAGCCTGAAATGTGGCAAAAGGTCGCAAAGTTCAAGGGGGCCGAATACTTCCGCAAGGCACTGTATGTATACTTGTTTGAGGGTTTTTTGGCCCCTTTCAGACGTGTGGTCCGTTTGCGGATGAAAAAGGGACATACATTGGTCCCTATGTGATTGCGGGTGTCAGCGGATAAACATCCGCTGACACCCGTAATTGTCCACCTCTGCAAACATCCGATTTTGCAGACGGAAGAATGTCCTATTTTTTTTTCTTCCGTCTGCAGATCAGATCAGATCCCATAGGGGAGAGCAGAGAAAAGACAGGGCGGTCCCTGCACAGTGTACGGAGACTGCCCTGTCATCCGATGGCTCAGCAGGGATTTACGGAGCGATCCCCGCTGAGCTTACGCACACGTCCAGCAGAGTGGTTAAACTGAAATAATTTATAGAAGAAGGCATTTCCCTCCTCCATGGTATAGCAGCTGACCACACTGACCATGGTGGTCAGAATACAAAATGATGCCTGGCTTACTGAAATCATGTTGGTAGGGACTCGTCAAGTCTTTTGGACATTACTCTGTTGTATTCAGAGAACACAACCACATGCTTGTCCATAACACGTGTCATTCCAGGTTGCCAACCTGTATATTCCGGGTCCTTATCTTAAGACTAAGAGGCCCGAGGCCGCTAGAGACCAGTAGCGTACATAATGTTCTTCTTACCTATGCTGTTCCTCTTATCTATGCTGTGTCTATTTGTTTGCGGATTAATGCAGTTTGATGATGAACAAGACGATTATGCAATATGGCCTGCCTGTGCATTTTTTAAGCTGTTGCAAGCACATATGAAGGCCTTCCCAACACAGGCTGGTTAATACAAGCGATATGGGAGTGTGTGGAGAGATTAGGAGGTTATTTACTCTTCTCCCACATTGACATAGTGTGCAATTGTAATCCAGATGTACACAAAGTATATCTCTGCATTGTTTACATGCAGAAATATTGTCCCTCATTCTCCACACTAGAGAATATTCATTTTTATATTGCTTTATAATCTCTCTCTTTCACATTGTACTATGCACAATAACGCATGTTGGTGTGTGCTTTGATGTGTAATGCTGTGGGTTCAGGGATTTCATTCAGGGTGCTTAAAGAGTAACTCCACTTTTGTTCCCATCTAGGTAATCTATGTACATTGCAGGGATTTTAACAAACTCAGTTGCAGATTTCTACCTTTTGTTATTTTGGAGAAATAGCTGTTTGTATCCATGTTCAGAGTGGTTTTATAATTATCAACAGCACCTGTAGGACTCCAATGAGCAAAGCTGCAGGTTTTGCATCCCTTTAGGGCCAGTTCACACCAGAAGCAGTTCCGTACAGTTTTGTGTGCATTTTTTCTGCACTACAAATGCATGCACAGTGTTTTCCATTTATTCCAATGGCTCTAGTTCACACCATGCAGTCATTTTTTAGTGCGGAAACTGACTGCATGGTGTGAACTAGAGCCATTGGAATACATGGAAAACACTGTGCACGGAACTGCGTCTGGTATATACTGGCTTAGACATGGCATAGATTGCCGCAGAGCCTGTGGTGATTTATGCCCAGAAGTGGGAGCAGATACCTGGATTAGACAGGTATCTGCTCCCCCCTGAGAGGTGGCAATTCAGACACGGGGGGGGGGGGCCTAACAAGAAAGATCATTGAGGGGCTTGAGATGCCCCCTTCCTAGCTCTTGTTGTCTGGTGTCAGGTGTCATTTGCTAGAGGCAAGTGATTCTAAGACACCTTTCACACTGGGATGGTTTTGAGGCGCTTTAGCAAATTTTTCCAACTAGCCTCTGCTATGTGCCTGAAAACCGCCTCCCATTTATTCAAGGGTGACTTTTCACACTGGGGCGGTGCACTTGTGGGACATTCCAAAACGTCCAGCAAGCAGCATCTTTGGGGCCGTTTGGGAGCGCTGTATTTAGCACTCCCAGAACGCCCTGCCCATTGGAATGAATAGGCAGCACTTTGGAAGAGAGTGAAAAGCACTTGGGCAACGCAGGAGTTTTTAAAACCTTCTTTGGGGTTAAAAGCGTGCTGCTAGCACCCAAAAAGCACCGCTTAAACATCGCTAAGCCGCTAAAATGAGTGAAGCTAACGCGGCTGCGGTCCCAGTGTGAAAGGGGTCTTAGAGCACATCTGCATAGTGTGCTCCACCCATGTGTATGTGTGAAATCACTTACATGTGTACAGCATAAAGTACAAGGAATTTAGGCATTCAAATGACAGACTAAAGGGGTTCAGAAGCTATAAGCTCAGATTAAAGTTGCCATGTGCATTGACTCATTAGCTATATATGTCATGTTTTTTATTGTTGTTTTTTTGCATGAGACTTTAAAGAGCTAATGTGTGTAAAAAAAAAAAAACTGTCCATGCATTTTACAAGATGGGGACATCACCAGTTCATACAGGCTGTAAAGGTATGCTTAGTTCTGGAAAAGCAAGTCTCTGCTGAACAAAGTATCAAAATATCAAGGTATTGTATGCTGGATAAGGGCCCTTTCACACGGGCGGATGAGCATCCGCTAACGTCCGTAAACATCTGCCTCCGCAAAGATCCGCTTTTTCAGACCCTATTTTTCTTCCGTCTGGCGGAACAGATCGGATGAATACGGACACACGGTCCGTATTCATCCGATTCCCCATAGGGGAGAGCGGAGGAAAGACAGGGCGGTCCCTGCACAGTGTGCGGGGACCGCCCTGTCAGCCGACGGCTCAGCGTGGATTAACGGAGGAATCCCACTGAGCAAACGGGCTAACGAAGCAGATCAATACAGATCCACTCCGTGTGAAAGAGCCCTAATTATGCAGATATTGCAGACTGTCAAACTCCATGACCACTAGAGATTTTTGATGCTGCAGAATACCTGTCCTGTATTATCTCTGATTATGAATAGTGACACTCCTGTTATGTCTCTCTGCTCACAGATCTTGGAGGGACATTGGCTGGGATATTTCAGCAGATGATAATTTTGTGGTATACTTTGCATTCATTTCCGATGTTGGGTGGTCCATGTTATGTAGAACTAGTTTCAGTCCCTGAATCGGATCTAAAAAAAAAAAAAATTTATAAGAGTGTAGGCCATGCATAATGACGTCTGGGTGACGAGTAGGGCTGCAACTAACGATTATTTTCATAATCGATTAGTTGGTCGATTATTGTTTCGATTAATCTTAACCACTTAAGGACCGCCTACTGCACATTTACGTCGGCAGAATGGCACGGCTGGGCACATCAACGTATATATACGTTGATTTTAGTACCCAGCCGTGGGTCACGGGCGCGCGCCCGCGGCGCGCTCCCGTGACCCGGTCCGAAGCTCCAGGACCGGGACCGCGGGACTCGCGGACCCGATCGTCGCTGCAGTGCGGCGATCCGTCCCTGGAGCTGAAGAACGGGGAGAGCCGTGTGTAAACACACCTTCCCCGTGCTTCACTGTGGCCGCAGCATCGATCGCGTCATCCCTGTTATAGGGGGACGCGATCGATGACGTCACACCTACAGCCACACCCCCCTACAGTTGTAAACACACACACAGGGAACACTCAAAGTCACAGCGCCCCCTTGTGGTTAACTCCCAAACTGCAACTGTCATTTCCACAGTAAGCAATGCAATTTAAATGCATTTTTTGCTGTGAAAATGACAATTGTCCCAAAAATGTGTCAAAATTGTCCGAAGTCTCCGCCATAATGTCGCAGTCACGAAAAAAATCGCTGATCGCCGCTATTAGTAGTAAAAAAAAAAAAAATTATAAAAATGCAATAAAACTATCCCTTATTTTGTAAACGCTATAAATTTTGCGAAAACCAACCGATAAACGCTTATTGCGTTTTTTTTTAACAAAAATAGGTAGAAGAATACGTTTCGGTCTAAACTGAGGTAAAAAATGTTTTTTTATATATTTTTGGGGGATATTTATTATAGCAAAAAGTAAAAAATATTGCATTTTTTTTTAAATTGTCGCTCTATTTTTGTTTATAGCGCAAAAAATAAAAACCGCAGAGATGATCAAATACCACCAAAAGAAATCTCTATTTGTGGGGAAAAAAGGACGCCAATTTTGTTTGGGAGCCACGTCGCACGACCGTGCAATTGTCAGTTATAACGACGCAGTGCCGAATCGCAAAAAGGGGCAAGGTCCTTTACCTGCATTTTGGTCCGGGTCTTAAGTGGTTAAAGTGTGGTGTACAATTTAGTTAATATGTAAATAAAATAAAATAGGCAATTTATTCTTAAATATCCATATGCAGTGGTAAATATTAATAACCAGGCGCTGTAACCTGATCAAAATGATCTGGAATCCTCCGTTACGTTATGTGCTCCACAATGCCCCTATCTGGATCCCTGTCCATGTGTTTAAGAGATTCAACACCATATACCGTGCACTAATATGGAGGAAACAGGTCCCAAGAATTAAGCTGGAAACTTTACAGTAGATGGACTCGGGAGGTCTAGCAGTACCAAACCCATTTTATAATTTTGTTGCGGCACAGCTACAACACCTGACAGGATGGGTACGTCCAGAGCCCTCGGACCCCACTAGAAAAATAGTGTGTACCCAGGAGACTGGGGATAACCTGGTGGAATGTAGAGAGGTGGGTGAACTGGGTGCTGTGGACCAGTACCCCACTCTTATACTTATAGATAAGATATGGAATAAAACCAAACAGCATCTGCAATACACGTGATACACTAGCTGGTCACGTATATGGAAGAATAGCAATTACCCAGAACTTAACTACAAATCTTTTCCAATTGGGTGAGACGGGGAGTAAAGTATATCCCACAACTATATAGTGGGGGAGTACTCAGGGATTTTCAGTCCCTGCGTGTGGAATTTGACTTGCCCAACGCGTCTTTTTTTCAATACTTACAGCTGCGACACGCTATTTTGGCGCAGGCCACAACTTCCACATAGGAGCTCACCAGAGCGGTAGTGCTTACGCAGTTCACTATGGCGTCCTCCAGGAAAGGACAAATTTCGTCCTTGTATAGCTCCCTTCTTGGGCACGTCTCTAAGGCGTTGACTTTGAGGTGTAGAGCTGGCTAAGGGGATGACATAGGACATTTTTCTGATGAGGAGTGGAACGCAATATTGGGCAATGTTCTCAAGGTATCGCTGTCATCGACTCGGCTCACCCAGCTTTTCATTATTCACCATACATATCACACACCTGAAAAGTTACACAAATAGCTCAGAAGAGATGACCCGCTCTGTCCCAGTTGTCTGATGGACAACGGGACACTTGTGCATATGCTGTGGAGGTGCCCGAAGCTGCAGCGCTATTGGGCTGCGGTGGTGGCTACCATCAATAGCATATGGAATCTTCAATTACCTATTGACCCTAAACTCTGTTTGCTGGTGGTTAGATGAAGAACTGTACACACCACACACTTGTATTGCTATTCTTAGGGTCTTGTTTCTGGATAGGAAACGTATTGCCAGGAAATGGCTGTCTGCAATGGCCCCCACACACAGACACACAGAGTGGATTACTACATCTGTAAATGACTCTCCCGTTAGGGAACAACTCGCGTATAAGCATCGAGGTAGTCCGGGGAAGTTTGAGAATATATGGGATCCCTGGCTGGATATCCCAGGCTTGGTACCATTGCGGCTTGTGCAAAACCAAATTCTTGGGGGCAGAGCCACAGCAGCTACCACGTCGACTTAGATGGTTGTATTGAAATGGGTTGGTGGGGTGCCACCATTGTCTTTGTGCAGTTTCCCAGGAGAGGTACGGTTTATGGTGATGGGTTCCTGCAGAGGTTTTATTTGTTTTACTCAACAGCTGAGTGTTTATAGCTATTTCAGGCTGTTCCCCGAGGTTTAGGGGAGATTGGCACCCTGCCCTGCTCACTGACCCTTTTTTTTGGATCGGGAGCAGGTGAGGATGGAAAAACATATGGAGAGCATACCTAATCTCCATAAGATCTAGGCTAATCAGCATAACATTGCCTTTGTGTACCACAGTATAACTGCTTTTGGACATAAGGGATGAACCAAAGGCAGTGCTGAGGAGTATAATTGTGTTGTATTGATTTTTCTGTGTCCCCGAAGATATGTGAACTCTGTTTTGTATTGTATTTTGTAACGCATTTCAAAAAAAAAATAAATGTCTGTTTTCTTTCTATGTCTGTTATCAGAAAAAAAAAAACTGGATTAAAATCTGATTAAAAATATATATATATATATATAACCAACTACAGTAATTGTAATGCCTTCTATTACCTCCACTTTCTCTGGGTTCAGATGCTGAACTTCCCTGCACAGAGTCTTTAAAGTGATTTTTTTTTTTTTAAACAAACTTGTTATACTTACCTGCTCTCTGTAATGGTTTTGCACAGAGCAGCCCAGATCCTCCACTTCTGGGGTCCCTCACCGATGCTTCTGGCCCCTCCTGCTTTCAGAGTGCCTCAATAGCAAGCTTCTGCCTTTTTAAAACCACTCACTTCCTGCCCAGGACTACATGTCCCATGAGGCTTTGCTCCTCACACTTTCACATTCACAAATTCTCAGGCACTTAGTGACATCTATGGATGGTGTACTGAGCTGTGTATGTGTGCTGCACTGTATTTCCTGATATGTAAACAATGCATACTATATGCAGGCCAACTAATCAACTGACCGATTAATCGATTATGAAAATAGTTGACAACTATTTTCATAATCGATTAGTTGTCGATTAATCGATTAGTTGTTTAGGCCGTAGTGACAAGTTGTCTACAACAGAGGTGCACAACCTGCAAAGCTTCCACTTCAACCATGTCTGCGGTTATACGATTTTCTCACTGTTGGTACCCAGACATGAGAGAGATGCTGAGAGGTCGGAATAATGGCTGACTGCTAATTGTAGTCAGTCTTCGAGTGGAAATGCGATACTCCTAAGAACCAAGGCCTGAGGTGTGCCTTGGCCTAGCAGGTTAGAATGCCTGAAAAGAGGGCATACCCTGAATCTAAGAAAGTATTATGAGTATGTATGAAGGCTGTGGAAACAGGGTGGGTGGGAACCCAGAAATACTGCCAACACCGGCCCCAACAGAGGAGGAGGATTAAATAGCCCCCTCCGACTCCTCCCACAAATACACGGTGGCCTCTGGCCAGCCTTACACATGTAGTCATAGTCTTCGAGTGGAAATGCGATACTCCCGTTTCCTTTTTATTTTGCAAAAAGGGCAAATTTTAACGCTTGTGGAATTTTTCAGATATGTTGTATTTAGTTCATGTTATGTTTTAAGCATTTGCATTGTTTGTATTGTTTTGTTTTTTTCACAGTTTGATTCAGCAAAACATCCCAGTGCAAGTCCTGAATGGGATACTGTTGTATTTATATTGCACATGTGACCTTGCTGTCCTGATCTATCACAATCTCTTGGGGTGTGACTCTTCCAGCTTCACTGGGTTCATAGACCATAAATGGCAGAAGTGCTATCTTTTTTTTGTTTTTTAACTTTTATAGTACAATTCAGATTTGTTGCTGCTGATAATACTCTAACTACCTAAAGGGGGTTTATCAAGTTCATGTAGGCTAAAGCCTTGTACACAATGAGAATACTGGATTAATGATCATCCGTTTTTGTTTGCATGCGTCTCATACTAAACTGTCAAAACTGATCGTAGGACAGAATAAAACTTTGGAAGTGATGTAATCTTTCATTTCTGAACATGCCTAGTCTTGGTCTTCGATTTCTTTCGGACGAATACTGTACTGATTAAACAAAAATCGTTCATTCTGGTATCGTACAAGATTTTTTTTCATATTTTTGTCCCTTCAGATGATTTTGGATGAACTGTCGGGATCGGCCCTTGAAAGCTTTAGTACCAATGATCAGATTATCGTACGATTACTTTAAAAGTGGTATTTTTCGTCCTATTTTCTAATCGTGTGTACTGGGTTTAAGCTTGGCTATGCATGGATCAAAATTCAGCCAGTTCAGCAGGACCCATGTGATTTCCGATCCATGTATTAGGCAGATTAGTTTGTACACAAGTCAATGATCAACTTGTGTACAACCAGCCTGTTGGGTCCGACCGATCAGTGCCGCTGGCTATAGCCGGCAACACTGATCATTGTATTCTGAGGATGGGAAAGGCTCCTACTTCTTTCTTTTTTAATAAAAATTCTGTTGCCATTTTTTCTTCCTCGTTTTAGACAAAACAAAGAAGGGTTCCTGAAGGTTTCACAAAGTAAGCTTTCAGGAAAAGTTCCTACACATGTAGGTTTGCTAGAGAACAGCTGAACACAAGTAGTGAATTTCATATCCTATGCTACTGATCTTCTGTACTGTTCCACATCCTATAAATGATCATTGTGCCTGTGGGCCCTTTCCTCTCCCTACCCCCCCCCCCTTCCAGGCAAATAACTCTCAGGGGCTGGTGGTTGCACTGGTGCTACCAGCACCATAGATCTGTATATTCTTGCCGTATGAGGACATACGGTACATCTGTGTGTGTATATATATCAAAAAAGAAATAATATGCACCCCTATCAGACCACTTTGTGTCATTGGCCAGTCCAGGCTCTTCATCTGCTATTGTCGTGTAAATGTGTATAGTTTGTGAAGCCTTCAATACACATTAAAGGATCTCCAATTGTGACTTTTTTATTCTAGCTATCGGGAATGCATATGCAGTGTTAAGCAATCCAGAGAAGAGGAAGCAGTATGATCAGTTTGGAGAAGAAAAGGTGAATCCATCTCGACACGGACACTCCGACTTCCACAGAGGGTTTGAAGCAGACATCTCCCCTGAAGACCTCTTCAACATGTTCTTCGGAGGAGGATTTCCTACTAGTAAGCATATCTACTGCAGATCATTGATTTATCAGCTGAGTGTAGTTGGCCTTTTAAGCTACTATGAACTGTATGTGATGTTGGATATTTCTTGAGCAACATGTCTCATAATACGTGAACCTTTTCCAGGTAATGTCCATGTGTACAGCAATGGCCGAATGCGTTATACCCATGCTCAGAGACAAGACCGGCGGGAACATCAAGCAGAAGTGAGTTCATTAAGCTTATTGTGTTGCAGACCAATAAAAACATTATCATTTCTAACTGTAGCAGGGTTATTACTGGATGTGATGCCCTTAACAGATGTGTTTTAACTTTTCCATTCTCAAACTTGGACTCCAAAATATCTGACTGCCTCTAGGTTTCTATTTTGTGACTTGACTGTAAGTGAGCATTTCACCACTAGAGGGAGCACTATGACTGACTAACTGGGTTCAGAAGCTAGAAGCTCAGAATTTCTCAGTTTTTTTTTTTTTTTAACAAAGAAGCGGATTCTAAGCATATACAGAATGTGTATGTGTATATAGTACTTTAGGCCTTCTGCACACAGGACGTTTTGCTAATTCTCCTTTCCCCCTGCCAGCTGCATTTTGGCAGAAAAAAAACACCTGGCGCGTGCAAATTTGTTTAGGCCAGGTTCGCACTGGGTACGATTTGGTTCTATTTGAGATGCGATTTCACATGTGAAATCGCATCTCAAATCGGAAGCATTTGCCGGCAATTGTCAGCAATGACACCGTCCTAATCGGTGCGACGCCGCATCTGCGGCGCTGCACCGATTTCAAAAAGTAGTTCCTGTACTACTTTTTGCCATTTGGGGCCGCGATTTACATTGACATCTGTGCAGAAACCTGCACAGATGTCTCTTAAATCGCGGCCGAAAATCGGGACTGCCAGCGGGAGTGAAATCGTGTGAGTTCAGCTGAAATCGCGCGATTTCACTCCCGCAGCCCAGTGTGAACCAGGGCTGAATCTGTCTCGGCATGATTTACAGGTGTCAAGCTGCTTGGGTGTTAATTAATGTCATTGGTCAGAATAATAATAATCTTTTCTGGCCTCTGAAAGTGCTAAACGCGGCAAGTGTTAACAGGCGTCTAGAAGAGTCCAGTGTTTTTTCTGCAAACCGCTCCTTTTCCTGGATACACTGGCAGGGTTTTTTTTTCTGCCTCTAAGTCTTTTATGTGAGCATTATGTGAGCATGGACACAGACTAACATGCAGGGACATTGACTGTCAACCCAATTTATTAGTAGCAGAGTTTTGTGCCAGCCACCAATGACAGCAGAAAGTATGTTTGCGATACCATATATAACTCGGTAGACTGAAAATGCATCTCTTGTCACTGACCTGGTCACCTGCTTTGTTTACTAAGGGCTCATACCCACAGGCACATTCCTCCTTGCAGTGTACACAAGTTGTGTATTTTGGTGCATACAGTCACCTATAAACATAACTAAGTGTACGCAGCTGTAAACAGGTATGCACTACTACTTGCCTGAAGTGGGGCACATGTACAGACTTAGGCTGGCCATACATTATACGATTGACCAAAACCATGTAATATGAGGTCACACCTAAACACACTCACTCTGTATGCAGGCAGGACCTTACACTACATAGTTTAAGGTAAATCTAAAGGAAACTAAATAAGAAAATTGTGTAATGTATGACCAGCTTTAAGGTCCTGAATGCATATTTATATGTGCACCAGTAACAGAACATTCCTCCTTACAACCTTGCACTGTAAAGAGGAAGTCACCCTTGTGCATGAGCCATAACTCTGTAGTAAAAAAACCTTGCACACGTACATATACTTGAGAGTTTCCTTGCATTGACATGTCGTACATACTGGTAAACACTGACCAGATATTGGCTGGTTTAAAAGAAACCGGCCAACATTCGGACAGTGTGTACAGCAGCCTATCCGGCTTCTGTTGAAGAACATGCTTGAAATCCAGTAGCCAACCTGCATCGAAACGGTGCTTGCTGGGAGCGCAGAGCAGCGTGTTCTGGCGGGATGGGTGGTCACACAGGAGGTTGGACCTTCCACACAGGGACCATTCAGAGAATGCTTTACATTTTTTGAATGATCACCTCATCCAATCTAAAAATATTTTGCTTTCATTTAGAAAGTGAAAAGCCTTCTCTGAATGGCGGCCAGCCTCCCTGTGTTTGCAATGCAATATGCCAGCCATTCAGTACGAGACTCAGAAATAAGTGGAGAGCACTGGACTAGCGGTGTCTACTTCAATTTTTTCCAGTTTCCAGGGGTATCGGTCAGATACGGTATAGTCGTAGTCTCAGAATTCCAGGTATGCAAAAATATACCATACTTGGAATTCATCTTTTAACCGTAACTATTGTTTAAAGTGGTTCAAAAGGCTAAGGCTGGGGCAGTATGTGTGGTGGCGGTATAACAGCGGTATTCAGCCATTAGCAGTGCGGTATTAACCCCCCGCTAGCAGCCGATAAAGGGTTAATACCGCCGGCAATGTGCCTCTGCACAGTAACTGAAGTTGTCCCTCCCACTTTGTGACATCAGAACTTGGAAGCGATGACTATTTTGTCCAGTTCCGGCTCTTTGTTTACTGGCTGTATATATATATTTCTATGATAGATAATCTATACACACATGTGCAGGTGTGTATTCTTTACTATAAAAATTGGTGCAGGCTTTGCACTTCCCTCCATTACCAGTGACTAGAAGTGACCAATCTTAAACACACAGATTTGTGTTATCCCCACACAATTTGAAGTTTTTTTTTCTTCTTTGATCCCAAAGCAGGTATTAACAATGCTATTCTCTGTACAGGGAAGTCTCGGAATGTTTGTCCAGTTGATGCCTATTCTCATCCTGATCATTGTATCGGCACTAAGTCAGATGATGGTGTCCAATCCGCCTTACAGCCTCAGCCATAGACCGTGAGTAGACAATCCTTTTCTGTCCTTCAGGTTTCTGTAAGCATTTCCTGTAGATCCAGAATTCCTCTTCATGCTTATATAATGGTGTAAGGCCCCTTTCACACTGGAGGCGTTTTTCAGGCGCTTTAGCACTATAAATAGCCAGAGCTTCAAACTCAGTGTGAAAGCCCGGGGCTTTCACACTGGGGCACTGCGCTGGCAGGGCATAAAGAAAGGTCCTGCCAGCAGCTTCTTTGCAGTGCTTTAGGAGCAGTGAACTCTCTGCACCTAAAGCGCCCCTGCCCATTGAAATCAGTGGGCAGCTCCTAAAGCACCCTGCTATCGGCCAAAAAAACAAAGGTAAAGCGCCGCTAAAAATAGCAGAGCTGTACCGCCAACATTGCTGGCTGACTTGTTCACTAATGCAATGGTTGCTTTTTTTCCCCCCTCTCAGAACACAAAAAGAATAAAAATCAGCTGTATATTTTTATTTTAGAAATCTACACAAAGGGCAAATACTGGAAAGGGAAATAGGAGTGGAGAAGTTTTCTGCTTAGGCTGGGAAGAGAACATTCTTGCAGCAGTGGTTCTTCTCCTTCATATATTTGTCTCCCCCCCCCCCCCCCCCCCCCATGGGTCGTGTGATGGCTGGGTACCTGGAACGAGGGGGAAAATACTTTCAAAGACTGTATAATAAATAACATCCAGCATTGTGTCCTCATGTTTCATGGTCCAACTGAAAACATTTTTCTCACCTGGCTCCCTCCAAAAAGGTTGGGGGGGGTGCTGTAGATTAAAAATCGGACTCGCGAGTTCACTTCCACTGGTGCTACTTTAATCTTTGCTGATTATAGCTGTAATAGTTGGTAACCAAATGTACTGTGTGTTTGATATGACAAACCACACAGCTTTGAGGCTAGGACTACTCAATATGGGTGCATTACCCACCGTGCTGCGCAAGGGTAATTAAAAAGTGGCCCCACTTTTAATATTAAGGAGCCAGACACTCTTTTGTAAAATTATTGGGCCCCACATCTGCCACAGAACTAAAGTGCTCCAAGAAGAGGTGCAGATATTCTCTATTATGCAGATTGCATACACGCTAAATAAATGTATGACTGACTTATAAGATGTGACAGGTTAGCAACCATAATCATAAAGACAGTATTGATAAATCTCCATGTCCTGCATAAAAGGCCTTCTCGCCATCTACTCCTTTTCTCAGTTATCTTTCTTTCACTTTTGCGATAACAAAATAATAAAGCGGATGGGAGGGAACATCCATCACTTGTAGGACACTGTACAGAAACAAATCATTTGCTATACCTGAGAGGTCTTATTTAAGTTTGTACACTCAGGAGTGCTGTGACAAATTTAAATAAGATATGCTATTATTTAGGGCCAGTTCACACCACCTGCAGTGCGTTATTTTCTGCATCAAAACACATGGAAATTTGGTTATATGGTTTTCAATGGCATCGTTGACACCAGTGCTTGCAGTTCCATGAAAATAAAAAAATAAATAAAACATGCTGCCTTTTACCTGCACTGGAACGGTGTAAAACGCATCAAAAACTCACTGGAACACACCTAAAACGCAGTGAAACCTTTGTCCTTATCTAATCTTAATAAAAAAAAAGGGGGTGAAAAGAAGCAATGGACTGCATCAAAAACGCGCATTCAAAAAAGCACCTGAACCGCATCTGGATTGCGTCTCTATGGTGTGAACTGGCCCTTAAAGCGGAGGTTCACCCTAAATCAACTATCTGCCATTAGATCCAGCATACTGCTGACATGTGCAGTATGCTGTTTTTTTTTTTTTTGTGTACTTATCGTTTTATCAGGGATTTTTATCCAGCTCCGAGCGGGGATTCCTGCGGGGAATAGGCGTTCCTAAGACAAGCGGAGTTGATTGACGTGCTAGTAAAGTGTGTCACACCTTCCGAAAATAGCCGAAGTGACACTCGGCAATTTACGGCGCCTGCGCAGTCAGCTCTACACGGCAGGCGCAGGCGCCGTATAGCGCCGTAAACAGCCAAGTGTCACTTCGGCTATTTTCGGAAGGCGTGACGCGCTTTACTAGCACGTCAATCAACTCTGCTTGTCTTAGGAACGCCTATTCCCCCGTGGGGAATCAGCTCGGAGCCAGGCATTTAGGAGCATCATGGGGGTTATTTTTCTGACAAAAAAACAGCTTTTAAAAAAAAAGGGGGGGTTGGTGCCTCTAGAGCAGGGGTCCTCAAACTTTTTAAACAGGGGGCCAGTTCACTGTCCCTCAGACCGTTAGAGGGCCGGGTCCTTCAATGCCTTCTTACTATGCCCTCATTGCAGCCCCCCTCACCATTGCAGCCCCCCCTCACCATTATCACAAGCCCCCTCACCATTGCAGCACCCCACCATCATTACAAGCACCCCACACTATTGCAACCCCCACCATTACAAGCCCCCCCCACCATTATCACAAGCCCCCCCACCATCATTACAAGCCCCCCCTCACTATTATCACAAGCCCCCTCACCATTGCAGCTCCCCCTCCATCATTACAAGCCGCCCCCACCATCATTACAAAACCCCCCACCATCATACAAGCCCCCCCTCACCATTGAAGCCCCCCACCATTATTACAGGCCCATTGCAGCCTTACTGTGCCAAACGATGTCTGACCTGTCTGCGTGTGTATCAGGATCTCCTGCTCCTGCTGTGTCAGAAGCTCATTGAAAAGTTTGGGCGCGCTGTGAAAAGTCACTGTCAGAAGCTCATTGAAAAGTTCAGGCGCGCTGTGTGATAGAAGTCCCGCCCTCCTCCTGGACTAGCTCATGTGATAGACGGAACACTGCATCTATCACATGAGCCGGTCTAAGAGGAGGGCGGGACTACTATCACACAGCGCGCCTGAACTTTTCAGTGAGCTTCTGACACAGCAGTCTACCGGCCCTGTATGCAGTGGGCCGGATAAAGGTGCTCGGCGGGCCACATGCGGCCCGCGGGCCGTAGTGTGAAGACCCCTGCTCTAGCATGTTTTAAGCTCGTCATTTAATCGTCACAATGTGCATGTACACATAGAACATTGAGCTGCCCATACAGGCAAAACTCTAAACTCCTCTAGAAGCAGCGCTTTTTTTTTTAAGCCAGTCTGCATGGCCCCTCAGAATAAATCTGTCAAATACAGATGTGGGCCGATCACCTTCTGAAAAATCCCAATTGCCTGGCTGCTATGCTGCTGCCTACTTAACTAAGTACATTGCGACTGACCTGAAACATGTCTGCAGATCTGAGGAGAGTAAGAGGTCCACAACCGCATGCTAGTTCCTGGGCATAAACTGGGTATTTCATTCAGAGAGTCTGTGTAAAGGCCCGCTTGGTCATGGCAGCCTCCATGTTTTTCTATTATTTATCCATGAATCATCATCCCCAAAATCGAATAATTTGACTGTTGTTGGCTTTTCTTTGCATTCAGGTCAGTGGGTCATGTACAGAAGAAGGTCACCGAACATCTCAGGGTCCCGTACTTTGTGTCTGAAAGCTTTGATGAAGAGTACACTGGTAGCAATCTGAGAAATGTGGAAAGAAGTGTAGAAGAGGACTTTATAGCTAATCTTAGGAATAACTGCTGGAAGGAGAAGCAGCAAAGTAAGTACATGGAAAGATCGAATTTCTCAGACATTGCGTACCTCCGGCTCAGTTTGCCATGGCTGATTTTGACGGTTACCTGGCCCTTAGGTGATACACAGATTAACCACTTAAGACCCGGACCATTATGCAGGTTAAAGACCTTGCCCCTTTTTGCGATTTAGCACTGCGGCGCTTTAACTGACAATTGCGCGGTCGTGCGACGTGACTACTAAACAAAATTGATGTCCCTTTTTTCCCACAAATAGAGCTTTCTTTTGGTGGTATTTGATCACCTCTGCAGTTTTTATTTTTTGCGCTATAAACAAAAATAGAGCGACAATTTTGAAAAAAACAAAAACAATTTTTTACTTTTTGCTATAATAAATATCCCCCAAAAATATATAAAAAAACATTTTTTTTTTGTGACTGCGACATTATGGCGGACACATTGGACAATTGTCATTTTCACAGCAAAAAGTGCTATAAAAATGCAACGATTACTGTGAAAATTGCAATTGCAGTTTAGGAGTTAACCACTAAAGGGCATTGTAGGGGTTAAGTGTGACCTCGTATGTGTTTCTAACTGTAGGGGAGCGGGGCTGGACGTTTGACATCAGTGATCGTCTTTCCCTATATCACAATGAAGAACGGGGAAGGTGTGTTTGCACACACCTCTCCCCGTTCTTCAGCTCCGGTGACTGATTGCGGGACACCGGCGGTTGATCGGTCACAGAGCTTCGGACCGGGTCGCGAGCTTAAAGAGACACATACAGGTACATGATTGTGCCCAGCCGTGCCATTCTGCCAACGTATATCGGCGTGAATGGGTCCTTAAGTGGTTAAGCCAACCCTCCCTACTAGGGTTGTCCCGATACCGATACTATACTCGGTATCCGGACCGATACAGAGTATTTGCGGGAGTACTTGTACTCCCGCAAATACCCCCGATACCGAAATAGAATACTCCCCCCCCCCCCCCGCCGTTACCGCCGCCGTTAATCCCGGTACATGACAGCGGCAAGCATTCGCTTGTATACTTGTAAAGCCGGCGCCGCTGTGTATAGACACTCGCCCTCTCGTGATTGGACGGATCCGTCCAATCACGAGAGGGGGAGTGTCTATACATGGCAGCGCGGGCTTTAGAAGTATACAAGCGAATGCTTGCCGCTGTCATGTACCGGGATTAGCGGCGGCTTTGCGACCCATCAGTTATGGGGGACAGGACATGTCTGCAATATGTGTGGGGGACATACAAGGCTGCAATATGTGTGGGGGACATACAAGGCTGCAATATGTGGGGGACATACAAGGCTGCAATATGTGGGGGACATACAAGGCTGCAATATGTGGGGGACATACAAGGCTGCAATATGTGGGGGACATGTCTGCAATATGTGGGGGACATGTCTGCAATATGTGGGGGACATTTAAAAAAGTATCGGTATTCGGTATCGGCGACTACTTGAAAAAAAGTATCGGTACTTGTACTCGGTCCTAAAAAAGTGGTATCGGGACAACCCTACTCCCTACATAAGTTGTACTGCAGTCTGATCAAGTTTGTGTAAGATTTCAGGGGGAAAAAAAGTGGGGAGCGGAGAGCTGCTAATACACTCAAAGGATGTTGTTCAGTCCTTGTGATGGGGATAAAAATTATCCAAAATAAAAGAATAAAGAGGCCCTATAAACTATTTTTATATATACACACTCATAAGTTTACATACCCTGGCAGAATTTATGATTTCTTCGCCATTTTTCAGAGAATATGAATGATAACACAAAAACATTTCTTTCACTTACGGTTAGTGTTTGGCTAAAGCCATTTATTATCAATCAACTGTTTACTCTTTAAATCATAATGAAAATGGAAACTACCCAAATGACCCTGATCAAAAGTTTACATACCCCAGCTTACTTCTTAATAAGTGATTAAACGGTACTGACTGGCATATTCAAGGCTTTGGATATCTTTTTATATCCTTTTCCATCTTTGTATAGTTCATTACCTTGTTACACCGGTCTTTTGACTGTTATTTTCTACCTCCTCATGGTTCCGGGTCTAACCTGCTTAGTGAATCCATGTGGCAGCTAAACGTATTCTTTATTTATATAAAGACACTAATTTGTGTTGTTTTTTTTTTAATATTAACCACTTAAGGACCGCCTCCTGCACATATATATGTCGGCAGAATGCAATATAAAAAAAAATATAAAAATGTCCTCAGTTTTAGGCCATTACGTATTCTTCTACCTATTTTTGGTAAAAAAAAAATCGCAATAAGCGTTTATTGATTTGCGCAAAATTTATAGCGTTTACAAAATAGGGGATCGTTTTATTGCATTTTTATTTTATTTTTTTACTACTAATGGCAGTGATCAGCGATTTTTTTTTTTTTTTTGCGACTGCGACATTATGGCGGACACATCGGGCAATTTTGACACATTTTTGGGACCATTGTCCTCCTCACAGCAAAAAATGCATTAAAAATGCACTGATTACTGTGAAAATGACAATTGCAGTTTGGGAGTTAACCACAAGGGGGCGCTGAAGGGGTTAAGTGTGACCTCATATGTGTTTCTAACTGTAGGGGGGTGTGGCTGTAGGTGTGACATCATTGATTGTGTTTCTATATATAAGTGAAGTGCGGGGAAGCTGTGTTTACACACAGCTCTCCCCGTTCTTCAGCTCCGGGCACCAATCACGGGACTCCAGCGGCGATCGGGTCCCTCGGCCATGGAGCTTCAGACCGCCCGTGACCCCACGGCTGGGCACTTAAAGAGGACGTACCTGTACGCAGTAGTGTATTAAGGTTTTTTGCTGCCCTAGGCCTTACTAAACTTGCGGACCCCCAAATTTAAATATGACCCTCCCCTTCCTGTCAAGGACACACGCCTTTCTGTTTAGACCCGCCCTGAAATGTTCGAGTTCGGGGGGGGGGGGGGGGGCAATGGATTCCCTTAATTTGCATAGATTTCCTCCCACTTCCTGTTTGGCTATGGGGCAGGAAGTAAAGGGAAATCGGCGATGGGAAAAATTAAACTGACCGGGGGCCTTCCCTTAAAAAAAGTGTTGCCTATAGTTCTACTTCAAGCACAAAGTTGTGATAATTTTATGGAGAGGACTAAGAAGATATAACCATACCAATTTTGCAGCAGAAAACATATAGCACAGTGAGGAAGGTTTGTGGTCCTGGCTGATAGGACAGTCAAAATTAGAAGCAGCTTGCGTTACACCAACAGTGTAGCACAATGCTGCGGGGACTCTTTCTGTGCTGCCCCCCTGCAAAGTGCTGGCCTGGGCCTTGTTGGCCTGGGCCAGGATACAACGTTGCTTGTGCCCAGCCGTGGGTCGCCGGCCCGCGACCCGGTTCTGGCACACGTGATCACATGTGTGTAAAAGCGCGTGGTAGTTGGGTATGAGGAAGCTATGTACATTTGTTTTGGATGTATACAAGCGTCACTCCATCTGAAGTCTTGGAACTACTCTCCATCTTGGACCCTAAGATTCCTGGGAAAGATCCACAACCTGTTGAATCATCACTCCCTAGAGCTGTCCATCTGAGGAGCTCTTACACGCGCATTTGACACATTGCTCCTGGCATATGTGTCCAACATTTGTGGTAAGAGTACCCATCTTTTCTTATACATCTGTTTGGTTAACCTGTATGTCCATCTGTGCTGACCACGGGCACCATCAGACTCTCCAGTAACACAGGAGCGGTGGATAAGAGTGTTCCATATGAAGACTTGCCTGCTTTGACTTGAAGGACTTGTTTTGTTATTTACACTTCACTGTTTGTATATAGGGTTTCACCACCCTGTATATATCTTCTTGTTCTTGTTTTTGGACTACACCATCATAGTGTTACCTATGTAGCAGGCACAGCAGATGGTGAGATCCGCTGACTACTGAACCTATTTGTGCGTCCATTGACATGTCGGAGTCAAATGTGACTCAGAGGCTTTGGTGCTAGGTGTGATGGCTTGTCCCAAAATGGGCGGGGGGCGTCCATGTTGACGTGGCAAGTCTTTCGGTTAGCGTGGAACAGAAGAAGTTCTGTTTTTGATCTATCGAGTTTAAGGTAACTCTCCGTCATCCATTTCTCTAGTCCGAGAAAATGATCCTTTTTTGCTGCTGATACAAAAGTAGAGTTGGGTGTCATCCGCATAGGAATGGTAGAGTAAATTCTAGTTACTAATGATTTTGACGAGAGGGCGGAGATAAATATTGAATAGTACAGGCGTCAAGGGTGACCGTTGAGGGACTCCGCATGACACGGTACATTTTTCAGAAGTGAAAGGACCTAGTTTCACTATCTGTGATCGATTTTCCAGAAAGGAGGAGAACCAGGGTAGATCCGAGTCTGCCACTCTAGCTGTAGTAGTATATGCATCTTGGTACCTCGGCTTGTTGCTTTGGAACATGTCTTCCCTCAGGAAGGGTTCAGGGGCTAAAAGCAAGAAGGCAGCACCGCCGGAGACAGGGGGGTTCTACCCATGCCTGCTCGGTACTTTTCTCCCCAGTAAGCCTTGATTTGCCTATACAGGAGGAACCATTGCCACTATCAGGAGTTTCTCCAGTGGCACCTGGGCCTGCATATGTCACTGAGGACACTTTTGAGGCAGCCATGGGGGAGATTAGAAGAAAAGATTGTGACTTTAATCGCAAAGTCCTCACAAAAGGACAAAAAGCGAAGCAGATCTCCTTCGTCAGTTGTAGATTCTCTATCAGAAATATCTGAAGAGGAGAAGGAGGAGGATGAAGCAAGATCTGCGGAGGACAGGGATGAGGAGTCTGATGGCTCAGGGGTATCGGAGGAACCCTTCAGGGTACTAGTCCCTCTGCTAGCAAATCTCAGAGCACAGGGCATATTGATAACGGTCTATCTGGACGATCTACTTGTAATAGATCAATCAGTGGCAGGGTTAGATGACGCTGTATCCACTACAATAGGATACCTAGAAAAGTTAGGATGGATGTTAAACCTACAAAAATCCTCACTACAAGCACAAAGAAGGGTAGAGTATATGGACATGATCGTAGATACAGCCCAAAGCCGTGTATTTCTACCAGAGTCAAAGATCTGATCCACAAGGTCAAAGCAAAGAAAAGACCATCCATTCACTTTGTATAAGGCTGTTAGGGAAGATGGTAGCCTCCTTCAAGGCTGTCCCTTACGCCCAGTTTCATTCAAAACTACTTAAAGGTGATATTGTAGCTGCCTGGAACAGGAAGATCCAAGCTCTGGATTTACCCGTGCGCCGGGACTTCAGTTGGTGGTTAAGGACCAAGAACTTGCAGAAGGGAAGATCCTTTCGCCCGATCACCTAGAAGGTGGCGTCAACGGGTGCCAGCCTAATGGGCTAGGGAGCCGTATTGGAAAAGTCTTCAGCCCAGGAAACCTGGACCAAAGCCGAGAGAGACCTACCCATCAACTTACTGGAGTTGCGGGCAGTATACTTGGCCCCCAGAACCTGGAGAAGCAGGTTACAGGGTCACACGGTTCGGATTCAGTCCGACAATGCTACAGCAGTGGCTTACATCAATCACCAAGGAGGCACCCGCAGCCAGGGCGCCCAGAAGGAGGTGAATCGCATTTTGAGATGGGCAGATGAACATATTCCTTGCCTTTCTGCAATTTTCATTCCAGGGGTAGAGACCTGGCAAGCGGACTATTTGAGTCGCCAGCAGCTATCACCAGGAGAGTGGTCTCTCTACCCCGAAATCTTTCAGGCCATTTGCCAGAAATGGGGGACCCCGGATGTAGATCTATTAGCTTCCAGGTTCAACAGGAAGTTGGACAATTGTGTCCAGGACAAATGATCCTCTGGCTTTCGGATCAGATGCACTGGTAGTGCCGTGGGATCAGTTTTCACTGATTTATGCCTTTCCACCAATCTCCCTTCTACAGAGACTGATTTGCAGGATCAAGAGGGAAAGAATTCTTAGTGGCCCCAGATTGGCCCAGAAGACCCCTGATATGCTGAGATCATAAAGATGGCAGTGGGAACACCGTGGAAGCTTTCAGCTTCGTAACAATCTGTTGTCACAAGGTCCAGTGTTCTATCCTTCCTTACAGGGGCTAAATTTGACAGTTTGGCTGCTGAGACCCACATTCTAAAGAAGAGAGAGCGCTCAGGTTTGGTATTTTCTACGATTATTAACACAAGAAAGCCAGCTTCCAGACAAATCTACTACAGCGTATGGGAAACATATGTTTCATGGTGTGAAACTAACAAGTGGAATTCTCATATCAGATATGACAAATAGTATTCTTGATTTTTGCCAGTTAGTAGTGGATATGAAATTAGCCCTTAGTACCATTTAAGATTCAAATATAAGCTCTAGCCATCTTCTTTCAAAGACTACTGGCATCTCATTCCGTAGTGTGGGCTTTCATTCAAGGGGTACCGCGGATCAATCCGCCAGTCAAGTCTCCCTTGTGCCCATGGGATCTAAGGCCTCGTACACACGAGCAAACAGATTTGTTCAAATCTGTCCGTCCGACAGATTTGAACAAATCTGTCTGCTGGGATTTTGGTTTGCTCGCGTGTACACACGAGCAAACCAAAATCCCCGCCAGCAGAGAGCGCGCTGACATGTCGGTGACGTGGCGGTGACGTTGACGCCGCCACGTCACCGCACCAGGAAGTAAAACACTTCCGCGCATGCGCCGAATCCGTTCGGCGGCGGTGCGGGACGACATGTCTGCTGGTAAGTGTACTAACCAGCAGACATGTCGGGCGGACGGATTCCCACCCGATAGATTTCAAAGCATGCTTTGAAATCTGTCGGGTGGCCAAATCCGTCGGCTCGGCCGTACACACGATCAAATCTGTCTGCTGAAACGGTCCAGCGGACAGATTTGATCGTGTGTACGAGGCCTTAATCTAATATTATCAGTGTTGCAGAAGCAACCCTTGGAACCTATTTGCCACATTCCACTGATTCTTTTAAGCAGGAAATTGGCCTTTTTGATTGCGATCTCTTTGGCTAGAAAAGTATCTGAATTAGCAGCTCTCTCCTGTAAAGAGCCTTATTTAGTTTGTCAAAAAGACAAAATTGTACTAGGACCCCAACCTGCCTTTTTACCTAAGGTGGTGTTGCCTTTTCATTTAAATCAGGACATTGTCCTGCCTTCTTTCATTTCCGAATCCGCAGACAGCAGAGGAAACGTTTTTACACTCTCTGGATCTTGTGAGAGTTGTAAAGGTGTATCTGCAGGCAACAACAAGAACCTGGGGAATGCCCAGGGAATAACCAAGCCTACTTACCGACCAGCTAGCAGAACAACCAATTAACCTGTCTAACAACAAAAAACAGGGGTTTTGTCCGCACGCATTTGCAAACGCATGCGTGAGCCACAGAGCCGCGCCAAGGCACCCCATAATTCTGTGGTCCTAACACTAACAGTGAGTGTCCTCACAATGGAGGCACATGCATTTTAATGGATAGATAGGGGCAGGTGGACTGAAGGGGAGCCACCCCTCCTTAAAGGTACAGAAGCACACCAAGCACCCAGCATATAGCACAATGGCTGCAAAGGTGTTGGTGCACTGCTGGACCAAAATAAACACCACAGGTGAAACAAAACGTATCCACCGCCCCCATCTATGGCTGGCAATCACAGTAAGTAGCAATGGAAGGCTAAAGCAGATAACAACAAGAACCTGGGGAATGCCCAGGGAGTAACCAAGGCAACCGCTCAGATACACAAGACAAATATTTAGTTTTTTTTGCCGGATGGTCCCAAGAAGGGACAAGCGGCGCCAGGATCCACTATCTCCAGGTGGATCCGACAGAAAAAGGAGTCGTCCTATTCTTTAAACCATAGGCTTGAAAAATTGTCTGTTAAGGCGCACTCAACCAGGGCGACAAGTGCTTCATGGGCAGTGCACCACCAGGCTACGGTGACTCAGATCTGTAAAGCTGCAACTTGGGTCTTCAGTCCACACATTTTCTAAATGCTATAAGATAGATGTGAGGGGACATGAGGATGCTGCTGCAGGCGGCAGTATAGAACTTCATGTCCATATGTCCATGGCGGTCTGCTTGACCTGTGTCTCTCTCCCCCCCCCCCCTTCATATAGGGCATTGCTTTGGGACATCCCATTATGTAATGAATATGGCTCTGTGTCCCGTGGTGTATGATAAAGAAAACAGGATTTTTATAACGGCTTACCTGTAAAAATCCTTTTCTTGGAGTACACCACAGGACACAGAGGTTCCCCCTTCTTAAAGGGAACCTTATTGCTTTGCTACAAAACTAAGGTACTTTGCGGATGGGAGGGGCTATATGGAGGAACTGTCTCTGATTGGTTGTGCCAGTGTCCAATCACCTCTGGTGACCCATACAACCCATTATGTAATGAATATGGCTCTGTGTCCGCGGTGTACACCAAGAAAAGGATTTTACAGGTAAGCTGTTATAAAAATCCTGTTTTTTATATTAATTTATGAGCTCGGTTTTGGAGAGGTTGTGTTTGAGGAAGTGGTGTTACATCTAGACTGATCTGTCGGTCCACCAATTAGTGAGCAGCTGAGGGGTAAAGAGATAGATTTGGCTGTCTTGTAAGTAGAAATGGTATTGAAAGCCATGGGGAGGCTATCAGCTGACCCAGGAAGGACTGAGAATAGGAGAGGTCCAGGAATAGTACCTTGGGCTGGGTAGGATGAGAGCTGACAAAGAGCACAGCCATGGAGACCAAAGAAGATGGTTATCTACAAGTGAAAGTAAAAGAACATTTTAACACCCCAAGCAAGTAGTAGAGGGAAAATCTTTCAATGGGGACACTAGTTCTGATGACACCCTGGGAATCCTTTACTTTGGAGGGATTCTCTCTCACAGCAGTAAAGAAGCTGCTCAAGGGGAGATTGCCATGAACAATTCTGCACACCACTCGCTAGAAACAGTTGCTAGACCAGATCATTGCGCTAGGCAGGTATATAGCAGGAGACTTGGACAGCTGCACTCTGAAAAAAATATTTGCTTTTTTTGTTGTAATGACATTTTCGATAGTAAAAGCAAGGCACTGTGGGCTGAAGGAGTAGTCAGTGCATTTCATGCCATGTAAGTACTTCATCCATGACACATGAGCCGAGTTCTCTGCATTTGTAGCTGTAGGCCCTTCAGATGGTAAAAGATGCCTTCAGTGCATGCTTGAGCTAAAGTGAAAACTTTTACCCTATAACCCCTGTCTGTGTTTTTTTTGTTTTTTTTTGCCATGTGGTCCTTACACTTCCTGTTTTAGAGCCATAACAGGAAGTGAGAATCCCTGCAAAGTGAGGGAAATCTCTGGTTTTCAACTAGAACTATTGTTCCCATTGCAGGATTTTCACTCTATTCCTGTTTTGGTGACAGCCCAAAATTCTCTTGGTAATGATGATCACCAGGACATGGAGAGGGGTGAATCCGGCAATAAAAACCTGACAAGTGTTCTTATCCCTCTCCACTCTATTCAAAACTAAAAATTGTTTGCGTTTAGTTATACTTGAAGTTCGTTATAAAAATACAACTTTTGTTGTAAAATGAGGACCTTCCCAAACGTATCTAATCACTTTGTATCCAGATAAGCAGGCCCTTACACGGAGATTGTAACGTGTGGTGATCTTTAATTATTCCACTGAAATGCTTTATGTGGATCATTTTGGTGTCTCTAGCTATAAATTGGTGAGAGAACTGAGCAAATTCCTGTTGGTGTTTCTTACACTCTGACTACTTTCTCTTTACTTTCAGAGGAAGGATTACTATACCGAGCGCGTTACTTTGGAGATGCAGACCTCTACCAGAGAGCGCAGAGGATGGGCACCCCTAGCTGTAACAGACTGACGGAAGTCCAAGCTTCAATGCATGGCTAGATCTTTCTGAGAACACTGGAGAAAGCGCAGGTAAACACAGAGCCATTCAAATTTTGTCCATGTAAAATACAATCTCTGGTGTCATCTTTAATGACACAATATCATGAATACATGCTCTAATAAATACATCAACTCATTCCTCCACCTCCTGTGTAAATCCAACACCAGTTATGCTCCCACCATAAAATGTCATACAACGCATGTATCCCTTTTTCAATGGGATCCTTTAGCCTCTGCAATGCTGTCATCCAATCAGATTGCCAATGAGGAAGTTGTGTGTCCAGGTGATAAAACACATTGGAGCATTGGATGATGTCGACACGCACCACTCCCATACAGGAAATGCGCTAGTTGTGAGCCGGAGTACCAGAACATGTATCCTGCATCTGTGGGTGCGCTTTAGTGCACCTTATATTCGGAGTTCTATTTTATTGGTGTATTTGAAATAAAGTGGTTTTAATATAAACCACTATAGAGCTCTTCTTTGACACACCGCTTTTGGGGGTATAGAGAACAAAAAATTTGCAGGATACCATTTAAAGGGACCATACTCTTACCAGTGGAGGATAAAAGACGATGGAGGAGAAAGGATTCCATCTAAAGGGGACAAATGTGTTGTATGACCATTTTATTATATGGTGGTCATATTTAAGGTGGGAGCACAACTGATGTCAGCCATACACATACTGTATATATTGGCCTCTGGGTGGGCTTGAAATCAGAGAAGCAGTGTTTATGCAGCCCACAGTAAACAGCTCTATGTGCTAAGAGCTTGTGCTCTGCGTGCTCCCAGTACAGTCATCGGCGGGGATCAGAAGGCTCCCAATGCAGCATACTCGATCGGGAGCTTTCCGATCATGTGGCCACTGTGGCAGCCAAGCACAGCAGTCACATGACCCAAATGCCTGCCTCTCCTGACATCTAAAAGCTCTTGGAGAGGCTGCATCGTTAAGGGGTTAAAGAAGATTAAAAATGTATAATAAATGTTCATGTAAAATAGTTTGTTTAATGACGCTTACTCACCGCCTCTTTAAACCTTAAATAGGCCGACTTTTTGCAGCTTTTTACTTGAATGAGCCGCATTGAACAGCGGTACTGATGCTGAGCGCAAGGATTTATTTTTTGTCGCAGTATGTTTGTCTTTACGTTGGCGCTAAAACTTGCTGGTAAACCGCCTGTGTGAAAGAGGCTTATCAGTTACATTCATTTTCAGGGAAAGGTGTTCCCTTCTTCTCAACCAACCCGAGCAGTACACTGAGATGACGGGAATACCTTGAAAGCTTATGTAACTATTGCAAAAAAAAATCAGACGGTATTAAATCGTGTTTTTGCAAGAGCACTAATGTCACTACAATCACCTTAGAAAGAGAAAGTAAAGTCTTATTTTGTACGTGTACCTACAGGTAAGCCTATATTAAGGCTTACCTGTAGCTTCTGTGAATTGCTCCCAAATTTGCATAGTATAGGAGATAGTCAGAGTGCATGCAGCCAATGATGTTGGCGTATACACGCTGAAGGCTAGGCTTATCGTTGTCGCACCTGCAGAGCCTGTGCCGTAAATTGTGACTCCTGCACACATGCGCGGGAGTGATGTCATCGTGGGTCTGGCCACGCTCAGCGATGTGCGGACGCGCTGGAGAGCTTCATCCTAAGGTAAGTATTTCATAATGAGCTAGTATACGATGCATACTAGCTATTATGCTTTTGTCTTACAGGGTTTTTTGTTTTTACCACAGGATTTACAACCCATTTTTAAACACATATTTAATTTGCAAAAACTCTGAACACATGAACAAAAATACAGTTTAAAGTTACTCTGCTGCACAAAAAATAAATCCAAATTAAAACGTGTCCCTGTCCCTGCAAGAGACCATTACTATTTGCCTTTCCCGCAACGCGCCTGCTGAATTTTGTGGTATTCCAGTAATATCACTTATTAAAAGATCTTTAGAATGTACCATCTATGGTTGTGTCAAATGCCTGTCCCCCTGCCAGTCCTACACGACGGTGATATTGGGGGTTGACAAATTTAACTAAGCAAAGTGGGGAACCAGGCATCTGACAAACCTGCAACTGTTGTGGTTTTCTAAAGATTCCTCCGGCAACAATATCGGCAGTAGAGGCAAGAATTAAAACCCAAATCCAGGCAACCGTTCTAAAGAAACGACCTAAATTCATATTTTAACAGCTAAGTTGCTTTAATACATGTTGTGTGTTAAAATAGCAGTGGACATAAAACCTTTATATTGCACTCAATACCACCATGGTAAGAAGACGCAACCCTGCCTACATCCCATGTAGGAATGGGCTTGGGCATGGTCAGGATCCTACCTGCCTGATCCCCCGGGAAGCCAACACTGCACATGACTAATGCCAGGCAGTGAGACATCTCTAACTGCAGCTGCACAGAAATGTCGCATTGCCTGTGATTAACGATGTGCGAAATCGGGCTGGTGGAATCCCAAACACGCCAGAGCCCATCTCTAATCCCAAACATTTGTTTGTGATCACCAATCACCTGAATTTAATAAGATTGTTACGGAATATGAACTTCATCTAATTACAGTTGAGAATTGCAAAATGTTAGAGTTCCTAAGTTGGCATTTCCAAGGATGGCTATACAGAGGCTGATTTACTCAAAGGTTTGAGACCATCTAGTAGTAGGTCACGTTCAACTGAACCTGTTTTTTTTCTTGGCTTATCTAAAACATTTTTTCAGTTCTAATGAGTGTTAAGGTTGTAAAAAAGGGTTTACAACCACTTTATGCTACAGGTAAGCCTATATTAAGGCTTACCTGCACGGTTTAGGAGATATCCCCTGTCATCAGCACATGCACACTGGGGCAAACTGAAGCAATGGCACCGATGTGGCGTTGCTACAGTCTCCATGCTGTTATCAACGGCATGTGCAGGAGTGACTTTTTTGTGGCGTTCTTTCCGGCGTTGTGGTTGGCCAGAGCCGCGATACCCAGAAGTAACTCCGGGACGAGATGTTGGTGGCTGGAGGGCTGTGGGGGCTTCCATGGGAGGTAAGTAATACATAATTATGCCTTTGTCTTGCAGGGGTTTGTTTTTTTAGGATTTTTTTTTACAACTCACAATTTGAGAATGTTCTCACAATAAAGTTATCCAATCATGTGCAGATGAAATAAATAAACAAGGATTTTCTCTTCACATGATTGGATAATTGAAGTGAATCTTCTCGCTTTGTGTGGAAAAAAAGGACGTCAATTTTGTTTGGGCGCACGACCGTGCAATTGTCAGTTAAAGCAACGCAGTGACGAATTGCAAAAAGTGGCCTGGTCCTTTAGCTACAAAATGGTCTGGGGCTTAAGTGGTTAATAAGAAAATTGTATAAGCTTAACTCGCCTCATAGGTAGCCATGTGTCCCATCGGTTTAGCGACTGATGGTAATTAACAGCAAGTTATTTCATTAGTGTATAAAAAAGCCCAGGTAGCTTTGAGACCAAACCTTTCATTAACCGCTTGCGGACCGCCGCATGTACATTTACGTCGGCAGAATGGCACGTACAGGCACATTGGCTTACCTGTACGTCCCTGCCTTGACGCGGGTCCGATGATCGGGGACCCCCCCGCCCCCCGGTACATGCGACGGTCTCTGCGGCTCTGGGAGCGATCCGGGATGAGGGGGCGACTATTCCTTTTTGTCCGCCCCCTCACGATCGCTCCTAGCCAATGCGCGCGCCCCCCCCCCCGCCCTATCACTTCCTCCTCCTGTGTGAACACAGGAAGGAGGAAGTGATGTGATCTCTCCTTTGGCGGTTTTTTCAACCACTGCTGAGGAGAGATCACATCTCACAGTAAGTCTGCACAACACTACACTGACACCAGGACATGTAGGCACATTTAACCCCTTGCGATGACCCCCCACCCCCTCCCCCCTGTCACAGCCTCACTGAATGCAGTGATTATATGTATGATCACTGCAGTTAGTGTCAGTGTGACAGGCAGTTAGTGTTAGGTTCAGGGTAGCCCCCGTACCCCCCCTAATAAAGTTTTAACCCCTTGATCACCGCCCTAGTTAACCCTTTCACTCCCTATTGCCAGCATCATGATCTAAACGATCATTTTTCTGATCGCTGTATTAGTGTCGCTGTTCCCGCTAGGTAGCTATTTTTTTTTTTTTATTGCAATTTTTTTTTTTTACTAAAGACATGTGGCTAAATAAATTTTGGCCTAAATGTTTGACTAAAATTTAGTTTATTTGATTTTTCTTATAACAAAAAGTAAAAAATATTGTTTTTTTTTTAAAAAAAAAATGACGCTCTATTTTTGTATATAGCGCAAAAAAATAAAAATTGCAGAGGCGATCAAATACCACCAAAAGAAAGCTCTATTTGTGGGAAGAAAAGGACGCAAATTTTGTTTGGGAGCCACATCGCACGACCGCGCAATTGTCAGTTAAAGCGACGCAGTGCCGAATCGCAAAAAGGGGCCTGGTCATTTACCTGCATTTTGGTCCGGGTCTTAAGTGGTTAATTGACACGGATATTGAGCCATACATCATAAGGATAGTAATTATTTTGATCTTTATAACATTTAAATGCAGCCTACTCCTAAATCCAGTGTTTTTTTTTTTTTTTCTCTCTCTCTCTGCAGATCTTCAGAGCTGGAAATTTTGGCAATACACGGGAGGGCTCATTTCCTGTCTGGGGGCCTGAAACGCATTGCTTTCTAGTGCGTTACGGACTCTTCAACTGCAGCCTGATTACAAATTGAGATATGTCAATGCACAATCCTCCTGACATTGTTTGGCAGCAGGACAGAATCTCTGCTCGGCTTCTTCCCACAGTCCCCACATAGTCCCGTTGCCCATAGACTTTAATGCACCTGTAGGATAATATACGCTCGGCAGCTGCTCGGAAGAAACCCTAACCGATCTCTGCCCCGACTGTCTGGATCCCTTAAGACTGTGGCCTAATTACAACTTACAATATGTGGAATCAGAAGACTTTTAGATCAAAGAAATGAATGAAGAAAATCTATTTAGAATTACTTTCTAGCTGTATATATGTTGTACTTTTAAACAGAAATAATTATCCAGATATTGGATTAAATTTGTTTAGCCAGTATCTGTTATTCTATTTAAACCATTGTGTGAATCTTTGTGTTGGCATTGGCCAAGAGCTGAGTCTTTCATATTTAAAAATAACTGCATCTGATGGAATATATTTAATAAATTTAGAGTCTTCAAATGTGTAATCTTCCTGCTAGGGTACATTTTATTAATCACCTGCAGCACTGGTTTAAAAAGACTACATTCACCCTAAACTGGTATTTTTAGTTTTCCGTGATTGTTGCCAGGTTACATGTGGACTTTATTTTGCACAGCAGACTTTTCACTTACAACTGTTGGAGTGTGGATACTGCCCCAGCCGATTTCTCCATAATGTAGAATATATAAAATCAGTGGGGAGTCCAGCTGTAAGAGGGGGAGGGAGGACAAACAAAATCTCATTGCTGTATTCTCTGTAGATGGGGTATTTGGCACAGGCACCTTGTTTCGTAGAACTTATTTTCTGTCTTCAAAACTTTCTGCAGCCAGTGAAGTCTAAACCTATATAAAAAATACCCTGTAATTCTATTATCCATGGCAAACCTCAATGCAGCTATGATGGTCAAAAAAAAGGAGCGCATACCATGAAATGCACACAATATCTACAGCAGGGGGTCAGCAACCCCTGGCACGTGAAGAATGCCTCGGAAACCCGCCGGACAGAATTTATGGCTGGAATCAACTTATTTCCCATCTGCCTCAGTTTCCACCCACCTCTTGGCTTGCCTACAGCAGACATTGAAGCACTGGGTGGCCATATCTAGGGGGTGGTGTGCCGCACACTCAACCTCGATCGGCACAGCATGTAGCTGGTGATTTCAGTTCTGACCTGTGAAATCCTCAAATCAGAAAGGCTTCACAGCTGCAACAGCCAGCTACTCACAGTGCAGATCCAGGTTGTGTATGGAAAATAATCAGATGTTAGGTGATGGAAAGGAGCATCTCTGCCAAGGGCCCCGTTAGCAAGTGATCCCATCCGCTGTAAACAGACACCAGTCCAATCCCTTGCTGACACCCGTCATCTGCCCTGCTGACCTCGCCTACTGCACCCCCACGTCAGACGGGCTAGAATCAGTCCTGGTGTTGATTTATCCGATTTTTATTTTGGACTGGTAATTAACCAGCTATTGAGAACTACTAACTTGGAGCCATTGCAAGAATTGTGACTGAACTGTGGTCTTTACGTGTAGGAACTGGGGTGGTCTGACTTGTTATGATGATGGAATTGGGACCGATATGAGGTGTACTGGTGTAGAATTGGGGTGATCTGAGGTGTGAAGATGCAAGAATTGGTGCTGATCTGCAGTGAACCAGACCCAAAAACCTACAGGACCCTTTTTCAAACCACAGCTGCCCCGCACATTTTAAACCACATCCAATTTGCATTTATATGAACCCAGGCTGAAGTGCATGAACTGGAGTGATCTTAGGTCTATAGTGCAGGAAGTTGGCTGATTTGAGGTGTGAGGGTGCAAAACTCCAATTTTCATTTCATTTCCTACTGTTGTTAAAGTCGTTTACAGCATTTAGTTTATAAAAATTCCTTTTCATGATTAACTGTGTGAAGTTGGATTTATTTTTATATATAAGTAGCTGGCACTCTCAATTTCTATGAAAATATTTTTCAGCACACTATGCTCAAAAGGTTTAAATGTTTTTAATTTTTCTTACCTAAAGCAGACCTTGCATGAAGATGTAAGGGCAGCTTACATGTGAGACACCCCCACTAAGTTATCAGCTCACAGCAACTCAGGATCAACAATTTATGGGGTTTTTTTTTTTGCACGTATTGCAAACAGATATGTTAAATATAGTATTGAAAGTGTTTTGTTATAACAGAGAAATAGGAGTTAATTTTTAGTGCCCATGCACGCTGGTTGCTAGGTCACGATTGCTCATTCTGAATGGCATCCCATTGCACCATGCTGATGCTGGCAGAAATGGTCCATGCGCCATTTTTGTGCATCAGGCAGTTCAAAAGAATAGGCTGCCTTACCATGGTACAATATCATGTGCACACAGAAATTGTGTAAAGATGCTCCATCCACCGAGGTAAGTATGAATCAAAAATTAAACCCATACTTCTTTTAAGGGTTTGTTTATAAGGAAGTTTCCTATCTAGGGTGTACAATTCAAATTTGTCCCCTGCTGTCTCTGCACGGAGAACCGAGCCACCGAACATCGCCGATGGCTCAGTACTCACAGATCCCCGAGAGGAAAGCTGCTGACTGTCAGTCAGCGGCGTCTTTCCTCTCTGCTTCGCCACGCTCGCTGACACTGGCATCAATTAAGGCAGCTGGCGGATCCTGACTTGAAAGTCGCAATGCCCTAACTGATGGCAGTGACGTCAGCGGAGAGAGAACAGACCTCTCTCTGCTGAAAATGAGTCACAGGAGTGCAAAATGAATTGCACTCCTGTAACCCAGAGGAGAAGCCCAGCCTAAAAAGCTCAGGCTGGACTGCTTTAAAAAGGAGAGTGCTGCAGTCTATTACCCCGTCTCCAAACCAGTGCTTATCGGAGAGTCCCTATTCAGAACATACAACATGTGGGGGGTGCAAGGAGCTTGTAGCCATAGTGATAGAATAACAAGCTTTACAAGAACTTTGAGCCTTTGGAGGACCATAAATACTATTAAATTTAAAACATCCACAAAAAGGAATTCTTGGTATCTGTAGCAAAAGAGGAACCATGTGTATAACGTATATAAAAAGCCATTACAAATTCAGAAGCATGTTTTATTTCCATTGCATGTCTGGAACAAAATAGATGGATTTCACAAAAGTGGGACAGAACAGTGGTCACGGTGATACAAGAAATGGCTGTATGCTGATCTGTGATTGGTTGTTGTGGGGACAGCAGACCATGCAGTACATCTAGCAGTGAGTAGAATGGGGCGGATAAGGCGATTGTCACACCACCTCAATGCTGTACCTCCTCTGTCACTAAATGCACCAATATTGACTTTGTAGCTACGAAAACCAAGGTGTTTTGTTAAGCTTTTGAAATATTCTGTCACCAAAAATAGAAGTTGTTTGTTTTGTGGAGTTTATCTCTGACACGTTGAAATTGTCTAGTTAACTATATAATTTTCTTCTCCCAAATAACAAAAGAAAAAAAAAAATTGCATTGATAAATAACTGCATATATATATATATATATATATCTCTATCTAATCTCTGGATTTCATGACTGAATGCAAAAACTAGCATTTCGGTGACTACACATTTCTACGTATTACAGTACTGTCCTTATTGGCATGAAACTCATGGTACTGAATTGAAATTCACAGCGGTCTGGTCAGTAACATTTCCTTCCAACAGAGGTCTGAATGCTTTACATCTGTGCCCTCAGTACCCCATTTTCATCACAGCCCGCCCTCCTAGCACAAACTATTTAGCCAAAGTCACATCTCCATTAAGAATTCATGCACACTGACAATTTATTTTATTTTTTTACCAGTACTTTTTCATTATACTTTGCAGGGCTTTTTTTCTGGGGGAACTTGGGGGAACTCAGTTCCACCACCTTTGGCTCAGACCCTTTGGTGCCCGCTCACCACAATCACTTGTGAACACAGAAGTCTGGTTTCTGTGTTTACAAGTGACTGCTTTGTAACCCCCTGAACTCTGCACACTCTATGTAATGCAATTCTGGTATTTAATGCCCCTTTAAGACCCTCTACTGTTTGTGAAATCTGAACGGGTCGTGGTTGAGTTCCTGCACCTATTTTCTGAGAAAAAAAGCTCTGATACTTTGTCATTTCAAGCATCATTTGGTATATTCTTAAATCTGTAACTTGCACTAAAAAAGCAAGCTCTGCTTATTCACTGAGAGCCCCCTATACTTGACACCCAATTGTCATTTTAAAACATCACAGGGTCAGTGGTTATTTTTCCCCAAAGCCGTTTTAAAACGGCACCCGGGCTCAGCAGCTTTTGTGGGTCCCGACCAGCATGTGAGTTGTGATCAGCTGATGGGCATTGTGTTTTTATTAGAAGTTATGTGACATCATAGTGCTTTTCCCTAGTACAGAGGCTTGAGCAGAGCCTTTACCTGCCTCTCCCTGTAGCAGCAGATCACTCCTATAGTAATCCACTGTTGGCTGACTGCAACCAGCAATAGATCACCATTAGCAGTGATCTGTTGCTGCACATCTGTATTGGGGGGTCTAGATCTGGTTTTCCAAGAAAAAATAAATAAAACATTTCCCTTCTAGACTTATCCCCAGCTCCCAAGAATGATGTTGGATGACATTTGCATTTAATGTGTGAACTCTCCTCAAGCCCACCCAGTCCTATCTTAATGCTATGCTAACAGTTTATGTAATCATGTTTTCTCCCTGCATGTGCTGCAGTGTAGTGTTGAAAGAAGAAAAAGGTGAAGTAAAAAGGCATACGTTCATTTTGAGCATTACCATTCCACTAGGCAGCATGAAAATCACACTTAAGTGATATTTCAATGGAAGTGCTGGGGGACTGGAAACTGAAACCCCCTATGTGGATGTGGCACTTAATGTTACTATATATAGCAGGGGTCCTCAAACTATGGCCCTCCAGTTGTTCAGGAATTACATTTCCCATCATGCTCAGTCATGTCTGTGAATGTCAGAGTTTCACAATGCCTCATGGGATTTGTAGTTCCGCAACAGCTGGAGGGCCGTAGTTTGAGGATGCCTGATATATAGGATAGGAGCACCAACATTTATCTGATTCTGGTGGCAAATTATCATTTCATGTGATATTTTTTTTATTTTGAAGTGCTAGACCACACCAGATGGAGTTCTGTGCGCTTTTTGTCTGCATAAAATGCATGCACAGTGTTTTCCATGTATTCCAACCATGCAGTCAGTTTCTGCACCGGAAAAAGTAAATATATTTACAAAAAGTATGAACAAAAATGGGAGTATAGCCTCAAATAAAGGGGAGTAATCGTTTTTAATAATGTACCATCATCCGAGTAATTGTAGAAAAGAGGAAAGAGTAAGACCAGAAGAATAGTTGCTGAAGCTATCCTTGGAAACATGCCCACCATTTACAAAAAAGTAAATATAAAGCTTAAAACTTGAAATCCATAGCCAATACCAATGATTAAAACATGAGATGGGTAACCTTGCATATTAAGGGTGCATTTCCAGGGGCATTTAGAAGGGGTGCTCAGTTACATCTCCAACCAACTGCCATGTCCAAAAGCTGAATAGGGCACTTCCAAATTCACCAGGTATGGCAAATACCCGTGTACACAGATTTTGGATACTCTTCTGCATTCAGCACATTTGTGAAAGAAGCCTTGATCCAGTCTAGGCCACCAAGCAAGTTATAGACTTGTGACAGGGATGTCATGTCCCTGTAGCTTAAAAGAACAGAGGGAACCTTTAGGGGAGCCCCTGAGATGCCTCTTTTTCCAAAAGACAGTTAAAGCAGAGGTTCACCCTAAATATAGTCTCTCTCATGTGATCCAGCATACTAGCGTCAGCGCCAGTATGCGTTTTTTTTTTTTTTTTTTAAATCCCCCACTTACTGTATTATCTTCAATTTTAATTTCTTTCCCCCGTGGTGGACGGCTCTAGTATAGCGCGTCACATCTTACGAAAATACCCGATTAAGGACTCGGGTATCCTAGGCGAAATGCGGCGCCTGCGCACAGACCTAGGAGCTGACTGCCGCAAATACTCAGTATCGGTCCCGATACCGATACTGGTATCGGGACAACCCTAATTAATAGGATATTTGGATAGATTTTTTTTTCCATTGGATTGGTTTGTTTATTTTGATAGAAATGTATATAAACAAATGTAAAGGATCCAGTTCCCAGTGCTTGTGTAGTAATATATGGATAGGCAGACTCTTCAAATGTCAGAACAGGACAAGCGTGTACACTTGTGTTTTGTCTACGTGCTGAAAACAAAGATAAAACATCTAGAAGTCCTAGGTGCTCTCCAGATAACCTTTCATTATGATGACCCTTTATTAGTGACAGGCCCCAGGCAGGGATTCTGTACAGGGTAAGTGGTCTGGAGGAGTCGTCGTCGTCCTCCTCCCCCTTCAGCTAAAGCTATTACTAATCCATTTTCTGTAACCACTGCGCCACATTCTACAGAAAATGGCAGATTAATTGATAAAAAGTTCTGTCTTATTTTCTAATCTGAACAATGAGGCCTGCTGTTATCTGATTGGGATACATTTAATGTCAATCTGCTAAACAGAAACAAATAGGACATTGGAATCACATCTTTTATGTAACCATTACGTGTCAGGGTGTGTGTATATATATATATATACATATATACACATATATATACATATATACACATATATATATATATATATATATATATATATATATATATATATATATATAAATAAAGCACCTCTTTATTATGGGCTAGAAAGAGAGGATTACATAATCAAATCAGCATCTGAATTACAGCGGCGGGGGTGTATTTGGAAGTGCCTGATAAGAGCCATCAGCTCCAATAGGCTTCTAAATTGTTAAATCACTTCCTTAACACTGACCTGCCTCTCAGCCTGGTTACCTGTCACCTGATTGGCTGAAGCGACAGGCGCTGTGATTCGACGCCTATCAGGCGTCCAGTCATAGCAGAAGAGGACAAAAGACGACATCAAGGACTCGGAGGGAGCGTGGAGGACAGTACTGACCCGAGACAGGTAAGTGTGGGGGGGGGGGGGCACTGGAAGCATTTGATGGGGCACACTGGCGGAAATTGATGCGGCACAGCGAGGCTGCAATTGATTTTTTTTTTTTTTTTTTTTCAGTTTGTTTGTGCCCCTCAAAAAATTTTGAGCACCAGCCACCACTGCAATCAATAGTATAAATGCAAAGATCACTTCACTTATCTGAAAAGGGGTATGACATTTCCCTGCCCCTCCCCCTCCTGACACCTCACCCATTGCCTCTTCTCTGTCAGTAATAACCAGGAAATAAGGCGGCCAGCCAGAGGAATGGATCCTGTGGAGAATATGGCTGCATTAGCTGCAAAACTTTCTGCTATAGTCAGAGTTGTAAGATGCAAGGATTACTCCAGCAGATAATAAAATGCATCTCTGTCTTTTGTAAACAAAATCATAAAAGACAGATATTGAGAGTCGGTTCACACAGGGGCGACTTGGGATCTGACTTCAAGTCGCCGACATGAAAAAATCAATGTAAGTGAATGAGAGCCGTCTTAATGTACACTACTGAAGGAGCTCCGACTTCAGAAAAGGTTCCTGTACTACTTTAACTTGTACCCATAGATTTCAATGGAAGTTGCCTCCAAAGTTGGATCACCATCTTAACTGAAGCAACTTTACAGGAAGAGAAAATCGTTTTCTCAGGCAAACCCCTCCCTACCACAGAGCTGATTATTATTTGAGGCTGGATTCACACTTGTGCGGTGCGAATCTTGAGGGGGAACTCCACGCCAAATTTTAAATAAAAAAAACGGCATGGGTTCCCCCTCCAAGAGCATACCTGGCCCTTAGGTCTGGTATGGACGAGCGAGCACCCCCCCTTCTTCTGAACCGTACCAGGCTGCATGCCCTCAACATGGGGGGGTCAACCCAACCCCAAAGCATCTTGTCACCATGTTGATGGGGACAATGGCCTCTTCCCATCAACCCTGGCCGTTGGTTCTTGTGGGGGGGGGGGGGGGGCTTATCTGAATCCGGGAGCCCCTAACCATTCACCTGGGGGGAAAAGTGTCAGGGAAAAAAAGACACACTAGACAGGTTTTTTAAAACAATTAGGCAGCTCAGGGGCTCTTCTTCCGACTTCTCTGCTCTCTCCAGCGTCTTCTCCCGCAGGGCTCCTCCGTTATTTTCTTCCAGCTCTTTTACTAGCGGTGGCCCGGTCTTCTCCGTCGTGTTCTTCCCTCTTCTACTGCTTTCCGGTGCCTTCTGCCAGGCTCCTCCGCTATCTTCTTGCAGCGCTTTTACTAGCGGCGGCCCGGTCTTCTGCGTTGTCTTCTTCCCTCTTCTCTTCTTACGATGTTGACTCAACGATCTCCCCTGCTGTAATGCCAACGCCTGGAGCTACCTAATAAATTACTTTAAAAACCTGTCGTATGTCGATGTACCCCATACTCATTCACATAGGGGGGGGGGGGCGCTGTGGTTTATGCTCAAGTCGTGTCCGAGTCGCCTCACAAAGTCGTGTTGACCCTGTATAAACCGGCTTTCAACTTTACCCCTTAATGACCAAGGTCAAAACAAAAAAAAATTAAAAGAAGAGGTCCAGTTTTCCAGAAGTGGGACTGGTTACTTGTCAAAACTAGGTTCCCTATCCACCCCCCCCCCCCCTGAAAAGATGCCAAATGTGGCAGCAGAGGGGGGAGGCGGCAGATAAGCAGAGCTTCCCCTTTTGTTTGGATTTTCACTCTCTTATCTTTTCCAGCCAAGCAAGCTGCCACCTTAGCCTCTGTTTGATCTGCAGTTGCCAAGGTGATGCCCACGTGATCAGTTTTGATGCCACACATTTGATAACTTGTCAGTTCAGTCTAGAGCACAAGTAGCGGTAACAGTTATCGTTCACAGCATGCCTTGAATGTACCTGATTTCCAAAAATGGTTAAATCAATGGGTTTAGTTCTGCTTGAACACCAAAAACAGTTTTACAACCTTGGCATGTGTTAAGCTGCCTATTCACGGGTCCCTTTTTTTTCCCAATAAGCCAAAACTGACTCCCCCTCAATGTCAGAATATACTGATTGTGACCTATCAGCTGCAGTGCTGATTAAACTGATATTTTCCAGCAGTTCCCTTTGTGAGAAGTTCAGCAATGCCTAGCTTGAGAAAGTAATATCAATGTCAAAAATCAGACATAAGCTAACCCCCCCCCCTTTTTTTTTCTTTTTTGGTATCTATTGTAAAGCAATAGGTTTACTTTATTGCCAACCCTCACCTCCCTTTTGCTCACCTGATGCTCCAATTTGGTGCTGGGAGCAGAAATGACTCTCAAATTGCCACTTAGCACAAAGCAGAGGACTCTCCCACTACCTCCATAAAGCAGCGCTGGTTGTTTGAGCAGCCAATGACTAAGCACCACCACCCTAGCACCAGATATTTTTCCACTCTCTTCGTGAAAAACAGACTGCCTGGGGGTAAACACAGCACAGTTTTCGTTATATAACAAAGATGTTTATAAACACATTCTCTAGCCCGAGGGCTGAAAACCTGGCTTGGTTCCCAAAACTGTGAAGCCCTGAACATAACATTCATTATGAACTGATCCAGCTGAAGTCATCCAGATCAGATGAGGATCATCTAGTGTCTACGTGAGCTTTTAGAAGTATCTTTTGAAGGGTTGGACCATTCTTGATGGAATAGCAACAAACCTAAAGCTTGTATACCTGCCGGCTGAACAAGAATTATCTATACAACTTATTGATATTGTATTTTGGCTTCCGCTTATTCAGTTGACAATCTTCCACCCAGGATCCTTAAATTTTTCTACTGAAGGATGTCTGGTGGGAAATGACCGACGGTGCCACCCATGTAGTAAATTTTGGCCAGTCCCTCATGTACCAAGGGGAAATTTGCTTAGTGTATACTAATATCACGTAAAAAAAAAAAAACAACGTTTCTACGGTCATCTGGATAATTAAAGTACACCCCATGGAAATGTTGAAAGGGTTAACAATTTCTAGATCTTTATTCAAACAATGCCTACAGATAAATGTGATTTATTTGAAAAACAATTGGTCTTTTTAATCATGTATTAAAAAAAAAAAAAATAGATGTAATGGTATACTATGGAAAAATATTGCCCCTTTGGTAGAAATTACTTCTTTAACTAGCTAGCTACCAGTCCTTGACATTGACTGGAATTTCTGACCACTCCTGCATGCAAATTTCATTCTGTTGCAAGAGGTTTATGGGTTTCTCTGCATGAACAGCCCTTACAAAATTGTAATGGGAAATAAATCAGGACTTTGACAAGGGCAGTCCATAACCCGCTATTTCTTATTATCAGTCTATTCCTTGGTGGATTGGCCAGTGTTCTTTAGATCAATCACAACTTTTGGACAGATGGCTTCACATTCTCATCAAGTACACTTTTATATGAGATAGTATAGCCAATTATATAACTACAAGTTGCTCAAGATCTGACGCAGCAAAACAACTCCAAACCATAACATTTCAACCACTATGTATGTGGTATGTGGTTCTTATTCTGAAATGCTTGCTTTGGTTTTCAGCAAACATGTCCACTGTTACGGTGACCAAATAACTTTGAGTGACCAGTCTTCAGTACATAGTTTCAGAAGAACTGACCTTTGCCTATATGTTCAATGGCAAACTGAATGTTGCTGAAAGTCTTTTGGGATAGCAAAGGTTTTTTCTTAACACGCCTCCCATGCAGGTCTAATTTCTGCAGTCTCTTTCTGATTGTAGATGTAAGCACTTTGACACCAACTGTTGCAAGAGCCATCAACACCCTACACTGACACTTTACAGTCCTTGGAGACTTGTTTTGGCCTCAAATGGTTTAACTCTTGGGTTGAATTTGCTAAGCCAGCTAGTCCTGAACATATTAGCAGTTGTTTGAAATCTACTCCATTTGTATTTTTCTTACAGTGGAATCACGGATTCCAAATCATTTGGCGATATTTTTAGGCAGGCCAAACACGGTTTGAATTTTGGCCAGTTTCTAATGAACCGGCCGAAATTTAACCAATATATGGGTACGGTCTTCTCTCCCCCCCCCCACTAGAATAATACAATGGCTCAGCAGGAGGGATGCATGCATCAGACTGTCAGTGTAAATGGGGGAATCACGTGAACATCTTTCCTTCAAATTGTGTATTTAGGCAGGCCATACATTATGCAATTTTCCTTCCATCAACACAGTCAGTGTTGATAGAGCAATCCCTACTGCTGCGCTATTCTATTCCAACAGCGGGAGGTTCCTAGCCTTAAGAATACAGTGATCGCACACAAAAAAAAACCATAGATGGATCAAAATGTGTCTAGTTCCTGCAGAGCTGGCTGAATTTTGACTTGTCTATGGCTGGCTTCAGAGCGGACTATTGATCATAATGATACTACACTAACAGCAAAGAGAACATGGATTTCATGACTTTGAGGTGGTGGTGGTAAATGTAGGGGTGCAATTACTTTTTCCATATGACAAATCTGTATTTTCCTAAACATCATGAAAACGAATACACTGTCAATTTTCTGTGTCATTTGTATATCATCTTCATCGCTAGCCCTATTTTCAATCAATATCTATCTAGAGTTTGCCTGTTTAAATATGTAAAAAGAAAAAAGTTCACAACTTTCATGGGGTGTACTTAATTTTTCACATGGCTGTATAACTAATTTCAGGATGGGAGTGAATAAGTAAATCAGTATGTCATTACGGTAAATTATAAAAATCGAAAAGGTTTACTCTAGGCTCTTCATGTCTTTTATGGAACTGTCCAGTGTCGTCACCTGATGCTGACTGGCAGATCACAGATTTGTGCTGAAATAGGGATCCAGAACCCAGCCAGCCAATTAAGCAAGACAGGCCGAGCGGTGAAGCATGCATGTCTGCTGTTTCCAGTGCTGGTAAAAACACAAACAATACAGCTAAACAGAGCTTGGCAGGGTTTCTGCAGGAAGCATTAACTGCAGATCTGTTGTTTTCTGCTCTGGGCTGACAAAACAGGCTCGTTTGGGGCGAAGGGGATTAGTACTGGACAGTGTTGTTCACACCCAAACCATGCGATCAAAGGAGAACTGGGGGAGCAGGTCTCTCTCCATACCTTCCTCCTGTACATAGCGATTTGTTTTTCATTTGTTACTCATATTTCAAGGCTACCCAGGTCAACTATACAGCAATCGGACATATATTCACTTCATTTAGTGATAGAGTATGTATGGTAAAAACAAACGCAAACTACATACCGTATATACTCCAGTATAAGCAGAGTTTTTCCCCTTGACCTGAAACTTGGCACACATGTTCTCATCTACAAGTGTGCAAAGTTTGCTGTCTGGGGGACCTACGGCCGGGGAGCACCAATTTTTCAAAGCCGGGCACCCCTTCTATATACTCTCATCTTAAACATAAGTCTAGTCATGGACACAGTGAGGCATGCAGATGAACACCCTAGGCTTATACTCGAGTCAATATGTTTTCCCAGTTTTTTGTGGTACAATTAGGTCCCTCAGCTATTAGTGGTTGGACCCCACAATATGCAGCATATATAAGGCCTCGTACACACCATCGGACATATCCGATGAAAACGGTCCGTGGACCATTTCCATCGGATATGTCCGATCGGGAGTTTGATCCGATGGCGTGTACACACCATCGGATCAAATTCCCCGCCGCCGGACGGCGCGGTGACGCGGCGGTGACGTTGACGCCGCCACGTCACCGCACCAGGAAGTTAAACACTTCCGCGCATGCGCCGAATCCATTCGGCGGCGGCGGTGGGGGACGACATGTCTGCTGGTAAGTGTACTAACCAGCAGACATGTCGGGCGGACAGATTCCACCGGATAGATTTCAAAGCTTGCTTTGAAATCTGTCGGGTGGACAAATCTGTCCGCTAGCCCATACACACGAGCGGAGATGTCTGCTGAAACGGTCCATCGGACCGTTTTCAGCGGACATATCCCCTCGTGTGTACGAGGCCTAAAAGGTTGAGCAAGCCAGAGCTATAGAGTCAGAGGGCCCTCTACAAGCAAGGCAACACGAGTTACCCTCTACAAGTTTAGGTCACATTATAATGATGTGACCTAAACGTCAGTAAAAAATAGGAGCACAGCATTTAGACATGCTTGGACCATTATTCATAAGGATACAGTAAAACCATAGGAAGCAGCCATCATAGTAAGCACCCATACTGAGAACAACATTAAGGGTATCGGGTAAGGGGAATTATTTTTGATATATTTTTTTTACAGAAAACAATATTCCTCATTGTATTATTACAGCAAACAGAATGTTCTTCAGCTTTTGGTCAGGTTTGCCCCACACTACCCAATGACAAGTATTATTGTCACTGTCAGATAAAACACTCTGTTCCTGATCTGACAATGCACCATTCTCCTCCTTCCTTACCATTACAATATAAAAAACATAATTTAATGTCTGCTATATCAGGTTCTGATGAGTGTTTGTATGGCTCAGTCATTTCAACCCGGGTAGTGACGGAGGTCAATTTTAAGCTTATGGTCAGCAGCCCTTTTCTTGTTTAATCCTGTTTTCACCCAACTCATACAATTACTATTTAGTGGTAGAACAATCACTGTCACCTATATGTAATCACACAGCAAAAAGGCAACATCCCCACAAGAAAAATCATTAGACACATCATCTACTTCAAAAGCCTGTTGGGTTGTTTTTTAAAGACTGGTAGTGAATACGATTTGCTGCCCTTTCTTAATGTGAAATTACAGCCCATTTGGATTCAAGTACATGTATACGGATCACTCTGTACCTACAGACTCTATATTTTCTCCTCTACCATAGCAGTACCCTGCAAATCTACAAAAAAAAAAAAAAAAAATTGTGGCTGATCGAATCAGCCAGTAGGTGTGTCAGTGAGGTGTGCAGCAGACGTGCAGCAGACGCTCTCACCTTAGTCTGCTCACCTTAGGGACAGTGAGAGCAGGACGCTCTCAAACGAGTCGGCTCTCCCCAGGGACAGCATCAGCTAGGCCGGCAGGATCTTTTCACAGCTCTCTCCTTCTCCAGACATCCTCCCAGGTAGGCCCTATTTTCCATCACCTCCCCTGGAACCGATTGGCGGCCGTCCTTATCAGGATAAGCCGCCGAATCGGCTGAACGCTGGGGTCTCCTTCCCTCTCCTTACCCCACATTACCACCCACCTGCCAATGCAACCTTCCCCCCGGCGCCTCCCCGCGATTCCCCGTTTTCTCCCCTGAACCGTGCCAGCCGTTACTGATTTGCGGCTGCCGCATCTTAGGAAAGGCCGCGGCCTAGCGGCGCGCCGCAATCTCGGCCAAATCACCCGTAGTAGCCCCCAGGAGCTCATCCCCAGCCCCTGTAGGTACTCATCCACCCCTGGCCTCAACAACCAGCCCCCCCCCCCCCCTGGCTCACCAATCCACCCAGCTGGCTACACACCAGCCTGCGTCCCAGGCCCTGCTCCTGGTCGGCGGCCATCTTGGTACACCCAGCAGCAGTGTCGGCTTCCCCCCCCCCCACACCCCCCTTTTCACAACTTAATAGTACTTGATCCAGGGGTTCGCCCGATCGCCTTTCAGGGATCAGGAAGGAATTTTTTCCCCTACCAAATGCAAATTGGCATAGCATGGTTAGGGGTTTTTTGCCTTCCTCTGGACCAAGCCGGGAGGATTCACTGAATCCTCTCTTCATCGCCACCAAAAGGAACGACTTTTCCCCCGGTGAATGGCGACCATGGCTAATCTGCGGTACTCCGCAGAAACCATTTGGAATTTGAGGCGTTTCGCCGCAATACTGCCAGCCATCACCAAAAAGACCCTAAGATTTGAGCACCTTTTGAGGATCGATCGACGATCGACTGTCAAAAATTTTAGCCGTTTACCCCAACCTAAGCGCATTTCATGTGCTCTGATCAACACAAGATCGGCAGTAAAACACCGACTTGAAATCCATGATTTCATTCTACAACACGACCTAGACTGCCTCTTCATTACAGAGAGCTGGCTCACAGCCGACTGTAACACCATTCTAGGACAATTGGTGCCAGAAAACTACCGTATTATTACGGAAAACAGAATAGGGCAAAGAGGAGGAGGACTGGCGGTGATCCATAAGACGCGTCTTGCGATCACAAAACCAAGCCTCCAAAACCCTCTTCCGTTCATGGAAACCCTTACTCTTCAACTGCAAGTAAACGGCCAGGAGACCGTCCGGATTCTACTCTGCTATAGGCCACCTGGCCCTAAGTCGCAGCTGCTCCCATCTTTGACGGACTTTGTCTCCACCTATACCCTGAATAGCAAACACCTTTTGCTGCTTGGGGACTTCAACCTCTGGGCCAACTCCCCGCAAGACCCCATTGCCGACGCCTGCATCGACCACCTGGAAGGATTAGAGCTTCAGCAACTAGTATGTGGCCCCACACATGCTTCAGGTCATACGCTCGATCTTATTTTCAGACAAGATCTGGAAATAAAAATCTTGGAAAATGAACCATTGCCATGGACAGATCACCATGCAATTAAATTCATTATTTCCGAATTCCCCCCCTTAACAAAAACATCAAATCCAGTGACAACACACTGGACCAGATGTCGGAAGAAGCTCCACTCGGAACTCTTTAAAGCCAAGTTAGGGAAAAAATTAAACACAATTCAGCCGCACCAAACAGCGGCAGAAACACTGGAGGCCATAAACACAGCACTATTGCAGTCAGCTGACTTGATAGCGCCAAAACGAAAGACCCAGATCAGGAAAAATAACTCCGGCTGGTTCAACAACCAGCTGGCGTTACTGAAGCAAGAGCGCAGAAGGGCAGAAGCAGCCTGGAAAAGAAACTCTTCAGATGAGAACCTCTCGATCTACAAGGCAATAACCAGAAAATACTACAAGCAAATCTTCGAAGCCAAGAAAAACTATTTTTCTGAGGCTATCAACGGTGCCCTAAATCGCCCCCGCAAATTCTTCAAGCTGGTCACTCAGACCATGAATCCAGAATGTCTTGAAGCCCCCAACTTGGACACACAAGAATTTTGCGATGAGTTATCGGATTGCTTCATTAACAAAATTGAGGCAATCCGGCAAAGCATTCAGCAAAACAATTGCTCTCCCAGCCCCCCCCGTAGTCATTTACACAGCACCGGCAGCAATTCACCACAGTTTGGTGAGTTCACGCTGGAACCCATCTCCATTCAGACCACTAAAAATATCATTGGCACTCTGCGCAACAGCACTGCGCCAAATGATATTATCCCCACCAAACTGCTGAAGGAATGCGCCGACATCCTGGCACCTCCGGTCACGCAGCTTATTAACCAATCCTTCAGGGAGGGCAAAATGCCCTCCCAGCTGAAGGAGGGCTTCATTCAACCCATTTTGAAGAAAGCCACCCTGGATCCTAAGGATCCACTCAACTGGCGCCCCAAACCAGGCCTAAATGTTCTCTCCAAGGTAATGGAGAAAGCAGTGGTACAGCAGCTGCAACAGCATCTAGATACCCACAACTTACTCGACCCATTGCAATCAGGATTCCGTCCCGGACACGGGACGGAAACAGCATTGCTTAAGATATGGGACGACGTTCTCGAGGCCGCAGACGAAGGAGAATCTTCTCTTCTGGTTCTGCTGGACCTAAGCGCAGCCTTTGATACAGTTGATCACAAGCTGTTATTGACTCGGCTGGCTAATATAGCCAAAGTCGCAGAAAGCGATCTATCCTGGTTCTCCTCTTTTTTGGAAAACCGATCGCAAATAGTGAAGCTAGGACCATTCACTTCGGAACAACGCACATTATCGTGCGGGGTCCCTCAGGGATCTCCCCTGTCGTCGATGTTATTCAACATCTATGTGCGTCCTCTTTTTGAAATCATCAGCAGCCAAAAACTGCTATATCACTCTTACGCAGATGACACGCAACTGTACTTCCGCATTTGCAATAAAAAGGATCACCACCTCAACCTAGAGACATGTCTCTCTTTGATAGAGGACTGGATGACAAAGAGTTATCTCAAACTCAACGGAGCGAAAACAGAACTTCTTCTGTTTCACGCCAAGCGTAGGAATCAATCGACAACAACCTGGATCCCCCCGCCCATTCTGGGCAAAGTCATCACCCCTAGCGCCAAAGTCAAAAGTCTTGGGGTCATCTTTGACTCCGACATGACAATGAACGCACAAATAGGGGCAGTAGTCAGCGGATCTCACTATCTACTGCGCCTACTACGCAGACTCACGCCTTTTATTCCCAAGAAAGACATAGCGGTCGTGGTGGGAGCGATTGTAAACTCCAGATTGGACTATGCAAATGCCCTTTACCTCGGACTCCCCAAGTACCAAATCGCTCGTCTTCAAGTCGTTCAAAATACGGCCGCCAGACTTGTGACTGGGAAAAAACCCTGGGAATCAATCTCACCTTCGTTGAGATCCCTTCACTGGCTACCAGTCAAAGACAGAATCACCTTTAAAGCACTCTGTCTAACGCATAGATGTATCCATGGGAATGCTCCACATTATCTATGCGAAAAAGTAAAAATTTACAATCCCAATCGTATTCTACGATCCACCAATCAAAATCGGCTTCAGATACCGAAAGCCAGATACAAGTCCAAAGGAGACAGGAATGCCTTACCAGCCAGCATTCGACTGGAGGAGAACTACTTAGTCTTCAGGAGAAAGATTAAGACTCATCTCTTTTGATCTCAAAGGAGACAGGAACAACAAGCGCCCAGAGGCGATTTACTTCGCATGTGCTGCGCTATACAAGTTCTTCATTCATTCATTCATAATAAACTTAAACCTCGTACACTCGGCCGGTTCAATAGAAAACTGTCAAAGGCTCATGACCGAAAAACCCCTGCCGGGTTAATGTAGAGCACTCCTGAAGTCTCACGATCCCCCAATAGCACAATGGTGACGTTACATTAAAGACATCGAATTGATGGAAGATTTGGCCAGTTCGATCAAAGGCCTAACTGCATAATTGCCATTACCTGATTCTTCTGTATTTAATCCCAACCGATTTTCAGCCCCTTTTTTTTAGGCTGAAATCCCCCCCCCCCCCCCCCCCCAAGTCTATACTCCTGACTGTGTACCCGATTATGGTGCAGAGTCAAATGGCGGGCGGCCATTGTGGAAAAGTTGCGCTTCCTCCTCGTTCTGTTTATCCGATTATGGTGCACTGCAGAGTCAGACGGCAGACGTCCATTCTTGAAAAGTTGTGCCTCCTCCTCGTTCTGTTCCATGATAGGCGGAACACGCAGTTTTCAATGGCCACCCGCCGTCTAACTCTGCACCATATTTGGGTACACAGTCAGAAGTATAGAATCATGTATGGTGATCGGCAAGGCTGCAACGGGCACAGTGAGGTGAGATTGCAATGGGCACAGTGAGGCTTGCAAATGGGCATTGTTGACCCTCTTTTCCACTTACAGTAGCTGCTGCATTTTTCACCCTACTCTTATACTTGAGTCAATACGCTTTCCCATGTTTTTGTGGTAAAAGTAGTTGCCTCGGCTTATACTCGAGTATATATGGTAATTATAATATTGTGACATACCACATCAGACAGACAATCTAAGACAGGCCATTGATTATGTGATTTTCTTTCCTGCAACCACGGTGCAATTGCATGCTAGAAATCCAACATGCTGGCTGTATCCAAGTCGATGAATGGATGAAATTGGGTCCAATCAGCATGTCCATAGATGTATTGAACCTCGGCCAGTCTACGCTGAACCGGACAAAATTCGAACCATCTACGGCTGGCGTATGCGTTTCATTTTTCTTCTTTGTATTAGTGTACATTATCTTAAAAGATAAGCTCTGATTTATTGTAAACCACACTATGTTACGTTGCATACCTATCTTGCTGTATTTTACCCGATTTAAAAAAGAAAACAACTTGTGCATTAATTGAATTCTGCGTGATGGACACATGATGGATGTGCTTAACTAGGCAAGACAAATGCCAATACAAAATAAGTACACAGACTAAATTGCATTTTATGTTCTGTAAATGAAGGCCTTTTACTTACAAAGCAACACTACACAAACTAGAGGCCAAGAAGCAATAATTGCCTAACACAATGGTAAACATACTACCAAACAAGAACCGCTCACAGGAGTTTACTGTTTAATCCAGGTGTTCCTTATTTCCAGTCCCTGGGGACCACCTAGACTGCAGGTGTTCAGGATCCATGTTGATGAATGCAGGCGGATCATCCAGTGAAGGAAACACTCAATGGGTTACTGTGTATTCTAGAAACAAGATCTTGTGAACAGCTGGTCACATATATACAGCATCTAACAAACGCAAGTAATGTTTACAGACAAAAGTGTTGTGCCAGTTAATCGTTTCACTGGTACAAGATTGGAAAAGGAATGCACAAAACCTACAGTTCGTGGTATCAATTGAGGTACAAACTTGGCTGTTTTTATGAAAAAAAAATAAGTTGTATATTGTAGAAAAATACTACATATTCTCCAGGTCTACCAAATGCCTCTTACCACAATCAAACTCTGTGCTTGTTTAGTACATTTGTAAAATGCACTAATGATCACACTGGCATTATTGTTACGCAGGCATATATAGGCAGAGATGGTCCCCTAAAGCAGATGGTGATTCCAACACCTGAATAGTTTTACACTGGTCCATCTACCGCACACTTATTGCATGCCAACACTAGGGATGAGACGAACACCCCCCCCCCCCCCCCCCCCCGTTCGGTTCGCACCAGAACCTTCGAACGGACCAACCGTTCGCGCAAACATTTAGAACCCCATTGACGTCAATGGGACTCGAGCGTTCGAATTCAAAAGTGCTAATTTTAATGCCCCATATCCAAGTTATTGTCGGAAACTTATTGAGAACCCGGGTCTTGCCCCAGGGAACATGTATCAATGGATTTTTTTTTTTTTAAACGGTTGTTTTTTCTGGAGCAGCAATTTTAATGATGCTTAAAGTGAAAAAAAATGAAAAATTCCTTTAAATATCGTACCTGCTGGGTGTCTATAGTAGTGGCACGTGATTAGAACTGTCCCTGCACAAAATGAGATTACTATAAGAAAAAGGTCATTTAAAACTGCTTGCGGCTTTAATGTAATGTCTGGTCCCTGCAATATGGATGAAAATCACTGAGAAAAATAGCATGGGTTTCCCCGCCCCCCTCCCCTAGGTCATTACAAGCCCCTTTAGCCCTATATGCTTTGAACAGCAGTATACAGGTGGTGCAAACAAGACAGAGATTTGTTGTTAAGTAGAATCGGTTTGTAATTTTCAACTGGTACTTCTTTAAAGTGTAGCTTCAGTCATAGAATCTTTTTTTAAGCTTTTCTGAAAACATAGAAAAGGGTTATCACCCCTGTAACATTTGTTTTGCTGTCTGCGTGCATCTGTTCAGAAGATTTCACCTCGTGTTCTGTCTCAAAGACAAATGATTTTTTGAAAAAAAAAAAAAAGTTTTGTGAAACAAGGATTGTGATAAAGCATCAGTGGACAGGAGACACCTTTTACAGAAGAGAATTTCCCTTCCTAGGGGTAGATTTCCTCTCACTTCCAGTTGTCTCCTTCCATTTGCAAGTAGGAGTCGTTTGTAAGTTGGATGTTTTAAAGTAGGGGTCTGCCATATATACTCTGCAGAAATGTGGGCCCTAGGTGTTGGTGTTGCCACAACACTGCAACCCCTCACAGTTAGTCTTGGTGGACGCTGGAACAACCTGCTGTGAAATATTAGATCAAGAATTGTAATTACACGCCCCTGTTGAACAGGGGCAGAAAAATTGGGCCTTAGCCACTGGTGCCACTGGTGCCACAACACAGCAACCCCTCACAGATACTCTAGTTGTAGCGCAGCAAAAAGCCTGCTGCAAATTATTGCATCAAAAATTGTAAATTACACGCCCCTGTTGAGCCTTAGCCACTGATGGCGGTGCCCAGAACCAACAATGTTCTTACAAGCTATCAGCAAGATCATTGAGAAGGAGAAGGATATTCAGTCAGCACAACAGGATAGTCACTCAGCATCAGCAGGGATCTGACATTTCCAAAAAATTATTCAGTTACATCAGCATCAGGTGCTTGGTAGCTGGTGGTGATGCAAGCCTGATTCATTTTTATGAAGGTCAGTCGATCGACAGTCGGTGGAGAGGTGCACCCTGTGATCGATCACAAAGACTCCAGCAGCACTGAATGTGCGTTCTGAAAGAACGCTGGATGCAGGACAAGCCAGTAGCTCAATTGCAAACTGTACAAGCTCTGGCCAGTGATCCATCCTCAAGACCCAGTAAGCCAGAGGATTTTCGGTGGGAAAGGTGTCCAAGTCTGCTCTTGCCCCTAGGTATTCCCGCACCATGTAAAACAGACGCTGGCGATGGTTGCTGGAACTGGTCATGCCTTGGGGCTCTGGACAAAAAAATTGTCTGAACGCATCAGTCAGACGGCCACCTTCTCCACCGCTCCTTCTGTGACTCACGGAAGCCTCAGCAACAGGTTGTCCAGGACCAGGATTTGGTAACCCCCCAGTCTCTGGGAACGCGTTGCACAGACCTTTCTGCAAGGCCTCCCGAAGATGTTTCATCTTCTGCTCCCTCTGCGACGACAAGATAAGGTCCGCAACCTTACCCTTGTAACGTGGATCAAGGAGACTTGCCAGCCAGTAATGATCTCTCTCCTTGATAGGACGAATACGAGGATCCTTACGCAGGCTTTGCAGGATCAGGGAGGCCATGCGGCGTAGGTTTGCTGAGTCCTCTGGGTCACTGAGGATGACAGGACCCGCAGCCACCTCATCCCAGCCCCGTAAAAGTCCATGGGTTTCTTGATACTGTAATTGATCCCTTGAAGACTGCTGCTGATGCCGAGTCAAAAGCTCCACCTCCATCCTGCTGATACAATCCTCCTCGTCCTCTTCCTGTGTGGTAGGCGGGCAAGCAGGACCACTGTCTGGATAAAGGGGGCCTTGAGAGGTAAGGAAGTCCTCCTCTTCCTCCCTCTGTTCTGCCTCAAGGGCCCTGTCCATTATTTTACGTAGCGTGTGCTCCAACATGTGAATAAGAGGGACAGTCTCACTGATGCATGCACTGTCACTGCTAACCATCCTCGTGGCCTCCTCAAATGGTGACAGGACAGTGCATGCATGCATCCCTGATCAAGACCCACTGACCCAGGCTCCCCTGACCCAGTTCTGCTGCCATATTGGCACAGGTACTCATTGATGGCCCTCTGCTGCGTGTGCAGCCGATGCAGCATGGCCAATGTAGAGTTCCATCTGGTAGGCATGTCACAGATTAGGCGGTTCTTGGGCCGGTTGTATTCCATTTGGAGGTCTGTCAGCCGAGCAGTGGCATTATATGGCCTTCTGAAATGCACACAGACTTTCCTGGCCTGCTTCAGGACATCCTGTAAGCCCGGGTACCTGCCCAGGAGGCGCTGCACCACCAAATTCAGAACATGAGCAAAACAGGGCACATGGTGCCATTGTCGCTAACCACCATTCCTGGCTTAAGCTGGCGTGGCATCAACCACTTCTGAGTCTGCCCCTGAAGATCTGACAGAACCTCTGCCCCAGTGTGGCTCCTGTATCCCAAGCACACCAGCTCTAGCACCGCATGGCATCTCTTTGCCTGCATTCCTGCATAGCCCCTCGTACGCCTACGGAGCACGGCTGGTTTCGAGGACACATTAGCACAGGAAGAGGCCACAGAGGAGGAAGAAGAAGAGGAAGGGGTGGAGGAGAGAGGTGTGTCACAACCAGTAGTAGTGTTTTGGAGGCGTGGTGGCGGAACAACCTCCAACACTACTGTACCTTGCCCTGTGTCCTTCCCAGCTGCCAGCAGAGTCACCCAATGCGCCGTGAAAGAGAGGTAACGTCCCTGTCCATGCCTGCTGGACCTTGAGTCAGCGGTAATATGCACCTTACCACTAACCGCCCTGTCCAGTGAGGCATGGACATTGCCTTCCACATGGCGGTAGAGAGCCGGAATCGTCTTCCATGAGAAAAAGTGGCGTTTGCGAACTTGCCACTGTGGTACTGCACATTCCACAAACTCACAGAAGGGGGCAGAATCTACTAACTGAAAAGGCAGCAGTTGAAGTGCTAGCAATTTCGCGAAGCTAGCATTCAACCGCTGGGCATGTGGATGGCTGGGAGAGTACTTCTTTCGGCGATGGGGCAGGGAAATTTGTCTGGTACAATCTGCCATCGGTGTACCGATAGTAGATTGCCCGCATGTACTACTAGGTTGTGACACACCTAATTCTACACCTTCAGTCCTATCAGTGCAGGCTTCAGAGAGGACTGATGGTATAGTGGGGTTGAGGATCCCAGCTGATGAGGGGCAAGGGGAGGTCCACTTTGTTCTTTGGTGTGGGTCTTTCAGGTATGCTTGCCAACGAACTGCATGGCCGGTCGACATATGTCTGGTCAAGCATGTGGTGCCCAAGCGGGTGATATTTTGGCCACGCGAGATACGCTTGAGACATATGACGCAAATGGCAATGGTGCGATCTGATGCACGTCTCAAAAAAGGCCCACACCAAAGAACTTTTGCAGTAACGCTGAGACACAGCGGCGCCTTGCACAGGCGTAGCTCTGCGATGTAATACAGTTGGTGTGCTGCCCTTAAGCTGTCCCCTGAAGGGCATCCTGCCTCTTTGGAGATGTGCCTCCTCCTCCTCCTCCTATCAGGCACCCACGTAGAGTCAGTGACCTCATCATCCCCTCCCTCCTCATCACTGTCGAAAACCTGGCAGTATGCTGCAACTGAGGGAAGATGACTGCCAAATTGCTGTCCTTTTTGGGCACCCCCTCTCTCTGGGCTCACATTACTGCCTTCCTCTATCTGTGTTCCATTATCGGAGCCTTCAAAACGCTGCGCATCTTCATGCAGCATGTACCTAACACTGTGTTCAAACAGTTGGTGGGACTCCTCAGGAGGACATGGTGGGACTAGGGAAGGAGTAAGTGATGCCATTGAGCAGAGGGAAGAGGACGACTTGGCAGCTACTTTGCCAGACAAATTACCCTGAGCCTGGGGGAGAGAGAATGAGGATGGCTTGGTCATCCACTCTACCAAGACACGGCCAGCTGCCGAAAACAAGGACGAGCGTGTCACATGGCCACTTGCTGATGAGGATGCACCTTGTCCACGACCAGCACTGTTGCCTGTAGACGCAGAGCCTGCTTGCCCTCGTGACTCTCTGCCTCTCCTTGTTGGGTTTAGTTGCAAAGTAATGAGCACACTTGCACTATGCACCAAGTGGGTTTACTTGCACAGTAATGAGCACACTTGCACTATGCACCAAGTGGGTTTAGTTGCAAAGTAATGAGCACACTTGCACTATGCACCAAGTGGGTTTAGTTGCAAAGTAATGAGCACACTTGCACTATGCACCAAGTGGGTTTAGTTGTAAAGTAATGAGCACACTTGCACTATGCACCAAGTGGGCAATACAACACGTGAGAACACTGCAGCTAGCACAATCAACTGCCTGACAGATTAGGAATAAATAATCTAACTAAACTATACAGTGTATAAATATATGTACAACTCCTGGGATGTATATATATCCTCTACATAAACACTGCGGGCCATATTCAGAGAGCCGTAACTCCTGTCTAACTGGTGTTAGACTGGATTAATTTCAGATTACGCGCGTTTTTTAGCTAGTCTGAAACCTCAAACCATGAATAGACGGCTGCGGGCTTCAATTCGACTGGATTACGTGTTTGTACGCCTTCGGATCTATGCTGCAATAAAATTGCGGCCACTGGGTGGACTTCCTGTCGTTTTCCGCGTCGGGGTATGCTAATGAGCTTTTGCCGGCGATCCCAGAAATTACGATCTTCAATCGCAATCTCTTACGGCATCTTTAGTCATCTTTTTTTTGCGTAACACTATACCAGCTTTTTGCTGCTCTAATATTAGACAGCCCATGTTAAGTATGGCCGTCGTTCCCGCGTCGAATTTCAACGTTTTCCGACATCTTTTATTATTTTTTACGTAAGTCGTCCGGGAATAGGAATGTCCGTAAACGACGCTACTCAAACAACGAATGACGTAACAACGTGATTTTGCGCAATGCACGGCGGGAAATTTCTGAACGGAGCATGCGCAGTTCGATCGCCGCGGGGACGCGCTTAATTTAAATGCTTCACACCCCCTAATCACGTATTTCGATTACGCGGCGAGAAATAGACTACGCCGCCGTAGCGTACGGGCAAAAATCTACCAGAATTCGATGTAGAGCCTGGTAAAATACGGCAGCGTAGAGTATTTCGATTACGCAGCGCAAATTTAAGTGTATCTGAATCTGGCCCTGTAAATTTAACTGACTAGCCTGCCTGCTCTATTTAGCTAGAAAAAAAGAATCTCTCTCTCTCTGATCTGGAACAAGCCCGGAAAACACACTACACGAGGCCACGCTGCAGGCGGCCTTTTATAGTGTGGGGCGTGTGCTAAAGCCCTGAGCCATAATTGGCCAAAGCCACCCTGGCTTTGGCCAATTATGGCTCTCCGTTTTTTGTGCGCTGTGATTGGCCAAGCATGCGGGTCATAGTGCATGATTGGCCAATCATCAGCGTGCAATGCCGCAGTGAATTATGGGCCATGGCGCGTCACTCGAATTTGGCACGAACGACTCGTTTTGTTCGAATTTCGACTAAAGGACGAACAGACGATGTTCGAGTCGAACATGGGCTCGACTCGAACAGGAAGCTCATCCCTAGCCAACATTCCAATCTGTATATGGCTGTATGGCAGCGATACCAACTGTCAGTATTTTTACTGGCAGCCAGTAAAAAACAGGCACTTTTCTCCTGCCAGTAACAGGAAAAGGTTGCCAATAAATATGGCTGTGACACTCAGCATACAAAGTTCCGGTCCGGAGCCAGCTGAGACCATCCGAGTGCCTGCTACAGTGTGTTTAGATAGCGCCGGAAGGGGGGCGGCTTTGGTGGAGGTGATACCCGAGCTTGTTTTGCGATGTCATGGTGCAAGTGAACCAAGCAGAGCGGCCCGAGCCCCATGTGTGGCTCTGTGGGACGGGAGTAAGGCAAGCCGGGAGCGGGACTGTGTTTGGACTGAAGGGACCAGCTTGCATGGAGAAAGACTGGCCCTGTGACTCAGGAGGGGACGTGTCATGTTGGTAATCTTTGCTACTGCACACCGCTGCCAGTGTCACTGTGAGAATCAATTTCATGTGCGCGCCAGCTTATTCTTTTTTTTGTTTTGTTTTGTTTTTTTAAACAGAATTTTTATTTATAAATATATAAAAACAATAACAAAATCCATTCACAAAACAGAGACATACATAATACACCGAGAGAACATACATCGTAAAAAAGTCAAAGTAAAAGCTTCTAGACATGAGCGGTGGATTGACCAAGTATAGCAAAAAAACACATGGACAGAATTTAGTATCAGGCTCCTCTTGATTATAACCCAAGAACTACTTAGTGGGGCACAGAGTCTGTAGACGTGTACAAGAAAAATAAAGCTTGCCAGATTATTCACCAATTCCAAGGGACGGGACCACTGAAAGAAGATAACCTGATCCACCCCTAGGGTGTTGCCAAGAGAAGAAGGATGGAGGGAGGAAATATGCAGGACAAGTGTGAGGACAATAGGGGGGAGGGGAAGAAAATAAATAGGGAGGGGGTGAGAGTGGATGAGGAAGAAGGAATAGAAGAGGGGATGAATAGAGGAAGGAGAGAGCCGCCACTGAAAAGTACATCAGGATTTGTCACCCAAAACTTCAGGGCCCACACCTCGGTGAAGATCCAGCCTTAGTTCTCCCATCCTGAAATCCAGGAGATGTATACCAATGGCTGGGAGAACACCAGGTCTGCCCTCCGACATTGAGTTAAAGATTAAGGGATCTGGCTGTAACCCATGCATTCCACATTTTTCCAAACTTTGGGGGGCGTTTACGACCCATGTATGCAAGTTTGTACAAAAGTAATAGTGATTCAATTAATAGACGCCACTGGGCAACTAGGTGCCTGCCCATTCTAGTTCTATACCCTCCCGAGTCCTGTCCCTGAGCTACTTACTAGATCGAAAATAAAATAAAAAATATAGGCCAGATTCACATACACTTAATATTGCGCTGCGTAATCGAAATACTCTACGCTGCCGTATTTTACCAGGCTCTACACCGAATCCTGGTAGATTTTTGCCCGTACGATACGGCGGCGTAGTCTATTTCTCGCCGCGTAATCGAAATACGCGATTAGGGGGCGTGAAGCATTTAAATTAAGCGCGTCCCCGCGGCGATCGAACTGCGCATGCTCCGTTCAGAAATTTCCAGCCATGCATTGCGCGAAATCACGTCGTTACGTCATTCGTTGTTTGAGTAGCGGCGTTTACGAACATTCCTATTCCCGGACGACTTGCGTAAAAAATAATAAAAGACGTCGGAAAACGTAGAAATTCGACGCGGGAACGACGGCCATACTTAACATGGGCTGTCTAATATTAGAGCAGCAAAAAGCTGGTATAGTGTTACGCAAATAAAAGATGACTAAAGGTGCCGTAAGAGATTGCGATTGAAGATCGTAATTTCGGGGATCGCCGGCAAAAGCTCATTTGCATACCCCGACGCGGAAAACGACGGGAAGTCCACCCAGTGGCCGCAATTTTATTGCAGCGTAGATCCGAAGGCGTACGAACACGTAATCCAGTCGAATTGAAGCCCGCAGCCGTCTATTCATGGTTTGAGGTGTCCGACTAGCTAAAAAACGTGCGTAATTTGAAATTACTACAGTCTAACACCAGTTAGACAGGCGTAATGGCTCTCTGAATCTGGCCCTATGTTTTTTTTTGCCCTAATATCTACATTGTCACATTGTTAGTTGCATATTGTACTTGTTTGTAGCCTAAATACTGAATTATTTGGAAATAGCAGTAAAAACTTGGCTGTGCCAGTAAATGTCGGGTGTCGTGTCAGTAAATTTCAATCCGGTAGGTTGACAACACTTGCTGTATGGCCAGAAAACAAAACAAAAATAAACAACTTCACAACTCTGTGGGGTATAAACACACACAAAATACAGGCAAAGATCACATTTGCAGACCAACATTTTCTTGATGATGTTGGCAGCCAGCATGCAACTCCTTTTCTTTCTTAGCTGTAAGCACAAACATGGCACTACATGCCTATGTGTATGTGCTCGAGGGCTAAACGTTCACCAATAAATAAAATAAATAACACTACGCAGCTTTTAAAAAGGAGCTTCTTTTAAATGTCATACATGAAGGCCGTGCACAGCCCCTACCCAAATCTGACCCTCCCAATCCTGCCTCGATGTCAGGACACGCAGAGTTGGGCACATGCCCCCAAGCACCACAGGAATGAGCAGCCAGATTCAAAAGCCACCCTTTCACCCATGAAAAAATCCTATTTAAATGAATCCAATATTCAGTGCACACTGCTAAAATGCCTACTCAACTCTAGGATGAGTATAAAACTCAGACAGATCACTTCTTGTGTCCACCACCATCAATCCACTTTACCAATGGTAGTAATTCCTACAATCTCCAGACTGCACCTCTGTGTGGGTAATCAATGTATAAATTGTCTCCAAACACCACCTTCCTCTATTCGCTTTTTAACAATCAATTCCACTTAAATATCCAGGGGTTAAGGACATAAAACAAAAAACACAAGTACCATAGTGTTCTCTGCTTTTCAATTTATTAAAAAAGCCCCCCTAAAAAGTTACACTTAAAAGAAATAACAATAAAAACAGCATGTATCAAGTCACCAGCTCATTCACTGCAGATCTATTCTAGACTCACGGTGCTTCGCCTGACATCACAGATACGACTCCTCCCTTCTAAATGCGTGTCGGCCTCTTATTGGCCTTCATCAATAGATCATCCCAAAAGTCTTCAGGAGGGGAGGAGTTTCTCTGCCAAGCACACCTTTCTGCCTGCATGCCTAAGCTAATGGCAGATGGTTTCCAGGAAGTAAATGCTACTTGAATAATCTGCCCTTACTCAAGATGGCCACAGACAGAAATGCTAGGAGGTGTGTTTCGAAGTGATTTCTCAGCAAAATAAAGCATTGAGACATGGATGCATAGGAGAGTCCTGTTGTGGCAGCAGGCTGAGGATCCCTTTTCTGCACCCATTGGCACAAATTTAAAAAGTCGTGGTCATGCAAGGCTCCGCCTGCCCGGCTATGTCATTGATTTAGAGATTTCTGTGAATGGGAGAACTACAACTACCATCAGCCATTGTGGCTGATGGCTTGTAGTTCTCGATGACTTACCAGGGTGCTCATTGATCCTTCCTGTCATTCCGTACCTGCCTGCCTGTACGAGCAGACAGTTGACATTCTGCAAAAACCTAAGATTGCACTCGTAATCTGCTGATCGTGGGTGCAATGCTTTTTAGGCTCCTAATAAATTATATAAATAAATGCACTTTTTTTACCTGCAATTAAGATGTGCATTTATTATTATTTTTTTTAAACGTGAACTTACCTTTTAAAAGGGGTTGTAAAGGTTTGTTTTTTATATTCTAATTGGGTTCCTTTAAGTTAGTACATTGTTGGTTCACTTACCTTTTCCTTTGATTTCCCTTCTAAATGTTTTTTTTCTTTGTCTGAATTTCTCACTTCCTGTTCCTCCTCCTCATTAAGCTTGCCCCCATCATCTGAGCCATTCTGGCTGGGGGTTAGTCAGTGTGGTCGCCCCCTCCCGATATCTCTGTGGGGAGATGCTGTGAACATTCACAGGGATGTAGTCCCAAGGGAGGGGGCTAGCACACTGACTAACCCCCAGCCAGAATAACTCGGATGATGGGGGCAAGCTTACTAAGGGGGAACAGGAAGTGAGAAATTCAGACAAAAAAAAAACATTTAGAAAGGAAATCAAAAGGAAAAAGGTAAGTGAACCAACAATGCACCAGCTTAAAGGAACCTATTTAGAAAATAAAAAACAAATCTTTAAGGTTTTGCCATACGTATACATGCCTCTTTTATACATGCATCTGCAGGCCAGTGGAATGCCCTGGCTGGAGATGATTGACCTAGTACAGACGACAGCTTCCTGATGGGCTCACTCAGGCGAGTTCGAACCAAGATCCAAAACACAACTGAGCTCTTAGATCAACTTGGGTACAACCAGCATTTCATATTTTTCATGCAATTATTGCCAGCAGCTATAGCCACGAGCAATCTTTATCTTGCAACCCGTGGCTGCAGGAAAGAAAATTGCACCATCTATGGCTGGCTTCGAAGTCTTGTAATAAGCTTGTTCCAGGTTCTGGATGTACACTTACAATGTCCACAAAAACAAGCGACCCAAAAAAGCCGCAGCCTCAATGTTTGCAGTATCTGAAATATATAATGTAGAGGCTTTTCATGAAAGAAAACTTAGCCGTTTACAAGAAATCTCTGACTTGCATCAGAACCCAGCTTTCATAACTGTAATTTCTTAGAGTACATTTTAGTTTAGCCTTACCAGAGCTGCAAATCTAAAAAAAAAAACACAAGAGTTCAAGTTACTGAGCCTGAAAAAAGCCCATAAAGTATACACTCAACATCTTTTATCACTTTCTGCATGAAAACTCCCCCCTCTCAGAGACGAAGGGGGATCGCATAACTGCAGAGTCAGCAACTTTCCAGATGATTGATAACAGCTTTGCCATGGCTACCAAACAGATCCCAACTTTGGCAGACTTGTGTGGAGGACAGAAGCAGCCAAAACCAGTTCCAATAAGCAAACAGGCCCACCCTTCCTTCGAAGTAAAAGAAAAGACAAGAATTAACAGATGGGGGAGGTCAGAATATATCAAGAAACGGTCTGGAGAAAAACAAGAGGCTAGAAAAATGCACACACTATAAAATGATACTTTATATACGAAACATGCCACAAAGTATATCTGGGGGAAGAGATTCCCGAGAAGAAAACAACGTATGGAAACGTTCCAGTCAGGAAAGATTTTAGTCTTGGTTATGGATTTCAGTCCTGGAGTTTGTAGTCGGTACAGCCAAAGTGTGTGCAAAGTTTTCTGTTACAATATACAGAAGTAAAGCACTTACTGATTACAGACAACAACAACTACACAAATAAAAGGGAGATTCTACATATAAACCTGTCTTCCTGGATAAGCAAGCGTGTATATGAAATCACATCATTCCTTCTGCCTCAGCATTGACAGATAGGACTCAAATACTGCTTGTGGAACATAAATTACTATCATTTATATCAGGGATCCTTAAACTACGGCCCTCCAGCTGTTGCGGAACTACAAGTCCCATGAGGCATTGTAAAACTCTGACATTCACAGACATGACTAGGGCATGATGGGAATTGTAGTTCCTGAACAGCTGGAGGGCCATAGTTTGAGGACCCATGATTTATATGCACAAAAAAAGAAAAGCCACGGAAAATAATAAATCCACCAACAGCTAAAATACACTCACCAGTCACTATATTAGGTACACCTGTTCAATTGTTTGGTAACACAAATTGCTAATCAGCCAATTACATGGCAGCAACCTAATGCATTAAGGCATCTAGACATGGTGAAGAGGACTTGCTAAAGTTCAAACCGAGCATCAGAATGGGGGAGAAAGGGGATTTAAGGGACTGGAACGTAGCATGGTTGTTGGTGGCAGACGGGCTGGTCTGAGCATTTCAAAAACTGGGATTTTCACACACAACCATCTCTAGGGTTTGCAGAGAGAATGGTCCTAAAAAGAGAAAATATTCAGCGAGCAGCAGTTGTGTGGATGAAAATGCCTTGTTGATGTCAGAGGAGAATGGGTAGACTGGTTTGAGATGATAGACAGGCAACAGTAACTCAAATAACCACTCGCTACAACCAAGGTATGCAAAATACCATCTCTGAATGCACAACACATCAAACCCTGAAGCAGATGGACTACAGCAGCAGGAGACCACACCGGGTGGCACTCCTGTCGGCTAAGAACAGGAAACGGAGGGTACAATTCGCACAGGCTCACCATAATTGGACAACAGAAGATTACTAAAATGTTGCCTGGTCTGAGGAGTCTCTATTTCAGCTGCAACATTCAGATGGTAGGGTTAGAATTTGGCATAAACATGAAAGCATGGATCCATCCTGCCTTGTATCAACGGTTCGGACTGCTGGTGGTGGTGTAATAGTGTGGGGGATATTTTTGCACACTTTGGGCCCCTTAGTACTAATTGAGCATTGTTTAACCACTTCCATACAGGGCATTTTCACCCCCTTCCTGCCCAGACCAATTTTTAGTTTTCAGCGCTGTTGCACTTTGAATGACAATTGCGTGGTCATGCAAATTAAATCGTTATGTTTTTTCGGTTGTTGGTATTTGATCATCTCTGCGGTTTTTATTTTTTGCGCTATAAACAAAAGAAGAGCGACAATTAAAAAACGTTGTGATTTAATAAACATCACAATTTTTTTTAAAAACATTTTTTTTTGTTCAGTTTAGACTGATACGTATTCGTCTACATATTTTTGGTTAAAAAAAAAAAGAATCGCAATAAGCGTATATTGATTGGTTTGCGCAAAAGTTATAGGGCCAGATTCAGGTAGAGTTAGGCTGGCGGATCAATGGATCCGCCAGCCTAACTGTCACTTTAAGCCGGCGTTTTTGTTTTCTGTAACCAGAAAACAAGAAACGCCAGGTTGGAGTTCCGATGCGATCGGCGTAATTGAATTTCGCCATCGCATCGTTACTTCAACTTAAAAATGGCGCCGGGGGCGTTCCCGCCGATTTACGCTCAAAAAATATGTTAATGAGCGGGAATCGGTCTTTTTCGGGCGCGACGCAGTAACTTTACGACGTTTCCGGAAGCGATACGCGGCGTATAGATAAAGCAGCCCCCTAGTGGAGTATCCTATGTTAAGTATAGGCGTCGTCATCGCGTCGGAAAAAAAAAAAAATCGCGTCGCTTGCGTAAAACATTCATGAATGGGAATGTGACGTCATTGACGTTCACTGACAGAATTTGGAGAATGCGCACTGGGATGCATTGACACTCGACGCATGCGCAGTACGTTCGCCGCGGGATCGCGCTTAGTTTGAATACTACACGCCCCGTACCCGCCCAATTTGAATTCCGCCGGCTCATTTGCGATGCGCTGCCGCAACTTTAGGAGCAAGTGCTTCATGAATAACAGCACTTGCTCCTAAAATTTCGACAGAGTAACGTAAATGAGAAGCGTTACTCCAGAGCAAAGATGCTCTGATCTACCTGAATCTGGCCCATAGCGTCTACAAAATAGGGGATAGATTTATGGCATTTTTTTTATTGTGACCGTGACATTGCGGCAGACATATTGGACACTTTTGACATGTTTTTGGGACCATTTACATTTATACAGCGATTATAAAACTGCACTGATTACTGTGTAAATGTGACTGGCAGGGAAGGCGTTAACACTGGGGGGCGCTAAAGGGGTTAATATGTTCCCTATTGCGTGATTCTAACTGTAGGGGGAGGGGACTCACAAGGGGAGGAGACTGATGTGTGTTCCTCTGTACTGGGAACACACATCAAGTCTCCTCACCTCTGACAGGAGGTGGATCTGTGTGTTTACACACACACACACACACACACACACACACATCCACACATCCACACTCCTGCCGTGATCGCAGGTGCCCTGGCTGGGAGGAAAGGATGTCTATTGACGTCCACCCGGAGGGAGGGAGGGTTCCTGCCGGTGTCATATTACTATGGCCCGGTAAGGAAGGGGTAAAATGCCACGGCCTACCTACTATAGGGCGACCAGACATCCCCGGTTTCAGGGGACAGTCCCCGGATTGAGGACACTGTCCCCAGACCAAGTCTGTCCCCAGTTTTGTCCCCTGATTGGATTTGAACAGGGTCTGGGGCAATTTCAAAGACAGTCGGTACAGAATTTAAAAAAATATATATTCTAAATTACACACCCCGCTCCTACTAGCTTAAGGGGGTGTATTTTTTTCCATTATCGGTGCCCCTTTCGGATGATCATGTGCTGGTCGGAGCGGAGGAAATATTTATTGTGTTTCGGGTGCATGCCCATTCAGCTCCGCTTGCATGTTCTTCTGTCTTGGCTCAAGTCCCGGCCAGCCGCATGCCTGCTTATCTCCTTGCCTTCCCTGGTGGCGTGATCTTCCGCCGCTCCCCAGCCAGTAGTAGCAAGGAGAGTAAGAGTTTACAGGCTGTAAGCGGGCGGCGACAGGCAGAGAGTCGCTCATTACTAGTAAAAAAAAAAAAAATATGTCCCCAGATTTAATTAAAAAAATCTGGTCACCTGAACCTACTAAGTATTGTTGTTGACCATGTCCATCCCTTTAGGACAGAGGTGCCCAACCAGTGGCCCGCGGAGCCCTCTGATGTGGCCCTCGACCGCCTGCTCTGGGATGGCAGGTTGGCAAGCCCAGATCACGGGTTGCCGACCCGCCATCCCAGAGCAGCAGTTTTGTGAATGAAGCTGCTGGTAGAGGAAACAAGCACTGAGCCATAGACTTCTGTTATTACCTACGGGTCTGTTGCACTTTCAGAAAGTGCGCCATACCTGCAGGATATTATAGAACAGTGGTCATCAACCTTGTCCTGCAGGGCCCACTAACAGGCCAGGTTTGCAAGATAACTGAAATACATCACAGGTGATATCATTTGCTGCTCTAGTGATTGCAGAATTCTAGTCTGCATCTCCCCAGGGTAATACATAACACCTGGCCTGTTAGTGGGCCCTGCAGGAATGGTTGATGACCACTGTTATAGAAGTTTAGCTAACCCGCAGAAAACCCCCAGGTGCACTGCGCTGCACCCGCGGTTTGGGCAAATCGGAGTGCATCAGTGTGAAAGCAGCCTTAGGCCCCTTTCACATGATCGGTCCGACCCAATCGGACTTAATATTCACCTCTATCGAGCAGAAGATGTAAACAGACTTGTGTCTGTTTACACCCTCCTACGTAAAAAAATTAAAATAAATAGAAAGGGATCTGCCCCCTTCCGTCTGGGCATATCGAATTGGATCAGAGGGCCCATAGAGTAGAGTGGGGTGTGTCCATAGACACTGACCTGTCATCCTCCCGCTCGGCTCATTGTGGCCCGCGACCAGTTACCAATTCGCTTAAGTGGCCCTCGCTCTTCAAAAGGTTGGGCACCCCTGCTTTAGGACTACATCTTCTGATGGCTCCTTTCAGCAGAATAATGCACCACAAAGCCCAAATCATCTCACCACTGGTTTCTTGAACATGACAATGAGGTCACTGTACTCCAATGGCCTCCACAGTCACCAGATCTCATCCAATAGAGCACAATTTGCATCATGTATGTGTAGCCAACAAATCTGCAGCAAGTGTGTGATGCTATAATATCAATACGGACCAAATCACTGAGGAATGTTTCTTTGTTGTATCTATGCCACAAAGAATTAGGGCAATTCTGAAGGCAAAAGGGTGTTCAACTCAGTACTGGCAAGGTCTACCTAATAAAGTGGCCAGTGAGTGTATATCTCCTACTGTGGGGGCTAGATTCCCCTATGGCAGGGGTGGCAAACTCAAATTCATCGGGGGCCGCATCAGCAATTTCGTTGCCCTCAGAGGGCCGGTTGTATCTGCGCTTACACCATTGGCGTAGCGTGGGTTGTCAGCGCCCAAGGTAATTTTCTCCCCCCGACTCGCAGATGTACCTATTTTCAGCTAACTTCAGTCTGGGCCTGTGTGAGCCAGCGGTGGCTGCAGGGGAGAGGAGAGTGTGCTCGTCAATGACTGGAAAAGCCTGGAGTGGTGACATCAAATATAGATTCCTGTGTCCCATCTGTTGTTGGTGCTCCCTCCTCTTCCCTGCATACACTCACACAGAAATAACATGACCGGACAGCCTGAAAATATATATATATAGAAAAAATCAAAAATTAAAAAAAAAAAAAAAAAATCCTACTGGGTATTGATCCCAAGTGCACGGTGCTGCAACAAGTATTATAGTGTAAACATGACATATGTAGCTTCCATTAACTGAAATATTATAAAATAACCCTACTGGGTAGTGAGTCTCAATCACCGGTGCTGCAAAAAAACTCATTGTGCAAAAAAAAGTACAGAAAATGTAATTAAAACAATTCAACAAATACAATAATTCTAAGATGGCCCTACTGGGTAGTGAATCCAAATCACCAGTGCTGCAATAACACACAAGTGTGCAAATAAAGAAGTAAACAAACAAATTCCATATAACAATCAATAAAAACCATCCAAAAACATAACTTTGAATGAACATTTTATTAATAATTATATAAAACTAGTTTATTTATATATTTGTGCAATTGTGGGTTTTTTCTGCAGCAATGGTGATTTGGATTTACTGAGACATTGGAATCACAAAGACAGTGGAGCTGAGGGAAAGGGGGAGGAGGGGGAGGCTGAGAGATGACAAGAGAGACTGCTAGCCCTACCTTCCATGGCAGCGTGTCTCCTTTGATCCTTCCAGCAGCTCCCTGGCAGCCTGCCCGTCCTCTGGGTCCCCAGTCAGCCTGTTCCCCGGGACTCATTTCACTGGAGAGGAAGTTGGAGCAACCCATGCTCTGGAGGCACAGGAGATGCCGCGCCCGCCGATTCTCGCCTCTTGGGGGGAGGCGGGGTCGGGGGGGGGGGAGAGGTCAAGGAGGAGGTGGCTGGGGATTAACTAATTTCCCGACTTCCGGGCTCTCAGGCCTATCTGTCCGCAGCTCGGCCCCTCGCTCATTACTGACAGGAGAGAGATCCCCCTGCTGATGGGGACAGCTGCGCGGGCCACATGACAAGGCCTGGCAGGCCGGATTTGGCCCGCGGGCCTTGTGTTTGCCACCCCTGCCCTATGGTATGAGGTCTGTTTCTTTATAAAATATTCAGGGCTGTGCTGGAATCTACAGAGCACTTTGCCCATCATCTTCTCATTTTGCAATGAATCAAACATAGAGATAAACTCCCGGATTCTGTGACCCAATAAATCTGAGCAATATTATCACTTATATTTCCAGAGGAATGTCACTCTCTCTGGTTCAATCTTTTTCTTCATCCCCTCTTACATTTTTGGAATAGGTTTTGCTCAAGAAACATACTTACCGGCTCAGCGAATCCAGTGTTGTTCTGTAGGGATCCTCTACTCTGCTGCACAGTTCTCCAAGCCGGCCCGCAATGGTGCGCCACAAGGCCCTCCTCCTTCATACCCATGTCAAATATGAGGATATACCATGATGCTTCAGGAGCAGGGTAATATAATTTTGACCTAGACAAGAATGGAGGCATGGGGGCAGGCCAGACCATAAAACCAAAATAAAAGTGGGAAAACTAATTTCAGGTTGAGGAGGGGGGAGGATTAGGCCCCATGTACACTGCTGCTGCTAAACGGACGTTCAGAGACAGTTGGACACTTTTTATAACTGCCCCTGAACTCATTCAATGCTATCCTATGTGTACATGTACACAGGTTAGTTTACTGACGATTTTAGGCAGTTGCCTTTATAGGCCTTTTTTTTAAGGCAAAACAAATTAATTCAGACGCAGAAGTTTCCAACGGTTTTCAAATCAACTTTTTCAAGCCAAAAAGGGCTTCACCCCTCACATTTTTGTAAATATTTTATTATATCTTTTAATGCGACAACACTTTGCTACAATGTAAAGTAGTGAGTGTACAGCTATTGAGCATCTGTGGGTCATCCTCAAAACGGAAGGTGGAGGAGCGCAAGGTCTCCAACATCCACCAGCTCCGTGATGTCATCATGGAGGAGTAGAAGAGGACTCTAGTGGCATCATGTGAAGCTCTGGTGAACTCCATGCCCAAAAGGGTTAAGGCAGTGCTGGAAAAAAATAGTGGCCACACACAATATTGATACTTTGGCCCAATTTGGACATTTTCACTTAGGGGTGTACTCACTTTTGTTGCCAGCGGTTTAGACATGAATGGCTGTGTGTTGAGTTATTTTGAGGGGAAGGCAAATTTACACTGTTATACAAGATGTACACTCACTACTTTACATTATAGCATTACAGCATTACATTATAGCAAAGTGTAATTTCTTCAGACCCGGTTCACACTGGGGCAACTTGAAGGCAATGGAACCGTTCTAATAGGAGCGATTTAGAACCAACTTAGAAAAAGGTTCCTGTACGACTTCGGGGGCGGCTCTGGGCGACCTGCATTGACTTCTATACAGAAGTTAGTTTGCAGGTCGTCTCTGAAGTCGTCCTCAGGACGCCTTGCAGAGCTGCCCCCGGAGTCGTGCCGCTGTAGTGTGCACCGACTCTTAATGTTGTCACATGAAAAGTTATGATAAAATATTTACACAAATGTGAGGAGTGTACTCACTTTTGTGAGATACTGGGGGTAATTTACGAAAGGCAAATCCACTTTGTACTACAAGTGCAAAGTGCACCTGAAATTGGACTTGGAAGTGCAGTCGCTGTAAATCTGAGGGGTAGATCTGAAATGAGAAGCTCTGCTGATTTTATTATCCAATCATGTGCAAGCTAAAATGCTTTTTTATATTTTCTTTGCATGTCCCCCTCAGATTTACAGCGGCTGCACTTCCAAGTGCAATTTCAATTGCACTTGTAGTTTGCACTTGTAGTGCAAAGTGGATTTGCCTTTCGTAAATAACCCCCCCTGTGTATGTAAGTATACTCCAGCTATGAATCCTCAGTATGTAAAGGAAGAATTTGTTTCTGAAGTGCAGTATGTTGTGGGTTTTGTGTTCTTTGCTCCTATAAATAGTGTCACCCAATGATATTTAGATGAAGTATGAACTGACGAGAGAAAACTATTTACATAAGCAGGTATCATGTTCTCATATTTTAATGTTGGAGTGGTTACAGTGCAAGTCATTCCAACACATCACAGAATACACAGGGGGACTTGTATTGCCACATATCTAACTTGCAGCCAAACATCAGTAGAACAAATATGTTTATCAAAGAAAACTTTAGTTGATTTGTAGAGATTTCTCATAAAAATAAAAAATAAAAATAAATAAAAGACTGTGCTAAAATCCACACTGATGCTGCCAACATACTGTGCGTCTGCAGATGAAAGGCCAGGAGTCTCCCCCATGCAATGACCTTATCTGAGTGGGTTTCCTGCATTGTCTATTTGCTTTCCATCTTATGGCTCAGCTCCTCAGTGTACAATGAGCATTCCCTTAATGACCCCAAAGTGTAAGATCACAGGACAGAGTTTTATCTCTGCAGTGTACTTGAGTGTTTTATGACAAAAACCTCCAGAAAATCCTGGACTTTCACAGATTAACTGTATGATGACCTGCAATAGGTTGCCCTTCACATGAGTGTCTCTGTACATTCAGAACAGTAAACTGCCAAGTCAATCAATAACTAGAAATAATAATTATTTAGGTTTTACCTTCCTCTCCCATTCACTTGGTAAACTCAGGGCTTCATGCAGTCCTTAAAACGTATAATATTTACATGGCCCATCATCCTGAATACAAGGTAATGTAGAAACGAACCAATCCCAGATCATTGAAATTATTTATTTATTAATTATAGCGATTCCAATTTACACAGCGCTGCCCTCAAGGAGCTTACTATAAAAGGTCCCTAACTCACATTCATACATACAGAAATATTCCAATACTGCTCAAGGGCTCCGATTACAACTTTATATTTACAGACATAATAATAATAATAATAATAATAATAATACAGACTTTATATAGCAGCAACAGTTTTGGCAGTGCTTTACTACATGATATGTAATATGCTTTTCTGAAGGCTAATCAACTCCAGATAGAGGACCAAGTCAAATTAGTAAAAGAAAAAAAGTTGCAGGTTACATGTGTCAGTAATCAAAGGGCACCTGTCTGATCAAAACACATATGGCTCTAAACAAGTGTATGAGGGCACATTGCGCAGGCAAGGATATTACTGCGGTAAGTGGCAGTCCGGTGGGGGATTTCTAGGTTTGTTTAGGTTAGGAGGCTAGGGAAAATGGAATAATGTAGTTTTTACTATAAGTGATTTATCAGTAGTCTACCTCTGTACAAACTGGCAAATACATGAATGGGACTGCGAAATACGAAAGGTGTGGTGCAAGTGGATAGCAGCACCCGGTTATCATTCAGGTGCATCCAGTGGCGGCTGGTGCTGAATATTTGGGGGGGGGGCGGCAAACAAGACACCTGCCGCCACCCCTGTCGGACCGTCGCTCGCTCGTCCGTCCCCCCACCAGCCCTGCACTTACCCAATCTCCTCCTCCTCGATGGCGGCTTCCTCCTCTCCTCCTCTCCTTTTGAGGTAAAACTGGCCATACATTATACAATTTTCTTATTCAATTTTCTTTAGGCCTACCTTCAACTATGCAGTGTGCCAGGGCCTGCCTGAATACATTGATAATTGAAGAAGTTGTTTGACCTCATTTTATATGGTTTGGGTAAATCTAAAGGAAAATTGTACAAGAAAATTGTATAATCTAGGGCCAGCCTTAAAGCGCAACTCCCCCTCTGGGTGATCTATGTACATCCCAAGGATTATAACAACCTTTGTTGCAGATTTCTATCTTTTGTTATTCTAAACAAATTACATTTGTTTTCCTCTGCCTGAGTCTAATGGGAGTGGCTTCATAATTATCAATCAGCTTCGCTCCTGGCAGGGCACTAATGAGGAAAACTGCAGAGTCTGCATCCCTTTAGACGTGTTCCTATTGTTAGTATCTCACCAAAAAAAATATTTTTGTCCCATGGATGCCTGAAATCTGACTTGTATCTTAGTGCAGACTTATGGGAAAATCACACAAGCAGGAAATTATGTTTCTGGGGGCGTTTTGTACGCATTCACATTCTGTGTACAGAACACCTCCAGGTAGCCACCATATCGCAATTAATGGCGGCTGGTGTTTTTTTGGGGGGCGGCAAACGATCCATCCTACCGGTCGGGTTATGGGTAGCACCTCCCGCCCCCAGGTCGTCCAGTCAGTATGTCGGGGCCCCACACTTACCCCATCTCACGGGCAGCACTCTGGGCAACGTCGTCTTCTCTCCAGGCTGTTCTCTCCAGCTGCTTCCTTGCTTCCTCTGCATCTCTCCCTCCTGGTGGCTAATCTGATCAGATCTCCTTTTGACCAATCGGGTGACGGGTCTCACAAAATGCTTCCTGATTGGCCTATTGTCACAACTGGGTGGGTTTGAGGCACAGTGCTCTGCTCTTTTTTGCATCTAGCTCTAGTCACATGCTTCAACCCCCCCCCCCCATTGGAATCCATGCATCCCTGTCCTGCATGTAGATCAGGGGGCCAGACACATGGATGGGGGGGGGCACTGTTTGCTATTTCACAAAAATACAAAAGCTGTAGATTGAAAAGGAAAGGAAATGTTTAATAACATTCAATCACAATATGACTTGTGTAGCAAGAAACCTATGTATTTTTTTGTGCTTTTTGCAGATTTGTACTACAGAACGTATTCCATATGTTAATGGCCAGTAGTGCAAATCTACAAAATGCAAAAAGCACTAAAAATGCATATGTGTGAAGGCCTTACCCTTTAAACTGAGAAAGATTAGCAGAAAATGCAAAATGTAGGAACCTGTTGGCCTGGATTAGGCAAAAGTTCATTGTAAAGGCACAGTCCAATCCTTCCCTTTGTATACACAACAGAATTGTATTTTTCTGATCCTTGGTCTCTATTCTTGGCACAAACTGCAGCCCCCTAGGCTCAGATATATATCACCCAATGTAAATATATTTGTGATGTACACCCACTTCACTTTTACAAGATGAAACAGCATCCCGAGACAGCAACCACCTGCCCCTTGGCACTTGTGCATACAAAAGTTCCCATTTCTGCTGATTCCAACAGCAGTCTGCAGCTGTGAACTCACTAGTTGTGTCACTGTCAGCTGGCTCTTAATAAACGTGTGAACTGTGTGTGAACTGCGTGACATGGCTGTACTGCACAGACTCAAAATACACTTGTCCCTTGCTCACACATTAGAAGATTAAGCCAGGCTGCAGGGCCGGATTAACATAGGGGCTATTGGAGCTGCAGCTCCAGGCCCCTTCCTCAAGATAGGCCCATTTGCCCAAAAAAAAAAGAAGAAGATCCACTTCGAGGATTGTAGCTCGGCGACCAGGGGCCACAGAGACTCCATTTGGGGAGTATGTAGCTGAAGACCCACCCCACAACTGGTCAAAATATCATGGGGCTTGGGCAGCCTGTCAGAAGCGACATACAGAACGACCAGTTTAAATACAAGCTGACACACTCTGCAGCAGCAGACTGAGAGGATGAGATCACAGTGCTTATAATAATTATTTGTATATTACTTATGGTAATTAACCCCTCGCCACCCAGGCGGATTCTGACACTTCTCTCCTCTGATACTAACCAGGGCCTTTCCAGGGACTGACTAGTACCTCTCCCCAGCCTGTCCCCACACACCCTCTCACCTGCTGACCTGTGGATGGGGAATCACACCTGCAGTGTTATTGGGTTCTGCCTGTGAATACAATGATCAGTGTTGCCAACTATAGCTGGCAGCACTGATTGTTTTGGGGAAAAACCTGACAGGCTGGTTGTACTCAAGTCAGATAATAGATTGACTTGTGTAAAACCAGCTAGCCCATACATAGATCGACTATGGCTGGTCTCTGCTTAATTGGCGTAATTTCAATCCATGTATGTACCGCTTAACCACTACGCATTTCCTAAACATCCTTCCACTAACCTTTACATTTTTCCTTCCCAGATTCCTTTATCCTCCTCACGTGTACATACTATCCACACTTCTCTCCTGTACATACTGCTCACTATCATACCCTCCACACTTCTCTCCTATACATAGTGCCTGCTGTTATACCCTACACACGCCCCTCCTGTACATAGTGCCCACTGTCGTACTCCCCACACTCCTCTCCTATGCATAGTGCCCATTGTCATACCCTCCACACTCCTCTCCTGTGTATACTTCTCACTGTCATACCCTCCACAATCCTCTCCTATACATAGTGCCCACCATCATACCTTCCACACTCCTCTCCTGTACATACTGTTCACTGTCATACCCCCCAAACTTCTCTCCAATACATAGGGCCCCACTGTCATCCTCCCCACTCTTCTTCAGTACATACTGCTCACTATCTTACCCTCCACACTCATCTCCTGTACATACTGCCCACTGTCATCCTCCCCACTCTTCTTCTGTACATACTGCTCACCGTCTTACCCTCCACACTCATCTCATGTCCATACTGCTCAGTATCATACCATCCACACTCCTCTCCTGTAAATACTGCTAGCTCTCATACCCTCCACATTCCTCTCCTGTACATACTATTATACATACTATTGTCATATCCTCCACACACTTCTCCTGTACATACTGCTCACTGTCTTACCCTCCACGCTCATTTAATGTACATACTGCTCAGTATCATACCATCTACACTCCTCTCCTGTACATACTGCTCACTGTCATACCATACTTGCCAACTGTCCCGTTTTTAACGGGACAGTCCCGTCAAATAGGACCTAGTCCCGGCTAATTTAGCCTGCCGGGACTTGTCCCGGCTAGTGCAGGGCCGTCTTACTGAGCGGACTGGTAGTATGTACTGCGCATGTGTAGTTTCCGGCCGGAGCCGACAGAGACCGAGAGCCTGATGATCTGAGTGAGTGCAGTTACTTGTACCCTCCCCCTTTCTCTCAGCGCGCCTTATTCAAGTTCCTCACAGGAGACGCTGAGAGGGGGAGGAGTGGAGTCATGCAGCCTGCAGTGGAGGACGGAGTTCAGCCTAGCCTAAGGTAAGCTAGCTGAACAGCATGCAGACAGTCCTGGTGGCTTATATTAGTGGGCAGGAGGGGGAGAGGAGGATGAGCTCTGTGTAGCAGGCTCCTGTCACATGCTGTAAAGTAGATCGTTTTTCTGTGTGGCTGTGAACTGGTCTTCTTCTAAAGGGAGCATGTTTTCTGATTCCCCTCCCTCCCCCCAATCTCTATTACACCTCCCTGTCTCTACCCATTATCTGCTCACCAGGCACAGCCTCCTCTCCTGTATGATCACCTCATGTGTCAAGCTGTGGCACTACAAATCCCAGCATGCCAGGAGAGGGGAGGCAGGAGCAATATCACAGATCAGGCTGGTTTTGTAGATGAAAAGTGCTGGTGTTGTATAGTGTGTTTTATGAAATGTATGATAATTATATATATTTGATTATTTTGCTTGATGGTCCTAAGGTGTTTATTCATATATTTGTTTTGTAAGTAGTGAGCAGATTTGGTGTGGAAGTGCATTGGAGTCTTTTAATTTGTTTATAATAGAAAGAGTAGTGGAGTGATGGAGGAGGTGGATGGAAAGAGAGGAGTGAGTTGGGGTCCTTTCACACATACACGTTCAGGTCTGTCTGACAGTTTTTCAGGCGGACCTGATCAGACGCTCCATTCACCTCTATGGAGTGACGGATGTCAGTGGTGACATGTCCGCTGGCATCCAATCTACTAATCCAGGTGGAAGGAAACCCTATTTTCCATCCGTCTGGCAGATGGGATGAAAACGGACAGGCGGATCTGTTTTCATCCCATCCCCCATAGAGGAGTGCGGAGTTCTAAAAAGGTCCATTTCTCCATTGTGAGCAGAGACGGACCTGTCATCTGTCGGCAAAGCGGGGCTCAACGGAGCAATCCCTTTGTGATTGTGATGAGAATTTTAAACTTTAAGCAGAAGTAGTGCAGCTGAATGGGAGAATTATTCCAACTCTGCTACATTGGTCTTAAGTTTGAAATTCCCGTTTCAATTTCCTGTAATTCTCTCTTTATTGAGTAGACCCTAAAATCTGATAAGTAGGCGGAGATTATGCGGAGTGGGTGGAGCTTCGGGGAAGTGAGTGTAGTTATTAATTAATAGCTGTTCTGCAAAGTGTCCCTGGAATTTTTTTTCAAATGTTGGCAACTATGTCATACCCACCACATTCATAAACTCCTCTATTGTACATAGTGCCGGCTGTCATTCCTTCCACACTAGTCTCCAGTGCATACTGCCCACTATCATACCCTCCACACTCCTCTCCTGTACATACTGCTCACTGTCATACCCTGCACACTCCTCTCCTGTATATACTGTAACCTAACCTTGTCCTCCACACTCCTCTCCTGTACATACTGTAACCCAACCTTACCCTTCACACTCTACATACTAGAAAAGGAAAAAAGCTGCGCTGCATCAATAAAAACAAAATGTGTTGCATAAATATACCAAAATATTGTTTAACTAGTGCATAAATACACCGGTGCAAAATTCAAAAAACTTAGAAATAAATCAAAAGTTCGTGTAGAATAGAGAAAATAATCCCCAAAGTTCAGAGAAGGATGTAAAAGACAACAAAAGAAGTCCGAATGGGTGTTGAACAGCTCCAAGGAAATCGTGTGTAGCAGCCAGATTGATACAGGTTATCCTCCACCACTTATGGTTAAAACTGCTTACCAGAAAGATCAGACCTCTAACGAGATCAACAACACATGGATTCAAATTAAGCCAGCACGAGAAATCCAGGAATCCTGTCACCCTGTCTGTATCTCCTTCTCCTTATAGCCAGATTAGCGTTCCTCCAAAAGCATGACCACCCAGAAGGAAAACATTGACATGGCGTAATAACGTCTAAAAAGTTCTTTATTAAAAAGTAAAGTACACTCACATTTATGTAGAACAAAAGTTGCGTGCAAGTAAAATAGCCGGCCGGGCTCTGTCATCCGCTCGTCCTTCCGGATTGACAGCGTGGTACAATTCGTGGTGATGTCAGCACGCCGCTTACCCATTCTCTATTCTACACAAACTTTTGATTTATTTCTAAGTTTTTTGAATTTTGCACCGGTGTATTTATGCACTAGTTAAACAATATTTTGGTATATTTATGCAACACATTTTGTTTTTATTGATGCAGCGCAGCTTTTTTCCTTTTCTATATTGCTCTATGTTTATATCTGACATATTAGCTGCAGCAGCATTTATTCATTATTTATTTAATTTCACAGCTTATTAATATAGACCTGCGCAGTATTTATTCCGACTCTACATACTGCCAACCATCTTACTCTCCACATTCCTCTCCTGTACATACTGCACACTCCTCTCCTGTACATAGTGCCCACTGTTAGACCCTCCACATTCCTCTCCATCACTGCACATAATTCCCAGTTTTATACCATCTATACTCCTCTATGCCTCTTATCCATAAAAAGAGTTATTTAAAATTATACTGAATATCCTCAATGTTACCAGCTCTAGAATGTGCACACTTTTGTTAGTTCAACTAAAGGAAATCTTCTCAGTCCTCATATTTTTTCTGCCCATTATTAGTACTTATTTAATTGTGTGATTATGACTGTGATGTATAGAGGAACATAGGAGATCTCAGCTAATCTAAATACAGCTTTTGTAAAAAAAAAGTTTACCTTAAAAATATTTTTGAAATGTTGGCAACTATGCACTTAGGCACTGCCCAAGGGCACCAGGTCAGAAAGGGGCCCCATGAGATGCTCCTGGGATCCTGTGATAATAAAGCGGTAGTAAACTTCACTAACATTACTACTTTTTAGGTTATGCCACAATGTACAACAATCCACAGCATATTAGCACATTAGGGTACACTTAAATTGTCAGACTGAGCCCTCCAGTGCTGTGATCAGTCCGGCCGGTCCCGGGCGCTTCCATCTTCACCTGGTCTTCCTTCTGGGCTCTGTGCTTTCGGTCACTTGCCTTGGCTGGGCTGCATTGATGTCATTCCCATGCATGCTCATGTGCATCCTCCATCTCTCATCCCCCACTTTCTCTCTCATCCTCTCTCCCCTTGACCCTCACCCCTCTCTCCTCTTCTCTCTCTTTCTCATCCTAGCTCTCATCCTCTCTCTCTCTCATCCTAGCTCTCTCACTCTTTAATTTAATTTATTATAAATATATTTTTTTGTATATTTATGTATTTATTATTTATAAAAGGCCCACCAAAATCCTCAGCACCAGGCCCATGATGTTCTTAATCCCTGCCAGGCTGTCCTGGGGCACTTGCATACAAAAGCACCTGAAAATTTATATTAGGTACAGTATAGTGGAAGGAGTAGTAACGCAAAGACCTGATCATAGAAAGGTAATGCATGCAACAATGAGATATTTTAGGAGTCATATCTATAAAATGGTTTGTCATGCAGAAAACATTTAATAAACATTAAACAGCATTTTGTAAAGGCAGTCAAATGGTTTAGGTTTGGAAAACCTAATCATCAAAAGGTAGATCTCAATGTTTGTTTCTAATGCCTGATGACGTTTTTTTTTTAATAGGGGTATAATAGGGGTAGAAGGGAGTACTGAGTAGAGGTCGACCGATATATGGTCGTTTTGGATAAATCGGCATCGGCCGATTTTTATCCAAATTAGGCCGATATTTAACATGGCCGCTAGCGGTGCCACGGATCCAGAGCTAGGCCGAAACCGTGGCCTTTCCTGATGCGAATGCGCGGATTGCCGCCGCGGTCACAGCATCAGGAAAGGCCGCGGCTTGGGCCTAGCTCCGGAGCCGCGGCCATCTTGGTACACCCAGCGCGGCGGCCCTCCTCTCTGTTTACACCCACAGAGGAGGAGGGGCCCGCTTGCTGTTATCTGCCGACTTTTTTTTTTTAGTTTAAGGAATTTGGCAGCCAACCAGCGGGCCTGTACCAGCCAATCGGTGCCGACATCCTACACTGTAAAAAAAGTGTCCCCTGACGTGCTGCGCACCCTGTCTCTGCCTACAAACCCCAGAATGCAGCTCGGGCTGGCAGTTTTTGGCTGTTACAGGCCAGCAGATAGCAGCGAGCGGGCCACTCCTCCTTTGTGGGTGTAAACAGAGAGGGGGGCCGCCGCGCTGTTAGGCACGTCAGGGCCAGGGATGAATGGAGTTTGTGCTAGGCTAGAAGATGGAACGGAGCCTGGATCGCTCCGCTGGTGGGCATTGATGAGGTGGCAGTGAATGACATTGGGCTGTACTGGTTGGTGGGCACTGATGTGAGGCACTGGTTGGCACTGATGAGGTGATGGACTGGTTGGCACTAATGTGATTCACTGGTGATATGCGCTGGAGAGATGCACTGGTGGGCAATGATGGGATGCACTGGTGCATTGGTGGGCATTGATGAGGTGGCACTGGTAGACACCAATGAGGTGACACTGATAGACTACACTGGTGGGCACTGATAGACACCAATGAGATGACACTGATGGGCTGCACCCCACCTCTCCACCCTAAACAATTATCTCCTTCCCACCTCTCCACCCTAGGTTTTTTGAGATGAGGGGAAAAAAATAAAATCGGCCGCAAAAATTGGCAACACATATCGGCCATCGGCCGCCCCGATTTCCAAATATCGGCATCGGCCAGAGGAAAACCCATATCGGTCGACCTCTAGTACTGAGCCCCTTGCCTAAAAACACGCAAATACAAGTTTGAGTATACACTGACAGGAAGAATCAATAAATTGTTGAGAACTACAAGCAGACAAGCCACAAAGGCTATCAGTACTTTTAGTTCATTCACTCACAGAAATCTGTGAACTCTGTGGATGGAGCCCCACACAGCCACACTGATTTAAAAAACTGTCAGCTAGTACACGGAACTTCTCCCCATACTGCTGTCACAGGGAGGGGAAGGATCGGGCAGCAGCTGCAGCACTGGGAACATATTACATGTTCCACCCTAAATAAACAATGGAATGTGTAACACAACATGTTCCCAAAGGGGAACTTGTCCTTTAAGACAATATTCTCCTACAGTCTTTGACGGCAAGACACCTATTCATATCAACGGCTCACAAAAAAATGACTCCAGTTATGCCTCATATGTACAAAGCAAGGACATGTAGAGAGATACTAACAATTGATCCAAATGTCAACAAGGTTTCCTCCCCTGAAGGGCACAAAGCCAAACATACTCACATGCTGTGTTTTTGATGCGTTTCCATTCATTTCAATGCGGAGGTGCGTTTTTGGTGTGTTATTTTTAACGCACCAAAAACATGCACAAAAAAAAATAAATGCAGAAAGCGCTCCATATGATTAAATGGTCGTGCATTTTTCTCCAGCTTTTGATAAGGCAAAAAAGTGGAAGAAAAACTGATCAGTGTGAAAGGAGGACAAAAAAAATTATACCTAAAATTGTTAAAGTGGGAGTAAACTCTGCTTGGACACTTGTACACACAGGTAAGCTTATAATAATAATAATAATAATAATATAATATGTTCTAAATGTGAACGATGTCTTTGTAGCCAGTGACATCAATGGCACAAATGCACTCTGAAAGAACGGCATACTAATGCTGTTCCTTCAGACGTCTCTGTGCCGCAGGCCAAGACTGCCACATGTGAGTGACGTCATCATGGCTCGGCCATTCAATCGCAAACCTGGAAGGAAGCCCCGGTAAAGAAAGAAGCCCTGTCAGCGGTGACAACATGCCACTGGAGGGTTTCATTTTGAGGCAAGTCTTTATTACTAGCACATTATGACTTTACCTTGCAGGGAGATTTTTTTTTAGGAGTTTACTATCACTTTCAGTGTAGAGATCAGGGTGATCTAGGGCAGGGGTCTCCAAACTGTGGCCCGAGGGCCAGATGTGGCCCTTTGCTAGCCTTTATGCGGCCCTTGGGGCACTGTTATGGGGCACTATTTCTTGTACCAATATCAATGATGGGATACTGTTCCTTCTACTGATAGGGGCCCTACTACTCCTCCTGACCACCAACCCCGAGGCCACATTTATTCTCACTGCGTTCAGGAATTTTTTTGCCCCCTGACGCTGGCCACTATCCGGCCCTCCTAAAGTCTGAAGGACATTAAAGTGGCCCTTTGTTTGAAAAGTTTGGAGACCCCTGATCTAGGGAATTACTGCCAACAAATGTCATCTCAGGGTAACAAAGCTCCGAAGTTCAGTGCTACTCTGCAATTTATACTACTGAAAAGCCTACAGGAAATCCATACAGGATTACATGGGAACTAGTAGACAAACAAATTATAAAAGTTATGTCCAGAAAAAAAAAAATAATGAAAAAAGGGAGTCAACAAATTAAAAATGACAGTCACTTTGGAGGGGACAATCCTACAGAGCACAGAACACTGCTAAACCAAACATATCCTGCTGCCAGGTAAATACAGAAAGCAAGCAGTAGTGATGGCTCAAGTCTTCTTCCAATATAAACACACATGTACCGGCCATGAAGTTAATTAGACTTAGAGGACTGCAACCACAGGCCACAAAGAAAATAGCAAAAGCAACTTGAGAACCTACAGCCACTGAAAACCCCAGTCATGGCAGCATTCACACACACACACACACAGCTGCCAGAAGCCGGAGTTATGGCAGAGTCAGCCAATGATCATTTTATTTCCCTTCTAGTAGTCTGCATTACAATTTGCAGATGAAGGCAGGAAATGTCACAGACATGGTTTCTCAATACGTAGTAAACTATGACACATAAAATGATACGTGCACCAATTCTTCTCTGATCCTGCTCCCTCAAGACTTTTGTAATAGGTCACATTTAGCCTTCCCTTGTTCCCCTGAGATCTTTCACTGCTCATCTTTCCAAAATCTTCTAAATTCTGCAAAACTCCAAATCACTGCAAGGGAAGCCCATCCTTCCAGAATTCAGACTGTGCACTATTGGGCAACAGGTAAAGTTATTAGAGATGCAGGATTCTGACCAAGCATAAAACAGTGATACATTCTTATTTTCCAAGAATAATATTTACCTAGGTGGAAGAGGCATCAATTTGATGCTGCATCTGTCCCATGAAAGCTCTGAGACTGAGAACCGAGTGATCAAACACCACCTTATTGATCGGTTCTCAAAGTTCCCTTAGCAAAGCTGGTTACTGTTAGTCACCGCTGCCTGCTCTGTCCCCGCCCAATGTACATATGGAGCACTGGGCTGTTGAGGGAGGTAGGGGTTGGAGTGGCTGGCTCAGGCTCTCTGCAATTTGCTGCGATGTTGAGCCAGGTGCCAGTCCAGGCTCCTGGGTGCATCCCAACCATCTTTCGGGATCTTTCCTCAGCCTGGACTGGCCCTGTCACATCAGCCTGCTGTTGGCTGAAAATGGGTCACTTGAGTGCATAACAAACTGCACCCCTGTGACCCACAGGAGACGTACAGCCAAACTAGCTTTTAGCTATCCTTCCGGAGCTTAAGTGGTTAAAGAATATGCAAACCCAACATGTCATATTCCTGATATGTGCCTGCTGTACCATGTGCTTGTATGAAACAGTATCCTGTTCCCTCTGTATTGCTTCCTTTGTGTCAAACTCTTGGAGTTCCTGCCTGTCCCTCTGATTTACTATTCAAAACTGATCACACCAAGACCCTTTTCACACTGAAGGCGTTTTTAAAACTAGCGCCTGAAAAACGCCTCCCATGCCACCTCAGTGCGAAAGTCTGAGTGCTTTCACACTGGGGCAGTGCGCTTGCGGGATGTTATAAAAAGTCCTGCAAGCAGCATCTTTGGGGAAGTTTGGGAGCGCTGTATACACTGCTCCTAAAGTGCCCATGCCCATTGCAAAGCATGGGCAGCACTTCAAAAGCGCCGCAACACAGGCGCTTTTAATCCTTTCTTCGGCCGCTAGCGGCCTTTAACACTAATGCGGTGCGTTCCCGGTCTGAAAGTGCCCTAAGCAGGAGAACACGTCGTGTTCAATTCTCTAGCTATGCTGGGAACTCATTGCTCAGGATGGGTTTCCTGATAATGACAGTGTTGGACCATGCCAGGAAGCGTCTGAACAAAAAATTGGATTTTTTGTACTCACCGTTAAATCCTTTTCTCTGAGTCCATGGACGGACACAGTTTCTTAAATCTTGACAAGTGGGTTATGTTTCCTGTTTACAGGAGAGGACTAGGCAGAAACATGTTAGATAATTAAATACATGTTACATTAACAGAGTTGAACAGCCCCACGCAGTGTGCGGTCCCTCCAGACATAACCCTCCTCCCTGCAGTATGCAGCCTCAGTTCGTAACAAGCAGTACAAACCTAAAAAGGATGGGTGGTTGCTGTGTCGGTCCATGGATTCAGAGAAGGATTTTATGGCGAGTACAAAAATCCTATTTTCTCTTATCGTCCATGGACGGACACAGCTCCTTAAATCTTGACAAGTGGGACGTCCCCAAGCAGTGTCAAAACGAGGGGTGGTAACAGTATCAGTAAAACCAATTGTAACTTCACCCCAAAACAAGAAGAGCTCCTCAACGGAGGAGGTGCATCTTTAAACAGCCGGCTGCAAAACCTGGTGGCCGAAAGAAGCATCAGAAGATGTACTCGCAGCAACCATGTCAATTCTGGAAAAAGTGTGAACGAACGACCAAGTCGCTGCCTCGCACACCTGTGAGACCGACGCATGATGTCGGAAAAAAACCCAGGAAGCACCAATTGCCCTGGTCGAAAGTGCCGTGACAGGAAAGGGGGGGCCTCCTTAGAGCATAGGCCTGTATGACGGTCCGCCTGATCCACCGAGAAATGGTGGTCAACGAGACCGCCAGGCCCTTTTGTGGACCAGACACCGACACAAAAGAGAGTCAGATCTCCGAAACGGAGCCGTAGCAAGCAGGTACACCCACAAAGCGCGTTCCACATCCAAAGTATGTAGCGCAACCTCCTTAGGAAGCGCCAGCCGAGGACATAAGGATGGAAGTACAATGTCCTCATTAAGGTGAAATGAACGAAACCACCTGAACAGAAGAAGGGAAGGTTGCGGGCGCACCACCACCTAATCCTTATGGAGGATCAAGCCTGGCGGCTTGCAAGACAAGACAACTAACTCAGAAACCCTTCTATTAGAGGTAAAGGCCACTAAAGGGGCCACCTTCTGAGATAGTGTCAAGAGAAAAATCTCTCTGATGTTTCCAAAAGGAAGGTTCCTGAAGAACCGAGAGCACCAGAGTCAAAACTCATGGGGGAAGAGGTGAAAGTATATGACAAAACCCCTGCACAAAAAAGGTACCCACCAGGGAACGGGCCGCAAAAAGGCCACTGAAAGAACACAGCCAAGGCTGAAATCTGCCCCCAAACGGTGCTTTAAGCAATTTTTAGATCCACTCCAAGCTGTAAAAACAGCAGGACCCTGGACACAGAGTACGTCCGGGGATGTCACTCCATCTCTTCGCACCAAGAGATGTAGGCCTTCCAGGCGCGACGGTAGATCCTCCAGAAGAAGGCTACCGTGCCCTCAGCATGGTAAAGATAACCAAGTCGGACAAACGGCTGAATCCAGATCGGACGACCTTGCAACCTCCTCGACCACGGGGAGAAGCATAGCCTGATCGCCCAAAATAGTAGGACAATAAACGGTAGACAGGGTCCACAGCACCTGGTATTTCCCGCAGCTTAGCAAGTCCCACACGGCCCAAAGCAGACCGACGAGCCGGGAGAGGAAGACATGAGGGAAGAACTCTGTTCTGTGTATAGGAGGAAACCCTATCTAGTACTCCGAAGAAACCACCTCGCAAACCCACTGAATTGTGAACCTGCAAGCCGCCCCCCCACCCTACAGATGGGGAGGGAAAGCTACATACATTGGGGGGCCGAGTCTTTGTCGGCCTGGGAGGGTTGCCCGCAGGCCCTGACTGATGCAAATAACGGTTTGACGGGGGAAAGGAAGGGCCCGGCCGACAGCGGGGATCGTCCATGGAAGGACACAGCAAATCCGCCAGGGTGTAGGTTAGAGGCCTGGCAAGCAGACCAGCATTCCAACCAGAGAAAGCGGCATAAAACCATCTCTGAAACAGAAGCTCTGGATAACAAGGGCGCAGCATTCAATGAAGCATCACAGACCTATACAAGGCCCTGGACCAGCTGGTCCGCTAGCCTAATAACTTCGGGAGAGAGTCGGTGCTCCTCCACTGTCTGGTGCAAAATGCTCACTTTGTGAGTGACAGACCCCAGAGTAGTGGCCACAATAGGCCGCAAGTCAGACCCCAGCATGGTAAACATGGAATGGGTCAGTACTTCGGATCTTCTATCAGTCAGATCCATACGAGCGGGGGTTCCCGCAATAGGGAGAGTGGTCACCTATACATGAAAACCTCCCAAAAAATGGTGCCAGCGCCGGCCAAATGGCGGCAAAATGCCGCATTTAAACGGGAAAGGCCTCCTCGGGCTTTAACAGTGAAAAAACCCTCACAGGAAAGTACTCCCCAGCAGGGCCGCCATCAGGAATTATGGGGCCCCTTACACAGCTTCAGGCATGGTCCCCCTGGAGCAGAGACCCCCGGGGGGGTTGGCGGCCTGAAAAAAGAAGATATAAAGAAAAATATATATAAAAAAAGAGGGGTAGCCATCTGGGGACCTCTGGGCCCTTTAATAAAAAGAAAAAAATATATGTATTTATTATTTCTAAAAACGGGGGTTGCCATCTGTGGCCCTGGGCCCTTTAATAAAAAAATCTTTTATAAAAAGAAAATTACAAAAAAAGGGGGGCTGCCATCCGGGACCTCTGGGCCCTTTAATAATAAAAAAATAAAAATAAACCTCTGAGCCCTATATTTTTATATATATATTTTTATATATAAAAATATAAAAAAAGGTTGCCATCCGGGGCCATAGGGATCTCTGGGCCCCTGGGGACCTCCAGACCCCTAAAAAAAAAAAAAAAATTGTCCCTTTAATAATTTTTTTTTATAAAAATATATTAAAAAATATATTAAAAAAAAGAGAGGTTGCCATCCGGGAGCCTGGGAACCTCCGGACCCCTAAAAAAAAAAAAAAAAAAAAAAAGGGGGAGACATACGTCCTTCTCCTTGCTAGGCAGAACGAAGGGAGGAGGGTTATGTCTGGAGGGACCACAACCCACTTGTCAAGATTTAAGGAGCTGTGTCCGTCCATGGACGATAAGCGAAATTAGGCTTTTTATGGCACTTTTTATTTACATGTACATTTATATTTTATTTTCTTAAATCCCTACTCTGCCCTTAAAAGCATTCAAAAACATCAAGATCGATGTTTTCGAACGCTTTTAATTTTTTACAAATGGCGCAGTTGACATCTGGGTAAACTGGAAGCGATGTCAGGTCATCGTCGACAGTGATGACCTGAATGCAAAAAATGTAGACTTTGTACTTTAGCTTCCCCAGTGCCCTAAAATAGAAACATATCATCTAAAAGGGGAAATACATAAAATGCTGTGAGATATATATATATATATATATATATAACATATCTGGGCTCCATTTGTTGCTGAAAGTTACATAAAAATTACATTTACTGCACAAAGACTGAGGAATGGCACATACAAGTGTGTGATACTTCTTATAACCACTTAAGACCCGGACCAAAATGCAGGTAAAGGACCAGGCCCCTTTTTGCGATTCGGCACTGCGTCGCTTTAACTGACAACTGCGCGGTCGTGCGACGTGGCTCCCAAACAAAATTTGTGTCATTTTCTTCCCACAAATAGAGCTTTCTTTTGGTGGTATTTGATCGCCTCTGCGATTTTACTTTTTTGCGCTATATACAAAAATAAAGCGACATTTTTGAAAAAAAATCAATATTTTTTATTTTTTGTTATAAGAAAAATCAAATAAACTAAATTTTAGTCAAACATTTAGGCCAAAATGTATTTAGCCACATGTCTTTAGTAAAAAAATAAAAAAGCAATAAAAAAAAAAATAGCTACCTAGCGGGAACAGCGACACCAATACAGCGATCAGAAAAATGAACGCTTAGTGACGCTGGCGATAGGGAGTGCAAGGGTTAACTAGGGCGGTGATCAAGGGGTTAAAACTTTATATGGGGGGGTACGGGGGCTACCCTGAATCTAACACTAACTGCCTGTCACACTGACACTAAATACAGTAATCATACATATATGATTACTGGTATTCAGTGACACTGTGACAGGGGGAGGGGGTGATCGCAAGGGGTTAAGTCTGCCTATGTGTACTGGTGTCAGTGTAGTGTTGTGCAGACTTACTGTGAGATGTGATCTCTCCTCAGCGGCGGTTGAAAATACCGCCGAGGGGAGAGATCACATCACTTCCCTCTTCCTGTGTTTACACATGAGGAGGAAGTGACACGGCGGGAGCGCGCGGATTGGCTGGGAGCGATCCGGAGGGGGTGGACAAAAACGAATAGCCGCCCCCTCATCCCGGATCGCTCGGCCAGCCACGGGGACCGCCGCATGTACCGGGGGGGGGGGGGGGTCCCGACCCCAAACCCACGGTAAGGCAGGCACGTATATATATACACATTGATGTGCCTGCCTGTGCCATTCTGCTGACGTAAATGTACATGCGGCGGTCCGCAAGCAGTTAATTATACCTGTTTATAAAACCAAAGTCATCACTGGCCACTATTTTAATAATAATTCATCATCTCCTCTTCAGTTATTCTAGGCACAAATACAAAGAATATTGCTGTGGACACAAGTACAGACATTAATTCCCCACACCTCAATTCCCTGATACAGCCACCCAGCTCAATGTCAGGGCTATGGTCTACAATAGTTGGTGAGGAAATGCTGGAAAGTGGCAGCCTAACATTACCTGGCAGTGTGGTGAGGTCAGTGGCTGGTGAGGCACTGGCTAGTATCAGAGCCAGATACACACAGGTTACATATACCGCGATCGTTAGAGCGATAATTATAGCACTAGACCTCCTCTAACTCTAAACATGTAAAAAAAAAAAAAAAAATCACCATAGGCGACGCTTCCAAGTACCGAAGTTTGCCGCCATTCCACGACAGTGTGCCATTTTAAAGTGTGACATGTTCGGTATCTATTTTCTTGACATAACATCAGCTTTCACATTATACAAAAAAAATATTGGGCTAACTTTACGGTTTATTTTTTTTATACATTCGTGAAACAGTCCCCCCCCCCCCCCCCCCAGAAAAATGTGTTTGAAAAATTGCTGCACAAATACTGTGTAACAAAGGACAAATTACTGAAGTTTGAAGTTATAACTTCAAACCAGTAATTTCACAGCAAATCGATAAATAATAATTATGTTATAACATAAAATAATAATAAATGATTTAGCTTGATTAAAACAGTACTTTTTCATCAGCAGATTCTCATTCTCCCTCAGGGCCACTGATGACGTCACATATGACAAATCAATTGTCGGGACGATACGTGTGATTGCTTTGATGCACGTTTTATGGAGTTTATCTGTAAGGCATTCCTTTTCGTTTATACTGGAGACTCGTTTTGGAGCCAGAATTTGTGTATGCAGCATTTGCCACTAAAATTAAAGACAATATCACACAATTGAAGTTTTTGTTTCCTTGCATATCTGCATTTCTTAATACTGATCATCGCCCTGTGTCTGTAGAGGCTTCTGGTGGAAAAAGCTCAGGAAATCGGGACATCTTTTCAGTGGATTTTTGATCCAACAAAGCGCTTTGTGACCCCCCCCCCCCCCCAGTAAGGGTGATCGCAGGCTTTCTGGTAAGCCTTTTATCTTACTGTGGCGATGGGTATCAGGCAGCGTACACACGACCGAGGTTCTCGCTGGAAGCTGCATTCCAGCGAGGACCTCGGCCGTGTGTACGCTTCTGGCTCGCCCCGCCCGTCGGGAATCCCGTCGAGCGAAAAGAGAGCACGCTCGACGGCCCGCCTGGATGAATGGCTGGTTGCCATTCCCGACGGGCGGGTCGCCGATTTCGACGGCCGGCAGAGAACCTCGACAGGCGGAACGATGTGTTCTGCCCGTCGAGGTTCTCTGCCATGTGTACGCGGCCTCACTCTGACAAGCATTTGATCACTCCACTGAACTCCAGCCATATATGAACTTTTCACATTTTCACTGTTATTTATCATATTTGGCACTTTATACGTTACTGCACTTTACATAAAAAACACACGTTATGCTGTATTGTGTTGGTTAAACGTGCATTTTTTTCTGTATCACTATTGCACATTAGTTACAGTTGGTATTGCACATTTGCACTTTATAGTTATCACATGCATTGTGTCATCTCGAATCACATCATTTTTTAGCACTGCACTTGATATTTTATATACATAAGTAGACTATCATTTTTTAGATAAATAAGGGGCCGATCTGTCATTAACCAATTCCCAACATGAGAGCTAATATCCAAAAGACTATGACTGCCCCAACATCATATGTGCATTTGTAAATTATTGCTGGGTTCCCTCATACAAAATGTTATCAAAAGACGAATCGTCTGCTATCAAGGAAAGCACCAAGCCACGGGATGAAAAAAAAAAAAAAAGCTTTCAAAAAGGTGCAGACTTAACTTTCGGAGACAGCAACTTTCAGTATCTTACCCAGATGAGCTGCAGTATCAACTCCCAGTGCTCATATGTCTCACGGCTTCCTTCATGAAATGTGTTTGTCTGTAGCTTTAAAATCATCATTTGTGGCAGAAAATTCAATATTTCTACACCCTTTCCTCTCCTCTACAATTTAAAATATTAGCATTTTTTCTATGCATTTTTGTTCCAAATAATTAATTTAAAGAAGCCAGAGGTATAATTACAAACCTTCCAATGGTGCAAGAATGGATTAACCTGGTAGTAAATAAATCATCCATAAGACATTTGAAAATAAACATGTGCTTTAAAAAGAATATACAGTAAACAGTCCTTGAGAGCTTTTTAAAGCTGAACTCCAGGGGAGATCGGGGGAAATAAGTATAGGTGGTACACCCCACGATGGCAGCCTATTATATTAATCTTTCAGTCTTCTACAAAATGGCCGCTGCCCTGGTTTCTATGTAGAGGTTTATGATGATTCGTCTATGAGGCCTCTTTGTTAAACAGGGCTTCTAGATTCTCATAAGCCCCCCGCCCGCAGACCCCCCAACCACCAAGCAAGGGTTGAGGGGATGAGGCCCATGTCCCCATCAACATGGGGACATTCTCCCCATGTTGAGGGCATGTGGCCTGGTATAGTTCAGGAGGGGGGGGGTGCTCTCTCATCCCCCACCCTCTTTGTCCGGTCTGGTATTTTAGTTTTTTTTTGTTTGTTTCGGGGTTCCCCTTAATATGCATACCAGACACAAAAGGGCCTAGTAATGGACTAAGGGGAAACCCATGCCGTTTTTTTTCAATGACTTTAAAGTGGAGTTTCCATCCCAACATTTTTTTTTCATTATTGTGCTCAATAGACCTAAAAAAGGAAATCTGGAAATGCCTGTTACTATGCGGTCCCACAAAATCACCTAGGATTCTGACATCTCCCTCTAATGCTCCTTGGGAAATGTGTGTCATCATTTCCCAGGATGCAGTGCGCTGTCCAATTATCACTCCCCATCCAATACTTCCAGGAAGTGCTTGTAGGCTTCACAATGCCCACAAGCAAAATGACAACGATGTAGACATAGTTTTATAAACTATCTTTTTTGAATAACTATGCGTAGCGGCGACGGATTGTAAAATAGTAAGTGACCGGATTTATATTATAAAAAACGCAGAATGAAAGGACATACATTTAAAAAATGCTAATTGTAGTTGGAACTCCGCTTTAATCTGTATTGTCATTATAGCCACGAGTAGTTTTAAATGACTTTTTTTCCTTTAGAAATAAACACGGGAAACATGCGCTACTTTACAGGCATACTATAGACACCACCAAGTACGAAATTTAAAGGAATGCTTCACTTTTATTGTTTCACTTTAAGCATTATTAAAATCACTGCTCCCAAAAAAAACTTTTTTTTTGCATCGATACAGGTCCCCTGGGAAAGGACCCAACTCCCCAAACACTTTTTATGACAATAACTTGCATTTTAACCTTTAAAATTAGCCCTCTTAATTTTTCATGTTCGTGTCCCATACTTTAACGGTGTTCGCGTGTTCAAAAAACTTCAAGTTGCCTCCAGGACAGGCCACCTTGCCAGTGGCAAATCACATAATAATCTGCTCTGTGGGAAGGAGGGGTTTGCCTTAGAAAACTATTTTCCACTTCCTGGAAAGTTTCTTCATTTAACCACTTAAGACCCGGACCAATACGCTGGCAAATGACCCAAGGGGTTTTTGCGATTTGGCACTGCGTCGCTTTAACAGACAATTGCGCGGTCGTGCGACGTGGCTCCCAAACAAAATTTGCGTCCTTTTTTTCCCACAAATAGAGCTTTCTTTTGGTGGTATTTGATCACCTCTGCGGTTTTTATTTTTTGAGCTATAAACAAAAATAGAGCGACAATTTAAAAAAAAATGCAATATTTTTTACTTTTTGCTATAATAAATATCCCCCAAAAATATATAAAAAAACATTTTTTTTCCTCAGTTTAGGCCGATACGTATTCTTCTACATATTTTTGGTAAAAAAAATCGCAATAAGCGTTTATCGGTTGGTTTTCGCAAAATTTATAGCGTTTACAAAATAAGGGATAGTTTTATTGCATTTTTATTAATTATTTTTTTTTTACTACCAATAGCGGCGATCAGCGATTTTTTTCGTGACTGCGACAATATGGCGGACACTTCGGACAATTTTGACACATTTTTGGGACAATTGTCATTTTCACAGCAAAAAATGCATTTAAATTGCATTGTTTACTGTGGAAATGACAGTTGCAGTTTGGGAGTTAACCACAGGTGGCGCTGTAGGGAATGTGTGCCCTAATGTGTTGTTTACAACTGTAGGGGGGTGTGGCTGTAGGTGTGACGTCATCGATCGCGTCCCCCTATTACAGGGATGACGCGATCGATGCTCCGGCCACAGAGAAGCACGGGGAAGCCGTGTGTACACACGGCTCTCCCCGTTCTTCCGCTCCAGGGACGGATCGCCGCACTGCAGCGGCGATCGGGTCCGCGAATCCCGTGGTCCCGGTCCTGGAGCTTCGGACCGGGTCGCGGACCCACGGCTGGGTACTAAAACCAACGTATATATACGTTGATGTGCCCAGCCGTGCCATTCTGCCGACGTAAATGTGCAGTAGGCGGTCCTTAAGTGGTTAAGACAGGGGATCCGACTTGGAGGCGACTTCCATTGAAATCAATGGGTACTTGAAGTAGTACAAGAACCTTTTATGAAGTCGGAGCGACTTCAGTAGTGTGCATTAAGACGGCTCTCATTCACTTTCATGTAATTTATCATGTCGCGCGTCTTGGGGGCGACACAAGTCACCCCCAGGTCCCGGGGTAGTGTGAACCAGCTCTTACAGTGTTGGCAATTGTAAAATGCAACTATATCACCTAAATTCTAAACAATCTAGCAGTATGCTATACATGTCCCACACAAAATTCTGTCTTGAAACATAAATGTCACAGACAAAAATGATGAGGGTGCCCTTTGCTTTGGACATTTGGGCTGTAAAACTGCCTCTCTCAACTTTTTTTTTTACACAGAGGAACCTTTCAAATACATTTTTAGGAACCCCTGCAATAACCAGTTCATTGGAGGCCAGTGGGAAGAACACTACTACTATAGAGACAGGAGGGGAAACAAACTTCACCTTGGAAAACACACTTGGTATGTACTCTTAAGGCCCGTACACACGGTCGGACTTTTTGCCAACAAACTTCAAAATCAGCAAGTTTTCAAATTAGCATGATCGTGTGTACGCTCCATCGAACAAACTTCTTCGGGTTTCATTGGACAAAAAGTTTGGTCTGCAAACGGACAAACTTTATGTCAACAAGAGTCCGATGGTGCCTAGTCCGACCGTGTGTACAGCAAGCAATCAGACTTTTGTACAAAGTACAAACGCGCATGCTCAGAAGCAAAGACCAGCCGGAAGCGTTCTGTCTGGTAAAACTAGCGTTCGTATTTGAAAGAGCACATTCGTGACGCGGCAAGTTCTGAAATTAAGAAAAGCAGGGCACATTCTGTTCTTCTTTATAATGTGATATTAAAAACTGCTTTTCTGGAGATTTTGATGGAGTAAAAACAAAAGTCTTTACTTTGGATTAGTGTATTTTGGTTATATGAAGCAAACATCTTTCTATATTTTTTTTGTGGGTCAACCCCATTGCGCAACATGTCTGCTTGACGAACGGACGTTCAGAAATGAACAAAATTGCACGAAACTGAAAATCACGAATGCACACAGACGAAACCTCTACTAACTCTCGATTAGCAGAAGGAGCCCAAAGGGTGACGCTGGAGAATTGAACTTCCTCTTTTAAACTCTCGCTGTGGGGTCAAAAGTGCCCGCTCCCGTCCACACAGCAACGCTAAAACTAACGCGTACCGCACCAGAGTATGAAGGGGCTCTTATTATTTTACATTTTTATACGTTTCTAAAATTAGTTGTGTGTGTCCTGTCCATTAGTTTAGAAACGTGGCCATTTTTGCAGTGGTGCCGTTTAATTGATCATTTAACCTTAGATATAGAATACGTTTCAATGAACTTTTACAGCATCATGTTACCAGAGAACAAGTGGAAAACTAAAATGTGCAGCTTTTAAGATTAAACATAATTAATTATGGAATATAGCTTTGGTTATAGCAGCTTTGAGTATTAGCATTAGTGAGTCTAGCACAGCCTTGGCCTGTTCCTACTTGAAAATGATGAAGTCAAGGAGTGGAAACATAACTGATAACACATACAGTTTGTTGAGCTAAATTTCAAGGATACAGAAAGAATGTACAATACAAAGGGAGCATACAATTACAGTCCATTATACAAGATTCTGTGTCTGAGCTGTGACTAGAGGATAATTCATTATTCATGCCACTGCAAGTAACACCAACTTTCACAATTCTACTGAATGATCCACAGGAGAGAATAAAAAACATTCATAAAGACAACTGTCTAATGTTACCCATGCATTAAAAATGCACTAACAAAGATTAAATAAGCAAGCTTGTCTAAAATGTACACATCCATGTTCCATACTGGCACCTAGACTGGCACAAAGTTTTAAAGTACACAATCTATCAAAGGAGAAGGGTGCAGGTGGTCCTTGCTGGCTTCCATTTGATATGACTTGTTGTCTCCAGGAGCCAATAGGCAAGTATTACAAAACTTTCAGGCCCTTTTCCAGGGCCACAAGTCCATAAAAACAATATCATCTTAAAGCAAATGCAAATGTTCACACTGCAGATGCAATTCGTAACTAAAAGCTCAAAAATGCTCAACAAGCAAAAACCTAATATTTTCGATAGCCTTTGTTCACATTCAAGAGTCCCATCGCTTGTAGCAACACACTATTCCCAGCGCACATGTTCGTGTAGAAAACCCTGCGCATATAAATGAGTGCGACCACCGGCTGGAACCGCGAATAGTCAGGCATCATGAAAGGGTTCTGCAAGGCTCTGAAACTTTACTATGTGATTTAACGCTGACTAAAGCTTTGGGCCCATTCTGAAGATCCATGGTGTGCTGGTGACATTCTCTTCCTCTGTCTCTTGTAGGAAAACACTGTCACTCAAAGCTTCTTCTCAAAGAACTGAGCAGTTTGTGTCCCAGAACGCATAGGGAAGGGGGGAGGTGCTGGAAATACTCAGAGATTGCTACAGCGATCTGAGTCGAAAGTGGGAGCAGGTACCTGTCAAAACCAGTGTCCCCGCCCAAAAAGCGCCAAATGTGGCAGTGGAGGGTGTGAACAAGCAGAGCTTGCCCTTTTGGATGGAGCTCCGCTTTAACTGATGTACCCAAATATGGTAGGCTGATAAAGAAGCAAGCTTCCTGAGAGAATTTACACTGCTGTGAGTAGTCTAAAGCTGGCCACAAATGAATTGAAATTTGCCTGGTTCAACAGGGACCCTCTATTTCGATTCATCTAATGACATTCTGTTTCGAGAGGAGTCCATCGAATGATCGACTCCTTTCAAATTTGGACTATGGCCAGCTTAAGATGACATTACCAGTTTGTGGAGGAGCTCTGGAAGTTGTTATCTGTACAATGCACAAAATTACTTGAACAGTGCTCCTGGTACAGAAGCACCTTGTTCATGAAAGTTCAAAGGTAAAATAATCAAGACAAAAAACTACAGACTATAAAAAGTTTTGTGGGAGGGAAAAAAACTATACTGTAAAAATATCACTCACATTTGTTTTTCTCGTCGCTGGAAGAAGCAGACCAATGCTGAAATTGTTCACTGTAAAACTTTAAGTGGACCATTCAGTAACTCTGCAAGTCTGCACAAAATAAAATACAGACATTATGACATTCATTTCAGAATATATAGTGACAATAACTAAATAAGAAAATATAAAGAAATAATCATATTTTACTTAAAGCAGTCATTGAGCTTCAATCAGTGACTCAATGATGTCATTAGTGTGCTAGAGGTAGGAGGAAGCGTCTCCTCTCTGCCAGTGATCAAACACTGTGAGGCTGCATTCACACTACAGCATTTTAAATCATGGGCAGATTTGCCAGCGCCGAGGTGACAAAAATGCGGGACTCATATTTGAGAGATCATTCATTTGAATGGCACCTCAAATCGCTGTGCAGATCTGCCATGATTGTTGCAAGATAAAATGCGTTGCAATCAGCGGGATTCATGTAGCTCAAAAATAGTTCAGGAGCTACTTTGGGTGCGACATGCGTCCCACAATGTGGGTTGTCGCTATTGCAGCGCATTTTATCATGCAACTTTCGCGGCAGATCCGCACAGTGATTTGAGGTGCCATTCAAATGAATGGCATCTCAAATGAGAGTCCCGCGTTTTGTCATTCACACTTTGGCGCTGTCAAATCGTAAGCAGAGCCATGGCAAATGTGCCTGTGATTTAAAACGGCTGTAGTGTGAATGCAGCCTAACTTTGTAGCAAGTCACAAACTGAGAAGTTGCAGTGGGGCTGATCCCTGTCAGACATTTGTAAAACACATCTGAAAATGTTATAGGCACCAGAATTAAACGATTGTGTCATCTCTGAATGGCACCCCAACACACCTTTCCTGCATTGCAATACACTAACAATGAATTGCAGTGAATTGTGCTGCTGAAAATGCTGCATATCCCATTTTTGGACTGTTGTGCATTAGGTAGACAATTTAAATTAATACACTGACCTAGCACAACACACATAAAACAGTTATCCGATATTGTGTGATCAGATTATGTGTAGCCAGTTTATATCAAAGTCACCAGTAACAAAAACAACAAAAAGCACTAAAAAATGTTGTTACAATATAGAAAAGTTATACAAATGCAAACTGCTGTTTTCATCACAACATGTTCACAGCTCAGTCGTCAGTGATAAGTATCCCACACTCCCAGGATGCTCTGGGGTCAGGTGATATGGTGGCAGGTGTTTCCTGAGTAGACATTTCCCTAGCTTATCCACTATAGGTCGTGAAACAGCGGACAATCACAGCAAAGATTAAAAAAAAGTCCCTGGCAAGAACATGTCGTTTGTGAGCCAAGGGTGTGTTCCACAACTTATCTAGTTTGTCCCCAGCGATGTTTACATAACAGATCATAAGACGCAGTGTAATGTAACAAATCTAGGCATGCACAACACATTACACACATTGAAACCACTGCAAATCCACCATCTGCAGTGTAAAGAAGAAACAAAGTCAATACTGAGACAATAAATTATTGTATGTCCAAAGGACAAATATCATTTCTATGGTAGGGTGACCAGACATCCCCAGTTTCAGGGGACAGTCCCCTGATTGAGGACACTGTCCCCGGACCAAGTCTGTCCCTGGTTTTGTCCCCAGATTAGATTTAATAGGGGGCAGGGGCAATTTCAAGGACAGTCAGTGCAGAATTAAATAAAAAAAATTAGAATTACACACCCCCGCTCCGCCGTGCCTACTAGCTTAAGGGGGGTGTATTTTTTCCATTATCTGTGCCCCTTTCTGATGATCATGTGCTGGTCAGAGGGAATATTTCTTCAGTTTCAGGCGCATGCCCATTCATCTTCGCTCGCATTTTATTCTGCCTTGGCTCAAATCCTGGCCAGCCACCTGCCTATCTCCTTGCCTTCCCTGGGGGAGTGATCTTCCTCGGCTCCCCATCCAGTAGTATCCGTGGCCCGAAGAGTAAGATTTGAGAGGCTGTGAGGCGGCTGTCGACGGGCAGAGAGACGCTGATTGTTGCCATTACCAGTAAAAAAAAAATATGTCCCCGGATTTCATTTTAAAAATCTGGTCACCTTATTCTATGGGTAATGGTGAACCAACTCTAAAAACCTTTCCACTTAAAGCGGTTGTATAGTGATTTTTTTTTACTTTTACCTACAGGTAAGCCAACAATAAGGCTTACCTGTAGGTAAAAAGAAAAATATCTCCTAAACCTTTATGGTGTAGGAGATATTCCCCTCACAATGAGCCACTGAATGCAGCAGCGCATGCGTACAGGGGATTTTCGGGTTAAAGCGGAGGTTCACCCTAAATATAAGATTTCTCATGTGATCCAGCATACTGGCGTCAGCGCCAGTATGCTGTTTTTTTTTTTTTTTTTATCGCACACTTACTGTATTATAGTGGAATTCCTTTTTTGTCCCCCGTGGTGGACGGCTGTAGTATTGCTCGTCACATCTTCCTAAAATACCCGATATGGACTCGGGTAATCTCGGCGAAAATGCGGCGCCTGCGCACAGACCTAGGAGCTGACTGCGCAGGCGCCGTATTTCTCCGAGTCCTATTTCGGAGGGCGTGACGCGCCATAGCCGTAGGACTTGGAGAAATACGGCGCCTGCGCAGTCAGCTCCTAGGTCTGTGCGCAGGCGCCGCATTTTCGCCGAGATTACCCGAGTCCATATCGGGTATTTTAGGAAGATGTGACGCGCTATACTGGCGCCGTCCACCACGGGGGACAAAAAAGGAATTCCACTATAATACAGTAAGTGTGCGATTAAAAAAAAAAAAACCCAGCATACTGGCGCTGACGCCAGTATGCTGGATCGCATGGGAGATCTTATATTTAGGGTGAAATACCGCTTTAAGGCCCGGCAGACGCCGGACCTTGCCAGAAAGAAGGAGTGACGACATTGCGGCTCCAGCCACTCACAGCGCTGGATCCGCGATACCCGGAAGACAAACCGAGGCAACATGTCAGCTACCTCGGCGTGGACCAGGTAAGTTACCAATGCCTTGTTCTAAGGCAAGCATTTCATAATCAGCTAGTATGCGCTGCATACTATCTCATTATACCTTTTGCTTTACAGGGTTAAAAAAAAAAAAAAAAAAGAAGTTTAGCGGGTATACAACCGCTTTACTGCCATTGAGGAGTGTTAAAGTAGACCTCCTCCCCTTTGACTAAAAATCACATTCGCCTACAGTTCAGCATGCTGATATGAAATCATTTTACATTCATTAGTTAAACATCTTTTGCTTTTCACTTTTTTTTTTACTTATAATTACTGTTTTTCAAATTCCTTTTTGATTGAGGCGCTGGTGATGTAACCCTGGCCTCAGCTGCATCCTGGAAAGTTCCCCTCACATGTTCCAGAATACTCAGCAGTGTTCCAGGGAGTAAAGGGAGATGAATTTATCTGCCCCTAATACAGGGGGTTTTCAGGTCAAACTGGAACTGTCCTATTACTTAAAGGCAATGCACATGTCCAGGGCCAGCTGAGAGACCGCAAATCAAGATGGCTCACAGCACATTACAGCTATTTGGCTGGGTGGCATTTCCACATCCCTCTTACAGCCCGGACCTCTCGCTCCGAGTTATTTCCACCTGTTTGGACCCCTAAAAGATTCCTTGGAGGTTGGCATTTCAGCACTAATGACGACGTGAAGGCTGTCCTAGGTTGGTTCAGTCATACGAACAAATCTTACTATGCCAAAGCTTTACAGGCATTAAACGCTGGGATAACTGTATAAATGTAGCAGGGGAGTATGTCAAAAAATAAATCCACTCCTTGAAATTTGTTAGTTTATTGTATCAACTTAAAAGTCCCGGTTTTACTTGAAAGCCCCTCGTAAAAACAGACACCATGAGAACAATATACTGAAAAAGAAAATGTTATGAAAAGACCAAAAAGCCTGCAATTACCTACAAGTATCAGTTTATAGATTGCCATTACTTAGGCAAGCCATAGATTTGATTATTATGGTTGCAGGAAAGAAAATAGCTTGGATTCTCCATCGTCCCAATCCTTCCCACAGTGCTATTGTGTTCCGGGGGGGGGGGGGGGGTGTTTATGTCGAGCCTTCCTTCCCTGTCTGCAGAACGCAATGATTGCTGCCCAAAAAAAAAAAAAAAAACACATGCTATAAATCTAACAGGCTGGTTGTACAGAAGTCACATTAGGCAAAGCAAGTGATAAAGTGAAGGATTTCGTAGTTTGATGGTTTCATTACTTTAGAGGTGAAGGTAGTGAGATTTGGACAGTGATTGGATGTGGAGTCGAAAGGACAGGTCAGAATCCAAGATTACACCTAGCACCCTAGTATAAAGGACTGTTTTGGTGTTGGTCTGGATGGAAAAGCCAGGGTAGGAGCACGAGGCAGGAGGAAATCAGTTTTTGAAAAATGTAGTTTTAATTAGTGTTATGACATTCATACTGATGAATCAGTTAGTAAATTAGTAATGCACAAGGAGTGAGCTGAGGAGTAGAGAAAGATTTAAATGTCATCAGCATAGGGATGGTATTCAACTGACCATGCACGGTTATCAACTGACCAATGGAGGATGTATAAATAGAGAATAGAAACAAAAGCCTTGGGGGACCCCTTCAGAAAGTGGAAGAGGAGGGGAGAGGAGGGAACAGAGTTGTAGGTGACAATGAAAGAGCACCTGGATAGGTAGAAAAAGAACCAGAATATTGGAGACCAAGGATGTGGAATCCAGCATGTAGTCAACTGTATCAAAGGCAGCAGAAAAGTCTAATAGTAAGGTCACTTTCACACTGAGGTGGCGGGTCCGTTAGCGGAAAAGCGATGTTAGTTTTAGTGGTGCTTTGCAGCCAATAGCAGGGTTATTTTAACCCCCAAGTGTTGCAGCGCTTCCGAAGCGATGCCCATTCATTCCAATGGACAGGAGCAGTGTAGGCGCGCTGTATACACTGCCCCTGCCCGTTGGAATGAATGGGCAGCGCTTCTGAAGTGCCCAAAAAGAGATTTGGAAGCGCTGCCCATTAATTCCTGTCTACACCACCCCAAAGATGCTGCTTGCAGGACTTTTTTCCCCATCCCGCAAGCGCACTGCCCCAGTGTGAAAGCACTCTGGCTTTTACACTAAGGAGGCAAGAGAGGCAGTTTTCAGGCACTTTACAGGTGCTATGTTTAGCGCTGAAACGCCTGAAAACTGCCCCAGTGTGAAAGGGGTCTAAGAGTACCGAGTAATGTCCCATAGCAGTTAGTGAGTTTTAAAGGGACATTTTCTGTGGAGTGTTGTGGCCAAAAGGCAGACTGTATAGGGGGGTGTGAAGTAACAGCTCAGGTGAAATAGCTTCTATTACACCTCTTGTAAAGTCACACAGATCAGGAATGAATAAACAGGATCAGTTCATCATACAGGAACAGAAAATTTCAAGTCATGATAAAGGATGAAGCAACCTGGTCAGGTGCAGATCTGCAGATTGTTTAAGAAAGCGGTCTCTCTACTACTTTTCCAAAAGTCGAAACACCCGCGAAACAGTTCTAAAATCTGCTTCCCATTATCCCGGGAGGTGCTAAAGTGTTCCTTTACTAGGTCCAGAGTGAGCAACCGTGATTATTTGATTTATTTTCTTAGATAAGCCACGCTCAATTACAACCAAGCAAGCAGTTTAGTATTCTTACCTCTAGTTCAACTCTCTGACCCTTAAACTTTTTTGTGCCTAGAACACAAATCTATCCAACTGATAGCAATTGAGTCACACTCCATTACTCTCCTGAAGAGAGGTTTGCATAAATAAATCTTTTAACCACTTAAGGACCGCCGCATGTACATTTACGTCGGCAGAATGGCACCGACAGGCACATCAACGTATATATACGTTGGTGCCTTGGGGGGGGGATCGGGGGTCCGATCGGACCCCCCCCCCGTACATGCGGCGGTCCGCGCGGCTGCAGGAGCGATCCGACAAGTGGGGGCGGCTATCCGTTTTCATCCGCCCCCTCCGGATCGCTCCCAGCCAATGCGCGCGCCCGCCCGCCCTGTCACTTCCTCCTCCTGTGTAAACACAGGAAGGAGGAAGCGACGTGATCTCTCCCTCGGCGTTTGTTTCAAGCGCCGCTGAGGAGAGATCACAACACACCAAGTAAGTCTGCACCAAACAGCACACTTACACACACACAAACACATTTAACCCCCGCGATCGCCCCCCCCCCCCTCCCCCCTGTCACAGTGTCACTGAATGCAGTAATCATACATGTATGATGATAACTGTATTTAGTGTCAGTGTGACAGACAGTGTGACAGTCAGTCAGTGTTAGTGTCAGGGTAGCCCCCCCACCCCCCCAATAAAGTTTTAAACCCCTTGATCACTGCCCTAGTTAACCCTTTCACTCCCTATTGCCAGCGTCACTAAGCGATCATTTTTCTGATCGCTGTATTAGTGTCGCTGTTCCCGCTAGGTAGCTAATTTTTTTTTAATGCGATTTTTTTTTTACTAAAGACATGTGGCTAAATACATTTTGGCCTAAATGTTTGACTAAAATTTAGTTTATTGTTTTTTTATTATAACAAAAAGTAAAAAATATTGATTTTTTTCCAAAAATGTCGCTCTATTTTTGTATATAGCGCAAAAAATAAAAATCGCAGAGGCGATCAAATACCACCAAAAGAAAGCTCTATTTGTGGGAAAAAAAGGACGCAAATTTTGTTTGGAAAACCACGTCGCACGACCGCGCAATTGTCTGTTAAAGCGACGCAGTGCCGAATCGCAAAAACCCCTTGGGTCATTTGCCAGCGTATTGGTCCGGGTCTTAAGTGGTTAAAATAATATAGAGCCACAGGGTTTTTAGATCTACTCTAGGTACAGACAGTTCCCGACTTAAATGCAATAAGGATTGTAGGTTTGTATCCAGGACCATCGTGGAGCACAAGCAGCCGGCATTGAGACCATTCATAAGTAGGAGTCATTCGTAAGTTGGGCGTTCGTAATTCGGGGACTGCCTGTATTAGTATTTTTTTTTAAATCATCTTTTTTATCTACTTCAATACAGGGCTTTTATACACACCTCCATACCGGGCCTATTCTGGCACTTCTCTCCTACATGTACAAATCATAATTTTTTTGCTAGAAAATTACGCGGTACCCCAAAACATTATATATGTTTTTTTAGCAGACACCCTAGGTAATAAAACGACGGTCATTGCAACATTTTATCTTGTACGGTATTTGCGCAATGATTTTTCAAACGCCTTGTTTGGGGAAAAAAATTGTTTCCATGAATTAAAAAAATAACAAAACAGTAAAGTTAGCCCATTTTTTTTGTAAAATATGAAAGATTAGGTTACACCGAGTAAATAGATACCTAACATGTCACGCTTTAAAATTGCGCACACTCATGGAATGGCGCCAAACTTCGGTACTTAAAAATCTCCATAGGCAAGGCTTTGAAATTTTTTACAGGTTACCAGTTTAGATTTACAGAGGAGATCTAGTGCTAGAATTGTTGCTGGCACTCTAACGCACGCGGCGATACCTCACATATGTGGTTTAAACGGCATTATCATATGTCGGTGGGACTTACATGTGCGTTCGCTTCTGCGTGCGAGCTACCGGGGACAGGGGCGTTTTTTTTTTTTTTTTTATTATTATTATTATTATTTATTTTACATATTTATTTTTTTACACTTTTTTTATTTATTTTTTTATTACTTTTATTCCTATTACAAGGAATGTAAACATCCCTTGTAATAGGAATGTGTGCGACAGGTCCTCTTTATGGAGAGATGCGGGGTCAATAAGACCCCACATCTCTCCTCCAGGCTGGAAACCATGAGATCGGTGAAAAAAAATTCATGATCTCATGAATACTGTTGGCTTACAGCCGCAATCGCAGCTTTGTTTACTTACGGGACCCGCGCCCGGGTCCTCCGACGGTCATAGAGATGACTGGTGACCATCTGATCATCAGTCATCTCTATACTTCCTGCAAGCGCCAGACGATTCATTCTCCGGGCCCCCGATGGCATGGGAGAGCCCGGAGAAGCACCTATTGGCGGCGGGAGGGGGGGGGTGTCCCCTCCCGCCGCCTGTAAGAATGATCAAGCGGCGGAACCACCGCTATGATCATTCTTATGTTGTGCAGAATCGCCGGCACCATTTAGATATCCCCCTTCAAAGTCCAGGACGTCATATGACGTCCACTCTGGATGGGAGAGACACTTTGTGTACGTCATATGACGGTGGCTGGTATTGAAGGGGTTAAATGTTGTCTCCGAACTGAGAGAGTATTCTATTGAAATTTGTAAACAGGAAGGTAATGTTGGAATTCTGTCACTCACAAACCTGTAAGATTGCAAGAATTTTACCCCTTTTGTCCATCTTCCTATTGGCTGGTCTGGAGCACGTGGGGAGTCTTAGCTATAGGGAAATTGCCATGCTTTTTGTTCAGTATTTTAAGCTTGCCTGTAGTTGTGAACACAAGCTTCCCATCACTGCACTAGACATCAGAGGCGGCTCCAGGCTGTGAGTGTGTGAGGCCTTAGGCAAAACAAAGACAAGGCCCCACTCTTGCCCATAATGGGAAAAATAATTCAAGCGATAAAATTAATTAGGGTTTATCCTCATGACCAGGGCTTCCCCCCCCCCCCCCAAAGAGGAACTTGGTGGAACTTAGTTCCACCACCTCTGGCTCAGACCCTTAGTGGGGGGGGGGCCTGCTCACCACAATCACTTGTAAACACAGCAGTCCAGTTTCAACTCTGACAACTCTGTAACTCTGTGTGTAATCCCCCTAAACTCTGAACTCTGTATGTAATACAATCCTGGTATTTAATGCCCATTTAAGACCCTCCTACTGTTCGTGAAATTTGACTGACCACACCAACTATTTGATGTGATTTGGAGGGTGTGTGTGGGTGGAGGGGTTTTTGGGGGGCATGGTTGAGTTCCAGCACCTATTGCTTGAGAAAAAAAGCCCTTCTCACAACACATCACAGGAAGCACCCTCATGGCTAACAGAGGACAGAATTAGAAATAGATTTGGAAAACTTAACATTAATGAGTCACCAGGACCAGATGGTTTGCACCTGAGGGTACTTAGGGAACCCAGTCAAGTAATTGCCAGACCATTGTTCCTAATTTTTACTTACAGTCTATTGACTGGAATGGTACCACCTGATTGAAGAAAATCCAATGTAGCACCAATATTTAAAAAAGGGCCAAAATACATCCCTGGGAATTACAGACCAGTTAGCCCAACATCAATAGTATCCAAGCTCTTGTGAGGGGATGAGAAGGAACTATATACAATATTTTAGTAATCAAAACAGTATCATTAGCAGTAATCAGCATAGATTCATGAAGAATCGTTCTTACCAAAAAAAAATAAAAAATCTATTAACCTTCTATGAGGAGGTGAGCTGCCATCTGGATTTTGCAAAAGCATTTGACACAGTTTCCCCATAAACGTTTACTGTATAAAGTAAGGTCCATTTGCATGGACCATAGGGTGAGTACATGGATTGAAAACTGGCTACAAGGGCGAGATCAGAAGGTGGGGATAAATGAGGAGTACGCAGAATGGTCAGGGGTGGGTAGTGGGGTCTCTCAGGGTTCTGTGCTTGGACTATTTAACAATAAACGGCCTATGGTGTAAACCAGGAGTTAATGGCCCTATGTTCATATTCCCAACGTCATGTCTACGAATGTGGAGGATGGTGTCCACAGCAGCTGGAGGGCCGTAGTTTGGCGATCCCTGGTAAACAGTTAAAGCTCTGTATTTGCAGACAATACTAAGCTAAGCAGGGCAATAACTACTCCGCAGGATGAGGAAACCTTGCAAGAAGATCTGAACAAATTAATGGGGTGGGCAACCACATGGCAAATGAGGTTTAATGTGGAAAATTTTAAAATATGCATTTATATTTTTGCCACCTAAATGCATATCTACTCACTGGGGGGAGAACCTCTGGGGGAAATCAAGGATTGAAAAGGACATGGGGGTCCTAGTAGATAATATGCCATGCAATACCAAGCTGCTGCTAACAAAGCAAACAGAATATTGGCATGCATTAAAAAATTGATTAACTTCAGAGATAAAGTGATAATTCTCCCGCTCTACAAGACTCTGGATCGGCCGCACCTAGAGTATGCCTGTACGTCCTCAGGAAGGATGTACAGGCCTCGTACACACGATAGGTTAACCAGAGGACAACGGTCTGGTGGATCGTTTTCATCGGTCAACACCAATCTTGTGTGGACCACATAGGTTATTTAACCTTCAGTAAAAAAAAAAAAAGCCAACTTTCTTTAAATTTAACCAATGAATTCCTAACCGATAGGTCAAAAACGATCGTTAGTAGGCACCACCATCGGTTAAAAATCCACGCATGCTCAGAATCAAGTCGACGCATGCTTGGAAGCATTGAACTTAATTTTTTTCAGCACATCGTTGTGTTTTACGTCACCGCGTTCTGACACGATCGGTTATTTAACCAATGGTGTGTGGGCGCGACGGACCATCAGTCAGCTTCATCGGTTAACCGATGACAACAGTCCTTCAGACCATTGTCATCAGGTGGACTGATCGTGTGTACGAGGCTTAAGAGTGTCCTGTGCCCTAACCCTCTCTCCCACTATTCCTGTTAAGAGAAATAAACTTGCTTTGTTCATTTTTACAAAAAGAGAGACTGGTGCCAAATGTTTCCACCTTGCACCGGAAACACTGTTATTATTATTATTATAATTATACAGGATTTATATAGAGCCAACAGTTTGCATTGCCCTAACAAAATAAAGGCAGACATTACAGTTAAATTACAGTTTTAGAGAAATCCTGGAGGTGAGCATGGGAGGAGGAGGCGACAATGGAGCTAGTGAGCAGAAGATCTAGGGAGGACCGAAGAGAACTGCTTGGTTGGTATTTTGGGGCTAGTTTAGTGATGTAGCTGGGGGCAGAGTTATGGATGGCTTTGTAAATTATTGTTTGTTGGGTGAGTGGAAGCCAGTGGAGGGATTGGCAGAGAGGGGTGGAGGACACTGAATGGTTGGCAAGGTGGATGAGTCTTGCAGTGACATTCATTATGGACTGAAGGGGGGATAGTCTATGAAAGGGTAATCCAATGAGAAGGGAGTTGCATAAGTTGAGGAGAGAGATAACCAGGGAGGGCATTAGAAGTTTGGTGGTGTCATTAGTTAACTACTTAAAGGCCCGTGCTATAGCCGAATGACAGCTTCAGCGCAGACCTGAACCAGGAGGACATAATTTGACGTCCTCCCCTTTGCTCGTTCCCCACGCGCGCTCCCGAATTTTTATTTTTATTTTTATATTTCCACGTTGACATTATTTCTGTTCTTTTCCATAAGCCATGGCCATTTTACCTATCTATGAGTTCCCATCTTTATGTCAGCTCGTTTCTAGTGTTATTGTATGTGTTTCCCAAGTTTTTGCGCTGCTGTCCAATCACAACACCCCTGCTTGTATAAAATACATCAGTCCTCTATGGAAGCTATGGATCTGATGAAACAGTGGAGCTGTGAAACGCATCATCCTATTGGTTGGCCCGCCTCCCCACGTCACTTACGGTGCGACGACAGCTATCTGCATTCCACGCTGACGCGCACGCCGTCTCGCGCGGCGCATCCAGGCTCTCTGCTTCCCCGCGGTGTGTTGAGGCTCTCTGAGATACTGGATCCTGTGATAGCGGATCGGGACCTAGGAACTGCTGACCACCATAGTGACATCGGGCCTGCCATCACCATCTACATGCCCATTTTATTTGTGATGCTTGCGAGTAGTCATTTGGCTGTTTTTTACATGTCATTCTTTATTAAATCTTATGCTTACTGCACTTAGATGGGCGCATCTCTCTTTTTTTCTTGTTCAGAGTCTAAGGCAGCATTTCTCAACTCCAGTCCTCAAGACACCCTAACAGGTCATGTTTTCAGGATTTCCCTCACATAAAACCGCTGTGGTAATTAATAAGGCAGTGAAACTGATCAAATCACCTGTGAAAAATACTGGAAAGCCTGAAAACATGACCTGTTGGGGTGCCTTAAAAACTAAAGTTGAAAAAAACAATGGTCTAAGGTTATCCCTAGCAGCCTGGCATGTGGGGACGGACTAATAGATGTGCCATTGATCTTGACAGACGTAAGGGGAAAAGGCACGTGGGCGAGGAAATATTAAGAGCTCGGTTTTAGATAGATTCAGTTTGAGGAAGTGGTTTGACATCCAGGCTGATATGTCTGTTAGTAAATCAGTGATGCATGAGGAGACTGATGGGGTTAGCTGGGGGCAGAGTGATAGCTTTGGGTGTCATTGGCATATAAATGGTAGTGGAAGTCATTGGAGGCCATAAGCTGACCATTGGAAGACGTGCAACATCGAGAATAGTAGAGGGCCAAGAACAGAACCTTGGGTGACCCCAATGGTAAGAGGAGTTGGGAGGAGGAAGTGGAGTTGCAGGTGACCCTGAAGGTGCAGTGAGATAGGTAAGATTCAAACCAAAATGAGAGCACAGCCATGGAGACCAAGCAAATTTTGTTTGAGGAGGAGGAGGAGGAGGGGTGGTCAATTGTATCAAAGACAGTGGAAAGTTCCAAGAGTAATTATGGAATAATAATTGGTTTTGGCGGTTAGTAAGTAGTTTGTGAGTTTTAGAAGGGAAGTTTCTGTGGAGCCCATAGCTCTGCTGGGCGGAAGTGACGTTAAAACGCCAGTCCTGCCCATGCATCTTAAAGAGACATTTTTTTGTTGTCATTTTTTATTTTTTTTGCATTTAAGTCTAAATATGAGATGTGACGTCTTTTTGACCCCAGATCTCATATTTAAGAGGACCTGTCATGCTTTTGTTCTATTACAAGGGATGTTTACATTCCTTGTAATAGGAATAAAAGTGATACATTTTTATTTTTTATTTTAGTGTAAAAAATTATAAAATAAATAAAAATAAATAACAAAAAAAATAAAAAATATATGGTTTTTAAAGCGCCCCGCCCCGACGAGCTTGTGCGCAGAAGCGAACGCATACGCGAGTAGCGCCAGCATATAAAAACGGTGTTCAAACCACACAAGTGAGGTATCGCCGCGATCGTTAGAGCGAGAGCAAAAACTCTAGCCCTAGACCTCCCTGTAACTCAAAAAATGCAACCTATAGAATTTTTTAAACATCGCCTATCGAGGCGATAGTCCACAGCTCCTATCTATATCAAATTGTTGTAGGAATGAAAACAAAAATAAAGCATTTTTTCATGTTGGATTATTCGGATTTTGGATTCTGTGTGTTTGTTTTCGTTTGTTAAAATGATAACGAAAATACCCGAAAATTCGTACATGATAGATACATCACAATTAATATATATATATATAGAAATAGCGGTTGTCCTGAAAGGCTCTTAGAAATACCGTCAACTGTAAGTCTAACTACGTTTTTCTCAAATCGCTTTTCAGGACAACCTTGGAGAGAATAACCAAGTAACTTACTCTAGGGTGGGACCACTGCCTGCAGTACCTTTCTGCCAAAGGCTTGGTCAGCGGCAGACAGCAAGTCCAACCTGTAGTGCCTGATAAAGGCTGAATAACTGGACCAAGTGGCAGCCTTACAGATCTGATCAGGCGTAGCACCGGCCCTCTTGGCCCAGGAAACTGCCGTTTACCTTGTTGAGTGAGCAGCAATACCTGAAGGAGGCGTTTCTCCTTTTGCTTGATAGGCTTCTGAAATTGCTTGTCTAAGCCATCTGCCGAGCGTACTCTTAGAAGCTTTTTTCCCCTTTGCAGGGGCCAGAGAATACCACAAAGAGAGCGTTTGATTTTCTAAACCCCCTGGTGATGGAAAGAAATTGTAACAAACATCTTCTAACATCCAGTGTATGAAAAGCTTCTTCTCCTGTATTAGTATGAACTGAGGAAAAGGTGGGTAAAATGATCTCTTGTGACCGATGGAAGGTTGAGGCCACTTTCGGTAGGAAGGCTGGAAGGTTGAGGCCACTGGAACCGATGGAAGGTTGAGGCCAATTTCGGTAGGAAGGCTGGATCCGTTTGAAGGATCACCCGATCTGAAAGAACTCTGAGAAAAGGTTCTGATATTGCTAGAGCTTGGAGCTCACTAACTCGCCGTGCTGATGTAATGGCGACAAAAAAATTGTCTTGAGAACTAAATTTAACGTTGTATTCTGTAAGGGTTCAAACGGAGCTCCCGTGAGACCCTGTAAAACAATAGATAAATCCCAGCTGGGAAAAACTTTGAAGGCTATAGGTCTGTTTCGAGCAAGAGCCCTAAAAAAAAAAAAAAAAAACCTTGAAATGAAAACTTCTCTGGACAGGTTTTTTTTAATATAAACTGAAAGAGCCGCTACCTGCGTTTTGAGGGTGCTGGCTGCCAGGCCTTTCTCCATTCCGTCATGAAGAAATTCCAGAACTGAAATGGTACCATGGGTGTGCTAGGGCGTCTATGCCTACTGCCTTATCCCCTCTGTGAAGAGAAAATAATTCCTGAACGTTTGTATTTTGCTGACTTGCCAACAGATCCACTTGAGGATGTCCCCACTCCTCCGAGATCATGGTGAACACCTCCTGGTTCAGACTCCATTCTGCTTCCACCACTCTTCTTCTGCTTAGATGATCTTCTAATAGATTTTGTGATCTCTTCAGATGGACTGCCGATAGGGAGGTCACATTTATTTCTGCCCAGGACAGAAGTTGACTGGCTAAATCCATAAGACCTTTGCTCCTGGTTTCCCCTTGTTTGAGCACAGACTACTGCTGTCGTGTTGTCTGACAGAATCTGTACATGATGTCCTTTGACCTCTTGTTGGAAGGTGAGGAAACTCTGAAAAATGGCTTTCAGTTCTCGGCAGTTTGACGATTTTCTTGCCTCTACTTTGGACCAACTGCCTTGCGCGGTTTGACCCTCCAGATGGACTCCCCAACCCCAGGAGCTTGCGTCTGTTAGATGTTTGTTCAGGGGGAAAGACCCATGGGAGACCCCTTGTTAGATTGGGAGAGTCCCTCCACCACCATGGTGCTCGTTTCACCTTCGAAGATAGTTTGAAACGTTTTTCCAGCGACTCCTGGTGCGACCAAACCTGAAGAATGTTCCTCTGGAGAGGTCTGGAGTGTAATCTTGCCCACTGGACTGCTGGAATCGTAGCCGTGAGAAAACCCAACACTGACATGGCTGTTCTGACTGAAACTGAAAGGTTCACCTGGATCTGACCCACAGCAGAAAAGATCTTCTCTATCTTTTCCTGAAGCAGGAACACCTTTTGTACCACCGAATTTAGGGTGTAGCCCAGAAACTTAATTTCCTGAGATTCGATTTCTCTAGATTTAAAAGCCAACCTAGACTTTTGAGATGAGTCTGACATTTGAAGGTTTGTCACAACCTGATCTCTGGAATCCGCAAAGAATAATAGGTCGTCCAGATATGGAACAACCGAGATCCCCTTCAGTTTCAGAGGTTTCAGGGCTTCCGCCATAACTTAAGTTCCCAGATTGATGGCCAGGCGAAGAAACTTTTGGGAACCCGGCGCTATCGGTACATGTAGATAGGCGTCCCTTAGGTCCAGGGATGCCATGAAGCAGTCTGGAGATAACAGTTTTGTGATGGAATAAATCTTGTCCATGCGGAAGTGTTTGTACCGTTTAGTATCTTCAGATTCAGAATCAGTCGGTACTTGCCTGAAGGTTTTTTCACCAGTAAAATATGGGAATAAAATCCCCGGCCCTCCTGTTGTTTCGGGACCTGGACAATCACTTCTTGTTGGATCAGATCCTGTAACAGGTTCAGCATAGCTGAAGATTTTTCCTGATCCCTTGGGAGGGCTGTAACATAAAATCCGCTTGGCGGGCAACCCGAAAACTCCCGTCTGTAACCTTCTGAAATTAAGTTTCTTACAAAAGGACTTATGGGTATTTGACTCCATTGGAGGAGAAATGCGGACAATCTTCCTCCCACTGGAGTAGAGTTGTCACTTATCTTTAGGGGTTTGTTCTGGGGGAGATCTAAAGAGAACTCCGCCCCTTCTTCTACCCTTTTGGGGAAACCAGCATTTTTTGTTGTCTTCCCTGGTTTTATAGGGTTGCTGAACACCACGAAAATTATTTTTGAAAGTTTGTTTTTTCTTGGTGGTAAAAGCTTTCTTTTTATCAGCCGTTCTGTCCAAGACTGTTTTCAGATCTGGGCCAAAAAACAAATCCCCTGAAAAAGGAATGCCACAAAGCTTGATCTTAGAGGCCGTATCTCCCGACCAAGTTTTTAGCCAGACTGCACGCCTAGCTGAGTTAACAAGCGCTGAGGATCTGGCTGCCATTTTAATTGATTCAGCAGACGCATCAGCCATATACTTAATTGCATTAAGTATTAAAGGAAAATACTCTAGGAGATCTTTTCTATGGGTACCTGCCTCAACATGGCCCTTTAGCTTCTCCACCCAGCATTGTAGGTTCCTTGCCACCTTTGTGGAGGCCATCGCTGGTTGGAGGCTGGCCGACGCGGAATCCCATGCCTTTTTCAGGAGGGCATCCGCCCTCTTGTGCATTGCATCTTTTAAGACCCCCATGTCTTCAAAAGGCAAGATCCTACTGAAGAGGCGAAGCTGCGCTCTCTCCAAGGTTGTCCTGAAAGGCGATTTGAGAAAATGTATTGATGTCAGAGTTAGGCTGGCCACAAATAGCCCAATAACCCCCCCCCCCCCCTTCCATCTGATCGTCGATTGTCTTTATTACCTAGCCATTCTTTCCAAATTCCATGTAGTCTACTACAGTGGTCATCAACCCTGTTCTCAGGGCCCACTAACAGGCCAGGTTGTATGTATTACCTTGGGGAGATGCAGACTAGAATATTGCAATCACTGAGCAGCAAATTATATCACCTGTGATGCATTTCAGGTATCTTGCAAACCTGGCCTGTTAGTGGGCCCTGAGGACAGGGTTGATGACCACTGAATCTACTAGACAAACCATGAGTAACAGCATTGAGTTCCTTTGCTACTAACATTTGGGTACCTCACGTGGTCTATTTTAACCACTTAACGACCGCCCACTGTAAATATACGTCCTTTTTTTAAAGATGGATATCTCGGTAACCGCAGCAGCTGCTGCCACAACGGAGATATCCATCTCTTCAGTGAGCGGTCCTGTCAACGATAACGGCAGTCTCCGCACCGGATTCGCCACGAGATTGGCGTTATCGGTGGTGGGAGAGGGGCCCCCCTCCCGCCGCTCTCCCGTGCCCTCCGCCGCTTACCGGAGCCATCGGTAGCGGCGGAGGCGATCGGGTCCTGTGTCCTGCTGTGTGGGGATGCGAGTGAGGGCAAGATGGCCCCCACCCATCCCCATAGCTCTGCTGGGCGGAAGTGACGTTAAAACGTCAGTCCTGCCCATGCGTCTTAAAGAGACATTTTTTTGTTGTCATTTTTTATTTTTTTTGCATTTAAGTCTAAATATGAGATGTGACGTCTTTTTGACCCCAGATCTCATATTTAAGAGGACCTGTCATGCTTTTGTTCTATTACAAGGGATGTTTACATTCCTATTTTACGCCATGCCACGAGCCAGGACGCCATAAAAGCGGGTGATACATTTTTTTTTTTATTTTAGTGTAAAAAATTATAAAATAAATAAAAATAAATAACAAAAAAAAAAAATATATGGTTTTTAAAGCGCCTCGTCCCGACGAGCTCGTGCGCAGAAGCGAACGCATACGCGAGTAGTGCCCGCATATAAAAACGGTGTTCAAACCACACAAGTGAGGTATCGCCGCGATCGTTCGAGCTAGAGCAAAAACTCTAGCCCTAGACCTCCTCTGTAACTCAAAAAATGCAACCTATAGAATTTTTTAAACATCGAGAAGGGTAAAAGTTGGACGCCATGCCACGAGCGGGTGCAATTTTTAAGCGTGACATGTTGGGTATCATTTTACTTGGCGTAACATTAGATTTCACAATATATAAAAAAAATTGGGCCAAATTTATTGTTGTCTTCATTTTTAATTCAAAAAAGTGATTTTTTTCCAAAAAAAGTGCGCTTGTAAGACCGCTGCGCAAATACGGTGTGACAAAAAGTATTCCAATGACTGCCATTTTTTTCTCTAGGGTGTTAGAAAAAAATATATATAATGTTTTAGTCTCATAAACACCAAATTCCGTCCTTAAGTGGTAAAGGACCGCCTCCTGCACATATACGTCGGCAGAATGGCACGGCTGGGCACATGCACGTACAGATACAGGTACGTCCTATGTTAGTGCCTAGCCGTGGCGCGCGCGACCCGGTCCGAAGCTCCGGGACCTGCGGACCCGATTGCCGCTGGAGTCCCACGATCGGTCCCCGGAGCTGAAGAACGGTGAGAGCTGTGTGTAAACGGCTTCCCCGTTGTTCACTGTGGCGGCGTCATCGATCGTGTGATCCCTTTTATAGGCATACACAATAGATGACGTCACACCTACAGCCACACCCCCCCTACAGTTCTAAACACACATTTGGTCACATACAAGCCCTTCAGCGCCCCCTTGTGGTTAACTCCCAAACTGCAATTGTCATTTTCACAATAAACAATGCATTTTAAATGCATTTTTTGCTGTGAAAATGACAATGGTCCCAAAAATGTGTCAAAATTGTCCGAAGTGTCCGCCATAATGTCGCAGTCGGGAAATGTTTTATTTTTTTATAAAAATGCAATAAAACTATCCCCTATTTTGTAAACGCTATAAATTTTACGCAAACCAACTGATAAATGCTTATTGCGATTTTTTTTTACCAAAAATAGGTAGAAGAATACGTATCGGCCTAAACTAAGGAAAAAATATATTTTTTTTATATATATTTTTGGGGGAGATTTATTAGAGCAAAAAGTAAATATTGCATTTTTTTCAAAATTGTCGCTCTATGTTTGTTTATAGCGCAAAAAATAAAAAACACAGAGGTGATTAAATACCACCAAAAGAAAACTCTATTTATGGGGAAAAAAGGACACCAATTTTGTTTGGGAGCCACATCGCACGACCGCGCAATTGTCTGTTAAAGCGACGCAGTGCCGAATCACAAAACCTGGCCGGGTCCTTTAGCTGCCTAAAGGTCTGGGTCTTAAGTGGTGAAGCAACCGCTGATTGGATGCTGGTTTTTCATCATGCCCGTTTGATAGAAACCAGCTGTTCAGCCAGGTTCTGTCGGACAGGCTGGTGTGCACACAGGCCAAACAACTGATTCCTGTTGATATTTGGCCAGTGTTTAAATACCTACAGGCATTAGACAATCTACTGATCCAAACTTTTTGGGCAGATCAGGCAAGTAGACTGCAACAATCTCAAAATGGGCATTTTGTTGAGACAATGAAGTGGGACAGTTTTCCCTCTGCTTATCTGGTTCAGAGTCCCCCAATCCCCCCACCCACACCTGGTCTGATAGACGTTGTGAGATCATACACATAGGTCTGGCCACTCACTATAGCCAGCTTTAGATATACGTTTTAAGAAAATAATTTGTCAGTTTACGTTGTTAATACCACAATCATATGTGACAGCAACTATATATTTATATTATATGCATGATGTATACATATATACCTTTTTACACACACACACACACGCGTGTCTCCAGATATATTTTGTAAGATTCAGGAACCGTATGCAAAATTATTTTTTACAAGTTTACAAGCTGTGAAAGTGCCTGTATCCAAGTAGAACAGGGAATTGTTATCTTATGCTGCAGGCTCCTCTAGGATACAATGGGATTTTAAAGGCAGTAAAATCATCCAGTCAATGCCAGAGGCCAAAAGTCAAGCACTCCCCACTGACAGGCCCTGGTGTAAATATATCATAGCCTTTGAAAAATAGCATCCCTAGGATAGAGGACCAGATTTGGCAGGATTCAGCAAGATTTAACAGAGGATCTGTACAATGTGTACTTCTAAGAGCTTTATCTAATGACAGATGAAAAAAATTATCATCCTTTCTTTAGATGACCAGCTTTTCAAGCATTTATGAATACAAGCCTTTGTCAAATATGTACACTTAATTAAACCGGTAATGTTTTCTTTAATTATTACTTCTGCCGTACTGAATAGAACTCATCAAAATTCTTTATAAGCCATTTTGGTTTCTACAGCAAAAGTGGTTTGGTCACACACATATAGCTAGTGGAAAGTCATATGGAAATATTTCATAGCCTACCACTCTCAATTTAAAGGCCAAGTCTGCCTTTTAGTACGTGTTACATGTTCCACCCATATTTAGGGCATAACATGGCGCTAAGCAGATCCACCCTCAAACTCAAGTCAAAACTTTTTTTGAGGAAATGTGGGTGCATTTGTTTTTTTATTGCAAATGGTTAAGTTAATTACCCATAGACAAGATGTTCTTCTGTCCGATCTGACAAAAAATAAATAAAAAAGTAGTAGTAAACTCTTGTATAAAAAGGATTAAAAAAAAAAAAAAATATATATAAATCACTTCTCCCAGCAATATGAAGTGTTACTAACCCCACATGATAAAAATGTCTCAATAAATGGTGTATTACCTGCTGTTCATACAGTACTTAGTCACTATAAGATACGTTTTGATACACCCATGAGTAAGTTCTGTTTGTAGTAGCTCCTTATGGCTCCTATTTCTGCTTACCATTTGTATCCCCTGCATGGGATTTCTTTGGATGTACCTGCCAATTTTCCAACAGGACTACAATTGCAAAAACCCAACTGAAGTCACAGGTAGACTAACAACCTCTATTTTCCTAGTTTTATCTTTACTTCTGTCTGACAGCAGCTGTGCAGGGTCTCTAAATGACTATGCAGTTTAGCAGACAGCAAATCAAGACACAGTGCTGTTAGAAATTCAAGGTAGTTAGTACAGGGCTTAAATTTTCTTGGAATCTAGGAGCCAGCTAAAAAAGTTAGAAGCCAGAAAACGCTCCCCGTCCCGACGAGCTTGCGCGCAGAGGCGAACACATACATGAGTAGCACCCGCATATGTAAACGCTATTCAAACCACAAGTGAGGTATCACCGCGATCGTTTGAGCGAGAGCAATAATTCTAGCCCTAGACCTCCTCTGTAACTCAAAATGTACAACTTGTAGATTTTTTTAAACGTCGCCTATGGAGATTTTAAAAGAGTAAAAAAAAAAGTTTGTCGCCATTTCACGAACGGACGCAATTTTGAAGCGTGACATGTTGGGTATCAATTTACCCGGCATAACATTACCTTTCACAATATAAAAAAAAATTGGGATAACTTTACTGTTGTCTTATAAAGTGTATTTTTTTCCCAAAAAAGTGCGCTTGTAAGACCGCTGCGCAAATACAGCGCAACACTAAGTATTGCAACGATCGCCATTTTATTCTCTAGGGCAGTGATGGCGAACCTTGGCACCCCAGATGTTTTGGAACTACATTTCCCATGATGCTCAACTACACTGCACAGTGCATGAGCATCATGAGAAATGTAGTTCCAAAACATCTGGGGTGCCAAGGTTCGCCATCACTGCTCTAGGGTGTTTGAATAAAAAATATATATTATGTTTGGGGGTTCTAATTAGAGGGAAGGAGATGGCAGTGAAAATAGTGAAAAATTACATTAGAATTGCTGTTTAAATTGTAATGCCACCGGCCACCACCAGATGGCGCCAGCTCACAGAAGGAAGATCTTGGGACTTCAAAGCCGCAAAGCCGCGGCCTCAATTATCGTCCGTCACGGGCCCGCCACGATCGTGCGGCGGGGGCGCACGGAGACACAGGATCCTGTGTCTCCGTGCTTCCCCACCTCCCCCGCGCGCGATCGCGGCGGCAATTGAGGCTGCGGTTTCATGACCATTCGAAGTGTGGTTTGGGTTCTACATGTTGCAGCAAACCTTTCTACTACAGTTGTGAGATTTTATACTGTATTTTAAATTTAATAAAATTTGTCCAAAACGGTAATACACTAGGCTGGTGCGCCCTTGTTTTCTTTTTGTTCATTAGTTCTCACCTTTGCTGCAATGCAATTCTATGAGAGGGCACTTGTACAAGTGTGTGGCTATATAGCATAGAGCACTGAAGTGTGAGGGCATGACTAGGAGATCACTGATCACTCCATTGGCTCCCTATTGAGCAGAGAGTGATCTTTAAACGCTCTGTATCTTTTTCCGAGCATATTGGGGACTAGGCCCCAAATATTTACACAATCTAGCGATGCACCTACGCGGCCATTAAGGTCCACGACCCAACACCTAGCCGTAGTTGTTCCATCTAAACTTTCTTCCATGGGAGGCAAACGACTTCAGAGTCGGGGTGCTATGCTGTGGAATGCGCTTTTTGTGGAACTTAAGATGACACCAAACTTGCTCCTCTTCAGGAAAAAACTGAAGACAGAGCTATTTGTCCAGGCTTATGGATAGATTGAGCATTATTTTTTATTTATTTTTTTCCCATACACATTGATGGGGTCAGTCATGCCGTTTTAGTGATTATGCCCCTGCAATGGCCCTGACTACTCAGATACCAATGATGTTATGTACTTTTTCTATAGATTTCCTTGTTTCTTTTTCCTTATCATATTTTTTGAAGCTCCTAGGCCTTTTTCTTTTGTTTACCTAAGAACTGGATATTTTTCTTTTTAGTCTCTGTCATCTTTTTTCTTTTTCTTTTCTATTACTGTGGATTGATTCTAGGTAACACCTAACCAGCGGCGCTTAGACGCTCACCCCCCAGTGGGTATTTGGCGCCTAACCAAGCTAAAATCAAATCAATCAAATGACGCAGCATTTTCAGATCAGAGAAAAGGCTATTTTAAGGCCTTTTTCCGAAAAAAAAAATGGTTTTGAATCAGAGCATAACAAATTTATAAAGTGATCAAATGGTGCGAGCTCTTAATTGGGTGTGCAAACATGCTGCCAATGTAAATAACCGCGCACAGTTATGGTCAGTGGAGTCACCGTGATATATTTTTTAGACATAATTTACCAACACATGATCTACTTCAAGTGGCTGATTCCAGTTTACATTTATTCAATGAATCCTATTGTACTTCTATTTATAGCAACAGCCAGAATCACTGTAAAATGTGTCAACTTCTGGATCCCCAACCCTTTCTCAGCTTAAAATTCCATGCATGCCCTTCTGGCCAAAAGACACCAGCTGGCAAAGTATTCTGGGACTTGTCAATAGCAGCTGGGGTTGTCTGGCAAGTTAACTGTACATAATAAAACCACTACACCAAGAGAAACCAAGTAGTATGCAGGAAATACAGACATAAGAACTAGAAATTTATGCAATCTCCCACAGTAGACTAGATAAGAAAGAGGATCCAAAAGGGAGTTTTTCAATTGATTTAAAGCAGAGTTCCACCCAAAAGTGGAATTTCTGCTTTAAAAACTCCCAACTCCCTGACATGCCTCATTTAGCATGTCGTTTTTTTTTTGGGGGGGGGGGGGTCGAGGGGGGCAGGTACTTGGCTCCCACTTCTGCTCATGGTGCCGCAGAGCATTAGTTCTCCTCTCCCTCTTTCCACCTTACAATCTTCTGGGACATGTCACAGGTCCCAGAAGATTGCCCGGCCAGTGCGAACCCAGCTGTGAAGCCGCAAGCAGGTCCGTCTTAATAGTATCATGGGCCACTGGCCAAAGTAATGCTTTGGGGCTCCTACAATGGAGACAGTGCAGGTAAACGGACATCAAGTAGGTAGGAGGCAGACAAGCGGAGCCTCCTCTTTTGGGTGCAGCTCCGCATTAACTACATGAACATTTTGTACAGCAAACAGTGAGAAAATAAATACATACAGTGCGGAAAATAAGTATTTGAACACCCTGCTATTTTGCAAGTTCTCCCACTTGGAAATCATGGAGGGGTCTGAAATTGTCATCGTAGGTGCATGTCCACTGTGAGAGACATAATCAAAAAAAAAATCCAGAAATCACAATGTATGATTTTTTTAACTATTTATTTGTATGATACAGCTACAAATAAGTATTTGAACACCTGAGAAAATCAATGTTAATATTTGGTACAGTAGCCTTTGTTTGCAATTACAGAGGTCAAACGTTTCTTGTAGTTTTTCACCAGGTTTGCACACACTGGAGGAGGGATTTTGGCCCACTCCTTCACACAGATCTTCTCTAGATCAGTCAGGTTTCTGGGCTGTCGCTGAGAAACATGGAGTTTGAGCTCCCTCCAAAGATTCTCTATTGGGTTTAGGTCTGGAGACTGGCTAGGCCACGCCAGAACCTTGATATGCTTCTTACAGAGCCACTCCTTGGTTATCCTGGCTGTGTGCTTCGGGTCATTGTCATGTTGGAAGACCCAGCCTCGACCCATCTTCAAAGCTCTAACTGAGGGAAGGAGGTTGTTGCCCAAAATCTCGCAATACATGGCCCCGGTCATCCTCTCCTTAATACAGTGCAGTCGCCCTGTCCCATGTGCAGAAAAACACCCCCAAAGCATGATGCTACCACCCCCATGCTTCACAGTAGGGATGGTGTTCTTGGGATGGTACTCATCATTCTTCTTCCTCCAAACACGGTTAGTGGAATTATGACCAAAAAGTTCTGACATAAAATACAAGAGAGAGATGCGCCAAACTAAGTGCAGTATGTCGTTTTTAATCAGTAGTAAATTGGTACAATAAAGTAACTACTCACAAACGTGGAGTAATATAGGCATTGGTGTGGCTATGAGGCCGGGGTCATCATAAGAGGTTCCTCCGGAAAAGGTTTCTTCGTCCCAGGCTTGTGAGCCGCAAGTGTGGTATAGTGGACACAGGAAACCAGGAAGAGCCGTCTGATGTGGCGTGCGTTCCACCGTGGAGCGCGGCGTATCGTCGTCGCCCCGGAAGTGACGCGAGGGACCCGGCCAGCCAATCGGATTACGCGTTTCACAGCGTCAGCTGTTTCGTCAGATCCATGGCGTCCGTATGGAACGGACGTGAGTTATACGAGCAGGATAAACGTGATTGGTTGGAAATGGCACACTTAGGTAAGTGCTCGTTCAGATCGGTCGGATTAGCATGTGTTTTAGTCGTTTGTGATCTGGTGTTTGATTCTCCCACCTAGTGGCCACTAGGTGGGAGAATCAAACACCAGATCACAAACGACTAAAACACATGCTAATCCGACCGATCTGAACAAGCACTTACCTAAGTGTGCCATTTCCAACCAATCACGTTTATCCTGCTCGTATAACTCACGTCCGTTCCATACGGACGCCATGGATCTGACGAAACAGCTGACGCTGTGAAACGCGTAATCCGATTGGCTGGCCGGGTCCCTCGCGTCACTTCCGGGGCGACGACGATACGCCGCGCTCCACGGTGGAACGCACGCCACATCAGACGGCTCTTCCTGGTTTCCTGTGTCCACTATACCACACTTGCGGCTCACAAGCCTGGGACGAAGAAACCTTTTCCGGAGGAACCTCTTATGATGACCCCGGCCTCATAGCCACACCAATGCCTATATTACTCCACGTTTGTGAGTAGTTACTTTATTGTACCAATTTACTACTGATTAAAAACGACATACTGCACTTAGTTTGGCGCATCTCTCTCTTGTATTTTTTTGGCTCTTCTAGAGGCTTGCTTCTGCTTCAGGTGCTGCCGCTAAGTTCCCACATCTATCTAACTGCTGAAACTGGACTGTCCGGAGTATTTTGTTACCATATGGACTTATACTGATTGATGTTTATTTCAACTTTTATTTTTAGACTAGGTTGCTTGCTCAAACTGATTGTGCGCCACAAATTTATTTTTTTATTTTTTCTATAAAAAGTTCTGACATGACTTTCTCCCATGACTCCTCTGGATAATCCAAATGGTCATTGGCAAACTTAAGACGGGCCTTGACATGTGCTGGTTTAAGCAGGGGAACCTTCCGTGCCATGCATGATTTCAAACCATGACGTCTTAGTGTATTACCAACAGTAACCTTGGAAACGGTGGTCCCAGCTCTTTTCAGGTCATTGACCAGCTCCTCTCGTGTAGTCCTGGGCTGATTTCTCACCTTTCTTAGGATCATTGAGACCCCACGAGGTGAGATTTTGCATGGAGCCCCAGTCCGAGGGAGATTGACAGTCATGTTTAGCTTCTTCCATTTTCTAATGATTGCTCCAACAGTGGACCTTTTTTCACCTAGCTGCTTGGCAATTTCCCCGTAGCCCTTTCCAGCCTTGTGGAGGTGTACAATTTTGTCTCTAGTGTCTTTGGACAGCTCTTTGGTCTTGGCCATGTTAGTAGTTGGATTCTTACTGATTGTATGGGGTGGACAGGTGTCTTTATGCAGCTAATGACCTCAAACAGATGCATCCAATTTAGGATAATAAATGGAGTGGAGGTGGACATTTTAAAGGCAGACTAACAGGTCTTTGAGGGTCAGAATTCTAGCTGATAGACAGGTGTTCAAATACTTCTTTGCAGCTGTATCATACAAATAAAAAGTTAAAAAATCATAAATTGTGATTTCTGGAATTTTTTTTTTGATTATGTCTCTCACAGTGGACATGCACCTACGATGACAATTTCAGACCCCTCCATGATTTCCAAATGGGAGAACTTGCAAAATAGCAGGGTGTTCAAATACTTATTTTCCGCACTGTACATACATACATACATACATACATAAAAGTAACAAAGCTGTCCTGTGCATATAATATATCTGTTAGATTGATGCCTCCCCAGCCCTCTGACCACGCTACACCCCAGATATCCCCAGTGTGACAGGAAGTCAGGTAAATCTGTGGGTGTTGTCACAGACAGGAGATACATTTCTGCCTTGTTTGGACAATTCATCAATTACTATCAGGTGTCGGCTGCAGAAATAGCCAGAAAGGTTTAAGGGCGTTGGAAAGCTTTAGGCTTTTTGAGTTAGGGAGCAGTGAGCTGAGAAAGACTTCTGAAGAGGTGGAGGTGGTTTTGATTTTTTTTTCACACAGAAAAATTAGCAAGACTTGTTTTTCTGCTGTATGACCAGCAGTGTCTGCCCAGCAGTAGGCTGTGCCAGACTCCATAGGTAGGTTCCTGTGTTGTAAAGACGCCCCAAGTGGCCAGGGTTTATTTTATGTTTTGTTTTGTTTATGCTGTTTGGATGCTTGCACTTGTTTCCAGCAATATGGAAAAATTAACCATAATCTGTTTTCAACCGTCCTCGGCTGCCTCTCTGTATAGTTCAGTGTGTAGTGAATCCACCCAGGGGGTCACACACACCCGCTACCGAGCTAACCCCCTACACCAGATATAAACGCAATAGGAGTATATTGATTGATTTCCACAAACGTTGCATCTACAAACTACGGGATAGATTCGGGGACTTTTATTATTTTTTATTGATAATAGTGGGATCTGCAATTTTTAGCAGGAATGTGACATTGCAGCGGAGAAAATCTGACCCCAAATGACACTTTTGGGGACCAGTGACATTATTACAGTGATCATGCTATAAAAATGCACTGATAACTAGATTTGACAGGAGCAGCAGGCACCAATGAAAAAAAAAAACTTCAGCCTTTACAACCACTTTAAATGGGCTGCTAGTAGCACAACTTGCATGCTCTTAATGTTTTTTTTTCTTAAAATGTTCACTTCTGGAGCATCTCCTACTGCTTCCTGGTCACACTGCCCGACTCTAGGTATGTGGGTTCCCCCTGTATCCTGCTCGAGCATGGGCACCCACAGAACTTTTTTCAGGGGGGCATCATTTTAATGGTCAGCCATGCTCCACCCTTTATTGACAATGTCATGAAGGGGGGGGGGGCCTTGGTCATTATCACACACACATACATTTTTTTCTTTCTTTTTTTTTTACATTCCACGAGTCCTCCTCATTTCCTCCTTGGCTTAGGCTGCCTGTCTGTTCACCAGTTCTTTTCCGCACTGGCCGGCCGCTGCACAGCACAGTCCCTCCCCCAGACAGTCCCACAGATCACTCCGCACGCAGGACTCCACTTGAGGGGGCGGCACCGCCAAATATACATCTCTTTCTACAGGGCGTAGGTAGCTTACCAATTTCTCCCCTTTAAAAAATGTTTCTATGGCAACAACTCAAACCACAGAGATGCCCCCTAAGAAGTTTGTTACCCTGGGATTCTCCCCTGATCCCTTAACAAAGTACAGGAAGAGAAGCAGAGTACCCAGGGGGTCTCTCTTATGGACACAGAGAGGGCCTCTGTTTGAGAGAGCCCCCACCAGGCCTATTAGAGACTACAGTGGGGTCCAATGGGACCTGAAGGGGGTTCTCTTTAACAGAGGCCCTCTTGGTGTCCATTAGAGAGTTTGTTAGAGCCCCCACTAATACTATTAGCAATGTGTTTAAGTAAGTAAGAGATTGCAGACCTACTACAGGAGATGGTTAGAGCCTGAGTACATGATACAAGAGATGACCAGACACTGCAGACATGATACAAACCATGCTGCCTTAGCCTCTGCAACATCTCTAGAATACGCCCCTTATTCACCAATGACACCACCAAGCTTCTAATTCACTCCCTGGTCATCTCTCGACTCCTGCAACTCCCTCCTCATTGGAATACCTTTACATAGACCAGGGGTGCCCAACCTTTTGAAGCTCGGGGGCCACTTAAGCGAATTGATAACCAGTCATGGGCCACAATGAACGGAACAGGCGGATGGCAGGTCTATGTCTGCTCTGCATATGCAGAGCGGACACGGACGCAGCCCACTATACTTTTTTTTTTTGCAGATCGGATTGGAGGTAGGACACAAGTCAGTTTACATCTGCCACTCCTTCGAGGTGAATAGAGGGTCCAGTTGGGTCAGACTGTGTGAAAGGGGCCCAAGGCTGCTTTTATACTGATGCGCTGCGGTATACCAACGCAGTATACCTTTTGGCTTTTCTGTACTTTGTTATAGACTTCTATTATATTCTGCAGGTTTGGTGCACTTTCAGAAAACTCACCAAACTCGCAGGTAATAACAGAAGTCTATGGCTCAGTGCAGGTAACTCGCAGGTGCGCTGCTCTGCATCTGTGGATTAGTTTGAAAGAAGCCCAGTAACCAATGCAGAACAGATATTCCCATATATACACTGTAATTTTAGTAATAAACTGACCTTTAATAACAGTATTCTCTCCAGAGCAGGTCGCGGGCCACATGTGGCCCCCGGGCCACTGGTTGGGTACCCCTGACATAGACTATCCTCCCCTTCAGTCCATAACGATTGGTGCTGCAAAACTCATCCACCTTACCAACCATTCAGTGTCCTCCACCCCTCTCTGCCAATCCCTGCACTGGCTTCCACTCACCCAACAAATACAATTCAAAGTACCAACAATAATTTACAAAGCCATCCAGAACTCTGCCCCCAGCTACATCACTAACCTAGTCTCAAAATACCAAACAAGCCGCTCTCTTTGGTCCTCCCAAGACCTCATGCTCTCCAACTATCTTGTCACCTCCTCCCATGCTCGCTTCCAGTATTTCTCCCAAGCTTTTCCCCTCCTTTGGAACTCCCTACCCCAATCTGTCAGACGGTCCCTTAATCTATCCATCTTTAGATGATCCCTGAAAACCCTTCTCTTTAACCACTTGCCAACCTGCCGCCATCATTATATAGCAGCAGGTCGGCACGATCCCGCGACCTGTCGTAGCTGTACGTCGGATCCTTTAAGCAGGCGCACGCCCCCACTGCGCAGGTGCCGATGTTCGTGACTGGTGGTCACGATGACCACAGGCAGGAGAGGAAGAACAGGAACGTGTGTGCATAAACACACACATCCCTGTTCTGTGAGGAGGGGAGATGCAGATTGCGAGTTCCTAATATCTGAGAACCACGATCTGTCATCTCCTATAGCGAGTCCCCTCGCCCCACAGAACACACACTAGGGAACACAGTTAACCACTTGATCGCCCCCTAGTGTTAACCCCTTCCCTGCTAGTTAGATTGTTTACAGTCATTTAAATAGCACTGATCGCTGTATAAATACCAAATAGCAAATGGTCCCAAAAAATTTGTCAAGAGTGTCCGATGTGTCTGCCATAATGTCGCAGTCCCAATAAAAATGTTTTAATAAATAAATGCAGATCGTCATCTTACTAGTAAAAAAATAAAAAATTCTATAAATCTATAAATTATTTTGTAGACGCTATAACTTAACTTTTACAAAAACCAATCAATATACGCTCATTGCAATTTTTTTTACCAAAAATATCGGCCTAAACTGAGTAAAAAAAAAAAAATGTTTTTAAAAAAACAGTACAAAATAGTGTGTTTTTTTTTTCAGAATTGTTGCTCTTTGTTTATAGCGCAAAAAAAAAAAAAAGAAAAAGGGAGGTGATCAAATACCACCAAAAAAAGCTCTATTTGTGAAAAAAAAAAAGAAGAAGGACATCAAATTTTGTTTGGGTACACCACACCACATGACATGGTGGGAACAGCACATTTACACAGAAGCCACACTACTATTCCGTATTACATAGTGGGCACTGTACAGCACAGCACATGATATGGTGGGCACATTACACGGAGGGCACACCACACACTATGTGGGCACAGTACATTACATGGTTGGCACAGTACATCACACAGTGGGCACAGTTACAGTATATGACATGGTGGGCACTGCACATGGTGGTCACTTCTACCCCCAAAGGTCATTTTCTGGACAAACCTGTTTACTGACCTCATTTTAGCAGCTCCCGGGCTCCTGTTGGATGACATTAGCATCCTTCCCCCAGACAGCTGTCTGAAGCTCCTAGAGACTGAGGATCTGTGTTTGCAGATGCTGTGATGGGAGCCAGGCAGCACTGACAGCTTCAGAGCCCCCTCTGCCTTAGCTCGCAGCGCCTGGGTGCAGTTGTACGATAATCTGATTATTAGTAAATAGCTTTTGAGAGCTGATCACAACAGTTCATCTGAAATTATCTGCAGGGACAAACACGAAAAATTTTCTCGTGCGATACCAGATTGTCGATTTTTGTTTACTCTAAAAATACAATACAATTTCCAGTCCTCAGCTACTAACCAAGCCTTAGGAGTTACCTGCCACCAGTTGCCCCACCCAACCCCTATCCTTCCCTGCCTCCAATTGACACTGTTGAAATGTTTTATGCAGAATTAAGTTACAAAATTAATATCAACAAGAACTATAACAAAATTATCATAAAGCATATTTTATTGAGCTGACAGTGAAAAAAATAAAAAAAGGATAAAATATGATGTACACATCATTCCTGCCTTGCTAAGTAAATATACGCTAAGTTCCCGAGTGCAGGGTTGAGAGGTGCACTGTGTACTGAGTGCAGGCTCCCCCTGCTGATTCTTCTCTTTACAAGGTCACTTGCAAGGATCCTGGGTTGGCAGACTCCATGGCACAGCTGGACTGGCTTCACCAGTGTGGCTACTGGCATCCACCCTCCACCTTTGCTTCTGGTAAAGTTCTTGCTTTCTCTCTGAACCTAAAAAGCCCACTCTATGTGCAGAAATTAATCTCTGCCTGGTCATGTTATTCTGCGCTACATTCAGATACAAGAGCCATTTGGTGACTGCATACCTCCACTTACTGCACTGCAGGCAACACAAATGCCTCCATGCCTTATTTAGGCTTCCCACGCTGGTTCCTTCTCCATGCTGTAGAACACGTGTACCTCCAACGCTGGTTTACTTACACCCATGTTGCCAGGAGAAACAGCACGCAACTTCAAAATTCAAGAGAGAGCCAACGGCTCTGCTTTCCACTCTAGCTAGGGTTACTGTAGCCAAGTGACATGCACATCAGACCCTTGGAGAATTCTAGGCTCCTTTTTTCCAGCAACTTCCTTTTTTTCAAATGCCCCAATCTTGAGCCTCCTGCACACGATCGGACTTCCATCAGACTTTTCTGTGGATTTAATTCGAATGGTGTTGGCCGTGAACTTTTTCTGCATACACACGGCAGGACTTTTTCAGCCAACTTTCACCAAATCACGTGTTTTTTCAGCTGTTTACCGCCACCCTGTGGGCAACTTCTGCTATTGTTGTCTGATCTTTAGCATTGGTTCTGAGCATGTGTGTTTGTACTTTGGACTTTAGTCCGATGGACTGGAGCACACCGACTTAGGACATTTGTTGCCGGAAAGATTTCACAGAGAACATTTGTCCGATGAAAAAGCGATGGAACGTACACACAGTGTCGGATTGTCCGATCAAACAGGTGCATCGGACATTTGTTGTCAAAAAGTCCCATCGTGTGTATGGGCCTTTGCAGTCACTCCACTGCACAGACCACATCACCTTTGCTCAGTTTAAACAATGGATCGCTGTCTCTGATTTCTCTGGCATGTACAACACCAACTGCACTTTCACAGCTCTGTGGCGCATGAACAGTTTCCGGATGTGCTTATGATTTTGGGATGAGGATCACCTGTTGCCTGCACCCAAGTTGAGCTGGCCCACCTCCCCGTCCGAGCCGGGCGGACCTGCCCCTCGCTCAAGCTAAGCTGGAACACTTACCCTCAACTTATTTCCACTCGCCTAATATGAGCAGGCAAGTGGAACGTTTGGGGGCTGCATTACATCACTTTGGAAGTTGTATTCTGTCGTACAATTTTTTTTTTTAAAGTTGAGTAACCTCTTTTCAATATGGAGACTACCATGCAAAAAAAAACCACCACAAGAATAATTTGTTCTGATACTCCCTGATACTGCATGAGGCCTAAGGCTTTAATAGTAAAATTAAGCCAGCAGAGCTGGGGATAGAGGTCTTCCTAAGGAAACGAATCTAAGTTTGTTCAGTATATGCCACAAGATAGGGCTTTGCTTAGTGTCCAACCTCCTAGTAGCACCAACTTACATGGTGTTGTAGACCATTTCCCAAAATGAATGCTGGAAGAAATACAGTACCAATACCAAACAAATACAAGTACAGAGACACGATACACAAACCTTCTGCAGCATGGAACGCTTTTGAACAATTAGGATCATCATAAGTCACACAATGCTAATTATAATTTTGGAGTTGATTCAGCAGTAATTAACATTTGACAAGTATCAGATTTCCTCGCCTTGGTCACAACCCAATGCCAGGGGATACAGGTTTCGTGCTGCCATGTACATTTAACATGAAACTTTTTACATATTATTTTTGTATTCACTCTGTCCCTTATGTAAATATATTTCCCTGGTTCCTGGAAAATGAACAAAACATTGTCCAAAATGTCTTGTTGGATAAATTCCCAGAATATAAATAAAAAGATGGCAATTGAAAGTTTATTTTAAGAATACATGTGGTAAGCTGCCTTTCATAATCTAATGGGAAAGGCAACAACAACAACACACTAAAAAATATATGTTTATTTCAAGTTATTTACATTGTGGTAGTTGGGGTTGTCCGTTTGGCAGTGTACATGTGCCCAAAACAACGCTATTGAGTTTTTCTGCTGACTCTTGGGACATTGTGATAAAATAAAACTCCGGAAACCAGAAGTATACATGTTTGGCTGGTACAAAGAAAAAAAGTGTTAAGGGGTGTTCCAGCCAAATTTTATGTTTATTAAAAGTCTTTTAATAAACATACACTTACCTGCTCCAGCGTTCCAGCGACGCAACGGCCGGGGCTCCGCTCCCCCCCCTCCCCGGCCGGCATCCTCATTGCTACTGTGGGCACCCGGCCATGACAGCTTTCAGCTTTCAGCTCCCAATAAAAGGGATCACGCGATCGATGACGGCCGCCACAGTGAAGAACGGGGAAGCCGTGTTTATACACGGCTTTCCCCATTCTTCAGCTCCGGGGACCGATCGCCGCACTCCAATGGCGATCGGGTCCACGAGTCCCGCGGTTCCGGAGCCTCGGACCGGGTTGTGGGAGCACGCCGCGGGCGCGCGCCCGCGACCCACGGCTGGGTACTAGTACAGGATGTACCTGTACATGGATGTGCCCAGCTGTGCCATTCTGCCGACGTATATGTGCAGGAGGCAGTCCTTAAGTGGTTAAAAAATAATAATAATTGTGTCCCCTTGTAATAAAAAAAAAACATGACAGGACCTCTTAAATATGAGATCTGTGGTCAAAAAGACCTCAGATCTCATATTTACACTAAAATGCAATAAAAAATAAAAAAAAGACGTTATGGCGACACTTCCGCCCTGTAATGGTATGGAGCTGGGTGGGGGCCATCTTCCCCTCACTCAGCTTGAGATACCCAACACGGGAATGGACAAGATCGCTCCGGTTAGCGGCGGAGGGCACCAGAGTGTGGCAGGAGCCCCTTCTCCCGCACCGATAAAAGTGATCTTGCAGTGAATCCGCCACAGGGACCACTTTTATCTGAAAGCCAACCGCCCGCTGAAGACGATACCGGAGTTATGGTAGCTAGCTGCAGTCATAACAACGGTATTCCTCTTCAAAGAGCCAACGTATAATGACGGCGGTCGGCAATGGGATAAGGAAAAATATAAATAAAATAAAAATAAATGTTTGAACCCAGGGTGTCAGCAGAGGACTTACAGGGTCAGGGCAACCACAGGTGTACCGATTTATCTTTCTACCCTCAAGAGGACAGCACTACACATTTTTGTATAACCCCCCCAACTATCCCAGATCCCTCAAAACTGTGCTGGGATTTCAAGCCAACGGCAGTGTCCGCATCCAGAACTAAGTGTTGAAACTCTCATTCCATCCCTCGGATCCACTTCTATGCACAGAGTGTCCCCCTGTTGGACAGTATCTGCATAGTTCCAGCAGTAACGTCACTTCACAGGCAGCAGTGCAGGACACAGGACTGCCTTCTACAGATTACCAATGCCTTTAGGGAGGAAAGAGACATTTCTGTCATTTACTTTACTGATTATCAATGCCTGGTTTTCCTGACCACTAATCACCAATGTCTGGGAGAGTGGAACAGGGTCAATCTTTCACAGACCACCAATGCCTGGGGGGATCAAGGGGCGAGCAGAAACCCTCTACTAGCTACAGTAAAACCTTTGATTGCGAGCATAATTCATTCCGGAAGTGTGTAATCAAAAGCACTTGTATATCAAAGTGAATTTCCCCATAAGAAATAATCCACAACCATTTATTCATAAATCCTTCAGTTTATAGTCCATAAAAAAAAAAAAAATTCTGTGTTTCCCCCGAAAATAAGACTGGGTCTTATATTAATTTTGGTCACAAAAAAAAACACACACTAGGGCTTATTTTCAGGGTAGGGCTTATTTATTCACGATATGTACATTAGGTTGTTGTTTTACCACTTAAGACCCTGACCAATATGCAGGTAAAGGACCAGGCCCCTTTTTGCGATTCGGCACTGCGTTGCTTTAACTGACAATTGCGCGGTTGTGCGACGTGGCTCCCAAACAAAATTGCTGTCCTTTTTTCTCCACAAATAGAGCTTTCTTTTGGTGGTATTTGATCACCTCTGTGGTTTTTATTTTTTGCTCTATGAACAAAAATAGAGCGACAATTTTGCTATAATAAATATCCCCCAAAAAGATATAAAAAAAAAGTTTTTTTTCCTCAGTTTAGGCCGATACGTTTTCTTCTACCTATTTTGGCAAAAAAAAATTATCGCAATAAGCGTTTATCGATTGGTTTGCGCAAAATATATAGCGTTTACAAAATAGGGGATAGTTTTATTGCATTTTTATTAATATTTTTTTTTTTTTTACTACCAATGGCGGTGCTCAGCGATTTTTTTCATGACTGTGACATTATGGCGGACACATCAGACAATTTTGACACATTTTTGGGACCATTGTCATTTTCACAGCAAAAAGTGCTATAAAAATGCATTGTTTACTGTGAAAATTACAATTGCAGTTTGAGAGTTAACCACTAGGGGGCGTTGAAGGGGTTAAGTGTGACCTCTGGACGTGGGATATAATTGATCGCCTTTCCTATATCAGGGAACAGACAATCAATGACAGTGCCACTGTGAAGTGCCACACACACACACCTCTCCCCGTTCTTCAGCTCCTGTGACCTATCGCGGGATTCCAGCGGCGATCGGATCCACGGAGCTTCGGACCGGGTCGCAGGCCCACACGCGACCCATGGCTGGGCATTTCAAGAGGATGTACAGGTACGTGCTTGTGCCCAGCCGTGCCATTCTGCCGACGGATATCGGCGTTAGGCAGTCCTTAAGTGGTTAAAAAAAAAAAAATCCTGTTTCTTTAAAGCATGATAGACAACACAGTGTTAGTGCTGTGTCATATATCCCTCTCTATTTTCCTGTTAAAATTAAAAAATTCTGTGTCCTCCGTCTTCCCCTCAGCGCCCCGCCCCCCACCCCCCCAACATTGTCAGGTCAGGCGTCTGTTTTTTTTTTTTCATTGATTGTAAAGTAATCAGTTTTACTACAGTTCAGTTAGTCCCGTTTTATACCGTATAAAAGTATATTTTAACAACTTTTATGGTACCGTATGCTGCTCTTCTCTCTCTGAGATGAGGAAAGAGAATGTGACATCCAGCACGCTCCATGCACTACGGTAAAGAGAGAGAGGGCGCAGACATCAACGGGAGGAGAGGAGGAAAAAGAAAAGTAGTATTGTGGTCTCCTGCCAGGTACGGTTCCACACAATGATTATTGCTAGTGGCTAGAATAGCAATAATCGCATGTAAAATCCAACATGAACAAACAGATGTACACAAAAGAGTAAAAAAAAATAAAAAATTGATGGACCACTTGTTTTTTTTTCTGTCATCACTTTTCTATGTTTCTGTAAAGATAAGGCATTCTTCCCTGGGTTATTGTTTTCTCAAAGTTTTGTTAGTGACAAACCCACATTTCCAAGCAAATACTCAGAACAAGAATTACTGGGTGGCCAACAAATATACTCTGGACAATGGTCACTGTGGAGTCAACGTACATACTGTTCACTTTAGGGTTAACACACATACTCTGGAAATCAGTCACTGTGGGGGTCAAGACACAAACTCTGAAGACTGGTTACTAAGGGTTTGATCCACATACTCTGGTAATTGGGTGCTGCAGGGTTTAATGCACACTCTGAAAACTGGTTACTGTGGAGTTCTTGCACATACTCTGCAAACCGATCATGGACATTATAATATAAAGCCTGAATACCCACTGCATGAAGGCAAACAAACATTAAAAGGAACACCAAAGGGTCCCGTTTAAAAATAAAAATAAATAACAAACATGTTATACTTACCTCCACTGTGCAGCTCATTTTACACACAGTGGCTCCAATCCTGGTCTTCGGAGTTCCCTTGGTGTCTCGGCTCCTCCCCTCATCAGCTAACCCCCTTCATGTGAAGCGCTCTCCCAAGGGGGTTAGCTTGCGGGCACGCCCCAGTGATACAACCGCTGACTGTATCACACGGCCCCGCCCCCCCCACGTCATTGCATGTGATTGACAGCAGCACAAGCCAATGGCTGCGCTGCTATCAATCTAGCCAATCGACGGCCAGACTCAGAGGAACGTGCACAGCAGGTTAGAGGCTCAGGTAAGTAAAACGGGGGGGCCGTCATTGACATTTTTTTGCATAGGATGCATTAAGGTAAAAAAAAGAAAAGAAAAAAAAAAAAAACTTTACATGTTACAGAATACACATTCATCTCTATATTAAAACAAGCATGCAAATGTTATTAAACAGCAAACTTGATGAACCTATCAGAAAACCCTTAAATGCCTAAAATTTGAATGAAGAAAATCTATTTCTAATGAAATACTGTATGTTGCTCTTGTATAATTCCATTATGAGGCACTTTGTGCAATACACATCTGACCGGTAGAATGCAGATATTATCACTATAGTGAGGAAACAGCTTTGTAAAAACTATTCCTGGACATAATTTAAGTACACAGTGCCATGTACCATGCTCACATTGCCCCCACCCACAGTAAGAATAAAAAAAGATAGGCATCAATTAAAAACACCCACACACCCCAGCAGGGTTAAGCTGGTCATACACAGAATACCCCTCCAAACTCCCCCTCCCCCACTAGACCAGTGCTTTATGACAGTTAACATCACCAGCTGTCAAAAAACCTAAACGGTGGCACAGCAGGCACCAGGCACTGTTCTGCTGACCATTTTCCAAAAGGCTTCTTCCACAAAGTCAATGGACTTTGTCAAACAGAGTGAAGCCAGTAGGCCATACAGCACTTGAATTTTGTCTTAGCTGGCAGTGTAGAGACAGATTTAGTACAAAAGGAAAAATACCCTTTAGGGCTCTTTCACACGTGCGTTCCGTTTTTCGGTCCGCTCCGTGTGTCCGTCAGCTCAGCGGGGGGGTCTCTGCTGAGCTGTCGGGCGGACAGGGTGGTCCCCGCACACTTTGCAGGGACCGCCCTGTCTCTCCTCCGCTATCCCCTATGGGGAATCGGATGGAAACGGACCGTCTGTCCGTTTGCATCCGATCCGTTTGGCCGGACGGAAGAAAAATAGGACATTCTTCCGTCCGAAAAAACGGATGCGGATCTGGCGGACGTTAGCGGATGCATCATCCGCTAACGGATCCGCTCCCATAGGGAAGCATTGAGGTCCGTTACCGGATGTCCAAAAAACGGACGAACGGAACGGACGTGTGAAAGAGCCCTTAGAAGAAAATATAAAGAGTTGGTGATGGGGGAGGGGGAGGGGAGGAAGGGAGGGAAAGGGAGAGAGTGGGGGGACCAGGATATGAAGATACACAGGGAATGCACTCACATGGGCCACATCCGTGTTTGTAGTAGAAGAAAGGAGGGGAAACCAATAACTATGAAAAGGTATTGATGGTCGGACTTTGAGGCCAAGGAAGTAATTGTTTAAAAATTCAAAATTTTAATATCATCAGGTAAAAAATAAAACATAAAATTACAATACAGTTACAAAAAGAAAAAAAAAAGAAAAAAAAAAGGGTACAAGTATATGGATTAACCACTGTGCACAAAGAGGTCCTTAAAGTCGCCGACGCACGTTTCGTCGTGAGGCTTCTTCAGGGCAGTTTGGTAAGGACTTTGTAGCGATAATATATAACAAAGCACATGTAGTTTTCTGCAGAGATACAGGGTTATAGATTACTAATATTATTCATTATAAACAGAACAGATACAGGAGAGAAAAATCAAACACTGTGTCATGGTCCAAGGTTATCAGCGGTGTACCCCAAGGTTCAGTGTTGGGTCCCTTACTTTTCAATATATTTATAAATGATATTGGGTCTGAGATCAAAAGTAACATTTCTGTTTTTGCAGATGACACCAAGCTATGCAGTGGAATAATGTCCTTGCAGGATGTCTCCAATTTACAAGCCGACCTCAATGCTCTGTCTAATTGGGCGACTAAGTGGCAGATGAGGTTTAATGTTGATAAATGTAAAGTTATGCACTTGGGGGCTAAGAATATTCATGCATCATACATGCTAGGGGGGAGTACAACTGGGGGGATCTGTAGTGGAGAAGGATCTGGGTGTTTTAGTTGATCATAAGCTCAATAATGGCATGCAATGCCAAGCTGCGGTTTCCAAAGCGAGCAAAGTCCTTTCTTGTATTAAGAGAGGTATGGACTCCAGAGATAGAGATATCATTTTGCCCCTGTACAAATCATTAGTAAGACCTCATCTGGAATATGCAGTCCAGTTTTGGGCACCAGTTCTCAAAAAGGATATCGGAGAACTGGAGAAAGTGCAGAGAAGGGCAACCAAACTGATAAGAGGCATGGAGGAGCTCAGCTATGAGGAAAGATTAGAGGTACTGAATTTATTCACTCTTGAGAAGAGGAGAATAAGGGGGGATATGATCAACATGTACAAATACATAAGAGGTCCATATAGTGAACTTGGTGTTGAGTTATTCACTTTAAGGTCAACACTGAGGACAAGGGGGCACTCTTTACGTCTGGAGGAAAAGAGATTTCACCTCCAAATACGGAAAGGTTTCTTCACAGTAAGAGCTGTGAAAATGTGGAACAGACTCCCTCCAGAGGTGGTTCTGGCCAGCTCAGTAGATTGCTTTAAGAGAGGCCTGGATTCTTTCCTAAATGCACATAATATAACTGAGTACTAAGTTTTGTAGGTAAAGTTGATCCGGGGTAAATCCGATTGCCTTTCGGGGGATCAGGAAGGAATTTTTTCCCCTCCGGTAGCAAATTGGATCATCGCTCTGCTGGGGTTTTTTGCCTTCCTCTGGATCAACTGTGGGTATGGAGTTGGGTGTATGGGAGGATGTACTGTGTTTTACTTTGTTTTATTTTTATTTATTTTTTATGGTTGAACTGGATGGACTTGTGTCTTTTTTTAACCTGACTAACTATGTAACTATGTAACTATGTAACTATGTAACTATATAATTACATGGCCGACGGTCATACATCGAGTGCATCCAAGATCGGTTCCACAAGTAGGTTATAGGCACGTGGATAAGGACGTATTTAAAAGGTCCTCCAATGAATATATAAAAAAATTCGGGAGATCTAGATCAATAAAACGATATATATTAATATACCAAGGATAATTTATCAGAAAGAGAGGGGGATAGGAGAGAACAGAGCGAAAGAAGAGAAAGCCAGTGTTGTACAAAGAAGATATATGGGCTGATTTACCAAGCCTGTGCGCCAAGACTCATGGTGCACAAGCAGGAGTAAACCTGTTTTTGACATTTACCAAAGAAACACGCTGCCAGTGCAGCGTGTTTCCTCATTTACTAAAGTGCCTAATGCGCCCAGAAGAGGGCGCACAGCACGCCAGTACAGAGCTGGCGTGCGGCATTTAGTAATGTAAACATCGGGGATTCGGGCGGGAGTTTATGAGGGGAGGGAGGGGGTGATGCAGGGGAAGTGTAGTGACATGTGTTTAAACTTGTGTGGCGGGCCGATTTGAAAGGGAAAGTGACTTTTGGGACCCGATCCCCGTGCCCTTGCAAAGTACGCTAGAACCTCGGAAGGTTCACTTGCATACTGGGCATGCGCAGAGGGAAAAAATCGGAGCTCACCGCGCGCCTCTTCAGTACGCCGGGAAATCCTTGGTAAATACCAGGCGGCGTAGCAGTGTTTGCACTGCCTGGAGCGGCGCACGGCAAGCTCCGAGCTGTTCTCGGGCTGCGCTGACACTGAAGGGGAACTCCGCGCCAAATTTCAAATGTGAAACCGGCGCGGCTTCCCCCCCAGGGGTACAATAGGCTCTCCGGCTTGGTCCGGAACGTGAGGGGTTAACCCACGCCAAAATCGGCGTGGGGTTCCCCCCCAGATCCGTACCAAGCCCTCATCCCAGGCATGCAGTCTGGCCGGACAGGAATGGGGGTGGGGACGAGCGAGCGCCCCCCCCCCTCCTGAGCCGTACCAGACCACATGCCCTCGACATGGGGGAGTGTGTGCTTTGGGGGAGGGGGGCGCTGCCCCCCCACCCCAAAGCACTCTTGTCCCCATGTCGATCGGGACAAGAGCCTCTTCCCGACAACCCTAGCCATTGGTTGTCGGGGGTATGCGGGCGGGAGCCAATCAGAATCTGGGAGCCCCGTTTAATAAGGTGGCCCCCAGATTTCGGGCCCCCACCCTATGTGAATGAGTATGGGGTACATCGTACCCCTACCCATTCACCTGGTGAACGTTTTCACTTTTGAGGGTCTTCCGCCGCCCCCTTCAAATTCTTCTGCCTGGACGGGGGTCGTACATCCCATCCAGGACTTGGACGTGGCGGGCTTCTCGTCGCTGTCTTCTGCCGCTGCCCCCTTCACCACGAAGCTCCGTGCTTGTTTGATGAGGGCAGCGGGCTTCCGTCGTCTTCTCCGGGGCGAGGGTCGTACATCCCACCCCGGATTTCGTCGCCGGGTTCTGCCTGGCTCCTACTAGGGGCCAGGGCTTCTTTTGCCGTCTTCCGCCGGAGGGCGCCACTCTCCGGGCTTCTCGACGTTGTCTTCCGCCGCGGGGGCCAGGCCTTCTTCTTTGCCGCCCCCCTCGATTTTTTCGGCCTGGATGGGGGTCGCACATCCCATCCAGGACTTGGACGTGGCGGGCTTCTCGTCGCCGTCTTCTGCCGCTGCCCCCCTTCACCACGAAGCTCCGTGCTTGTTTGATGAGGGCAGCGGGCTTCCGTCGTCTTCTCCGGGGCGAGGGTCGTACATCCCACCCCGGATTTCGTCGCCGTCTTCTGCCGCTGCCCCCTTCACCACGAAGCTCCGTGCTTGTTTGATGAGGGCAGCGGGCTTCCGTCGCAGTCTTCCGCCGCGGGGTGACACTCGCGGGCTTCTTCTTCCATTCGATGTTGACACGGCGAGGTCCGGCGCTGAAATGCCTTCTGAGCGGCGGGCAAGGACTTATATTGGCATTGGGCGTGGGCGTGGTTATGCCAACATGTGACCTTAACCCATGTGACAGTGATGTCACGTCACATCACCACAGCACACACTCCCCCATGTCGAGGGCATGTGGTCTGGTACGGCTCAGGAGGGGGGGGGCGCTCGCTCGTCCCCACCCCCATTCCTGTCCGGCCAGACTGCGTGCCTGGGAGAAGGGTTTGGTCTGGATCTGAGGGGGAACCCCACGCCGTTTTTTGGCGTGGGTTTAACCCCTTATGTTCCAGATCAAATCTAAGAGCCTGTTGTGCACCTGAAGGGGGACCCCCACGCCCGTTTTTTTTTTGTAATTTGGGGTGGAGTTCCCCTTTTATCCCGGTCCTGTCAGGGTGGGGGGGGGGGGAATGCCTGCTCGTCTGTCCCTACAATGTATGAACAGCGATCTGTCATTTTCCCCTACACAGTCCCACCCCCTTTACAGTTAGAACACACCCAGGTAACATATTCAACCCCTTCCGCGCCCCTAGTGTTAACCCCTTCCCTGCCAGTGTCATTTTTATAGTAAGCAATGCATTTATATACCATTGCTCGCTACAAAAATGCCAAATCTCACAAAAAATGTGTCCGCCACAATGTCGCATTAGACAGAAAAAACAATGATAGCCACCATTACTAGTAAAACAAATAATTATTCCAAAAAAAACCATAAGACCAACCCCTACTTAGAACTTTTGCCCAAACCAATCAAACGCTTATTGTGATTTTTTGCAACCAAAAATATGTCCAAGAATACTTATCGGCCTAAACTGAGGGCAAACATTTTTTGAATATATTTTGGGGGAGATTTATTATAGCAAACAGTAAAAAAGATGTTTTTTTAGTTACCAAATTGTCGCTATATTTTTGGGTCAAGCAAAAATAAGAAAAAACGCAGGTGATCAAATACCACCAACAAAAAAAAAAAAAAATTTTTAGGGGGGGGGGGGGGGGGGGGGGAGGATGAGGACGCCCAATTTTTTGGGGGCCACGTCGCACAACCACGCAATTGTCAGTCAAAATGACGCAGTGTTGAAATGCAAAAAATGGCCCCGTCAGTGACCAGTAATATGCTCTGGGGCTCAAGTGGTTACAAATTAAGAATACACTAAAGTTAGCCCAATTTATGGCCATAATGTGAAAGATGATGTTACACCGAGTAAATAGATACCCCAACATGTTACACTTTAATATTGCACACACTCATGGAATGGCGCCAAAACTTCAGTACTTGAAAATACCCATAGGCAACGCTTTTTTATGTGTTTCAGGTTACCAGTTTAGATTTACAGAGGAGGTCTAGTGCTAAAAAGTATTGCTCTCGCTCTAACGTACGCTATGATACCTCACATGTGGGGTTTGAACGGGGTTCAATATGTGGGCGGGGCTTACACATTTAAGGCCCGCCCCCATATATGGAAACATTCTTCAAACCACACATGTGAGGTATCATAGCGTGCGTAACAGCAAGAGGAATATTTATAGCACTAGACCTCATCTGTAAATCTAAACTGGTAACCGGAAACAAGAAAAATGCTGCTTGTTCGCTTCTGACTGCGAGCTACTAGGGACAGGGGCTTTTAAATTATTACTATTTAGGTTTGTTACGTAAAAATTCTATAAGACCTCCCGTTCAGCTTGTAAAGCATCACTTCATGGGACCAAAAAAAAATTTAACACCTCTAATGCTTTCATCCGCCATTGCAGATTTGATTCTGGTACTGCATTTCGAGTGAACTGGGCATGCTCGAACAGTTAGAAAAAGAAGTTGGAAGTTTCATCCTGAAAATGACTTGCATCTTTCTGAGCATGCTCAGAAAGCTCTTTTTTTGGCTTAGTAATTTAAGGACATCCTTAACAGGTGTAAGCAGTTCCAAGTGCACACAAACTAGAGGCTGACATTTCTTCATGTGTTTCCAATTGGTTCATTAGCACACATGTTATAAAAAGCGTGGATACTGCACGTGTCAGCTGCCCCTCAGAGGGGGCAGATTTGCTGGCTGGAAGGAATGGCGGAGTGAAACAGAGATGTTTTGGAGCAAGTTTTGTATTTTTTGATGTTTTCTCTGCTACATAATTTTGCTAAATGTTTCTCAAGATGTTAATGACTAATGTTTTAATCCTGTGGGTCTATCCTGTTATTTCAAAAGCATGATTTATTTTCCAATGACTGTGAAATAAACGTTGGTCTTTTTTGTTTTTAGGTGTTTTTATATATTTTTGGTGTGTTTATTTGTAATTTTTTGTTTTGCTTTCCTTGTTTTGTGGACCAATAAAATTACTTTCAAATTTTGAAGTTTGTTTTGTGATATTTTTTTCCTGCTATGGATTTCAACCGCTGCAGCTGAACTAGTTTGGGCCTAAACCATCAAGTGTGATTTGTCTCTAAGCTCTTTCCTGGTGTGTATGCATGAAATGTTTAGTCACCAGAAAAGGAAGGACAAAGCGGTAAGTATTGTTTCCTAGAACTGATGTCCAGACTGACTTTTTAAAGCACATGTGCAAGATGTAGGAAAAGCTGCATACAGGGCCTGTTGGAGGGGGGGTGGGGGGGGGTGGTGTATTGGTGGACAGGCTTGAAGTGCTGATTTACAGCGCTGTGCTTGAAACTAGCACAAGACAATCCTATTCTAATTGTGGGTTGTTTGAGGGAAGCCAATTGAGTGTTAGAACCCCTGCTAGTGTTTTTAGGCTGGGCTTTGTGTCCCTTTTCCTAAAATTGGCTTCACTTCCTGTCACACAGCTGAACAGGAAGTGAGGTTTAAAACCCTACCAATGGTCTTTTCTTCGGGAAACAGGTCAATCTAACTAGTGTCACCATTAAGCAAATTGCACTGCAGTGTACACCCCAAATGATTAGTTATTTTGGGGTTTAGTAAAGGCAAAGCCGCTCTGCAGTAGAAGCGTAGGCAATGAAAATCAGAAGGGAAGCACTGATGGTTTTTACTTCCAATCCGCCAAGTTTAGAGTTTTCTTCCTTGCTTGTCCACTTGTAGTGCAAAGTGGATTTGCCTTTAGTAAATGGACCCCAAAGTCCAAGATTCCTACTAATTTGGGGTGTACACAGCAAAATGCCATTTCCAAAATGGGAAACTATTTATATTGATCTGTGTGTCCCCAACAAAACATTACTCAGGTGTTTCCCTCACTTCCTGTTTGGCTGTGTGGCAGGAAGTGAATGAATTAAGTAGAAAGTGACAACATTTGTGAGGTGTCTTTACCCTATCAGGGGTGCAGGCATCCCCAAAACAAACAAGAAAATAGTTGATTTAACATTGGGTGGTGTTTGTGGGGGTCCCTAACACACATTCATACATATTAGCAACGCTGGATCCTGGCCTATTGGCATGGTTATATTTTCTTAAGCCTCTCAATAAAATGATATGAAATTTGGGGTTAAACTGGAACAATAATCATCACTTTTATTTTTTGGATTTCTTTCATTTTGGATAGAGTTGGGGGGGGGGGGTTAGAAGCTCTGTCAGTTTATTTTGTATTATCCCTGTCCGTTTGGGGAGATTGGCCTTCACTTCCTGCCCCATAGCCAAACAGGAAGTGATCGAAAAACTAGGCAAATTAAGGGTCTCCTGTGCCCCCCCCCCCACAGAACTTGTGTGTGTCCCCTGAAAAATCCTGGGTGGGTCATAAAAAAACAGGGTGTGGCCTTGACAGGAAGGGTGGGTCATTTTTCTATTAGGGGGGTGCCAAAATTTGGTCAGGCCTAGGGCAGCACAAAACCTAAATATCCTACTGCATATTAGGGCTTATTTAGACAGGATCCAATTTACAGCATGTTTTTAGATTGTGGGAGGAAACCCACACAGGGAGAACATGCAAACTCCAGGCAGATAGTGTCACGGGCGGGATTCGAACCAGCAACCCCTTTTGCTGCTAGGTGAACATGCTACACACTACGCTACTGTGCTGAAGAACATGATTGCAGCTGAAAGCATGAGATGTTTTTTTTTAAACCAATTACATGCTTTCCAGCCTGGAGGACAGATGTGGGGTCTAATTGACCCCGCCTTTCTCTATAAAGAGGACCTGTCACACACTAGTCCTATTACAAGGGATGTTTACATTCCTTGTAATAGGAAGAAAAGTGAAAAATAATACAAACAAAGGGACAAACAAGTGCAAAAAATTAAAATATTAAGTAAAAAAAATAAAATAACAAAGGAATTTAAATGCTCCTGTCCCTAGTAGCTCGCACTCAGAAGCGAACACGCATGCAAGTCCCACCCACATATGTAAACATCCTTCAAACCCCACATGTGAGGTATCATAGCGTGCGTTAGAGCGAGAGCAATAATTTTAGCACTAGACCTCCTCTGTAACTCAAAAGTGGTAACCTGAGAAAAAAAGTCAAGCGTTGCCTATGGAGATTTTTAATAACGAAGTTTAGCGCCATTCCATGAGTGTGCGCAATATGAATGCGTGACAAGTTAGGTATCTATTTACTCGGGGAACATCATCTTTCACCTTATCCCTAAAAAATGGGCTAGCTTTACTGCTTTCTTATTTTGTCATTCATGAAACAGGTATTTTTTTTGAAAGCCAAAAAAAAAAAAAAAACGTTTGAAATTTTTTGGCACAAATACTGTTGGAAATGTGTCCGAAAAAAATGGCCGCCACTTTATTCCCTAGGGTGTTTGTTAATAAAATATATATAATGTTTGGGGGTCCTGAGTAAGTTTCAAGGAAGAAAATATAATTGTTACATGAAGGAGAGAAGTGCCAGAATAGGCGCGGTATGGAAGTGGTTAAAGTGCAACAATAAAAGTGAAAAAATTCCTTGAAATTTCGTACCATGGGGGGGGGGGGAGGCAATTAGGGGCGCCATCAGGAATTATGGGGCCCCTTACACAGCTTCAGGCATGGGCCCCCTGGAGCAGAGAATAGGGGGGGGGGGGGTGCCGCCTGATATTAAGAAGGGGGGGGGCTGCCGCAATTTGATAAGCGGGGGGTTCCTTTACCAAAAAATAAAATATAGAAAAATATATATTAAAAAGGGTGGTAGCCATCCGGGGGCCCTGGGGACCACTGGGCCCTTTAATAAAAAGAAACTTCTGGGCTCTTTAATGAAAAATAAATTACAATATCTACATATATAAAATAATAAAAAAGGGGGTTGCCTTGGGAGCTCTGGGCCCTTTACTAAAAAATAACTACCAAAAATCTAAAAAAAAAAAATAACATTGGGTGGGAGCTGTGGTGGCTCAACGTGAATGGAACTGCGCTGACAAGCCGTTCACCTCTGCAGCCAAGGGTTCGGATCCCGGTCTCGGCTACATGTGAATTGAGTTTGGCTCCCAGTGGGGTGTGCTATGCAAGGTACGCCTGTGCTTAGTATGCCCACCCCCCCCCCAAAAAAAAAACACCACACTTGCACACACTTTGGCCATGAGGTCTCCTAAAATAAAGGGAGGCGAAGGACCTACAGGGCTGGCTGGGTGGGCTACACTCCTTCATAGGGGGAGTCCCTCTGTCCCATCGGGGACAGGCCCCCCTCACACCCACCATTGCCACCGGGGGCATGGAGAAGGATGGCGATTGCAAGTCCAGCTCCTCTCTCTCGACTTCACGCACAAAATACACTTTAAAAAAGAAATTAAAGTAAAAAGTAACAAACCTGGGGAAAATGTTTATAACATTTTTAGAAGCAAAAAGGTTGTCATCTGGGGCCCTCTGGGAGCTTTCAAAATTATATTATATATATGTTAAAAAATAACCAAAAAATATATAATTTTTTTTTTTTTTTTTGTAAAGGTGGGGGGTTGTCATCTGGAGCCCTGGGGATCTCCGGGCCACTGGGGACCTCCAGACCCCTAAAACAAAACATTGGCCCTTTAATAACAAAAAATTTGGGGGGTTGCCACCCGGGGCCCTGGGGACCTCCAGACTGCTAAAAAATATTAAATTCCAAAAATTGGCCCTTTAATAAAAAATCCTACAAAAACCAACTAACAAATATATATACAAAAAAAAAAGAGGGGGGTTACCATCTGGGGCGCTGGGGGGCCTCCAGGCATCTGGGCACCTCCGGACCCCCGGGCCCCTTACAGGTGTACAGGGCCGCCATCATGAATTTTGGGGCCCCTTACACAGCTTCAGGCATGGGCCCCCTGGAGCAGAGAACCGGGGGGGGGGGGGTGCTGCCGCATGAAATTGAGAAGCGGGGGGGGCAGGTGCCACAAATTATGGAGCGGGGGGGCCCTTTACAAAAATTTTGACAGAAATAAGAAATAAAGAAAAATAATATAAAAAAGGGGGGTAGCCATCCGGGGCCCTGGGGACCTCTGTGCTCTTTATAAAATAAAAATAAAAAAGAGAGAAAATACATATATATATATTTTTTAAATATAACATTTATCGAAAAAAAGTAAAAAAACAAGGGGGTAGCCTTCCAGGGCCCTGGGGACCTCTGGGCCCTTTCCTTAAAAAAAATAAAACAAATATATTAAAAAATATATATATATTTTTTTAAATATATATCTTTTATTTAAAAAAAAGGGCTTGCCATCTGGGGCCCTTAGTGGCCTCCGGGCCCCTGGGGACCTTCGGAGCCCTTAAAAAAAATAAAAAATATTTTTTTTGTTTTAGGGTGGTTCCCATCCGGGCCCCTGGGGGCCCCTGGGGACCCCCGGGCGGTGTAATCCCTGTACCCCCCTAATGGCGGCCCTGCAGGTGTACTGCCTGTACCCCCCTGATGGCGGCCCTGGGTGTAATGTCAGCATGTGAAAAATGACATTCTGAAGGAAAAAAGCCATTTAAAACTGACTCGCGGCAATAATGAATTGTCAGCTCCTGGAAATTGCAGGAGAATTCATTCATTAAAAAACACCAAAAAAAAAGCGTGGGGGTCCCCCAAATTCAATAACCAGACCCTTTAGGTCTGGTATGGATATTAAGGGGAACCCCGCCATCAATTTTAAATAAAAAATGACGTGGGGTTCCCCCCAAATATCCATAACCAGACCCTTCAGGTCTGGTGTGGAATTTAAGGGGAACTCCACTCCAAATTAAAAAAAAAATGGCGTGGAAGTCCCCCCTAAAATCCACACCAGACCCCTTATCCGAGCACGTTGACCTGGCCGGCCGCAGAAAAGAGGGGGGGGACAGAGCGCGGCCCCCCCCCTCTCCTGAACCGCACCAGGCCACATGCCCTCAACATTGGGAGGGTGTTTTGGGGTGCCCCCCAAAACACCTTGTCCCCATGTTGATGAGGACAAGGGTCTCTTCCCCACAACCCTTGCCCGGTGGTTGTGGGGGTCTGCGGGCAGGAGGCTTATCGAAATCTGGAAGACCCCTTTAACAAAGGGGCCCCCCAGATCCCGGCCCCCCCCCTGTGTGAAATGGTAATGGGGTACCTTGTACCTCTACCATTTCACGAGTAAAAAAAATGTAAAGGGTTAAAAAGACAAGAGCCGGGTTTTTGACAAGTCCTTTATTATCTTCTTTCTTCTTTTCTTCGGGTTTCTTCTTCCTCCTCCTTCTTCTTCCTCTGCTTCTGTCTTGGGTCTTCTATTCCCGCATCTTGCCCGGCGTGTTCTTCCATCTTCTGTTCTCGCTGTCCTTCTCGTCCGCATCTTCTTCTCCTTCTTGTTCTTCTTCGCCGGAGCGGCCGCTTCCAATTGAAATCCCCGCTGTCTGCCGGACCACGCCCCCCCTCTGACGCCACGGGCAAGCTCTTAGGAGTGTGCTGCAAGTGCGTCAGAGGGGGGCGTCTGGTCACAAGTGAGAGGGCGGGCCAATTCAATTTGAAGCTCGTGCGCGGCTTTTTCTTTGCAGGAGTCGCCGCTTCCAATTGAATTGCCCGCTTTCTGGAACATGTGACCACGCCCCCCTCTGACGCACTGGCACCACACGGGGACTTTCCTAAGAGCTCGCCCGTGGCGTCAGAGGGGGGGCGTGGTCCGACAGCAGACAGCGGGGATTTCAATTGGAAGCGGCCGCTCCGGCGAAGAAGAAGAAGGAGAAGATGCGGACGAGAAGGACAGCGGAAGAAGATGGAAGAACACGCCGGGCAAGATGCGGGAATAGAAGACCCAAGACAGAAGCAGAGGAAGAAGAAGGAGGAGGAAGAAGAAACCCGAAGGAAAGAAGAAAGAAGATAAAATAAAGGACTTGTCAAAAACCGGCTCTTGTCTTTTTTTACACTGACACTTTTTTTTTCTCGTGAAATGGTAGAGGTACAAGGTACCCCATTACCATTTCACACAGGGGGGGGGTCGGGATCTGGGGGGCCCGTTTGTTAAAGGGGTCTTCCAGATTTCGATAAGCCTCCTGCCCGCAGAGACCCCCACAACCACCGGGCAAGGGTTGTGGGGAAGAGACCCTTGTCCTCATCAACATGGGGACAAGGTGTTGTGGGGGGCACCCCAAAACACCCTCCCCATGTTGTGGGCATGTGGCCTGGTGCGGTTCAGGAGAGGGGGGGGGCCGCGCTCTGTCCCCCCCTCTTTTCTGCGGCCGGCCAGGTCAACGTGCTCGGATAAGGGGTCTGGTGTGGATTTTAGGGGGGACTCCACGCCTTTTTATTTTTTATTTGGGGTGGAGTTCCCCTTAAATTCCACACCAGACCTGAAGGGTCTGGTTATGGATATTTGGGGGGAACCCCACGTCATTTTTTTTTTAAATTGACGGCGGGGTCCCCTTAATATCCATACCAGACCTAAAGGGTCTGGTTATTGAATTTGGGGGGACCCCCACGCTTATTTTTTTCGTTTTTTTAATGAATGAATTCTCCTGCATTGCCATTGCCGGGAGCCGACAATTCATTATTGCGAGCTGAGCGCGAGTCAGTCTTTTAAATGGCTTTTTTTTTTTTTTTTTTTTCAGAATGTCATTTTGTGCAAAGACATATTTCTAACCGCAGGAAAAGTGCACTTTATTCACCTGCTGACATTCCCCCCCCCCCCCATGGTACGAATTTAAAAAAATTATTATTCAAATGACGTGGGGGTCCCCCAAATTCCAATTACAGACCCTTCAGGTCTGATATGGATATTAAGGGGAACCCCGCCATCAATTTTTAAAAAAAATGACGTGGGGTCCCCCCAAATATCCATAACCAGACCCTTCAGGTCTGGTGTGGAATTTAAGGGGAACTCCACCCCAAATTAAAAAAAAAATGGCGTGGAGTCCCCCCTAAAATCCACACCAGACCCCTTATCCGAGCACGTTGACCTGGCCGGCCGCAGAAAAGAGGGGGGGACAGAGCGCGGCCCCCCCCCTCTCCTGAACCGCACCAGGCCACATGCCCTCAACATTGGGAGGGTGTTTTGGGGTGCCCCCAAAACACCTTGTCCCCATGTTGATGAGGACAAGGGTCTCTTCCCCACAACCCTTGCCCGGTGGTTGTGGGGGTCTGCGGGCAGGAGGCTTATCGAAATCTGGAAGACCCCTTTAACAAAGGGGCCCCCCAGATCCCGACCCCCCCCCTGTGTGAAATGGTAATGGGGTACCTTGTACCTCTACCATTTCACGAGTAAAAAAAAAAGTGTAAAGGGTAAAAAAGACAAGAGCCGGTTTTGGACAAGTCCTTTATTATCTTCCTTTCTTCTTTCCTTCGGGTTTCTTTTCCTCTCCTTCTTCTTCCTCTGCTTCTGTCTTGGGTCTTCTATTCCCGCATCTTGCCCGGCGTGTTCTTCCATCTTCTTCCGCTGTCCTTCTCGTCCGCATCTTCTCCTTCTTCTTCTTCGCCGGAGCGGCCGCTTCCAATTGAAATCCCGCTGTCTGCCGGACCACGCCCCCCTCTGACGCCACGGGCAAGCTCTTAGGAAAGTCCCCGTGTGGTGCCAGTGCGTCAGAGAGGGGGCGTGGTCACATGTTCCAGAAAGCGGGGCAATTCAATTGGAAGCGGCGACTCTGGCAAAGAAAAAGCCCGCGCACGAGCTTCAAATTGAATTGCCCGCCCTCTCACTTGTGACCACGCCCCCCTCGGACGCACTTGCAGCACACTCCTAAGAGCTTGCCCGTGGCGTCAGAGGGGGGGGCGTGGTCCGGCAGACAGCGGGGATTTCAATTGGAAGCGGCGCCTCCGGCGAAAAGAAGAAGAGAAGAAGATGCGGACGAGAAGGACAGCAGGGGGGAGGAACAGAAGATGGAAGAACACGCCGGGCAAGATGCGGGAATAGAAGACCCAAGACAGAAGCAGAGGAAGAAGAAGGAGGAGGAAGAAGAAACCCGAAGGAAAAGAAGAAAGAAGATAATAAAGGACTTGTCAAAAACCGGCTCTTGTCTTTTTTAACCCTTTACATTTTTTTTACTCGTGAAATGGTAGAGGTACAAGGTACCCATTACCATTTCACACAGGGGGGGGGCCGGGATCTGGGGGGCCCCTTTGTAAAAGGGGTCTTCCAGATTTCGATAAGCCTCCTGCCCGCAGACCCCCACAACCACCGGGCAAGGGTTTGTGGGGAAGAGACCTTGTCCTCATAAACTTTGTTTTGGGATGTGGTGGGTTTTGGGGGGGGACCAGGAGCTTTTGGGGGAACACCTGGATCGGTTATGGCGTGGGGGTGAAGAGCTTGTCCACTTCAAATGGGACAAGGGTGTTTTGGGGGGCCCCAAAACACCTCCCAATGTTGAGGGCATGTGGCCTGGTGCGGTTCAGGAGAGGGGGGGGGCCGCGCTCTGTCCCCCTCTTTTCTGCGGCCCGGCCAGGTCAACGTGCTCGGATAAGGGGTCTGGTGTGGATTTTAGGGGGGGACTCCACGCCATTTTTTTTTTAATTTTGGAGTGGAGTTCCCCTTAAATTCCACACCAGACCGAAGGGTCTGGTTATGGATATTTGGGGGAACCCCACGTCATTTTTTTTTTTAAAATTGACGGCGGGGTTCCCCTTAATATCCATACCAGACCTAAAGGGTCTGGTTATTGAATTTGGGGGGACCCCCCGCTTTTTTTTTTTTTTTTTAATGAATATTCTCCTGCAATTGCCGGGAGCCGACAATTCATTATAGCGCGAGTCAGTTTTAAATGGCTTTTTCCTTTGAAAAATGGAATTTTGTGCAGAGGACAGTTCTAACCACGGGAAACATGCGCTTTTTTCACATGCTGACATTAGAGACCCCCATAGTACGAATTTAAAGGAAAATTACACTTTTATTATTGCACTTTTAGCATTATTAAAATCACTGCTCTCGAAAAAAACGGCGTTTTAAAAAATAAAAAAAGCATTTGGTACATGTCCCTGGGGCAGGACTGAGGTCCCCAAACACTTTTTAGGACAAAACTTGCAGATTAGCCTTTAAAATTCACTATTAAGATTTCCCCAATAGACTTATACAGGGAGTTCTTCTTTTTTAATACTCAATCACAATCGCTATCATCATCCTCTTTAACCATCTCAACATCTTTCAACCAGCATAATCCAACAAATCAAAAACAAGCGCACATTAACCAGTAACCCACCCACCTACAACCTACAAAAAATACCACACAACCCAAAATTAAAAACCAACCC